>CM032329.1:29791614-30391614 GCA_019022515.1 Quercus aquifolioides
CTAAGTCTAAACCAATTAAATTCTTAATTTATATATATAATTATGATTGTTTTTAAATGTACTGTGCTATTGCACGGGGTTACTAACTGTTTCATATATATATACATATATATACATATATATATATATATATACATATAATATATATATATAGATATATATATATATTGTTTGCTTATTGATTATGAATTAAAAAGCAAATTGAAATCAACATTTAGAATAATAAATGTAAAAATAGAATTAGTCATGCCAAGACAACATTTCCTAAGGGACCAATTCCTTCACCAAAATAACTTGGAAAAGAGTTTGACAAAGACCATCTTGATAAGATGTGTAGCTTTGTTAGCATTCCTATACACCCAATTAAACTCTAGCCAGTCAAATCTTGCACAACAAATTAACAGTTCTCTAGTGCACTAATTTGGATCTATTGGTCACTACCTCAACTCAATTTTTGGAATTACCCTCAATTACCACATTCTAAAGCTACTTTTGACCTGCTAATTCCACTACCCACAAAAAAGCTTTGGCTTCCACTTGAATAGGAACCTTAGTATTCACTTTTTTTGGGAAGGCTAATAAGCTACACTTTAAGCCACATTCCATGTGTGCATGTAGGAGCTATGCTTCATACGTGATTTTGGTATCAAGTTCAACATGACATTATAAAATGACCATGAATGACAACACTCAGGAGAAAAAGTTTTATCTTAAAAAATTTAAAACTTAGAGCTTGCCTTGAACTATGGACAATGACAATGCCTCAAGAGTCAAGTTTAAGTTATGTACATTTGATTTGTGAAGCTTAAGGTCAAAGATACAATTATCAAATGACATACACCCACTATTATCCTCTGGCTCACAAATCAAACTTTAAAGTATCTTCTCTCTCAACCATGGCATTCACCCACTATTATATTATGCTATATGATTCTCATATGAAATATTTCTAGATTCATTCATACGTGGATCTTCCAAACCAAAATTCGCTCACGAATTAAGACAAATAAATAGCTTTTGTTGAGAGCTTTCATTTGTTCCACTATATTTTCTGCTATATGATGCCACTGTTTCTAGCAATGCTTAGCTTCATTGGAAGTCACACATAACTAAGCATATACTTTGAAGAGCATTACAAACTATGAAAAAAAACAAAAAAACCAATTATAAAAGCTCGTAAACTTAACAAATTTTTTCTGATAATGGGTTGAATTTATAATTTTCCTATTTTTTTGGTTTGTTTGTTCTTGGATATGATCTTTTCAAAGATAAATAACAACACTCATATGGAATGCTATATCTTAGCTATTGATGAATATTTACCGTTTTTGAGTGTCATCCCCCATATTGGATCTAAGTAAATACTATCTCTCTATATTTATCTATTGAGAAACTAAATATATTTTAGGCAAAAATGCAAAACTGATCCTCTAACTTTCACGTTTTTTTCATTTCAGTCCTCTAACTTTCAATTTTTGTTAATGCAGAATTCCGTTACAACATAGTTAGTGGCTGCCGTTAGTACTCTTGAAATGACGCCATTTTGCATTTTTTTTAAAATTTGGAATTAAAAGAAAATAAGAAAAATATGAAAAAAAAGAAAAAGAAAACAGCTTTTTAGCAGATTTGAAGGAAAAACAAAGGATCAGCTCTTTCCATCTCTCGTTTTGGTTCTAGTTCCGGTGTTCTCTCTGGATTTCGAAACCGAACTGATAAACGGTGTTGTGCATGCGCACAATGTTGTAGAAACGGTGTCATGCCGATTTTAGTTTCTCTGCCAGTTGGGAATTTATGTTTTTACAGAGAAATTCAAGGTTTTCAGTCAAAATGAATGGTATAAGTGTATGTTTGACAAATTTTATTAATAAAATTTGCTAGCACTGAGAATAGAGGCATGGAAGCTTGTTGGTGATACAGGTTTATTAGACCATTTGCTGAAGCATATTGTTGGAAAGGTGGCCCCTGGTGGGGAGGAGCGGTTTCGGCGGCGGCACAATTCTGAAGGGGCCATGGAGTATTGGCTGGAGAGTGCTGATTTGCTAAATTTACACGGTTAGGGATTTGAATGTTCTTTAGATCTTTGTTCTTCAGATCTGCTAAAAAGCTGTTTTTTTTTCTTTTAATTTCGAATTAAAAAAAAAAAAATGCAAAACAGCGTTGTTTGAGGAGTTCTAACAGCAATCACTAACTAAGTTGTAACGGAGTCCTGCATTGACAAAAAATGAAAGTTAGAGGACTAAAATGACAAAATTGAAAGTTAAAGGACTGAAATGAAAAAACGTGAAAGTTAGAGGATCAGTTTACATTTTTGCCTATATTTTAAAATCTTAATCGATAAATCTCATCTACCTAACTGTATAAAAAACTTGTATTAAAGTTTGGTCATTGTTACTATTTTTTTTTTTTTTTTTGAGAAGCGGTCATTGTTACTAATTGTATAACTAAATTCAACTATATATTTTTTCATTATAGGTCTTATCTCATGCAATATGAAAAATTTCAAGAAATACCACTTTCAACTAAGTGTCTCCAAAAAATAAGTCATGTACATTGGACTTGGAAGAAAAAGAACTACTGGTCTTGCCCAATCATGCCGTTATATTCTTACCACAAATAATTGGATTACTAGCTTTGTTTATTGTTGAGATGCAACCCAAAACAAAAAAGGCATATGACAACAACAAAATTAATAATAAATAAAATCTCTAAATAGCATTATACTGAAGTATTGTTTCCAAAAGCCATATTTTTCAAATTCGTATGGTTGCTTATTTTAATCCTCATATGGGATTTAAGTTTCATTTATACATTTGAATATTGATATTGTTAAATTCAATGGTTAGTCATTAAGCAAAAGAGTTGTTAACTGTAAAAAAAATATGTGAGAAAAGGAATTGACAATGTTTCATAAATCAATGAATATGAATAGAAAAGGGGCTGCAAGTTTACTTACAAATCTGTTTGTTGTGCATTGGGGGGTTGCTGGTGTGTTGTTAAGAGTTGTTTGCTGATGGTAGCAAGTGGTTAGGGGTTGAGATTATATTTAGAGAAACATTTGAGAGAGAGAGAGAGAGAGAGAGAGAGAGAGGAGCTTGAGAGTCTATATAGAAGTGTCCAGCTGAAATATTCTTGTTCAGGTTATTTTTGTAGTCTTCTTGGTTTTTGTATTAGGTGTTAATGTATTATTTATTTTGGCACAAAAATTTCAAAAATTTAGATGGGATATATGGCGCAAAATTGAGAATCAAATTAAAATAGGAGAGAATTGAAGAATAACAAACGGGAGAGGAGCCCACCTTTTTCATCAGTATAAAAGTTGTAGTCTCTTTGGTTTTCAGGCAGCAAAATCAAGAAAACTTTTAATTATACAGTAACTCACTTGACCCAAAAAAAGAAAAAAAAGAAAGACACGTGGCGCAAAATTGAGAAATGAAAGAATTGAAGTTCTTACAAAAGGACTTACAAGCTCCCCGCTCGACTTCCTAATGCTACCTACCAGTAGAACTTACTGACACGACCCCGTGCAAGCTCCGAATCCACGGACTCCTTCTTTCTTGAATTCTTCAATCAGCTACAAGCACCCACGCTTGATATTCTTTAAGCTTCAAAGGCAGCAACCAAGTTGATCATCAAGATGTTGAAGTAATCTCCATCTAGAAAATCCTAAGCTTTGTGTAAAGGAAAACTCCTCTAGATCTCACAAGAGATTTACACAAAACCGCAATGTATGAGCAACAATACAACTTGAGCAACTCTAAAACGTGGCTAGGGTTTTGCCTTATATACCTAGGGCAAAAACATAAAAACCCTAAACGTTTTAATGAGCTAGGGCTGAGTTGGAATACTGCAGAAAAACGCAGTCTGATCGATTTTCGATCGATCGAGCCAGACCGAAATGCCCCAATGCATCTACAGTCTCTCGATTCCAACTTTACAATAATTAATCAACTTTGAGCATACTTAAACAAGTCTAAACATGTTGTTTTGATCATGGTTTGCCAATATTACAAATTAGAGTTCTAAATACATAAATTCCTAAACCTTTAGAACCTACAAACTCCCCCTTTGGCAATCCGTGACAAAACCCTTAATTAAAAGCTCAAAGTTTACAAGTAAAAAGTCCTTTACAAAAATAATGCTCATAAACTCAAATTCAAACCTAACTACTATCCATCGGTTGCAAGTGCAGACAGCAGCTTTGTTGAATCAACCTGTATATTCCTGAAATACTCAACAAACGCATAAAACGCATGTGTGACAGAAAAGAGTAAAACAACAAGTATAACATTCTTGTAAGATTCACACAACACAAAATAAAGACATATATGAATGAACAACTCATAAAATAAGTCAATAAGTAGTGAATCACAAAGCAAACAAGAATCAATAAATATAACATGTATATCAATCAATGTTACTCCCCCTAACATGAATATCCCCAAAAATGATATACAAAGTGAAGCACCTAGATACAATCTAAAAACTCCACAAGCTCCTCAACAACAAAAAGTAACAAAAAGTCTCCCCCTAACTACAAAAACTCCTCTACAAGTCAAAAACTCCACTCCCCCATTTTTGTGACGAAATGCCTAAGGGCAATCACAAGTCGCCATCAAAAGGAGGTGGTGATGGTGAATGAAGACGCGCAAAGTCGGCTCGTAGAGCACGAAACTCATCTAGCAAGTCCACCAAAATCTGACCATGAGCCGCCTGAACGGTTATGACAGTCTCCAGGGTACGACGAACATCAAAGTCGGTCGAAGGAGGTGGAGGAACATCAGCAGCAGCAGCATCATCACCAACTGGATCAGGAACATCCTCACCAGCAAGACCTGTAGAAGAAGAAGGAGGAGGTGCGCTACTAGATGGCTCAGACCTAGGTTGTTTAGAACCAGCTCGAAGATGAGCGGCCCTTTGTCTAAGAAAATACGCACCTATAGAAGCTATCACATGAACGGGCTCAGAGGAAGGGAAGCCACCAAGATCAAGATAAAGGAGAATCCTATGAATGAAAATAGGATGAACAAGAGCATGAGCAGAAGATGAACTCCTATAAACATCGTTCAAAGAACGAAGAAAAAGATGGGGGAAAACTAATAGGAGCATCAGTAACCAGAGCGTACAAAAATACACACCTCTCAAGAGGAATGGTGTGAACATGAGAGATGGGCCAGATAGAATGACAGGCTATCCTAAAGAACAAATAGTGCAACCTGGAGAGCTCAGCAGAAGTGATCCGAGGATCAGAACCCCACTGGACAGTAGTCCCAGTGATGTAAGACAAGACATCACTAATCTCGGGAGACACATCATAAGGATGGACAGGATTCTGGACCAAAGATACCCCTAGAGCATCAGCCACTATCTGAGGAGTAATGGAGTACTCTACGCCTCGTATCCAACTCTTGACTAAAGTGTTGGAATCATAGATGCGGATAGAAATGTTCGAATAGAACTCTCTAATCAAGGCAGAAGGTGGAGGAGGATCAGAAATATCCACCAAGGGTAACCAGCCCCTACGCTCAAAGTTTGCCCTAATGGTAGGATCAAGTTCATTTAAGTGAACAGAACGCTCAGCCCAAATCTTTCTCCTAACGTTTAGCTTCTCATAAATCTCTTGGTTTTTCTCACTCGAAAACTTCTCACGGTCAAAGGATGGAGGGGGTGAAGGAGAAGGTGAGGAAACAGTCCTACGGGCTCTAGTCTTCCTAGGCATAGTGCTAAGGACAGGACAGAGACACAAAGTGAAAACCAAAAGAACAAAAGAAAACAAAACCAAGGGCAGACTGTAAATTAGCACAAAAAATATAGAACAAAAATCTATATGATGCATGAATAATAACAATGTTGTGATGCATGAACTAATGCAGTAAACACAGTTCAAATTAAGTTCAATTACACAAAATTGGCTCGAACATAGAGTTTCTAACAAAAACCCTAAAAATTTGAAAACCACTTGTAAAATTTTGCAACAAATTTGATGAATTGATCATTACACAAGGTTGAAAAACAGATTATAATAACCAATTTCATCAATACAACAAGCCAATTTCATCAATTGAACCTTAATTGAACACAATCCCCAAATTGGATCAATTAGAAACCCTAGAATTTTAAATTTTTCACAAAACCCAAAATTGATCAAATTAAACCATTAAGAACATGTTTATAGTGTGTCCCCACAAAAACCCATTGATCAATTACATAAGATTGGGCCTAAATCAACAACAATCCCAAAAAGACAAGGTTCCGAAAAATGCATGAAAAATGCATGAAAAATGTAAATAAACACAAAAAGGAGGGGTAAGATAGACATACCAGCTTGAGGAAAGAGTTTTCTTGCAAAAAATCCGGAGGAAAACGACAAAAAATTGGAATAGTTGAGCTTGCCAAGTCGGAGAGAGAGAAAAGTCTTTGAAAAACTTTTGAAAAAGTGTTTGAAAAAGTCAAGAACAGTGTTTTTAAAAACCTGATTCGCGACTTTCGATTGATCAAAAATACATTCGATCGATCGAAACAGACAGTCATTTTGAGACAAATTAAAGCATTTTTTCGATTGATTGAAATCAGACTGGATCGATCGAAATGGGCAGAGGCTCACAAAATTTTGAGAAAAATCACAGTTTTGAAAAACACAAACCATATTTTTAAAATAACTCCTCAAAGCATTAAATTACACAAAAAAGAAAAAAAAAGCATGAGTATGAGATGGAATGCTTTTTCAAAAACCCAAATTTTAATCCCAGTTTCTTCAAAGATAATTTCATCCATTCTTCCTTTCAAATTCTCAAGCAAAAAAAATGTTTTGCATAATTCTCAAAGTATTTTCAAACTTGGTTGGTCAGACCAAAAACACACACAATAACATGTACAAAGTTTAGCAAAGAGTAACTTGTGTAGTGTGTGCAACTAGCAAAAACTTTGAGAAACATGTGAGGTGATATGTGAATAGCAATCAATCACAAAGTCTACACAATTCATCACATAGAATTCAAAAGAGACTATCACCTAAAGAGTTACATCCTATAACTCCCACATCTCCTAGAACAAAAGCTTGCAATCATGTGAGTTTCTTGTATTTTGCCCCATTATAATGTGAAATATATTATGTGAAATGGCATCAAGCCTAATGGTACACACCAATTGTAATTATGTGAGATGGCATCAAGCCTAACAGTACACACCAATATTAAGCATTAAGCAATTAAGCCGAGGCATCACCTTATGTTCTTTTTGTGCATGTGCTACACTTTCTCGAGCACAAAATCTTATGATATGCACTAAGGTGTTCATGATTGACTAGTGAACAGTGGTGAGATGGTTATTTATGCCTTTCTCAAAAGGATCAAGTCCGACAGTCAAATAACATGTGACTTCAAGATTAAGACAAAGTGATAAACACCATAAACATCTTTCCCACACAACATGCACTACAAAGTTTCAACTAGTCAAGTGCAATATAAAAGCTCATCAAAGCTAAACAAGGTACATAAGACATGTTATGTGTAAATAAATTGACCAACCTTGTTTTCAAAAACCAAGAAACATAATGTCAAACAAATTTTTGCTTTCTCCTTTTCTCCCTTTTTTTTTTTTTTTTTTATTAAAGGAAAACAAATAAATCCTAGAATGAAATGCATGAATGTAATGCAATGCAAATCCTAGAAACAAAAGCAAAAGAAACACAAAAACCAAAGAACAATGGTCACAGAGGAATGAGCAATGAAGCACAAGGACCATGTCAGAAAGACTCAATTAGGTCGAGTCTTTTGCATCCAAAACCTTTTAGATGCACCACGAGCATTGGAGTTCTTATTCACATTCGAGTGATTTCCAAATCCAGGATTGGAATAAAGGTTCAACACCTTTACCAATTCACCAATAAGTGTCATTGGATCTTGTGCTTGAGGCACAGACATCTTTGGTTTAGTTGCTCTCTTAGTAGCTTGAAACTTGTAACAGTTAGGATGAATGTGTCCAGACTTTCCACAATAATGACAAACCCAAACAGGTTTACCATGCATCTTGTCCTTGGGTAGGGTAGGTTTAGTTTCTCTCAAATCAGCCCTAATCTTCTTAGGAGGTGAAACTTATACAGGTTTGACTACCTCACTCACAGGTGGTTTGACAGTTTCACTCACAACCTCACTCACAGAAGCTTCAGAAGAAGAAGCAGGAACAAAGTTCGTGGTATGTGGAGTAGACACAGAGATGCTTTCAACATATCCTATCCCAGACTTATCAGAAGGATACTTTTGAACATTCAGCATGTGATCAAGTTTAGAACTAGCAGTTCTAGCAACAGATAAATCATGTTCTAAAGTTTTAACTTTATCAAGTAAAAGCATGTTCTCAGATTTCACATGGTTCAAAAGATCATTAGCATCAAATAATTTAACAAGCAAATTTTTCTTTTCAAGTTCAAGAGCATCAATTTTCTTCAGGCCAAGTTCAACATTCATAGCATCCTTTGCAGCAACTTTGCAAAGTTTATTATAGGCCTCTTGAAGATCTGCATCCTCAGAGAGTTCCCCATCAGAAGGGTTCTCCTCAGCAGATATGCTTTCATTGACTAGTGCAGTAGCAGTGAAAGCAATGAAGTTTCCATCCTCGTCACATTCAGACTCATCATCGGAAACCTCATTATCACTAAGGGTTACGGCCATAGCTTTACCCTTATTTTTCAAGAATGTAGGACATTCAGATTTAACATGACCATACCCTTGACAACCAAAACACTGAGCACCCAAAGAATTGTTTGAAGATTGACCTACTCTTTCTCTAGGTTTTTCAAAGTTATTAACCTTAGTGGGATCATTCTTCCTAAATTTCTAGGTTCAACAGTGTTTGTACCTCTTGCCCTTCTATTTGTATTTCTCATAAAATTTCTAAAATTCTTGGCAAGGTAAGCTATCTCTGTAGCAGAGAGCTCATCATCAAATCCACCAGCCTCAACATCATCAACAGACTTAAGAGCCATTGATTTGGATTTGTTTGTTTTGGGTAAGTCAGACTCATAGGACTGAAGAGATCCTACAAGCTCATCAACAGGGATGGAGTCCACATCCTTGCTCTCAGTAATGGCAGTCACTTTGGGTCTAAAGTCTTCAGTTAAAGATCTAAGTATCTTCCTAACAATTTTAGGTTGATCATAGATTTCACCCAAGTTAAAAGCAGAATTAACAATATCATTCAGTTTGGCATAAAATTCATCAAAGGATTCATCATCAGACATCCTAATGCTCTCAAACCTAGAAGTTAATTGCTGCAGTTTGTTTATCTTAACTGCCTTTGTGCCTTCATGCACAGTTTGGAGGATTTTCCAAGCAGTATGAGCAACCTCAACATTTGAGATCCTCTTAAATTCCTCCATTGAAACAGCATTGAAAATGACATTCATAGCTTTGCTATTGAAGACTGCTGCTTCCTTTTCAGAAGTTTGCCACTCACTCACAGGAGTAGCGGGCTTCTGCCATCCGTATTCAACGGAATTCCAAACTCTCTCATCAATGGATTTCAGGAATGCTTTCATCCTTACTTTCCAATAAGCATAGTTGTTCCCATCAAAGTGAGGAGGAACAAAAAGAGAGTGTCCATGCTCCATGACAACAGGGGTCAAGGATCAGCTCAGAGATAAAAAATCTCAGACAAAAAGAGCTACCTGCTCTGATACCACTTGAACAGTTTTAGACCCCTTAACACACAACCAGATTGAGTAGCCTAGTTAATTAGCCAAGTTGTTACTTAGTCAAATTAAGCAATTCTAGGTTAAAACAATCAAACAATCATATCATGAAAATATATAGCAGCGGAATAATAAATAACACATGATATGATCACCCATGAAAACCAAACCGGTAAAAAACCTGGGGAGGATTTTACCCACCGATCCTCAAGGCAAAACTGAATTCACTATGAAAGAATTGAAGTTCTTACAAAAGGACTTACAAGCTCCCTACTCGACTTCCTAATGCTACCTACCAGTAGAACTTACTGACACGACCCCGTGCAAGCTCCGAATCCACGGACTCCTTCTTTCTTGAATTCTTCAATCAGCTACAAGCACCCACGCTTGATATTCTTTAAGCTTCAAAGGCAGCAACCAAGTTGATCATCAAGATGTTGAAGTAATCTCCATCTAGAAAATCCTAAGCTTTGTGTAAAGGAAAGCTCCTCTAGATCTCACAAGAGATTTACACAAAACCGCAATGTATGAGCAACAATACAACTTGAGCAACACTAAAACGTGGCTAAGGTTTTGCCTTATATACCTAGGGCAAAAACATAAAAACCCTAAACGTTTTAAAGAGCTAGGGCTGAGTTGGAATACTGCAGAAAAACGCAATCTGATTGATTTTCGATTAATCGAATCTATTCTTCGATCGATCGAGCCAGACCGAAATGCCCCAATGCATCTACAGTCTCTCGATTCCAACTTTACAATAATTAATCAACTTTGAGCATACTTAAACAAGTCTAAACATGTTGTTTTGATCATGGTTTGCCAATATTACAAATTAGAGTTCTAAATACATAAATTCCTAAACCTTTAGAACCTAACAAAATAAAATATTAAATTAGAAAATTTGTAGAAAAGAACTTAGCCAACAATATTGTAACTCAATTTGTAGCTTTTAATATTTTCAATGGGGACATTTAAGGAAATTATTAGATGCTCCCAAACTGCGGTAACGTGGTGTTTCATTTTTTCACATTCATGGTGGACTCTCATGAATTTAATTAATAAGATCCACCATGAATGTGAGAGAATGAAGTAACACACCATCGTGCTCCAACAACACCTAATAGTACATGCTTAAAATCTTCCCTCCCTCATTGTAACAAGAAATAATAGTCTTTCACAAGTTTACATGATAATATTAAGTAAAAAAATTATTATTATATTATTACATAAATAATTGTGCTACTTTTTTGGGGGGGGGGGAATTATAATTTACCACCTTAAACTATATCCTGATTACATTTTGCACTCAAAAAATTTTCGAATGCATGTTTTGCACCTAAATTATGACCCTTGTTATACTTTGCATTCTGATGTTAAGTTTGCTATTAACTTGGATGAAAAAGTATGACATCACGTGAAAAGACTCAATTGCCAATCTTCTCAATCCTTAAAAACAAAGGAAAGATTACACCTTACTACCCTAAACTATACTCTCAATTACACTTTGTACCGTAAGCTTTGGATTTCCATCCAAATTAATAGCAAACTTGAAGTTAGGGTGCAAAGTGTAACAAATGTTATAGTTTAAGATGCAAAATATACATTCAAAAAGTTTAAAGTACAACTGTAATTTGGGATATATAGTTTAGGGTAATAAAATATAATTTCTTCACTTTTTTGATAGGTAGTGAAGAAAGGAAAGGTTGTGTCTGAAACACACGTATAAAATATCACAAAGGATGCCGTTATTATTGTGTATATATTAGATTGAATGAGCCAAACAAAAGCGATTGATGGTCATTTTTGGGTAGTGTTTGTTACACACACCCTATTACACACAAATTTGTGTGTAAATTTTTAAACTAATATCGTGACTTGTTTTAAAAATTTTGTACTCAGAGTTTGGTGTAATAGGGTGCATTATGCATAGGAGTATTTATCCTTTGATTAGAGACGTAGAAAACATGGTTATCACTTATTTGGACAGCCTACGTGAAGACCTGGACAGTTATTGTCAAATACTTCATACAGAAATATACTGAGACCAATAAGAATTGGAAAATGCTAAGCACCCATCAATCAAATGATGATCCTCACCGGCTCTATTGGAGGGAGTAGCATTTAGATCACTGATAAATGCCTTTTTTTCGTTTTCATTGAAAACGATCTTTCTTCTCTGTATGGCTTATTCAAAATTTTTTTTTTTTTTTCTTTTTTTGGAGAAACAACTTATTCAACCTAATATGTCTAACATTAGAAGTAAAAAAAAACAAAGAAGAGGTGCAGAAGCTACGTGCTACCTTATGGCAAATATTCCTCATTCCAAAAGAATTACAAAATACAAAGAATAAAAGTTACAGTTTAATTTTAAAAGGAAAAAAAAATCAATGAAAACTTCAATAGAACTTATTCACTAGGTCCAAGGTGAGACGATTAATTCTAACAATGTTCTCATAAAAGATTATTTTAGCTGAGTAACCGAGTCTGCACTGAGCCATTGAATGATTGCTCACCCTCACCAAAGGAGCAATATTTATCAAAGGTTATTTATCAAAGGTGATGTTAATGGATGCTGGACAATTGTTAATAAATAATTTTATAAAAGTTTTTGTACAACTTTTATGGGAAATTAAAAAAGTTGCAAGAAATTGTACAAAAAGAGTTACATTTTTATTCATATATAAAAAAGTCACCATTTTCGTTGGATAATGGGTGAAAATGGCCAAATACCACCATTTTCAGAAATTTGTAGCAATTAAGCATTGTTTCGGAACTAAATGGGAATCTACCACTTTTTATGTACTCGAGCTCACTAAACTCGAGTTCTAAACGGTACTTGAGTAATTTAGTAAACTCGAGTTCCTAGTTTCATTCCTTTTTTTTTTTTTTTTTTTTTTTTTTGCGAGTTGTAGCACCCCATGTTCAAATATTGTTCACTATTTTCTCATAAAACAACTCCAGAAATTGTGTTATCTAAATTTAAAAATCAAATCTGTATGCTTTTTCAAGTTTAAATTTCACAGTAATCGAATCTATTTTTCTGCATTGATAAAATCTATTTCTACATTAATAAAATTTCCTCTCTGCACATCATGTTTACTGTATATTCGAATCTACTTATTGCATTCATAAAATCTGTTTTCTGTATTAATTAAAACTGTTCATTGTTTTCTCATAAAATTGTTTACTGTTTTCTGCATAAACTATTTCTAGCATTCTGCATAAAATTATTTTCTGTTCAGCATTATTTAAAAACTTGTTTACTCTAAACAGGAGGTGTTTCAAATCATTAGCCAAACATTTAGATATACATAAAAAAATGTTTCACATTCCTCTTAGAAACACTGCAAGTCAAGAACTTACATATCCAGATGTGGTAAAGCTTAAGTTCTTCTTTATATCTGAGTAGTCCACTCTTTCTGCAATACTTATCAATCATTTGACCATACAATAATTCCGAGCAGGATTGATAAAGTAACAATATGTAGCTTAAACTTCTTTTGGTGTGCCCATGGCTAAAAATGGAGTGAGATTTTTCTTTTATATGTTGTTATAATTTCTCGTTGTAACCCCAATATTTTAACCAATTTGACCATAACGCTTTCGAGAAGTAAGAAATTGATTAGTGTGTTACAAATGAATGAACAAGGGGTATGAGTGGCCTAAAAATTCATATTTTGAAATTAAAATATCTATATTTTACAATGCTTCTATTTAAATAAATAAAAACATTAAAAAAAACTACTTGTTTTTATGTTTATGTTTATTTGTTGATTATCCAAAAAAAAAAAAAAGTTATAAGGAAATCGATCTTGGTAAACTCGAGTTCCTTATAACTTTTTTTTTTTTTTTTGGGATAATCGATAAATAAACATAAACATAAATATAAGTAATTTTTTTATTACAAGGAACTCGAGCTTGGTGAGCTCAAGTACCGTAGAAAAAATATTTACAATGAACTCGAGCCTAGTATGCCCGAGTATTGTGTTGCATGGAACTCGAGTTTACCAAGCTCGAGTACCACATTATTTTTTTTAATTGCACAAATTCCAGGTTAGGAGCGCCAAGGTAGAATGAAACTAGGAACTCGAGTTTACTAAACTCGAGTAGCATTTAGAACTCGAGTTTAGTGAGCTCGAGTACAAAAAAGTGGTAGATTTCCATTTAGTTCTGAAACAGTGCTTAATTGCTACAAATTTCTGAAAATGGTGGTATTTGGCCATTTTCTCCTTGGATAATGATATATATATTAATACATTCTAAGGTTCAAATTACAAGAGTTTTGGTTCTTACCACTTGGGTTTGATATCAAACCCTAGCCAAAACTAATCAATCAATCATGCCTCTTTCCACGACCTTTATTTGCTTGTCTCTGTGGCCGTAACAAAGGGCCACTCATGACACTCTTTGTTCTTCACAAAAATAGTAGGTTAACTTCTCACCCAATATATTAAATGAAGTGGCTTTGTGAAATAGCCATACTCTTGGTTATATGTTGAAGTACTTCAGTCTATGTAATGCAAGTGGCTGAATATCGAGAAAACAAAAGGTTTCTCTCTCTCTCTCTCTCTCTCTTGAGAATACTAAATATTTTAACACACATGGGGAGATTGAGAAAACAAGAGGTTGATTGAGAATAATAGGTGGAGTATTTATGGTCCTCAACTCCTTTTGGACTTATGTTGTATAGGTAATAAATTAGGTTAGTTAGCATTGATTTTCTTGTCTAGAAATATGTTGACTTGGCACAATGAGAGCGAGATTAAGATTCTCTATAGGGCACTCTACAAGATAAATTTTTTAAATCTCCTCCATTTTAACCTTTTATATTAAAAGAATTTCTTTTAATATAAAATGTTAAAATCTGCCACATAATTAATCAATTGAATATCCGAATGCTTTGTTTGGTTGGAGTGATTATAAGGAGGATGGAAAATGAATGAGAGAAAAGTGGGGAGAAAATGGTGTTTGTGGTTGTTTGGTTAAGAGTGGAAAATGAGAGAGATTTTGGTAGGGTCCACAAATTTTCTCTCTAGCCCCACCAAAACACAATCTCCCCAAATTGGAGGGATTTTGTTTGCATTTTTCTTAATTGGGCATCATTTTTAATAAGGACATATAAGTAAATTTATACAAACTCTATTTTCTCTTCTCAACCAAGTAAATTTTTTTTACATCTTTCCACTTTTCCATCCTTCCAACAAACACAAACGAGGGAAATTAAAATTTCTTCTATTTTCTCACTTTTCTATTCTCTTACAATTTTCTATCCTTTTATTTTTTTCATCCTCCTAACCAAACAGACTCTAAATCTCTTTACATCTTTTCACTTTTCCATCCTTCCAATAAACACAAATGAGAGAAACTAAAATCTCTTCTATTTTCTCACTTTTCCATTCTCTTACAATTTTCTATCATTTTATTTTTTCATCCTCCTAGCCAAATAGACTCTAAATCAGATTTTCAAAAAAAAAAAAAAAAAAAAAAAAAACTCCTATCAATATTAGACTACCTAACTGTATCTAACATCTATTTTTTTTTTTTTTATTAATTTTTTTTTTGAAGGTGACACAGGTTAGCTTTAATGCACTGAAACAATACGGACAAGCTTCTTGTCTGCATGCGATGGCGTGACCATTCATTCATTCATTTTATGTTAAAACCTAGGATGAATTCATTAATAATAGTACATTGAAGTACGAAGTAGGAAAAAACCATTCATTTTAAAGCATTAATGTAACCAATGATCCTATTGGTTGAAGCCTTGAAGTTAGTTGGGAATTTATGATTAATGCCTTTTTTGTTCCTTTCACCCTCACAGTCAAGTCAAGCCGGCCCCAACTCAATTATATAGGCAACTTAAGCAGTTATCTAACCCCAGTTGTGAAGAAATAGTGCAGATGGCTTGGAATTCCATGGTTGATCCAAGAGTGGAAAGGCATATCTTGGCCAAGTTGGATAAGTGCAGTACGAGTTTAGTGTGGTGGAACCAAAGTGTTTTTGGCAATGTCAAACATGAATTGGAAAAGAAGAAAGCTTTGCTTCTCAAAGCTGAAAATGAAGCTATGCTCAGTAGTGACAACAATCGGGTTAGACAGTTGAAGGCAGAAATTAACTTACTGTTGGATAAGGAGGCTCGGACGTGGGCACGACAATCTCGACTCCTGTGGGCAAGCTAAGGTGATAAAAAAAAAAAAATTTCCACAATTGTGCTATACAAAATAATACCGGAAAAATCTGATTGCAAGAATTAGAGATGATCAGAACATTTGGAGAGATAAACCCGATGAAATTGCTTCAATCCTAACAAGCTACTACCAGGAACTGTTCACTTCCTCTAGACCAATTGCCTCGACAAATGTCCTAGATCGAGTTCCTCATGTCATAATTGAGGAGATGAACGCCTCCCTAAATAGTGAGTTCATGGAATGGGAGTTGTCTGTTGCCTTGAAACAAATGACACCACTAAAAGCACCGGGTCTAGACGGCATGTCTCCCCTCTTTTATCAGCACTTTTGGACTATTGTGAACCATATGATGTTACCTCTTCTATTTTGTCTTAGCTGAACACATGTAACCTACCTCAGCATTTGAATCACACCTTTATTACACTTATTCTCAAGACCAATTGCCCTGAATATGTGCACCATTTTTGACCAATTAGCCTTTGTAATGTGCTGTATAAATTTTTTTCAAAAGTTCTAGCCAATTGGTTGAAAAAATTACTCCCGACTATTATCACTGAACACCAATAAGCTTTTACTAAAGGCAGGTTGATATTTGATAATGTTTTTGTGGCTTTTGAGATGTTACATTGCTTGAAAAAAATATAATTCTGGCACATCTGGATTTATGGCTCTTAAATTGGATATGAGCAAGGCATATGATCGTGTGGAATGAGTTTTTCTAGAAATCTTGATGCGCAAGATGGGTTTCAATGAAAGGTGGATCAATCTGATTATGGTTTATGTGAAAACAGTCACTTATTCAGTCTTGTTTAATGGTGAATCGTATGGCCTGATCCAACCATCCAAAGGTATCAAACATGGTGACCCTTTGTCCCCCTTTTTGTTCCTGCTTTGCACCGAAGAACTAAATGGGCTGATAAAAGAGGCAGAAATGAATGGAGATATTCATGGTTTTTCTCCATGCAGGAGGGGGCCAAAACTAACACATCTGCTTTTTGCAGATGATAGTGTAAAGTTTTTAAATCCCTATAAACTAGATTGTTTAACCTAATTAATTAACCAAGTGAATACTTAGGTTTATTATTCAGATCTAGGTTAAAACAAAAAAATCATATCATGTAAAGCAGCGGAAAATAAAGAATACAAAGATCTGATGACCCAGGAAAACCTAACCGGCAAAAACCTGGGGAGGATTTAACCTAGTTATCCTTAAGATAAAAACAGATCTACTATGAAAAAATTGAAGTTTTTACAATAGAACTTAGACCACTAACATCCTACTTCTATCTCATGTAGAAAACTTACTACCACGACCACATGACAGCTCCGAGTTCACAAACTACTTCTTTCCTTGATCTTCATCAACCACAAGCTTTCCTTCTTGGGACTTTGAGACTCCACTCGAAGGTTTAAAATCTTCTTGAAAGTTTTTTACGCAACAACTGAAACAACCATGAAGTTCTTGATGCAAATCTTGATCTTGATAGCTGTATGTGTGTATGAAGGTAAACACCTCTCAGATCTCACAAAAGATTCATCACACAACTTAACAACAACTTTAGAGAGCTTTTGGGTACAAAACCCTAGATCTACAAAAGAGGCACACTCTTCTCTCTCTGAAAAGCCTTATAAAAACGTGCTTAGGGTTTCCTTTATATACTAAGAGAAGTAGACTTGAAACCCTAATTCTTTTTGGGCTTGAATTGTTGTTGGGCCGAAATTAAAATTTTGCAGAGACGTGTTTCGATCAGTCGAACAAGACAGATTTTGAACTCTTCTTTTTGCAGCTTGTATATTCTTGAATCTTGACTTGTATCATCTTGAGCATTGTTTAATAATACTTATAGACTCTAGGATCTATATCTAGACAAGTTTGTGTTCACAATTTGCCAATTGTTCTAAACTTTTAAAACCTAACAAATAGTCTTCTCTTTTGCAAGGCAACATCTGAGGAATGCGACAAAGTGCTCAATATTCAGGAAACTTATAAAGGGGCTTCAGGCAAAAAAGTGGACTGAAACAAAACAACACTATTTTTTAACAAGTCCACCCCTGATGATATTAAAGCAAGTATTAAGATGGTTTTGGGAGTCCTAGAGGATTATGCAGTATGAGAAATACCTTGGCCTTCCATCCCTGGTTGGGAAGGGTAAGAAAGCAAACTTTAGTTGTATTAAAGAGAGAGTAGGTTGAAAATTACAAGGTGGGGAAGGAAAATTACTCTTTTAGGCGGGTAGAGAGGTGTTGATTAAATCTGTAATTCAAGCAATTCCAACTTGCACTATGGGTTGCTTTAAGATTTTGTTGGGCTTGTGTCATGATATTGAAGCGTTGATTAAAAAAATTTGGTGGGGACGACATGGAGACCGTAGGAAGATTCATTGGCTTCGGTGGGATGAAATGACAAAATCTAAGATGGTGGGTGGAATGGGTTTTAGAGTTTTGGCACTATTTAATGATTCACTTCTTGCAAAACAAAGCTTGGTGTCTTCTACAAGATAAATCCTCTCTTTTCCATGAAGTCTTCAAAGCTAGGTTTTTCCTCAATTGCTTGATTATGGAGGCCATTGATTCTAGATCGGGATCGTATGCTTGGAGGAGTATCTTTATAGGAAGAAATGTCCTACAACGTGGTGCAAGATGGCGGGTTAGGAATGGAGAAAAAATTAATATTTGGTTGCATCATTGGCTGCTAAGAAAACACCTGCCACAGGTAACATCACTTCCTCTTGAGTCTTTGGAAAATTCAACTGTGGCTACACTGATTGATTCCACTACAAGAAGTTGGAATGTGGAGTTAATTGATGGTTTTTTTGCACCAAGTGAGGCTGAAATTATTTAAAAAATTCCTTTATCCCGAACCGCCCATGAGGATGTCTTGATTTGGCCTTTTTCACAAGATGGCAATTACACCTGCAAATCCGGCTTTCGGCTTTTAAAGGAAGAAGCAGATATCGGTATTCCAGTGATTTCTCCATGTCTTTACACGAAGTTGTGGAAGGGGATTTGGTTTCTACGGGTGCCAAATAAGGTTAAGAATCTGGTGTGGCGAGCTTGTCGGAATGCCATGCCAACAAAGGCAAGCTTAGTTCGATGCACAATCATTAAGGACCCGTTGTGTGACCGCTGCCATACAGTCTAGGAAACTCCATTACACGCCTTGTGGAACTACCAGGAACTGGATGTGGTGTGGTCCGACTCTAAACTTTGGTACTTTCGAAGAACAGTCCAATTCGTGGACTTCAATGAGCTGCTATTATGGTTAATTCTGCAGGAAAAAAATGCAAAGATATTTGCAATGACGGTTTGGGCGATATGGAAATAAAGAAACCTAGTTCAACTACGACAGAACGCTGTGGCACTTCACCAGATTGCCAATCTTGCTAAAGAAAGGTATGCTGAATTTCTTTCTTCTCAATCGTTGCCTGTTATTCGTCAACCACACACTAGGAGTCGCTGGCTTCCTCCACCAACAGATTTCATGAAAATAAATTATGATGAGGCTGTTTTTTCCAATGAGAACAAATCTGGTTTGGGGGTGGTTATCAGGAACAATTCTAGTTTGGTTATTGCCTCATGCTCCGAAAAATTGTCCAAAGCTTACACTTGTGAGGAAATTGAAGCACTTGCAGCGGATAAGGCTCTCTCTTTTGCTTTAGAGCCGGGAATAACAAAGGCAGTGTTGGAAGGAGATTCGTTGGTTGTCTTCAAAGTTTTGATATATGAAGATGGCTCCTTGGCTCCATATGGATTGTTGGTTGAAGATGCAAAGATTCTTTCTCAAGGTCTTAATCAATTACTTTACTCTCATACAAATAGAGAATGAAACTCTATTGCTCATAGTTTGGTTAGATATGTTATTAATATTCTAGACTTGTTAGTGTGGATGGAGGATATTCCACCACAGTTTTATTTTGTATTGCAGGCTGACTCAGCCAACTTTACTTAATAAAAGTTTTCAGTTTCCATTTCAAAAAAAAAAAAAAAATTTAGTCAATAGAATGCATTTAATGCATCATTTTAATGAATAAACATGTTTACATGTAAGTTTTAGGTGCTTCCGGAGCACGGAGAACGATTCTCATTCATTTCACACTCATGGTGAAATTCACTCATTAAATTCATAATGGGATCGACTATGAACATAAGAGGAGGGAGCATAATTTCTCTGTACTCCGAAAGCACCTAAGAATTTTCCCATGTTTATACCTTTTTTTTTTTTTAGTAGTGCCACGACTTTAACAACTTTTACAGTTTACAAATTGATATGCCACTAATCAAAAATGGTAATTCAAATATTCATTTATAATATGGTTGAAGTTTGACAATCATGTTTATTACTACTTCAAGTAAAACTTATAATATTTTTAGCATTTGTGTATTTTTTTATTTCAACATTTTATTTTATTTTTTTTTTTCCCACCAGTTTATAATTTTGCAACTGTTTCTATGAACCTATTAATTAAACATCACATCATTTTAAATAGAACTTATCACATTAACCAGTCAACCCACACGATTTCCTTCTTACTTTCTTGTACATTTTTTTTTTATTTTTTATAATTTAATTATTTTTTGATGTTTCCCAATTCCCATTTTTACCTAGTTTTTTAAATATGCTTTCATAAGAGACCCAGCTTTTTCTTCAATAGTATATATTTTAATCAAATTTAAATATTTGTGTGAAATTTACTAGGGAAAAATGCCAAAAGATCCCCTTAACTTTGGAGTAGGCTAAGAAACAATTTGAACTTTTATTTTAACCAAACACCTAAATTGATGGAGAGAGAGAGGCTGTGGTTTGCCAGACTTTATGGTCTTCTGACAACAACCGATGAATAGAGAGAGATTCATCTAACAACAACTGATGAACGGAAAGTCAAACACACGAAAAACCCATTACTAATTAATTCACAACACGAATTGATATCTTTTGATGTTGAACTTGGATGATTCTTCTTATTGTGGATAAGTGGGACCAGAAGTTAACAAATCGCAAGCCAAATCAAACCCACACATCTTTATTTTTTTGTTCAAGTGGTTTTTGAAAGCTCGAAAATGTGTTGAAAACACAAGAGCTGTTTAGACTCCCAATTAAATTTACGGCTCAATAGATTTTACACTAACTTAATACTAAGTGCGGAATAGTGTAAATGCGAGCGGATGAACAAGTGAACTACTCTAATCCATAAACTAAGCAACACAGCAGTATAACGGAATATAAAAGAGTAGGGAAGAGAGATGCAAACACATAAAACACCGAGACGTGTTCTCGAAGAGGAAACCGAAGAACTCAGCGAAAAACCTCTCCGCCGCCCTCCAAGCGGAAATCGATCCACTAGACAATCAGTTGGGATACATGGGTTAGCAAGAGACCCTCCAAGCCTAATCTACCCAATGCACCTAAGCCCTCCAAGCTCCTACTCCAACAAGGCTTCTCAGAACCGTGTCTTGTCTAGCACCCCGGATCCCACAACAAGCTCCATGTTGCATCTGCCATTCCAGGCTTCTTCTAATGCTTCCCAACAGCACCAAAACGTCACTCAACACTCTCAAAGGATGTGGTAAGTGTTTGGGCTATCAACCTCTCAATGGTATGGAAATGGAGAGGGAAGGGTTGAGGAGATACCACAAGCAAGTGTATAGAGAAAGGTGGGGATGACAATCTCTAATTCCCAATGTGTTTGGCTAGGGTTTTCTCTCTGAAGCATTCCTCAACATTTGTGGGTAATAAGGGTATATATAGGATAGGTGCAAAACGTGTGAGTCAGTTAGTACAGGCTGGCAGGACAGATTGTTTCGCGGGTGTCTCGCGGGAAGGCCTTAACCGCGAGATACTCGCGAGACACAGTTGTCTCCACCTGGCCTGACTCTTCGCATTCCAGCATGTGCATGGCACATGTTTCACTTCGCGGGAAGCTAAGTCGCGACATACCCGCGAGAATCCTTCAGCCTCCAAATGCTTGAGTCTTCACACACTCTCTCTATCACACAACCCTTACAACAAATCCCACAATAAATACAGGGTATAAACGATTGAAAATAATTACAATCAAATTTGGCACGGAATAAAAGCCAACAAAAACTTAGTTGTAAATAACAACTTTACAATCTCCCCCTTTGGCTATTCCGTGACAAAACCCTAAAACAGACTCTAGACTTAAACGTGAGTTTGGGAACAAAGACAAAAATCACTCACACCTAATTCTAGATTCTGATAAGCTCTTGAAACATATGAACAAGTATCTCCTGAAACACAACAACACAATAACATCATTGTATGCAGAAATAAAACTTGAAAAGCATATAGAGCAATAAAAGCATGATCAAGCAAAATGAAATAGAAATACTAAATCATGGCAAGATCAAACAAGTAATCACTATACAAAAGCGATCACTATGCTCATTCACACAAGGAATGAACATCCGGATATGCAAGATGATAAGCTCATTTGAAGAGTATTATTTGCAAATCCAACACTCAACCAATGCTTAATACTCGAAGTATTTGCATCTAGGAACAATCCTACAAGGGCACAAGAGTGTTGTACTGAAGTAGAAAGTATAACATTAAACTTCAAGTACACATGCAAAAAGGCTGCATAAACAAAGTACTGCATATGCATGGCACAAACCATAAAAGCCTACAAAACACATGCAATGAAACAAACCCTTAAAGCTTACAAAAGCAACATGGGTGCATGCAAAGTATGCTACAAAGCATAGAGAATATCACAAAAGAAACTTTTGAAATTATACTTAAATAAAACATAGTATCAAAGCTTTAAACCAAAAGCAGTAAAACAGTTATAAAGACTAAAAAGTACTGAATAAAACCGTCTGAAAAACCAATAACCAATGTTACTAAGTTTCTAGACTATGCTCCCCCTAACGCTGTGCAAGCTCTTCTCCAACTCCCCCTCAAAATTATCTCCTCCTTTTTGACCGGAATGGCCAAAGGGCTAGAACTGATCTAACTCTGAATCCGAGCCTTGCTCCATGGATAAGTCTTGTATTTGTGAAGATAGTGCGGTGATCTGTCCTTGAAGATATGCAAACTGGTCCGCGGTGTGCTGTACATGAGAATCCAGCACTGTAGACATTTGATCCATTTTAGCCAGCAATAGATCAAGTTTGCTCAAGCCTTGTGGTGGAGCCGAAGATGATGGCTGTGCAAAAGGCTCTGGAGTCGAGGTGAACCTATCAATCTCCTCCTCTGTATCTCCACCCTCATCTTGCTCAACACAAGGCTGTGGGATGGTATGCATACCAGTCTTGGAGCCCTTGATGTGTGCAGTGCTCCTAGTCAGTGTATGACCACCAATGGGGTAGTCCCTTTGAATAACTGTGAGGCCACTGGGTAGCTTAAGCTTTGCCTTGGCAATCAATCCCATGATCAAGGAGGGGAACGGCATCACAGTTCGTGAATTCTGCTTTGTGATGCTCTTCTTCAGGACATGTATGATATGGCCATAGATGTCAATCTCCTTATGAGTAAAGAGATCATACAAGAATCTTGTTCTCGGAGCAGATAGAGTGGTGAGATTGGTGACCGGATACAGATTGTGAATCATCACATAGCTTAGTGTCCTCATTTCCAGAGAGAATTTGATGGTGTTCATGGATGATTTCTTCGGTTCACCACCAAGTGCTGTAATCATCTCAGCAGTAGAGCCCAATCTGTCCTCATATGCAACTGTAATTGGCTGAGATGGAGGCCGTATTTCCAAAAAGTCTTGGATGATCTCTCTCGTAATCACAAATTCCTTGTGTCGTACCCAGCACTCAATACAGTCTCCGTTGACAGTGGCATTTGAGAAGAACTCCCTGATTATCTCTGAATAAACAACCTCGGTTGGGTTCAATAGCTTGGTCCAGGTTCTATCTTTGAAAACTTCAGGGATGAACGTGTCCTCAAGAGTTTCTAACTGGACCACTCTCTCCATGATGATCGTCTTGTCCTTATAGCAGTCATTGTACTTCATATCTGCTTCCGCGGACTTGAAATGATCAGAATCAGTGCGTGCACGCTTTGAAGTAGGTTTCTTCTTAGCTGCATGCTTGGTGGGAGACATCTGCACAATTTCACAGAGCAAAAAAGGAAAAAATTGCACAAACACAAACCACAAGACAAAACTTGATTAGATTCAAGTTAGTTCAAAATCAGAGTTGAACTAACTGAAAACAGAGCATGGTTGACTCTTAATAGCATGCTTAAAAACACAAACCTATAAAGCATAAACACAATGCATAAAGCTAAGAGACTGTGCAAGTGTTTGTGTCTGTGTGCATGTGCTGATGAGTGTGTGCGGCATGAGATGTATGAGGGGTGCCTAAGTGTGCCTAGTTGTGTGTCAAGAGTGTGCAACATGAGCAAAGTGTATGAAACACACGATCAATGACCCAACATAGTGAAACATGATCAGACAAGTGACAACCCATAGATTGACATCACTTGATTTCAATTTGGCACAAAAATGTCATTCGGACATTTTGTCGAACACCTAATATGCACAAATGCAAATATAACATGAATAATGTGTGAACATGGTGAAAACATGCCTAAATACACTTTAAAATGCCACAAGGGGCCAACACAGATGCACAAACATCAAATGGGACACAGCCCAATCAAAAGATTTGAGAATGTTAGGTTCTAAAGATTTAGGAATTTATATATTTAGAACTCTAATGTGTAATGTTGGCAAACCATGATCAAAACAATATGTTTAGTCTTGTTTAGGCTTGCTCAAAGTATGTTTATTTGTAAAACTGGAATCGAGTGATTGCAGATTTATTGGACTAAATCTGTAAGGCTCGATTGATCGAAAATTAGACTCGATCGATCGAACCACGTACAGATTTATTTTTCTGCAGAGTTCCAGTTCAGCCCAAACTCTATTTAAACGTCTTGGGGATCAAGTAAAACACTCCTATATATAAGGAAAACCCTAGAACGTTTTTGAGACTTTGGAGAGAGAGATTAGAGTGCCTCTTATGCCTCCTTTTATTTTTAGGGTTTTGTACCCAAACCTCTCTAAGTCTTTGTTGCTCGTATTTGCGGTTTATGTGAATTTCTTGTGAGATCCTTGAGGAGCTTTTCTTCACATAAACTTAGGGTTTTCAAGGTAGAGATATTATCTACATCTTGATGATCAACAAGGTTGCTACCATTGAAGCTTAAAGAATATCAAGCGTGGGTGCTTGTAGCTGATTGAAGAATTCAAGAAAGAAGGAGTCCGTGAATTCGGAACTTGCACGTGGTCGTGTCAGTAAGTTCTACTAGTGGGCAGCATTAGGAAGTCAAGCGGGGAGCTTGTAGTCCTTTTGTATGAACTTCGATTCTTTCATAGTGGATTCAGGTTTGCCTTGAGGATCGGTGGGTCAAATCCTCCCCAGGTTTTTACCGTGTGGTTTCCTGGGTGATCATATCATTGTGGCTTTTATTATTCCGTTGCTTTATTCTTTTGATATGATTATTTGATTGCTTTAACTTAGAATTGCATAATTTGACTAAGTAACAACTTGGCTAATTAATCTAGGCTAACCAATCTGGTTGTTTTTAAGGGGTCTAAAACCGTACAGAGAAATAATCATTCAATTTAGAAAACTAACCCAAATTTTTTAAAATCCCCAATTATCAAAACCCTAACAAAAATTCTGCATAATCTAAGAAAAAACTTAAAAAGAATTGATTATAAAACATACCTTGAAGAGGAAAATGCAGAAAAGATGCTTGGATTGAAGGGGATTGAATGGAATAGTGATTTGGGTTGAAAAGGTTCGAGAGAGGTTGAGCGAGGGAAGTTTTTGTGATTTGAAAAACTGTCACATCAGCAATATAAAACTGAAAATACGCGTTTTTCGCGGGTTAGGGAGTAGCGACACAGTCGCGAAACAGTCGCGAGAGGGGCCACTGAAGCACAAAATTTTCGCGAGAAGCACTAAGTCGCGGGACAGTCGCGGTAACTTCTGGCTGAATTTGGAAAAATCCAATTTTTAGCCAAACAGCATTTCGCGAGAAGCTTTTGGTCGCGAGACGGGCGCGAGAGTTTCTGTGTGACAGGATGAAAAATTATTTCCCTCAAGCCCTTTTCGCGGGAAGCTCTAAGTCGCGAGCTTCTCGCGAAACAACCCCTGAACCAGTTTTTTTTTTTTTTTTTTTGAAGGAAGACACAAAAATGCATTTTGAACAAAAACAAAAGACATGAAAGTATAAAATCACTTTTCAAAAACAAATAAACCACTCAAAAATCTTTTTGGGTTTGATCAACAAGTTCTTGAGCATACACATCACATTTGAACATATACAATCACACAAATGAGATAGGCATTGATTGAATCAAAGTCTTGTGTGCTGTGTGTAAGTATCAAATGTGAAATAGTCCTTAGACTAGAGCGAAGCTTCAATGATCAATTCAAACGAGTCACACATAACTGATACGAAATCAAGGGGACTATCTCCATTATAGAAATGAGTATATATGACCTCCCACACATTGAATACATAACTTCAGAAGCTTTTCATTTGGCTTCTGCAAAAAGCATAGCAATTGGTCCATTTTATTTTTGATCGGACAAGAAAACAACATCTCATTTTGAGATTGGTGCTTGAAATTTATGATATTTCAACATTGATGATTAGCCTTTGGCTTTTTGAGTACCATACACAACACATTAAGAAGAGTCGCTTTCCCTTTTTCCTAGTCGAATACTAGTGTGTGCGACAGGCTTTTGCAGCTCAATATCTCTTTTCATTTGGAGATTTACATTTGGTGAGCTCTTTTTGCAAAAACATAAAAATAAAGTAGGAAGAGATATAGATACAAGTCTATGCAAGTATCAAGACCAACAAGACTATTGACCAATCATTCATGACAAGCTTGAAGATCTATTTACAACAGTCACACACAGTGTTCAAGATTTCTTCCACATAGAAAATAGTGCATACATAGCAAGCCAAGATCGTAAATGCACTACGCCATTAGTACGAAGGTACTAGGCCCAAACTCACATGTGACATACACAAAACAAGTGATCAAACTTTTGAGATTTTTCAATTTTTATGGGTTTTTGAATTTTTTTTAAACACACCCAAAACAGAACAGGAAAAATAAGATCAACAAAAACAGCAGGTACAAACCAACCAGATAAAATAACAACAAAAACAATGCATGAAATAGTGCAACAGCAAATGTCCCTAAACATTGAAAGAATTTATGCATGGACATGTTATAATGCTTATGCATGAGTACCCCTCTTCACCCACACGTCACATGCGTTTGGGGTGATATCCTTGACGGATTGGGTACGAGAGTTTGGACTGTCAAACCTTCTGGTGAAACTCTCCAAGCAAGTGGTGAAGGCACCGATCATCCTCATCACGTCCGTCATACCGGGATCACGATTTTGACTTCTTGATTGCTCACCACCCCAAGACCTCATGTCATTTCTCCTTCCTCGTGACCGAGGTGCGCTTGCATTGTTGTCTGATCTCAGCTTTTGACAGTTGGGTCTGGTATGTCCTTGCTGTCCGCAATAATGACACACATAATCCGTTCTAGGACCCCGTTGTGATCTTGGGAGAGATCTTCCTCTAGTTTTATGTTTAACCGCAGATTGATTTCGAGGCTTATTCACCATTCGTTGCTTAGCCACATTCTTCTTCTTTACATCCTCAATTTTCTCAAGAATGGGCTCTTCTACAACCTTCTCGTTTGCCTTCACAAACATTACTTCTTTGGTGACTTTGGTTGATGAGCAGCTTCCTCCGATGTATCCCAACCCGGACTTGTCTGAAGAAGGTTTTTGAGATGATATAACATCTTCTAGCTTCTGAAAGGAGACTCTCTCTATCTTAGCATAAGCTTGCACAACCTCTTGCTCAAGAAACCTCACTTTCGTATAGGCTTCAGACAGCTCGCCATTTAGTGTCTCAATCTCACACTTAGCCTCTTTATATCTGATCAAGAGACTTCTGCAATCTTCCTCAGCTTTCTTCATTTTCCTTATGGCTGCCTTGGCTACTCTGGAATACTTTCCCGACTTCTCAAGTAGTAAGGAGTAATTTTCTTGAAGATTAGCTGTACTCTCTTCCTCTTCAGCATCTGATTCTTCCACAATCCCAATAGACTCTGAATCGGAATGCTCACCAAGCTCCTTCACAAGTGCACCCAAATCATCTGATGACTCCACATGAGCAATGGTCATGAAGGCGGAGTAGTTTCCCTCTCCGTCACAGCTCTCTTCTGAGTCTGAATCAGAAGAGTCTAAATCACTGAGCGTAGTTGCATAAGCCTTGCCTTTTCCCCTCAAAAAATTTGGACACTCCTTCTTTAGATGTCCATGGCCATTGCACTCATAACACACAATGTCTGAAGGAGGTTGAGAATCCCTCCCTTCTTTCCTCGTAAACTCTTTCCTATCACCTCTTGAAGATGAGAATTTTCCTCTGTTGAATGGTTTTCCACTGTTCTTCATCTTCAGAAATTTTCGGAAGTTTTTCGCAAGGTATACTACTTCCTTCTCCACTCCATCTTCTTCGGAAGGATCATTCATTCTTTCAGTGATGGTTTTAAGAGCAAGCGATTTACTCGTCCTGTGGGAAGGCAGTCCAAGCTCATACGTTTGGAGTGATCCAATGAGCTCTTGGATCTTAATTTCATCCAAATCCTTGCTTTCCTCTATGGCTGTGACTTTTGCCCGAAAGCTCTCCGGTAAGGACCTCAAAATTTTTCTCACCACCTTAGTCTCTTCAATCTTCTCCCCAAGATTGAGTTTAGCAATTACAATTTCATTGAGCTTCCCATAGAATGAATCAAATGGTTCATCATCCCCCATCTTGAGCTCTTCAAATTTGGTGGTAAGCATCTGAAGCTTTGTATTCTTAACTTTCTTCGTACCCTCATATGTTGTCTCCAAAATCTTCCAAGCTTCCTTGGCTACCGTCATATGAGAGATCTTGTGAAATTCATCAGGAGACACACCACAGAAAATAGCATTTAAAGCTCTACTATTAGAATTGACGGCTACGAGAGCTGCCTTATCCCAAGTGGACTTAGGATCCTCCGGCTTAGTCCAGCCTATCTCAACCGCATCCCACACGGTATCATCCATAGAACATAAAAATGCTCTCATTCTGACTTTCCAGAAGGCATAATTGTTCCCATCAAAAAATGGTGGAACATTGAGCGATTGAGACCGGTCCATCTCAAATAGGGTCAAGGATCACACTCAGGTATTTAAACCACAGCAAGTGTACCCGCTCTGATACCAATTGAAAGCTCGAAAATGTGTTGAAAACACAAGAGTTGTTTAGACCCCCAATTAAAATTACGGCTCGATAGATTTTACACTAACTTAATACTAAGTGCGGAATAGTGTAAATGCGAGCGGATGAACAAAAAGCTATTCTAATCCATAAACTAAGCAACACAGCAGTATAATGGAATATAAAAGAGTAGGGAAGAGAGATGCAAACACAGAAAACACCGAGACGTGTTTTCGAAGAGGAAACCGAAGAACTCAGCGAAAAACCTCTCCGCCGCCCTCCAAGCGGAAATCGATCCACTAGACAATCAGTTGGGATACATGGGTTAGCAAGAGACCCTCCAAGCCTAATCTACCCGATGTACCTAAGCCCTCCAAGCTCCTACTCCAACAAGGCTTCTCGGAACCGTGTCTTGTCTAGCACCCCGGATCCCGTAACAAGCTCCATGTTGCATCTGCCATTCCAGGCTTCTTCCAATGCTTCCCAGCAGCACCAAAACGTCACTCAACACTCTCAAAGAATGTGGTAAGTGTTTGGGCTATTAACCTCTCAATGGTATTGAAATGGAGAGGGAAGGGTTGAGGAGATACCACAAGCAAGTGTATAGAGAAAGGTGGGGATGACAATCTCTAATTCCCAATATGTTTGGCTAGGGTTTTCTCTCTGAAGCATTCCTCAACATTTGTGGGTAGTGAGGGTATATATAGGATAGGTGCAAAACGTGTGAGTCAGTCAGTACAGGCTAGCAGAACAGATTGTCTCGTGGGTGTCTCGCGGGAAGGCCTTACCTGCGAGATACTCGCGAGACACAGCTGTCTCCACCTAGCTTGACTCTTCGCATTCCAGCATGTGCATGACACATGTTTCACTTCGCGGGAAGCTAGGTCGCGACATACCTGCGAGAATCCTTCAGCCTCCAAATGCTTGAATCTTCACACACTCTCTCTATCACACAACCCTTACAACAAATCCCACAATAAATACAGGATATAAACGATTGAAAATAATTACAATCAAATTTGGCACGGAATAAAAGCCAACAAAAACATAGTTGTAAATAACAACTTTACAGTTTTTATTTTCTTTTTCCACTGCTGGAATGGTTGGTCATTACTAGTGCTAGGACATGCATCAATATTCAGTATGATGTTAATCTTGCATTCTTATATTTACTCAATATTTATAGGAAAAAAATAAAGATCTCTCTAGAAGCACCAGGCAACAACCATAAGTTTACCTTTGACAAACTTAGTATAGTCAGGTTAATTAGATCTCTCTCTCTCTCTCTCTCTCTCTCTCTCTCTCTCTCTCTCTCTGAGTTTAGGTGTTTGGCAAACGTTGCACATGCATGTCAAGTGAGCAATGTTAGTCAGTTTAAACAAAAACTAAACAGATGTCTTAATTTGGATCTTAAGTAAAGTTCAAGGAGTAAATTGACTGAAATAAAAGTTTAGGGGGTCTCTTAGCTACTAGTCCAAAGTTCAGAGGGTTTGGCATTTTTCCTAAATTACTATAATGAAATTATAAATTTAGAACAATTACTTTGTATTAATTTAAATTTATTAGCTTATGTGATAAACAAATCTTTATTTGCGAATATCACATGGTTATGTCATTTAGTGAAGTGGCAATATGTAATTTGGACAAAGAAATAGGTTATATTGATATGTACTTTAAAGTTTATTTTAATTATATTATAATTGATTATTACAAATCGTATTTCATTTATTTATAAATATTTTTTTATTATAAATCATGTTAGGTGAACTTAAATACAAAAATTAATTAATAATATTTCATCTCAAAAAACAAGAAAATAGATTTAAATAAACAAATTACATAAAAAAAATTAAATAAAATATTATTTAATTAATATTTAAATATAAAAAATGGTCTGAATTAAAGTTTTTGCCGTAGCCATCAAAATTTGTTGAGCTGGCCTTGAGTAGTCAAGTGCACATAACAGTCAAGCACATATAATAGCTGATAGAGCCTGAACTCGTCAGTCAATGTGGTCGGATGAAGCCAACCTGCAGCCTCCTGAAAGGGTCACCGGTGTGGTGCCTGCCACCACGCCTCCGATGCCAAAGTTAGTATGCAAAGAAATCTTAGAGAAATTGGAGAATGCAAGAAAGTAATAGTTCTCTCTTTTGTGTGTGTATGTATGTACCTTGGTATTGGCAAATGTGTGGTCTTTTTATACTCTTCCATGGCCTCTAGCCGTTGGAGTAGTTATGGAGGTCTTAATGCTCCTTCTGGTAACGTTTGGGGGCATTGAATGGTGCATCAATGCGTTCCAACGGTCCGTACAGCTGGTCTTTCAACCGTTCTAGGCTTGATTGACTGCATTAAACAGCCTGAATGCCTTCGTCAGTGGCGTGCATGATCATCTCGTTACTCCCGATGGTGTCATCGTCCGTGAACAATATCGTCAGTGTGGGACGGACTCGTCAGTCTCGTCAGTTGCCCCCGGATTCTATGTTCGTCATGTTCTTGACGATGATAGAATCTGAAGGGTCTCGTGTTGCAGGTGACTCTTGGGATTCTGTTCCTCATTAAGTGCGAAGTGACGGCGCTCCATAGAACGTGGCATACGTGGCGCGTGCTGGCTGGTGGAGTTAATGTCCGAATAATGGGGACTATTGGGCTTCCCGCTGATTTTTCAGTTTCCCAAGCCTTATTTTTAAACCTCCCTTCTTCTCACTCCTCCTTTTCACTTTTTCTTAAGAACTTCTACTTCTTTCTCTGGGTATCTTCTTCGCCAACCCTTCTCTGCAACTTTCCTCCCTACCGGTGCGTCGTCGGCGGCAGTTATCTTCTTTGAGGTGTGTTCCCCACTCATTCTCTTTCATATTTTTGTTTGTATTTTTGGTGGTGGATCTTCTGATTTTTCCCATCTTTTCTTTCTTTGTGCTTGCTCCGACGGGTTTAGGGATTTCTAGGTTTTCTTGTATTTTTCTGTTTTACTTATGGTTGGTAGCCCTGAGGTTAGGATAGCTTGCCCCTCCATATCGTTTCTTTTTGCTCGATTAGGAGGTTCATTAGGAAATTTTTCATACCTCGAAAAATTTGTTTACGAGGGTAGTTGTCTTGCTGTGGTGTTGGCTGACCTCTTGCCGTTGCTTCGTCAGTCAATAGACTGGTTCGAGGATTTGGTGAGGGAGGATAGGATGGCATCTGAGGTTAGATCCAGTGAGCTCGAGACTGGGTTATCGTCTAGCGGTAATCCCGTGGAGGAAGACACAGCCGTCTCCACGCCTCGAGAAGTTAGGGCTTTTTATGCCCTTAGGGAGGAGTGTGGTTTAGATGCCGACGCGCTGGGTAGGTTCAAGGACAGGTTTCAGTTCCCAGAGCGAGTTAGGGTTCGTCTGCCTAGTGAAGCAGACCGGGCCTGTCATTTCTTTCCTGGGGAGATTTGTTTTTACGAATCTGCCTTCGTCTGTGGATTGAGGTTTCCCGTCCACCCCTTCTTGATGGAACTCCTAGATCTTTTAGGTGTTGCCCCCGGGCAACTTATGCCTAATTCGTGGCGGATCTTGGTCAGCTGTATGGTGATCTGGTTGGCCGCTAATGACGGGGACATGCTTAGGGTAGACGAGCTTGTCTACATGTATCGTTTAAAGGCATCGAAGGAGTACGGGTATTACGAATTGGTGCCCTGGGAGAGAAGGACCAGGATCGTCAAGGGTTTACCGTCGTCCTTCAGGTACTGGAAGTCCAGATTCTTCTTTGTGTCTGGGGATGACTTTGAGACGGCCTCTGGAGGGGTTTGGGGTGATATCCCAAGGTTGCGTCGTCGGTGGGAAACCCCGACTTTAGGTGCGTCGACCTCAATCCTCGTCCTTTCACTTTTGTTGTGTTTTCTTTCATGGCTATTGACACCCTTTTTTTTTTTTTTTTTTTTTTTTATAGCTAAGAAACGACCCAAGCTCAAGAGCAGGTATAGAGAACGGGTTCAGAAGGCGATCGATTACGCACTGACGATTGAGAGCTGGGACGAGCTTGTTGACCCCAGAACGCTAGCCTTCTACTGCCTCGGTCCTGATCCCTCTGCAATCGTCCTTCGTAACATTGACATCGAAGGAAAAAAGAGTAAGTGTTAAATCCGTCAGTACTCACCATTTTTTTTTTTTTTTTTTTTTTTTTTTTTTTTTTTTTTTTTTTTTTTTTTACTTAGCGTTTTTCCTTTGCAGAAATGACGACCAAATTTAACAAAGGTATGTACGCAAAAATGAGATCCAAGAAAGACGAGCCTCTGTCGAGTCTGGGAGCAAAGAGCGTACGCGTCACTGGGAAGGGTGGTCATGCTACTCCAACTCCCTCTGTTCGTCCAATCGTTCCCGCGGGTGAGACGACGAGAACGGCTTCTCCTACAGTTTCTGTGGAGGAGATAGGTGGCACTCCTGCCTCAAAAAGGCCGCGGCTGACTGAGAAAGGGAAGGAGAAACATGCGCTTCGTTCGTCAACCCTGTGGAATGACGAGAAGATGGCCGTAGATCGAGCTCACGAGGCCGTGACGTCTGCAGATTTGCAAGCTTTATCTGGCGTCCCTTTCAACGAGATCGCGGCTCGTCAGGTGCACAAGCTTGTCCAGGTGCTAGGGGAGAGTTTGCATCTTTCTTCTGAGTTCTTTACTCAGGAAGCCAAGGTGGCGTCCATGACGTCTCGGATGGAGGTCTTGGAGGCAGAGAACTCGTCGCTGAAGAGAGACCTTATTGCTTCCATGGGTGAGAACAACACTCTGAAGGAGCAGGTCAAGAAACTAAACGGTGACCTCCGGGTTGAGCGCCAGCTGACTAAGGAGAAGGACGATCAACTCCTTGGGGCCAGGGAGAGTCTCAAGACCATAGCCGCCAGATCCGTTGAAGCCTTTCAAACCACTGACGAGTATAATACTGTGCTCTTCAGTTGGTACTTTAAGGGATTCGAGCTCCTGAGGAGGTACCTCGTGAAGCATCCTTCGGGGGTGAATATGGAGGAGCTGGACCTGGAGGAGGTGGATCAGGAAATGGCCGCGGATGAAGCCGCCCGACCTCCTGTTCCTGAGCCTGAAGCTTCTGTGGGTGCTCCTGGTGATGAGGTTCCTGTGGACGATGCCCTTGTGGACGAAGCTCCTACTGACGCAGCTCCTGCTGACGCAGCTCCTGTTGACCCCGTACCTTCCGTTGATGATGCTGCCTGTACTTGATACTTAGAATATTTTTTCTTTTTTGGATACCCACCATGTTTTGGGTCGTTTTTTCTTCAACAGTTAATTTATTTTAAGGATGAAGCTTTAGGCTCAGTGTTTATGGGTCTTGTACAAACACTTTGTGAATTGCCCGTTATTTTTTGGGCTTTTTAATTTGATTTACTTCTGTGTACTTTACCTATGCTTGTGTGTGCTTGGTCGTCGTTTGCAATACGCCCGTCTATGTAGGGTCCATCTCTTTACTTTGTAGGTATCGCTATTGTTAATAACATACATCCACTCCATGTGGAATCTTTGTTATTTTAGCTTCATTTCAACCATTTTTATGGTCGTCAGTAACTTACATCCATTCTATGTGGAATTTTGTTACTTAGCCACTTTTGGCCTTTCGTGACCTACATCCGTTTTTAGGGATCTTAGTCATCGTCAGTAACTTACATCCGTCAAGCGGAATTTCGTTACTTAGCTTCATTTCAACCATTTTTTATGGTCGTCAGTAACTTACATCCATTCTATGTGGAATTTTGTTACTTAGCTTCATTCCAACCATTTTTTATGGTCGTCAGTAACTTACATCCATTCTATGTGGAATTTTGTTACTTAGCTTCATTCCAACCATTTTTTATGGTCGTCAGTAACTTACATCCATTCTATGTGGAATTTTGTTACTTAGCCTTTTCTGGCCTTTCGTGGCTTACACCCTTATTAGGGATATTGCCTTCGTCATTTACCTTCGGTTGCATAGATCTGCTTACAGAACAATATCAGCTGAATGGATTCTTTATTGATTTTGATAACAAGTACATTTGATTGTTACGTCTACTGATGGTACTTCTTTAAGTGTTCAATGTTCCATGGCCTCGGGAGTCTTTGTCCGTCCAGAGTTTCAAGGTGGTAGCTTCCTTGTCTGGAGTAATGAACAACCCGGTACGGCCCTTCCCAGGTGGGGCCAAGTTTCCCTTGAGTTGGATTCTTGGTCGCAAGTGTTACTTCACGTAGGACGAGGTCGCCGATATTGAGTCGTCGGAGCTTCACCCTTTTATTGTAATACTCTGTCATCTTCTTCTTGTAATCCGCCATTTTGTTACAGGCTTTATCTCTGACTTCGTCCAGGCAATCAAGGTTGACTCGCAGACGATCGTCGTTGTCTTCCTCGCTGAACATCTCCCGCCTGGTACTGGTTACTCCGACCTCGACCGGGATCACAGCTTCAGTTCCGTAAGTAAGCCTAAACGGGGTCTCTCCCGTCGGGGTTCTTGCTGTTGTTCTGTATGCCCACAAGACGTTGGGTAGTTCCTCTGGCCAAGAACCCTTTGCATCATCCAGTTTCGTCTTTATGATTTTGAGTAGAGTCCGATTCGTGACTTCTGTCTGTCCATTTGCTTGAGGATGGCCTGGCGATGAGAAATGGTTCTTGATGCCTAGTCCAGAACAGAAATCCTTGAAGCCTTGGCAGTCGAATTGTCGTCCGTTGTCTGATATGATCGTCCTTGGAATCCCGAACCTGCAGACTATGTTCCTCCATACGAAGCTCCGGATCTTTGCTTCAGTGATAGTGGCCAGTGGTTCTGCTTCAACCCATTTTGTGAAGTAATCTATAGCGACGAGTAAGAATTTTACCTGGCCTTTGCCCAAGGGGAATGGGCCGACGATGTCAATTCCCCACTGTGCGAATGGCCATGGGGATGTTATTGTCGTCAGTCTTTCGGCTGGCAGTCGTTGAACATTCCCGAATCGCTGGCACTTGTCACACTTCTTGACGAACTTCATGGCGTCCACCTGCATAGTAGGCCAGAAATAACCTGTTCGCATAATCTTACTTACCAAGGATCTAGGGCCTGCGTGATCCCCGCAGATCCCTTCGTGGACCTCTCTTAGGATGTATTCAGCGTCTTCTTCGTTCACACACCTTAAGTAGGGCATGGAGAAGCCCCTCTTGTACAAGGTGCCATTAAGAATTGTGAATCTGGCAGACCTCTTTTTGATCTTCCTGGCTTCATTTGAGTCTTGAGGGAGGTGCCCCTCCCGAAGAAAGGATACAATGGGCGTCATCCAGCTACTTGTGTTCTGGATTGCGAAGGTTGGAACTTCTTCTATGCTGGGGCTCTTCTGTGCTTCCACCATCAAGTCTGCATTTGACCCCGTTCCTTCTGACGATGCTATCTTTGATATTTCGTCTGCTGCCACATTCTGGCTTCTGGGAATCTGGACGAACTCTACCTCTTCGAATTCTTGAGTCAAGTGCTTTGCCAACCTGAGGTACTTCTGCATTCTTTCCTCCTTTGCTTCGTATTCTCCCTTGATCTGCCCGATTACTAGCTTCGAGTCGTTCTGGACTAACAGGGTTTTGGCTCCAAACATCTTTCCTAGCCTCAACCCCGTCAGAATCCCTTCGTATTCGGCTTCGTTGTTAGTCGCTGGGAATTTCAACTGAACTCCATACTTCAATACCTCTCCTTCAGGGGTGGTTATGACGACCCCTACTCCTCCCCGTTTTTGGGCCGACGAACCGTCGGTCTGTATTACCCAAGGTTTACCTTTACTGGAAGGGTTTTGTTCATCCGGAAGGGTGAACTCAGCGATAAAGTCTGCCAGTGCCTGTGCTTTAATCGCCGCCCTGGGATGGTACTCTATGTCAAACTGGCTAAGTTCAATCGCCCATTGGACCATTCTCCCTGCTGCCTCGGGCTTGCTCATGGACTTCTTGATAGGTTGGTCCGTCATTACCCAGATCGGATTTGCCTGGAAATACTGCCTAAGCTTGCGTGAGGCAATTATCAATGCGAACGTGATTTTTTCGATTTTTGGATACCTGGACTCAGCCCCCTGGAAAGCTTGGCTGATATAATAAACGGGGAGTTGTATTCGGTTTTCTTCTCGGATCAGGGCTGCACTGACGGCTGTAGACGAAACAGCTAGGTACAGATACAAGTTCTCACCTTCTTTTGACGGGCTTAGTAGAGGTGGATTGCTCAAGTAGCGTTTGAGTTCTTGGAAAGCTGCTTCACATTCGTCAGTCCAGGCAAAGGCCTGCTTCAGGGTCTTGAAGAAGGGGAGGCATTTATCCGTCGCTCTGGAGACGAATCTGTTGAGGGCGGCGATCCGTCCCGTGAGCCTTTAGACCTCCTTGACGGTCTTGGGCGACGCCATGTTGATTATGGCCTGAACTTTCTCCGGATTTGCTTCTATTCCTCTCTGGGATACCATGAATCCCAGGAACTTTCCTGAGGCTACACCAAAAACACACTTACTTGGATTCAGCTTCATTTGGTATTGTTTGAGAGTAGCGAATGTTTCCTTGAGGTCGTCCAAATGGGTAAGTTCTTCCCTGCTCTTGACGAGCATGTCATCCACGTAGACCTCCATATTCCTGCCTATCTGCCTGCTGAACATTCTGTTTACTAATCTCTGATACGTAGCGCCTGCATTCTTTAGTCCGAAAGGCATTACCTTATAGCAATAGAGGCCTTGGCTGGTGATAAAGGCCGTTTTCTCCTCATCCTCGTCAGCCATTTTTATCTGGTTATACCCTGAGAAAGCGTCCATGAACGTCAATAGCTTGTGCCCGGCTGTAGAGTCTACTAGCTGGTCTATTCTTGGAAGGGGGAAACTATCCTTCGGGCAGGCCCTGTTCAGGTCCGTGAAGTCCACGCACATCCTCCACTTCCCATTTGCTTTCTTCACCAGGACAGTGTTGGCCAGCCAGTCTGGATAGTACACTTCCCTGATGAAACCTGCAGTCAAGAGCTTCTTCACCTCGTCAGCGACTGCCTGATCTCTTTCTGGTGCGAAAACTCTTCGTCTCTGCTTGACGGGCTTTTTCTCTGGGTCTACATTTAACTTGTGTTGGATGATCTCCGGGGATATACCTGGCATGTCGTCATGGCTCCAGGCGAATACATCCAGGTTTTGCTTAAGAAACTGGACGAGCTTTGTTCTTATTTCGGGACTTAAGGTCGTCCCTATCCTGGTTGTTTTGGCTGTTTCTTCCTCGGTTAGTTGCACTGTTTCTAAAGCCTCTACCTTTTCCTCCTCCTTCTCTTCAATTACCCAGGTGTGGTTTTCCTTTGCGGCCAACACAGCCTGGTAGCATTCCCGAGCTAAGACTTGGTCTCCCTTAACTTCACCGACCCCGTTCTCGACGGGGAACTTCACCTTTAAGCAGTAGGTAGATGTGGACGCCTTCCACTTATTGAGGGCAGGTCTCCCAATGATGACGTTGTAAGAGGAGGGGCAATCCACCACCAAGAAGTCCAGCTGACGGGTAAGTTGCTTCGGGTATGTCCCCACTGTTACTGTCAGCGTGACTATGCCCTTGGGGTAGACCCTGTCACCACTAAAACTGACGAGGGGGGAGTCGAAAGGATGTAGCCTTCTGGGGTCTAGTTTTAATTGTTGAAATGCAGGGAAGTAGATAATGTCAGCAGAACTTCCATTGTCCACGAGGACCCTTTTGGTGTTAAACCCTTCTATGGTAAGCATTATGAGCAGGGGGTCATTGTGAGGTTGCTTCACTCCCCTTGCGTCGTTTTCATTGAAGGTCATGTCTTGATCGGTTCGTCTCTGCTTCAACGGGGGAATCGTGTGGACGCTGTTCACCTGACGTTGATATGCTTTTTGAAGAGATCTGAACGAACCTCCGGTGACGGGACCCCCTGTGATCGTCTGTATCTCCCCGACCACATTTTGAGGGGGTGGTGACTGACGGTTATTCCCTCTTGACGAAGCTTCAGGTTGGCCTTTGTTTCCTTCCCGAAATTTGCTGTAGTCACCCTTCTTTACAAATTTTTGCAACTTCCCCTTTCGTATCAACTCCTCTACCTGCTCTTTGAGGTCTCGACAGTCCTCGGTGTAATGGCCATGATCTTTGTGGAACCGGCAGTACTTGTTCTTATCACGGACATTAGGAGACGAATGTAAGGGTCGTGGCCACTTCAGGTAATGCTCGTCCTTAATCTGCGTTAGAATTTTGTCAACAGGCATAACAAGAGGAGTAAATTTTACCAGTCGAGAATTCTTATCATCTTTTCCTCTGGTTCCGTCACTAGTTCGGCGATCTGGACGCTCGCGTTTTTGCCCCCTGCGGTCGTCTTCCTTTCTACCCTTGTCTTCTGGCCTTTCAACGTCCCCGATGGCGGCCAGCGCGTCTTCCGCGTTCATGTACTTCTGTGCTTTGAGGAGCATTTCAGCCATTGTTTTCGGGGGATTTTTTGCAAGTGACGAGACGAGCCCTCTGGTTCTCAACCCCGCCTTGAAGGTTGTTAGCTGTACCTTGTCATCAGCCTCGTCTACCTCCAGTGTCTCCCGAGTGAAACGTTTCACATATGACCTCAAAGTTTCCTTCTCTCCCTGCCTGATGGTGAGTAAATGATCCGCGGTTCTCTTTGGTCGTTGTCCTCCAATGAAGTGTCGCAGGAAGGCATTGCTCAATTGGTCGAAGGTATCGATGGACGATGTTGGCAGTTTTGTAAACCATTCTCGTGCGGCCCCCTTGAAAGTGGTTGGGAAGGAACGACACAAGATCTCGTCTGGGGGCTGCTGGAGCCCCAGGGTCGTCTTAAATGTGTTAAGATGATCCTGGGGATCTTTTAACCCGTCGAACGGTTCAAGTTGGGGTAGCCGAAACTTCGACGGCACTGGACAGTCGAGGACGGCCGTAGTGAATGGCGAATCTGTTGCCCTAACCAGTCGGTCCACACTTCGTTCAGTTTTTTCTTTGATGGCGTTCCTAAGCTCGTCCATCTCCTTCCTCATCTCCTGGAGTATATCCGAGTTCTGCTCGGTTGGAGTGGTGGGCCTTCGATGGTCGATTCTTCTATGGCTATCCCCTTCGTCATCTCGATTTCCCTTGGACCTATTCTCTTCCTGCTGAAGTCTCTGCTTCATTTCCTCATTTTGTTTGGATAATTCTTCGACGGTAGCCGCAAGGGCCTGAATTTGCTGCGACAAGGCTGCGGATTCTTGATTGGACTCCATCTGAAATAAGTATTTGAGAGGAAACTACCTTTTCGCGATTAGATGCGAAAAAATGTCTTTCCCACAGACGGCGCCAAACTGATAGAGCGTGAACTCGTCAGTCAATGTGGTCGGATGAAGCCAACCTGCAGCCTCCTGAAAGGGTCACCGGTGTGGTGCCTGCCACCACGCCTCCGATGCCAAAGTTAGTATGCAAAGAAATCTTAGAGAAATTGGAGAATGCAAGAAAGTAATAGTTCTCTCTTTTGTGTGTGTATGTATGTACCTTGGTATTGGCAAATGTGTGGTCTTTTTATACTCTTCCATGGCCTCTAGCCGTTGGAGTAGTTATGGAGGTCTTAATGCTCCTTCTGGTAACGTTTGGGGGCATTGAATGGTGCATTAATGCGTTCCAACGGTCCGTACAGCTGGTCTTTCAACCGTTCTAGGCTTGATTGACTGCATTAAACAGCCTGAATGCCTTCGTCAGTGGCGTGCATGATCATCTCGTTACTCCCGATGGTGTCATCGTCCATGAACAATATCGTCAGTGTGGGACGGACTCGTCAGTCTCGTCAATAGCTGTGAAAATAAGTGTGGTCCTAGAATTTTTCATTTTGAAAATATACCTCTCTTATAAATTCTACTAGTTGGTCGAGCTTGTACAAAATGAAACATGCCAATAAGTGTTGTCCTAGAAGTTTTGCTGCATGCGACATGCATCTAGTTGACATTGGAAGGCAACAACTTGTGAAGCTAAATTATTTTTCTATGTTTTGAACGATTGCAAAACTATTAAAGCTTACAAAATAATAATAGTAATTAATGGATTTTAAGGAAGGATTAGAGCCTGTGAGTCCCAATGGACAATACTTCAACAGCTCTGTGCTATCGATGTCCGTTATAGTTGTTCTGGAATTTGAGGTTCCAATCAACGACCTGCCCCTCATGTCATTGCTCAATGGTGCGTGGCTTCCCATCAATCCACGCTTCTCCTCTGTGTTAGTTTTTTAGACCCCTTAAAACACAATAATTGGATTAACCTAGTTTATTAGCCAAGTGATTAGCTTAGTCAAATTATGCAAATCTAGGTTAACACAATCAAATAATCATATCAAGATATAAAGCAGCGAAGATCACCCAAGAAAACCAAACCGGTAAAAAAATTGGGGAGAATTTAACCTAGCTATCCTTAAGGTAAACTTGAATCCACTATATGAAAGAATCAAAGTTCATACAAAAGGACTTACAAGCATCCACGCTTGACTTCCTAATGCTACCCACTAGTAGAACTTACTGACACGATCACATGCAAACTCCGAATCCACGGACTCCTTCTTTCTTGGATTCTCCAATCAAGTACAAGCACTCCTGCTTGCGTTTCTTTAAGCTCCAATGGCAGCAACTGAGTTAATCATCAAGGTGTTGATAATATTTCTACCTTGAAAACCCTAAGTTTATGGGAAGGAAAGCTCCTCAAGGATCTCACAAAAGATTCACACAAACCGCAAAATATGAGCAACAATACAACTAGAGCAACTCTCTAAACGTGGCTAGGGTTTTGCCTTATATACCTAGGGCAAAAACATAAAACCCTAAACGTTTAATGAGATAGGGCTGAGTTGGAAATTCTGTAGAAAAAAACATTCTGGCCGACTTTCGATTGATTGAGTCTATCCTTCGATCGATCGAGCTAGGCCGAAATGTACTAATACATCTGCAGCCTCTCGATTCCAACTTTACATGAATTACACAACTTTGAGCAAGCCTAAACAAGACTAAACATATTGTTTTGATCATAGTTTGCCAACATTACACATTAGAGTTCTAAATACATCAAATCCTAAGTCTTTAGAACCTAACACTCTGTTAAGGTGTTGATCTCTCTCTGTCTCTCTTAAATTATAGCTATTTTTATTTTTTATTTTTTATTTTTTATTTCTCAGTTTTATTAGATATACTAATTATAGGCCCGTGCGTTGCATGGTTTTATGAAAAAACTTATAAAATAAATGTATAAATAGTTATATATTTTAATAGATTCAATAAAGATAAAAGAAAAAATTATCAAGTGTAAATAATTATCTCACTAAAATAAGGGGTAAGATTTCTCCCTAAAAATAAAATAAATTGATAATTCCAAATTGAATTTTAAATTGATAATTATTTTAAAAAAAAATGTACTAAACAATTGATAAATCTAAAATTAATATAATCTTGATAATATTATAAATTAAAATTAAAGTTGGTTATTCAAGAATGCACGTGTAGAACATCTTGATAATTTGATGTAACATAAAAATCAAATAAGAAAATTGTTAAAATTAATCTATTAATTCTAACTGTGGGGCCTGAGGGCCTGGTGATCTCGGCCCAGGGCCCATGCCGAGGAAGAAGGATCGTCCGAGGACGCTTTATGGAGGCCTAAGCTTTTAAAATCCCCGCCGAGGATAACCCTGTCCTCGGTGGACCGAGAATAACTCCAAGTAGGGGAACAGGCCCAGGACAGGTTGTCATCTCCACATTAAATGTGCTCACCTAACCCTCTGGCCGCACTAATGGAGATGTGACCCCTGGATAGGGCGACATTGGTCGTTGCAAATCACTTGAGTACTGATAAGGCAGCTGATGGGACGGACGGTCAGAGGAAAAGCGCATGGATGATCAATAGGTGGAGGAAAGGGATGGGAGGAAGAGGACTATATAAGAGGAACCAACAGAGCAATTAAGGGAGGGAGAAAGAAAAAGGGATAAATGTGAGGCTCCTCGGATCAATGCCGAGGAGCAACCTTAAAGGAAAACTTGAATCCACCATTGGGCTTCGTTCGTCTGTAAGGGCCAAGTTCTTCAACCCACTCTCTAAAAATGTATTGTTTGGGGCCTTTCCAAATTGAGTCCCTACAATTGGCGCCGTCTGTGGGAAGAATTTGTGCACTAGCAGGCGCAACGGACCATCGTTCCTAAGTAACTAGCTTACGGAAGGTTAACAACAAAGCTTTTGCAAAAAAAAAAAAAAAAAAAAAAAAAAAAAACCCATTGCAGAAAAGTAGAAGATTCAAAGGAAAAGAGAAGAAACATCGCAGTATTTTATTAAAAGAAAAGAAAATATAAGGTACAAACAAAGGCTCAGACAGGCTTGTTTTAAAGCCAATTCTACAAACAAAGGCCCAGACGGGCCTGTTTTAAAACTAACTAAAGGGAAAGGGGCTGAGGCAGGCCTGTTTTAAGGCTACCAACAACTCCCGCGCCGGTGCGGTGGTGCTGGCACGAAGAGAGGAGCAGATGCAAGGGCGCCTGACGGCCCTTCCCCATGATGTTCCCTTGATTCTCTTCCAGCCTCACGGTGGTTGACCGTTGGAGACGGCAACACTCGGACACCAGACATGACGTAATCTTGCACACCTCCACCAACATGGGTGCATCCCGGAGAAGGGCGTTAGGTACTTCAAGGACCTCCCTCTTGGCTGCTATGCACGACACCGTCAGGGTGATGCTCAAACTTTGCCGCGCTGGTGATCTGACACGGGCTATATCCACAACGGCTCTCGGTAGAGGGAGGAGGACCTTTGGCCTGTGTGCCCTCACTCCCATCCAAGGCCGTCCCATTTCTCCAAACTCTTATCACAATTCTGGCAGGGTTATTGAGGGGGCTCTGAAAGTTGATGGGACATGTTTCCTGTTTTGTTAGAGGATTCGTGGAGCGTAGAAGGGCATTTCCCCCCATATAGCCTTTTATAGAGGGTGGAGATTGGTGGGAAATGATCTACGCAGAATTCGAGAGAAGGATTATCGGTGACATTAATCCTGACCAAATTCCAAGGCGGTTATCAACCGTTCGATCTGTATCAATCCACGAGGATATTAATGAGAGCGCGCCTCGCGTGTCGAAACGTCAAGCGCGGAATGTGAACAGTCAGGAGGCGCCTCGTAATTGAAAAGGGCAGAAACTTGAACTGAATGCGGGGTTACCGCCACGCGTAGGGTTAGAATTCCAAACCACTCTTGCCCAAGGCACTGCGGGGTCAAGGGTCTGGTCCACAGGATGGCCCATTTCCGACGAAGCAGGTCCGAGGCCATCATCGCGCCTAAAATAATATTCCCAGCGCTGAGAACAAACTACTTTACCCTATACAGAAGAATAGAAGTGTTAGGCAAAGCCAAGGTCTTGTATGGTCCTCGGACTCAAACCTATGGGGGAACTAACCACTCAAATATACTTAGGTACTAGACAGAACCAAGGTCTTGCATGGTCCTCGAACCCAAACCTATGGGGACTAGATACTTACAGAAGAACATAAGTGTTAGACAGAACCAAGGTCTTGCATGGTCCTCGGACCCAAACCTATGGGGAAACTAGCTACTTACAGAAGAACAGAAGTGTTAGATAGAACCAAGGTCTTGCATGGTCCTCGGACTCAAACCTATGGGGAAACTAACCACTCAAATATACCTGGGTACTAGACAAAACCAAGGTCTTGCATGGTCCTCGGACCCAAACCTATGGGGAAACTAGCTACTTACAGAAAAACAGAAGTGTTAGACAGAACCAAGGTCTTGCATGGTCCTCGAACCCAAACCTATGGGGAAACTAGCTACTTACAGAAGAATAGAAGTGTTAGACAGAACCAAGGTCTTGCATGGTCCTCGGACTCAAACTTATGGGAAAACTAACCACTCAAATATACCTGGGTACTAGACAGAACCAAGGTCTTGCATGGTCCTCGGACCCAAACCTATGGGGAAACTAGCTACTTACAGAAGAACAGAAGTGTTAGACAGAACCAAGGTCTTGCATGTTCCTCGGACTCAAACCTATGGGGAAACTAACCACTCAAATATACCTGGGTACTAGACAGAACCAAGGTCTTGCATGGTCCTCGGACTCAAACCTATGGGGAAACTAACCACTCAAATATACCTGGGTACTAGACAGAACCAAGGTCTTGCATGGTCCTCGGACCCAAACCTATGGGGAAACTAGCTACTTACAGAAGAACAGAAGTGTTAGACAGAACCAAGGTCTTGCATGGTCCTCGGACTCAAACCTATGGGAAAACTAACCACTCAAATATACCTGGGTACTAGACAGAACCAAGGTCTTGCATGGTCCTCGGACCCAAACCTATGGGAAACTAGCTACTTACAGAAGAACAGAAGTGTTAGACAGAACCAAGGTCTTGCATGGTCCTCGGACCCAAACCTATGGGGAAAATAGCTACTTGCAGAAGAATAAAAGCGTTAAATAGAACCGAGTTGTGGTACGGTCATCGGATGAAAACTTGAAGAACCGTTGATTGTCTTATGAGACCGAGTCCGGAACAGAACCAAGGTATTGAGCAAAACATTAGAGTATAACAAGTAAAAGGAAGCATTAATCAGAGAACCAAAAGCAGACTATTGAATATATATTTCAAATAGAAAGTATGTAGTTTCGTTACAATGTCGCCAAGGCAAAAAGCAAAATGAAATGAAAAAGAAAACAAATAAGAGTGTCCCATGTCATCAAAATAGGGTGGTCCAACGAGATGGTTTACTCCTCCAACTCGGTGGGCAGCCTGTCTTGAGGAGCTTGTTGAAAGGCTTCGACTAACACCTTAGGACCCTGACTCAGAGGAGCTACTTCAGAGGATCCTTCCACGGTAGGAGGGATCTGAGGGACAGTGTGTGTGGCTTGGGAGTCAGCAGGAAGCCTCACCGCATATTGGGGCACTTCTTGACTGTCGGTTCCAGCCCCCTCCAACACTCCACGGGGCTCAACCTCTTCAATAGGTCTGTCAGCTGAAGATATGTTCTCGGCAATTTTGGTCTGACTTTCACCTACCGCTGGTAATGCAGACTCCTCCTCAGAAGTAATGGGGATAACCTCGCGAATTGCGGGGGGGTAATATACTCTCGCTGCCTTCCTAAGGTCAAACGAGGCATCAACTCCCGCCTGGTTGAGGGCTTCATTCCAGGTCTGGGAGCAAAAGCGCCTGCACACTTCAGGGACTTGAGCCTTGAAGGTAGCTTCAGTCTTAGCCACCCCCTCAGCAAAGGCCTCTTCCTCCGCCTGTTCTACGGAACGCTCGGCGTCTATTCTTGCAAACACAGCCTCTTCTTTGGCCCTCACGACCTCGTCCCTGGCATACTCAGCAATACCCTTCGCCCTGACCTCCTCGGCCAACTTCTTCTTCAGGTCGGCGATGTCCTCTCTGGCAGCCCGCAGTTGGCCCTCGACATCCTGCAAGCGCTTTGTTTGATCCTCGGCCTGCTTTGTGGTCGCCGCTAGGTTACAGGCCGCACTATCTCTAGCCTTTGTCATCTCTTCCAGATTTTCAGTCGCCTTCTTGAGATCTGCCTCAGATCTCTTAAGGGTACTTGCAGCCTTCAAGAACTTGTCGCGCTCCTGCGCCAAAGCGTTACTCTGGCCGTTGACCTCCTCATCCAGCCTGGATAGCCTGCCAACCAAAACAAATACGCCATAAAGGGGAGGGGAGGTGCTAAACAATAAAATCCAAATGAGATAGACAAGTACTACAGGTCCTACCATGCCCAGGTATCTCTTGAGGTCGCCGGCAACCTCTGGCCCCCTCATGCTCCCAAGCTTAGCCATGTCAACGGGGAGGAGAAGAGACCTCTCCAGGGCGTCGGCTACGCGAACCCCTTCGCCTCCTCGGAAATCCCGGATAGTAGTGTCATCCATCAAAGGTTCTCCATGGAGCATGACAACGGGCAGCCAAGCCTGGGGCTTGGACTGTTGAACGATTTCTTTCCCTTTTCGCTGACCACCCAACCTCAGTTGTTTCGAAGGTCGTTTGGCTTTGTCTTCCTCTAGAGGAAGGTGGGATTTGCCCCCATCCACTGGATCTTTGCCCTTGGAAGGCCTCTTCCTTTACGGGTCGGAGGACTCAAGCTGAGAGTCCGAGATTTGGGGGATGGAGGAAGACCTGGTTTGCGCAGGTGTAGGCTTAGATCCGAGTAGAGGGTGCTTGGGCTGTGACTCCCTCGGCACACCCTTCCCAGACTTGCCTTCAAGCAAATCAAGAAGGCTGGTTTGGGGTTGTTTCTTAAGACCCATCTCAGCTTGGGTACCAACCCTCGGGGGCTGAAGGTCGGCTTCGGACAAGTGGGGGTCCCCTAGATCACCGGAGGGATCCTCGGGTTGGTCAGCTTGGTCAAACGCATTGTATTCGTCCTCGGATGAGCTTAGTTCAACCACTTCTTCTCCTTTCTCCGAGCTCCCTTCCTCGGTCTCTACCGCTTTTTGGGACGAGGAAGAACCTGCCAACGGAATGCCTTCTGGAATAGAGGAACCTTTAGAAAATGCAAAACCGTCCTCTACCACAGTGATTTGCCTGAGCCGAGAGTCACGAGCCCTAATAACATGCTTTGGGACCAGAAACAACTTCTGGGCCAGATCGCATCCGAGGATCTTGTAGACGGCTCTAACCTGGTTATCGGCCTCGTTCAGAAAAAGCTCCGCCCTAAGAACGGTTTCCAAATCCTCCTTGTTGACTAGATGAAAATGACGCGCGGAGGCGTGCGAATCTGCAGAAAGAGAAACAAAACTCCTATGATCAATCAACCAAAGAAGATATACGACAAAGAAAATATAAAGGAATCTGGACGGCCTCCCACTTCGGATACCCTACCTGGCTCTCCCTCTACTGTCGGGCAGTGGAGACCATCGTGCCATTCCCCCGACACAATGAGAAAATCTTGAGTCAACCCCTTGCTAGAATCGGGGAGGCACTGGATAAGCCGGACCCTATCATCTCTCGTCTTCATATAATACGACTTACCCTTCAGGTGCTGAAGATTGTAACACCAATTTACATCATGGTGGGTTAACCTTAACCCCATCTTCTCATTCAAGGCGTCTATGCACCCTAAAATCCTAAATACATTAACGGCGCACTGGGTAGGAGCCAGCCGAAAATGCCTAAGGTAACCGCTTGTCACTGGCCCCATAGGGATTCTCATGCCTCCCTCTATGAAGGTGACTACGGGAATCACAACTTCACCCTCGTTCCTCTTAATATACCACTCTCCCCCCTCGCAATACCTCAAGCCCACATTACGGGGTATCCCATAATCAACAATGAACTTCTCCATCACCTCTTCAGACTCAACTAACTTCTTAAATTTACCCATTCCTAGCAATGACTAAAGGACCCAATAGAGGGAAGGAGAAAGAGGAACCAAAGAAAATTTTGTGTTATAGAGAAAAGAAGACTTACAGAAATGGGAAGATTCTCCTTGGGCAAGCTTTTTACGCTGGAAAGGGGCGCTTGTCAGTGTGGAAATTGAACCAAATTCAGAGTATATGCACCGAAGTTCGTAAGTGCGCAAATGAGGAGGCCAAGCGGTCCAAACGAATATTTATATCCCCAATTAAAGTTAACCAAGCGTAACTTCCCGCCCATAAAAGCAGGAAACCCCCGCCACATGATTAACATCACACCGTTGGAAGTGGGAAACGTGGAGCCGCAAAAATTTAATGCGAGCGCGCACTAAAACGTACATTGGGCAGGCGAAAAGACTCCAACGCTGACGAGGACCGAGGTTGGGTGAATCATGTGGAGGGCCCGGGGATATCAAAACCCTCCTCCCCGTCCGAGGATACGGGCAGCAGGATTTTGAGAGGCTATTGTGGGGCCTAAGGGCCTGGTAATCTCGGCCCACTTTACATCCGGCCCAGGGCCCATGCCGAGGAAGAAGGATTGTCCGAGGACGATTTATGGAGGCCTAAGCTTTTGAAATCCCCACCGAGGATAACCCTGTCCTCGGTGGACCGAGAATAACTCGAAGTGGGGGAACAGGCCTAGGACAAGTTGTCACCTCCATGTTAAATGCGCTCACCTAACCCTCTGGCCGCACTAATGGAGATGTGACCCCTGGACAAGGCGACATTGGTAATTGCAAATCACTTGAGTACTGATAAGGCAGCTGATGGGACGGACGGTCAGAGGGAAAGCGCATGGACGATCAACAGGTGGAGGAAAGAGATGGGAGGAAGAGGACTATATAAGAAGAACCAACAGAGCAGTTAAGGGAGGAGGAACAAAAAGAAAAGGGGATAAATGTGAGGCTCCTCGGATCAATGCCGATGAGCAACCTTAAAGGAAAACTTGGATCCACCATTGGGTTTCGTTCGTCTGTAAGGGCCAAGTTCTTCAACCCACTCTCTAAAAATGTATTGTTTGGGGCTTTTCCAAATTGAGTCCCTACACTAACCATATTTAATCATTAATTCTAAGACCCTAACCCTAAGCATATAAATTAGATCAAAGCTAAGAAAATTAGTTTAAACAAAAGGCAACCAATACATAAAACCTAATCAATTTAATAAAAACAAAATACAAAAACAAAGAAGGAGCCTTTAGAAACTTGACAATGTTTTCGAATGTTTTGAATTCATTAATTAAAATCACATGAAGAACAAAAAAAAAAAAAAAAAACACTAAAGACAATAAACAAAATGAAAATAATAATAATAAAAGAAGAAAGAATGCATATCTATATTGTCATGAGATTTAGACATTCACATATTGAAATGAGATTCATTCCAAAAAGAATATATAGGGTTATATATATTGGTAGAATTCCAATTGAAATATAATTCATTTAAATCTTATTGAAATTAAAGATATCTAATCAGTGTGTTTGTTTTTATCCCATAAAAATTGGAATAGAAAAAAGGTCATATGAATAGAATGAAAAAAAAAAAAAAAAGAGTTGATTCAACATAAAGTAACATATAAAAAATTAAAAAAAGAAAAAGAAAAAAAGAAGAAGAGGAAGAGAGAAACAGAACATGGTTAATAGCTATAAGGAATTTTGATATATATATATATATATATATATATTAAATGTCATCAACATAGATATTATCAAATTAATGGAGATATATATTGTTTTTTGGGATAGATAGAGATTATCAAATTATTAGAAATATATACTGTTTCTTGGGATAGATTTATATTAATCACCTCCTAAAGAGTTTGGATTGTGCTTATCCCTTAATAATCATGTTTTGTAGCTTGATATTCTGATAAAATAATATTAATTTAGTAATATTAAAATTTTGAAAATTTAGATGATAAATATTATCTAAATTAAATTTTTGTATGTTAAATATTATCCCCTAATTTAAGAAATATATCCTAACAAATAAAAAAATAATGTTAATTAGATGATAAATATTATCTAAATTAAATTTTTGTATGTTAAATATTATCCCTTAATTTAAGAAATATATCCTAACAAATAAAAAATAATGTTAATCTAATTTTATTTAATGATAAGAATAAATTAGAATCCTGGTAGTATACTATTTTTTTTTAGTTCTTTAAAAATTTAATAAAATTTCAGCAATTTAGTGAAGTCACGTGACGCAACCACGACGTCTAAGCCCGACTTTTATTATATATAATATGATATGATATAATATGATTTCAAAGTAGATAATACTCTCGTTTAAATTAGAGTTGTTTGAAAGGGTTGTGTTTTTAATTTCCTCTATACAACCCCCCCCCCCCCCCCCCCCCCCCCTAAAGGGAAGCATTTTAATGCCTCCTAAATTTTGTGAAAGCACAATTTGGTCAAATATGAGAAAGCAAAGGCCAAAACATATATTGAAATTAAGGCTGTGTTTGGTTCATGTAAAATATTTTTCAGAAAATAAATATTTTCCGGAAATGCTATTTTCAAGAAAGGAAAATATTTTCAAGTGTTTGGTTGTATTCTGAAAATGCTATTTTCCTATTACTTTCTCACATTTTCTCACCCATTTTCTCAGTTACCAAACAAATTTTATAATAGAAAATTTCAACATATAAACTTAAAAAAACAAAAATCACAACAACACCATTCGATCAAATCCACCATTCGGTCAAATTGAGAGAGAGCGAGGAAGAGAGAGTGATAAAAAATGGAGGGAAAGGAAGAGATCGGTCATGGGTAACGACGAGATCGAGAGGGCGACGAGATTGATCATGGGTAACGATGAGAGGGCGACGAGATTAGTCATAGGTAACGACAGCGCCGATGAGATCGATGGTGATGCGATCTCGGTGGGGTGCGATCGGTCTGGGGTGATGCGATCTTCGATGGATCGGTCTAGGTGCGATCAGTCTAGGTGGATCGATCTTCAGTGGTGATGCAATCTCGGTGGTGGTGCTGGGGTGCAATCGGTTCAGCCTGCCCGCGGTAACTCTCTTTTCTCTCTCTCTCTCTCTCTCTCTCTCTCTCTCTCTCTCTCTCTCTCTTTGCGCGTCTGAGACCCGGAAATGGTTTGAAGTGAAAATAGAAAAGGAAACCAATTTCCGGGTCAAGGGAGTAAAACACACAGTCAAAGGAAACCAATTTCCGAGAAATTTATTTTCCATGCGCAACCAAACACTCGCATTTACGAAAAAACATTTCAGAAAATGATTTGAAACCAAAACAAACATAGCCTAAGTTGTTATCTTCATCTTTTATTATCTTTCTTTCAGCATGCATTACATTCTTCATTAATTCTAAAGAATATCTGAGCACAAATAATGTTATTTTAGCTTCTTCAAAAAATGACACTAATTAGTGAGAATTTGAGAACAGGTTAGGGGTACAAAAGGTGAGAAACAATGGAAAAGGGTTGAAGTGGAGGTCCAAGACCACGTTAAGACTCCCATTTTCCCGACTGGATTGTCACCCGAATCATACGACGAATATCTTGACGACTACATCACAAACATAGCAATGGACCAGTTCCCACAAAACAAATCGTTACGGGAAATTCATTCTATTCAATATCCAACAAACAAAGCAGCTGGTAATCTCATATTCAAGTTTCACCATGCACTTGGTGATGGCAACTCTCTCATGGGTCTACTTCATTCTTGTCTACAAAGAGCTGACAATCCTTCTTGTTAGGTTCTAAGGTCTTAGGATTTTATTTATTTAGAACTCTAATTTGTAATGTTGGCAAACCATGATCAAAACATTGTATTTAGTCTTGTTTAGGCTTGCTCAAAGTTGATTAAATATTGTAAAGTTGGAATCGAGTGGCTGCAGATGTATTGGAGCATTTCGGCCTGGCTCGATCGATCGAAGCTTAGGCTCGATCGATCGAATCTCGGGTCAGATGCGTTTTCTGCAGAGTTCCAGCTCAGCCCAAACTCTATTTAAACGTCTTGGGGTTCAAGTAAAACACTCCTATATATAAGGAAAACCCTAGAACGTTTTTGGGACTTTTTGGGAGAGAGATTAGAGTGCCTCTTGTGCCTCCTTTTATTAGGGTTTTGTACCCAAACCTCTCTAAGTCTTTGTTGCTCATATTTGCGGTTTATGTGAATCTCTTGTGAGATCTTTGAGGAGCTTTCCTTCACATAAACTTAGGATTGTCAATATCTTGATGATCAACATAGTTGCAACCATTGGAACTTAAAAGAAAAGCAAGCGGGGAGCTTGTAGCTGATTGAGGAATTCAAGAAAGAAGTAGTCCGTGGATTCGGAGCCTGCGCGTGGTCGTGTCAGGAAGTTCGTACTGGTGGGTAGCATTAGGAAGTCGAGCGGGGAGCTTGTAGTCCTTCTGTAAGAACTTCAATTCTTTCATAGTGAATTCTGTTATGCCTTGAGGATCGGTGGGTCAAATCCTCCCCAGGTTTTTACCGTGTGGTTTCCTGGGTGATCATATCTTGTGTTCATTTATTTTCCGCTGCATTAATATTCTTGATATGATTGTTGAATTGCTTTAACCTAGAATTGCTTAATTTGACTAAGTAACAACTTGGCTAATTAATCTAGGCTACGCAATTTGGTTGTTTAAGGGGTCTAAATAACCTATCACTTCTCTTCCCCTAACGTTTGCTTCAAGCCAACGCTTAGGAAAAGAAAGTCATGACCAAAGAAGTATTTATAGGATGGTGCCTCAATTTCTTTCCTCCATCTTCAACACTATATATGATTTTGGATGGAGCGTGTTAAAGAGTAATTTTGTTGAAGATGATCAGTCACCGATAAGGTCTGGGGGTGAAGGAGTGGAGTTTCGACCAATGACAATATCAACTATGACATTCTCTCTTGATCATATCAAATTTATCAAGTCCAGACCTGGAGTGGTAAGATTAGCATATTTTTATACAATTATCGATTAATTGTAATTAGAAGCCTACATTTTTATTTTCATATTTACTATACTAACATGCATGACTCGTTGGGTAGGAAGCACGGACACGGTAAAAGGGTTAGTGTATCAAACATGTATCGGATACGGCTAAATGCATGTCCAAAACTTAACTAACCAAAAAAAAAAAATGATTTTTTAATTGTGATATGACTGGAACACAGTTAGGACACGAAATTGAAAAAAAGGTTTGATCTACACTCATGACCATTTTTGATTCTTGAAAAGATAGATAAATCATTTTTGCTCTTAAATATATATATATATATATATATATATATATATATAACAATATATTAAAAAAATAAAAATATATTTAATAATTAATTAGTACACATATCCCTACCATAGTTGTATTCTTCAAAAACTTTGATATCGTTGTATCATACTTGTACCCGTACTTGTAACCATACCACTATTGGTGCCTCCTATCTCATGAGTACTAGGTTTTGAATGGGAGTCTTGACTTATGAGTCATGAGTGATGTGTGAGGTCTTCCCCCTATGACCCTACCTATAAGGACAAGCTAGTTAGAAGAAGTCTATTTCCACTACATGATGATTTATAAGACTATATCTATATATATTATTTAAACAAATCACATAATCTATAAAAAAAAATGTCATGTAATTAGAAGTACACCGCTATGCAGGGTCCGTTTGAGATCTACTTATTTTGCTGAAACTAAAATTTTTTTGTTGAAAGTACTGTAAATAAAGGTAAAAGTTTGCTGAAATAGTATAGTAGGACTCATGAATAGTATCAAAAAGTGAAGTGGAACCCATGAATAGTACCAAAAAATGCAGTGGGACCCATGAATCGTAGCAAAAATAAGCTAAATAGTAAAATAAGTTGGCAAAAATAATCTTTGTCAAATAGTTAAGCAGTAAGTTGGAAGAAAAATCCTCCAAACCGACTTGGAAGTAAACATTTTTCATTTTTTATATGAAAGTTTTCATAAGCTAGCATTATTATTAGAATAATTTTCTTATATTTGAACATAACTTATCTTTCTATTATAAATTCTCATGTGGAAAAGAAAAAAAAAGTCTCATATATAATAACAAAGTGGAAAGATTTTTAACATAGAGAATTTGGATCCGTTTAAGCATTTTAGGGCTACTTTCTTTAAAATACTTATACTACGTAGCTTGAACTTGATCCAAGTACATATATGGCACCTCATGTGGTTAGTAACCTATCAATTTGCAAACAATGCCATGCGGGGCTCTTGTATTGAACTTAACATAGTTCGAACCCTTTCCCCTTTAGACTCTCTAGTACTACTTTATGCATGGCAATATGCCAATTCAGTTACAAGGCCCTTAACGAAATTAATATAATTTGGATTATATATATACATATAAAATTAATGGCAAATATCACAAAGAATATAAAATTCTGGACTCATTTTATTATGATTTGATTTCTCTATTGAATGTTATATTCTCAAATGCAGACCATAAACAATGTAATTACTGGTATAATCTTCTATATCACCCGACTGTACATGCAAGAGATAAGCCATAACTCAAGCAAAGCACAATGCGTAGCAGTTGTGTTGCTCAGTACAAGGGCAGTTAGTGGCTACAAGTCTGTCCAGGAGATGGTCATACCTGACTCAGATGCGCCATGGGGGAACAAATTCAGCTTCTTGCATATACCAATACCAAAGTTTACCGATCTTAAATCCTTGAATCCAACTGAGTTTGTGTTGAGAGCACACAACATGATCAAGAAGAAGAAAAATTCTTCAGCCATTTACTTCACAGCTGGTAGCCTGTTAATGATTTTGGATAAACTTATAGAGGCCTTGAGGTACATACAATATAGTATTCGATCTTAACATTTGGTCATGGATTTATTCTTTTCAATATAAAAAACTTATTTATTTTTATTTTTTAAAAACCCTATATAATTTAATATATCCTTAATACTAGTTACTTGATTTGATAGTCTCTATTACTTGTGAGCCACGATTAATGTTTTTAAAATAATAAATACGACTCAAAATTTTTTATTTTTTATTTTCAAAAGAAGAAAAAAGTTGTAAACCTTTAAAGTAGATTAATATATGGGGTTTATAAATTGTTAAGCAAGCCACATATTTAAGGGGTAATTACATTTTACTATTCTAAACTATTTCTCAAATTACACTTTACACCATAAACTTTCAAAATGCATAGTTAGCACCAAGAATTATAATATGTGTTACACTTTACACCATGCTGTTAATTCTGTCATTATTTCGGATGGAAAACTAAAGTTTATGGTGCGAAGTGTAGTCGGGAGTATGATTTAGGGTAATAAAATGTAATTTCTCATTTGTTTTTAAGAGATTGAGAAGAAGGGCAATTGAATTTTTTTTTATAGTGCCATCCAAACTAACAAAAAAATTGACGGCAGGGTGCAAAGTATAACACGAGTTATAATTTATGATGTAAACCATGCATCCTAAAAGTTGAAGATACAAAGTTGAAGATACAAAATAGAATTGGGAGTATAATTTAGGGTAGTAAAATTTAATTTTTCTCATATTTAAATTTAGTTATTGTATTATAACATTCAAAACTCATACAATTTCTATCTCAAAGAAAGATAGAAAGTAGTTATAACTGTCCTGTTAATTTGCAACTTTTATGTCTCAAAATCAACATATATAGTATGTTTGAACTGTATTAAGTTATATGTTAATTCTCGATGAACCTTTTCCGAACTTTTCTTGCTATGGGCATGCTGTAATATCAGGCAGCAGCTAGATACATTTATAGGTCAACAAGGTCCTCGAGCATGGTGATGTCAAATATGATAGGGCCAATGGAACAAATGGATTTGGCTAGTCATCTCTTCAAAGGCTTCTACTTTATGACTTCTGGAGGACCTCAGGTATCTTATGTTTATATGATAAAGTTAGGTCTTAAAAATTTAAAAGAATATTAAAATAATTAACATTAGTAGCTATAATTAAACTCCTTATTGTCAAAGTTCCAAAATTCTCAAAAAAAAAAAAAAAAAAAAAAATTATTCCCATTAAAAGTAATATTTCATTTGTATTTAAAAATTTAAAAGAACTTTTATTATTTATTTATTTTTAATAATTTACCATTATTATTTTTCTTTTAAATGATAAAAGTTGAATCCTTCACATTGTGCTTCCATGATGTGACTCATTATAAGTATATTAAAATTACTAAAATAGTTTACTTTTATGTAAACTTCAGTACCAAAGTTTAAATAAAAAAATATTTTAATACTTAAAACTCAAATATAAATTTTTTAAAAATATATAGAATTCGTCTAGTACTGTTATTTAGACAATAATTTTTATTATTTAAATATCCCAATACATATTTTCGTAACATTTTAATCGATGTAAAATCCCTTAGAGCATCCGTAGCAGATGTTGCAAAAATTATGTCATTTTGCCACACCAAAAGCCTACTTTATTATTTTACCACATCATTTTACAATATCTCATTTATCAGATATTCTATATTTTTACCACTTCATTTAAATATTATTTTTTAATTCTTTCTTTATCATTTGTTCCTAACAGTAATATTTGTTCCTAAACAATCATATTTTCAAATTTTCGTATTCTAACGGTAACATTTTGTTTCTCAAAAAAAAATAAAAAATAAAAAATAAAAAAAGACTCAGAACCTGGGGAATTCAAAAAAAAAAAAAAAAAAACCTTAGAACCTGTCACCTTTAAAAAAAAAAAATTTTAAAAAAATGAGAAGAAGGCACATCCAAATATTCAAAAGCCATCACCTTCATAATCCTTATATTGAGACACCCTGTCAAGGCTCATATCAAAAGCCAAAAACATATGCAATCTAAAAGCCAACCTGTCAAGTTGAAGTTGTTTCAATTGAACTAAGTTGATGAACAACTATGCTCAACATTCTTTTAAATGCAAAAGAAAGAATCTTGACATTGAAAATTAGCCTGATTTATTCATTTCAGAGGCAGGGTTAATTATTCAAGAATAAGAAGAGCGAGATGAAGAACAAAGACAATGGAGTCAGTATCTCCAAAAGAAAGGCTTTGGAGATTCATGGAATAGTAAGAAAATGTTCATCTCTAAGATAGGCTAGATGGTTTTAACTTTTTAAGTTGTGTTGTAGGCAAGAAATTTGAAGCCCCCTACCCAACAATCTTTGTAGTCCACTCTGATTTCAATGGGTAACACACACTGGATGCCAACAGCGTAGTAGGCTAGCCAACTATTTCAAGAGTCTGGTGTGTGGTTAACACCAAAACATGCTAGTTAAAGTCAGTGAAACTTGTACTCTAGTCTTGGTAGAAATTGCAGCCCCACAGTGTGAGAAAAAAGTTTGTAGTGTTGACAACCTCTCAAAGTGAAAACCTCAAAAAGACTTTAGAAAGAACAATACACTTTGTTCATGAAGATAGTGCACACGGACATAAAGCCTGCAGAAAATATATCATAACTAGCAATCACGTCGTGCAGAAATCTAATCCAATGTTTGACTTGACAAAACTATCAATTCTACAATAAGTTATTTTGGGGTGCAAAGATTGGAACTTAACAGATCCGTATTGAAGATTAGGCATCAAAGACAACAAATCTACAACACACATGGATTCAAGCAATGGAACAAGTACATCCAAAATGGATGGCATCATCCAACTTTATATTTCAATTTTCCAGATCCATAATCCTCATATAACATAAGAAAGATTCTTTATATTTCAATTTTCAAGATCATATAACATAAGAAAGATTGTGCATATATTAAAGACAGATATTAATAAAAGATTTCATATTGATTTCTTGTTCCCTAATTCAAAGGTGAAATGATAAGTCTAAAGCTCTACCATTTAGTAGAGATAGAAACAGTAATGCAATAACTCTCGTGCATATCTGCTCACATCTTCGAAGGCTTGGGAAAAATGTCAGGAGTGAATTTCTGTGCTTCACTCAGACTACACTTGATTTTCATTGGACCCCTGCATTCATTACATATCACAAAACAATGTAAATATAGACAAACGGCAACAAAAATGTAGCAAATAGAATTACTGTTTGTTTGGTTTAGCTGATTTTCATCTGGGAATGCAGAGCTATACTTTTGCCCAGCTTATTTTTAGGCAAAATAAAACCTAGTTTGATAATAATGTGTAACAACAACAAGAAGACCTTGATCTCAAATTGTAGGATCAACTATGGATCCTCAATAGATTAGTCGTGATCAGCCATTTGTATTCTTTTCCATCAAGGTGTATGAAATACTAAAAATAAAATATTGATGAATTATAGTTCTAAGTTCTTCCATTATTACCACAACTCAACTCAAGACCCAGATAGCAAAAACCCCACTCAGCTAAGAATAAGACATCGAGTTCATCGTTTCATAAATCCAGAAACCCAAAAAAAAAAAAAAGCTAACAATTTATAAATAAAGCAAACAAACAAACAAAAAAACAGGGAAATTAAGTCAAAATAACCTAAAAACCTAATTGGCAGACGGATAACCAAACAAATCACTTCATCATTCAAAACCCACAATTTTTTCAGATTCATTCAAACAAAAGCCCAGCAAATCTAGAGCAAAAATAGAAGCATGCTTCAGTTTTTCCAATTGAGAAGTAAAAAAATTGGGCTTACATTACCTCCTTTCCAGTGAATCGGCGATCCGAGAACGGCGACTCGGCGACTCGGCGACGCTGAGATAGAACAGAGAGGAAATCGGCGACTCGGAGAAAAATGGAACAGCGAAACGGCAGCGTCAGTGCATTGAACAGAGAGGATAGAGCGAATCGGCGGGGAAAGGGAAGAAGAAAGAGTATGGGAGAGTGGAGATGGAGGCGGTGAATAGCTGAAGGAGAAGAAGAAAGAGATATGTGAGAGAGTGGAGATGGAGGCGGTGAGCTGAAGGAGAAGAAGAAAGAGATCTGAGAGAGAAAAGAGGAATAAAAAAGAATAAATTGATATGCCACACGGGTTCCGTACAGTGGCAAATATATGATGACACTGTAGCATGTTGCAAAAAATATAAGATATACCACATCTGATAAATGGGGTCAAATGGTGTTTGGTGTGCTAAATGTGCCAAATATTTAACATTTGGCACATATGGCACAGTTGATAAAGATGCTCTTATCAAACCGGCAAAAGAATACCTGACTTGGAAAAGAGTTTTATAGGTCAGCCGGCCTCAAGTAGGGGCATAGGTAGAGCACTGCATAGTGTGACAGTCAAGGATGAGGGGCTAGGGCCCACAACACAGCCACACAAATTGAGGGGCCCATGACACTGACAAAGTCAATGACGAATCACAAATTGAGCCACTCTTTCTTCTTTCTTGTCTGGTTGTAGTTTGAATACACAGTACAAATAATAAACAATATTAGAAATCTCTTACGTACCAAACCTAGGAAAGAGTACCTAACCTGGAAAAGAGTTTTATGGTTCATTATAAGTAATATAAGTGGAAGTTTTATTATTAAATGGTGTAAAAATGTGGTGTATATAACACATTTTTTTTATTTTTTTAAAATAAAAAATTTAGATAGTATTATAATTAGGTGGTGGCCCCCTTTGGCTCCGTAAGTAAAGTTGTATACTTTAAAATGTTCAGAGTACAGATAGAGTGAACATAATAATATCCCATCCTTTTTGGGTGTGGATAAACTTATTTTCATTAGTGCTTGTGAAGATGCTATTGATGACTAATAATGTTGTTGTAGAAGTAGTTTGGTTCAATACAATTTGATTCATAACCAAACCGGATTGAGACGGTTCAAGCATAGGGACTCAAAGCCAAGCCCCCCTACGCTAGAAATTGTGTCAGTAATCATTAAGACAATTAAGCATCTTGGGTCTTTATGTTATAAATTATTATATTTATTATATACAATTCAATTGTGAGGAGAAAATGAATTGTTTATGCTTCCACATTAACCTGAATAAGTAAAGTTAACTCAAGGTAATATGTTGGTGGAGACTTGTAGAGTATTGTAGAAACTTTTATTGATGAATAGTAGTTCTATCTGGGAATCTGTCAAGATACTATTTACGCATGCTGATGAATAGTGGTTTATCATAATTGTCTCTCTGTCCTCTACTGTCTTGTTCTGTCATATTTCATAGGGATCTTGAACAGTAGTTTGTCAAGATCTATTTGGACCCTCTAGATTTGTCTGGGAGCTATTCACGTGTGTTGGTGAACAGGTGAACAGTAGTAACTTTTGGATTTGATCTAACACGCGTGCTAATGAATAGCAGTCTATCATAAATGATTTCTAATCTTTCTGGATTTGTCTGTCTGATAGTGGCTATAGTTGGGCTTTGCTTGTTGAATACGCTGTTATTGCTTGTTCTTTACCATGTAAATACGTTGTTATTGCTGTCATTATATTCTGAAGGGATAATGTCTCTATTGAGACTGAACGGTTTTTAGACCCCTTAACACAACCGGATTAACCTAATTAATTAGCCAAGTGATTAACTTAGTCAAATTATGCAAATCTAAGTTATCACAATCAAACAATCATATCAAGTATATATAGCAGCAGAAAAGTAAACAACACAAAGATATGATGACCCAGGAAACCACACGGTAAAAACCTTGGGAGGATTTAACCTAGCTATCCTCAAGGTAAACTTGAATCCACTATCTTGAAAGAATCGAAGTTCATACAATAAGACTTACAAGCCCCCACGCTCGACTTCTTATTGCTACCCACTAGTAGAACTTACTGACACGACCACGTGCAAGCTCCGAAACCACGGACTCCTTCTTTCTTGGATTCTCCAGCAAGTACAAGCACACCCGCTTGTGTATCTTTAAGTTCCAATGGCAGCAACTGAGTTGATCATCAAGGTGTAGATAACATCTTCTCCTTGAAAACCCTAAGCTTTGTGTAAAGGAAAGCTCCTCTAGATCTCACAAGAGATTTACACAAAATAGCAATATGAGCAACCTCTAAAACGTGGCTAGGGTTTGCCTTAAATACCTAGGGCAAAAACATAAAACCCTAAATGTTTTAGGAGTTAGGGCTGAGTTAGAAAAACTGCAGAAAAACGCATCTGTGTGAAATTCGATTGATCGAGCCTAAGCTTCGATCAATCGAGCCAGGCCGAGATGCACAGTGAATTCTGCATCAGCTCGATTCCAACTTTACATAAACAGCACAACTTTGAGCACATCTAAGCAAGATTAAATAACTTGTTTTGATCATGGTTTGCCAACAATACCAATTAGAGTTCTAACCACATTAAATCCTAAGTCTTTAAAACCTAACAGAGACGTCTTAATGCTTTGCTTGAGTGGCAATATCTGGTTTGAGATTTTAGCCTTCGAATGGCTATCTTGCTTGCTAGGACATTGACCGTTAATTTTAAAATTAACAAAGTGAAATTGTCAAAGTGCAAGTACGCCTTAGCTGAAGGCCTTGAAGTAGCTATTGAACAAATTTGTAGTTTAAATACTATTAAAGAAATGCTTTTAGAGGGCTGTCTATTTTGAGAGGGAGAGGGACTCATATATTTCGTGAGGGAGAGAGACTCATATATCTCTAAGAAAATTTGAGAAGGGCTTTGTTAGGTTGAACATAAAGTCTTTTAATAAGGAAAGCATAAATTGTTTTGAAAAGAGGAAAATATTATTTATTATTATTTTTTTTTTAAAGAAAGAGATAAAATTAACCAAACAGCTTTTAGATGATAAAAGCTGTTTATTTTTAAAATATTGTTTCCAGACCTAATGATATACCAACTAATCCTTTTATCAAAAGCCAATTGCAGACTAATATGGATAAAAGACCTTCTAGAAAAGAAAAGGGCAAGGCACCAGCGGTGCAACCCAAACAAATCCAAAAAGCTTTAGCAAAGATTTCAAATAAGCATGAAGGCGTCTCAATTGAGACAATATCCCTTCAGGATACGTTGCTGGTAGAGGCAATGTATTCATGTGGTGAAAAAAGTGAAATCTTGCAAGAAGTGCTCCGCACTGATCTTACTTTTCAGAATGGAGAATTTACAGACTTTCCTTTTCATATTAAATTACTTCTTGATAAATTCCAAGCAGCCTTCACCCTCAGACAAAAACTTTTATTCCAAAAGACCCTTAAGGCTTTGGAATTACATCTTGTTAGCACCAGTGCATTTAATGAAGCACTAGGTAGTCAACTCCTTGGCAAGGTGGATGGAGATTCAAACTCTATAGAGACAGAACCACAGTCTCTAAAAAACTATCTTATGGGAACAAGCTTTTCAAAGCTCCACCCTAAGATTAAGCAAAAAATGAGACTTGCTATCAGAACCTTACCCCCTGAAATTCAATAGAATATACTAACTCATAAAGCCATGACCAGTTCCCATGACAGATGGATGTCTTACTTTAAAATTTTAGTCTCTACAGCATTTATCAGAATAGAAGACATGACAGATGCCATATGGCTATCTCACAAGGCCACTTGGTATGAAAGTTTTGGAGAAGTAGAAAGAGTTTATGATGGACATCATCCCTATCCAGGATTGCTTATTAACACTAAGACAAAGGATCTAGTGATTTGTGATCCTTTATGGTTGTCTAAAATGCTAGAAGAAGGATTTATCAGCAAGTTAATTCTAACTTATGGAATTTAGATTAGTTTATTTCCTAAAGTCACCCAAGAAGTAGCTACACAAATTGGAGGACTTAATTATATGAAGCTTACTATCTGGAGTACCCTTCCAGCATGGGATACTAGTTACTATATGGAAGCTTGGCCAGCACACATTTTGGTCCTCATAAGTGATTTTAGTTCTGGCCCTAACTATAACTGGTACACATGAGACACATATCTATCACTTGATGACCCATATGCTCTGGCACAAGAATGGTCTAATTTCATGAGTAATAAGATTTATGAAGTACAGAAAGAATTAGATCATGACTTCCACCTATATGGCTACACCAACAGAATAGCTGTATATGGTCCAAGACCTCCAGTAAGGAGGCTTATTGGTGAAAGAAAAATTACTAGAGATCCTAGAATAATGACAAAGAATCGTGCCCCCGCCTATCTTCCTATTTCATACTACGTTTTATGTGGCAATTATGGAGTACTCCATGAGCATGAGCAATATGAAGATGACTCTAATCCGCTAGATTATGATAAATATGCGGATATAGACTAGAATGACAGAATGATAGCTCTCTCAGACAGTCCCTCCAAAGATAATTATGACAGGCCACTATTCACCAACATGCGGATTCGAACGGACTAATGTAATAGATTCTACAAATTTCCACCGACAAATTAACTTGAGTTAACTTTACTTACTCAGGTTACTTTTAAAGACATACCACGGTCCAGACAGATACTAAAAGCAACTATTGTTCACCAGCAGGCGCAGGCGCAAATAGTACCCTAGGCTACTGTTCATCAATAAAAGTTTCTACAATACTCTACAAGTCTCCACCGATAGATTAACTTTACTTAGGTTAAAGACATACCGTGGTTTATTTCATCTATAAAAAGACAGACTCCAAAGACTCGAAGACAGAAGCAGGGTCCAATTTCTAGATTCACAAGTTTTAGGTTCAAAGTCCAGAAAGAAGATAGCCTTCTCTCTCTTAGAAAGACTCTTGTAATCCTCCCTCTTTTGTAATCTTGTAACCCTTCCCTTCAGACAAACATAATCTTGTAACCTTTCAAATAGATTTTATTTTGTAATCTTGTAACAAAGACAGAAGTTTGTTTTCAAGTTTTATCAAAGACAGAAGTTTTTATTCAAGTAAGATTTTACTAATTTCTGTTTTCATATTCTATATTCTGTTTTAACCTATTTTGAATATATCTATTTTTTTGTTTTCTTCTTTATCATCTATTTTATCATTGTTAAGCAAGCCACATATTTAAGGGGTAATTACATTTTACTACTTGAAACTATACCTCAAATTACCCTTTACACCATAAACTTTCAAAATGCTAGTTAGCACCCGAAATTATAATTCGTGTTACACTTTACATCATGCTATTAATTCTGTCATTATTTTGGATGGAAAACTAAAGTTTATGGTGCAGAGTGTAATCGGGAGTATGGTTTAGGGTAATATAATGTAATTTCTCATTTGTTTTTAAGGAATTGAGAAGAAGGGAAATTGAATCTTTTTTATAGTGCCATCCAAACTAACAAAAATATTGACAGTGGGGTGGAAAGTGTAACACGGGTTATAGTTTAGGGTGTAAACCATCCATTCTAAAAGTTTAAAATACAAAATAGAATTGTAGGTATAATTTAGGGTAGTAAAATGTAATTTTCCCCATATTTAAATTTAGTTATTGTATTATAACATTCAAAACTCATACAATTTCTATCTCAAAGAAAGATAAAAAGTAGTTATAACTGTCATGTTAATTTGCAACTTTTATGTCTCAAAATCAACATATATATAGCATGTTTGAACTGTATTAAGCTATATGCTAATTCTCGACGAACCTTTTCTAAACTTTTCTTGATATGGGCATGCTGTAATTGGAGAATGTATACTATGTTTCGGTAATACTAACTCAACATCTGCTTTTAGTATTTCCTACCCAGTAAATGAGTGACATCTATTTCAAAAAACCACATCAGATTACTCCAATAAATTATCACAATCTTTTATACTATCGGGAAGATAAATTAATCATTTATTAGAGTAGTCTGATGTGATTTTTTGAAACAGATTTTACTCATTTATTGGGTAGGAAATACCAAAATAGATACTGAGTAGGTATTATCGAAAAATGGTATACTTTCTCCTGTAATTGCAGGCAGCAGCTAGATTCATTTATAGGTCAACAAGGTCCTCAAGCATGGTGATGTCAGATATGATAGGGCCAATGGAACAAATGGCTTTGGCTAATCATCTCGTCAAAGTCTTCTACTTTATGACTACTGGAGGACCTCAGGTATCTTATGTTATATGATAAAGTTAGGTCTTAAAAATTTAAAAGAATATTAAAATAATTAACATTAGTAGCTATAATTAAACTCCTTATTGTCAAAGTTTCAAAATTCTCAGAAAAAAATTTATTCATATTAAAAAGAATATTTCATTTGTATTTAGATATTTAAAAGAACTTTTATTATTTATTATTTTTGTTTTTTTAATAATTTACCATTATTATTTTTCTTTTAAATGATAAAAGTTGAATCCTTCACATTGTGCTTTTATGATGTGACTCATTATAAGTATATTAAAATTACTAAAATAGTTTACTTTTATGTAAACTTCATTACCAAAGTTTAAATAAAAAAATATATTTTAATACTAGTCCAGTTAAAACTCAAATATAATTTTTTTTAAAGATATATAGGACCCGTTTGGTACTGTTGTTTAAACAACAATTTTTAATGTTTAAACACCATAACACGTATTTCCACAATATTTTTTTAACCTACACATATTTCCACAACACTTTAAACAACGTTACTAAAAATCTCTTACCAAACTTGAAAAGAGTACCTAACTTGGGAAAGAGTTTTATGGGTCAGCTGGTCTTACGTAGGGTTATAGATAGAGCACTGCACGGTGTGACAGTCAAGGATGAGGGGCTACGGCCCACGGCACAACCACGGCCACACAAATTGAGGGGCCCACGACACTGACAAAGTCAATGACAAATCACAAATTGAGTCACTCTTTCTTCTTTCTTGTCTAGTAGTAGTTTGAACAAATAGTATGCGTTTGGATTGTGTTTCCCGTGCACTGTGTTTGCATTTTCTTTTTTATTTTTCTTTTTATTGAGAAGCGCATTTCACGTGAGAATGTGTTTGTCAGTGGGTCCCGTGCATGGTTTATGGGACCTACAAACCTCTTTTTTCAATAAAACTTTCATTAAAAATGGGTCGCACGGTACTATTCATACATTTAAAAATTATTTTGCTACAGTGTTTTTAGTTTTCAGCAAAATAAGTGTTAGGACATATGCGATTCATGTTAGGAACATATGTCAACATTTTATGTAATTGGCTAGTCCTTTGAGAAAACGTACTTTACTTGTATTTGGGTAGATCTAGGATGTGTTTAATACTTCAAGAAACATGTTGTTCAAGTCTAGTATTAAAGCCATGAAGATTGGACCAAGAAACAAGTGAAGAAAAGCTGTTCACTAAAGCTAGACAGATAGCTTGACACTTGTGAATAGATAGCTTGACAGCTGCTCGACAAATAGCTATCTATCGAGTTTTAATGAGGCTCGACAGATACTATCTATTAAGATATCTATCGAGGTTACGGGAATTCAGATTTTCAGATCTGATTTTCGGCCAATGCTTTTGTATTTGTGTAGGGTTTCTTTTCTCACAACTCTAGACCTATATAAGGCTTATTTTAGAGACCGTCACATAAGAGAATACAAGGAGAACATATGCAAAATGTGACTGATGCCTTATTCTCTCAGAAAGAAGCTACTATGTTTTTGCGCCTTAGGGTTTTGTAACCAAGTGCTTCTTGATTTTCATTGTTGATGAAGTGAAGAACTTTGCAGCCAACATTCTTCTTCCTCAAGTTGGTGAGTGAGTCACCTACTGGGATCTGTGCATCAAAACGGTGGCGTTCATATATTGAAAAGTTCAGAGGTTCTGAAGCGGTAGAAGGTTCATGCTACAAGTTCATCTACAGGGATTGTAGAATCTAAGGACAAAGGTTTTGTACTAGATCTGAAACTTCTCTTTACTATAGTGGATTGCTTTTCGGGAAGGTTTCCCCCCAGGTTTTTTACTGTGAAACTAGTTTGTTTCATTAGTTTTCTTAGGTCATCATATCTTGTCTTATTTATTTTTCCACTGCATGATTTTGTCATGATATTGATGTTTGTTTGTTTTAACAAGGTCTATTCATAATTAATCTAATTAACAACTTGGATTTAAAACTTATTAATTCTATCAACCGAGGTCTAAATTTCCCAATAATAAGCGGTATCCAAACGGAATTGAAAGATTGAAAAGAAAAAAAAAAAGAAAAAAGAAGAAGAAGCCAAGATGGCAAAGGCAGTTTGGTAGTGGCGAGAAGAGCCCGAAGGCAAAAAAAAAAAAAAAAAAAAAAAAAAAAAAAAGAGAAGAAGAAGAAGAAGAAGAAGGCAAAGGCAGTGGCGAGAAGAAGGTAACGAAGAAAAAGAAAAAAAAGCCAAGTCCCCAATGGAGAGAGAGAGAGAGAGAGAGATTGTTTTTGCAACTATGTGGAAGACTTGGTGGTGCGGCACAGAAACAAAGTTTCTAACTTTTCAATTTTTCTACTGTTGTATACAAGTAAGCCCTAGATGTGTTGGGTTGGGATGAAAATTATAATTTTTTCCCTTTTATTTGTTGAGATAATTGTTAAAATATTCATTTTAAAGATGTTGAATGTTTAATTATTGTAATTTGTTGACATATATATTTATAGATTGTATTTTATTTAAATGAAAATTATGTTTATTTTGAGACTTTCTTCTTAAATATATACGTATATTATCTGGTATAGGGCCAAAATGATAAGGTTTTTAAAAAGTTTTCAAACTATTTAGGATATTTCCAAATTTTTTATAAATTTTTTCAAAACTTTGGGGGGGGGGGGGGGGGGGGGGGCAAGGTCTCCTTCGGTCCTCAAGTGGCTCCACCACTGATGTAAACAGTGGTTGAGCTAAGATTTTGTGTGTTGGGGGGTGGAGGAGCAACTAGAACATGAAATGATTAAATTTTTTTTTTCAATGTAATTATAGGGTGCAGAAAATTGAGTGTCAAAAGTTTTTGTCAAGTTTAAGCACATTAACATCAGCTGTTGCAAAAGTATGCCATTTTAACACATCAAAAAGTCTATTTTATTATTTTAGTACATAATTTTACAATACACCTTACATTACATGTTTTTTTTCTTCGATTCAATACATTAAATAATATTTACTTAAAACTCATCCCAATACAAAACAATAAGAATTGTAAAATTTGAGATAAGTAGGTCAAAGAGAAGAGAGAATATATTAAAAAAAAAATTTACAATTTGTGAATAGTACTATTCACCCATGCTAAAAGTTTTAGAATTTGAAACACGTGATGAGGTAGCCTTTTTGGTGTGCCAAATGCCAAATATTTGGTATTTGGCACACCTGATATTGCTAGTACTCTAAGTTTATATAAATCTATATTATTTAATTTTTTCATAAATTTAGTTTTCTAAATTAAATTATATATTAATAAGTATCATGATTAAGATTAAAAAATTATTAATAGATAAAAGATATTTAAAATTAGAAAAACAATTGGTGAATGCCCAAAAATAATTAAATAACCAATCAAATATTACATTTTATATTTATATGATGAACAATGCTGTAGACGTAATAATTTTCACATTTTTTCTCATAACATTGATTTGATAAGCTCTTATTGATTCTTATTATTATTTTATTACCAACCATTAATAGTTTGCCACTTAAGGAGATGTCAAATTTTTTGTATACATAGACTCATGGGTATACACTTATATGATATAGCAGGCGATTTATATGTTATATGATGGAATATGTAGAATTAAACAAAACAAAAAAGGATCTTCTTTAAAAAAATAAAAGAACCAAAAAAATAAGGAATCGAAGAGGAGTCACGTCACACACATGGGGAGTAGTTAAAATAGTGTTTACCTTTTTAAGTGTCTGATTTTTTCACCACACACTTGGAGGTCATCCTCTTAGAATTGGGTAGTAAAAGGTCAAAGCTTAGCAATCTGTATTGAGAAATTAGTAGAATAAAACAACTTAAGGAAAGAAGAAAAAGTTAATAAGAGAGGGTGAGAGAGAAAGGAAAGAAACTGAAAAGATTTTAAAGACCCACATATCAGCCCAAATGCAAATCAGCTGTTGTTGTTTTTTTTGAAGACGAAGGAGACAGTTTTTCTCGTACATTGATTTGATAAGCTCTTACTGATTCTTATTATTATTTTATTACCAACCATTAATAGTTTGCCACTTTAGGAGATGTCAAATTTTTGTATACATAGACTCATGGGTATACACTTATATGCTATATGGGTATACACTTATATGATATAGCAGGCGATTTATATGTTATATGATAGAATATGTAGAATTAAACAAAACAAAAAAGGATCTTCTTTAAAAAAATAAAAGAACCAAAAAAATAAGGAATCGAAGAGGAGTCACGTCACACACATGGGGAGTAGTTATGGGGAGTAGTTAAAATAGTGTTTACCTTTTAAGTGTCTGATTTTTTCACCACACACTTGGAGGTCATCCTCTTAGAATTGGGTAGTAAAAGGTCAAAGCTTAGCAATCTGTATTGAGAAATTAGTAGAATAAAACAACTTAAGGAAAAAAGAAAAAGTTAATAAGAGAGAGTGAGAGAGAAAGGAAAGAAACTGAAAAGATTTTAAAGACCCACCTATCTGCCCAAATGCAAATCAGCTGGTGTTGTTTTTTTGAAGACGAAGGAGACAAGTGCACAGAACACAGCCTTCTTCCACCATTAATTTCAAAGGAAGCCAAATAAATTTTTTTGTTAACGAGGAAGTGAAAAAATTTGAACCCCTTTTTTGTCTCCTTTATTTCCTTTATTTTATGAGATAATTGTAAAAACAAATACTATACCTTCACAAAATACGTACACAATATTTTTACAATACTTTCATAATAAATCCTGCCAATTTCTTTTTTTAAAAATAGTACACTAAAAACTGATTGGTATCTTGTTCTGATGATAAAGAGCTATATCAGGAGCGGATGCCATATGTTAAAGCTCTCTAAAAAAAAAAAGAATACACAAACATGAAAGTAATATATCAAGTTTTTTAAACAGGTTTATAATATATTACATAACTAGAGTACTACTACAAAATGACCTAACCTTTATATTAGTAGCCGAAATCCTGCCATTTAGAATTTAAGTGGTGGGTAAAAAAGTAATATAAGTGGTAGTTTTAAATTAGAACTAGCAATAACTTGTCATTTAATATTTATTATCAAAATTGATGAGTAAAAATTATAGCATGCAAGGTGCTCCAAATTTAACCCGTCGCTTTGCTCATGGAATGGAGTCTACAGCTTAGGCTGACGGGGTAAGATATGAAAACTGAAGACCCTAAAGCTGACAGACAGTGATGTGATAGGGTCGTGGAAGGAAGTCTGCGAAGAACATCAAGGGGCTGACTCCATCGAAAGGCTGACGCCGATATGGCTGAAGGAAATAAGATAAGTTAACGGTCCTAAAGCTAACGGTTCTAATAAAACCTTTGCTTGGCCACCACGCATGAGTATATAAGGAAATGACTTATATCCCACGCTCAATGATAGTCTCCTACAAGGAAAGGATTCCGTAATATACGCTCAATGATGGTCAACCCTCTACTACTATAAAAGCCCCAATACCCTCACAAATCAATGTACACATAATTAACCTCTCTCTAGCACTCTAGAGTTGTAAGAAGTTCTAACTTGACCTTCGGAGGGTATTTGGCCGGCACCACACCGGTGCTCTCTGTTAAGTCTTCTCATTTTTGTTGTGCAGGTGCTGTTTAGAGTGTGCGAGTATCGTGTGGCTCACTAGTGGTTTTTTCGGCATCATCAGTTGGCGCCATCTGTGGGAAAGGTTTTGCTGCGATCCGCAAGCCATATTGTAGTTTCCCGGATAAAAGAGTTGCATGGTGCTTACTCGCTCAATGGCAACCACAAACGACGCTCGAGAAGAGGAATTACCCACGACCGCCCTCGAGAGACAAGTTCAAACTCTCGCCGCCGCCGTGGAACGCCTCACCAAACAAAACCACAATCTGGAAGAACAGTTGCGTCAGAAGAATGCAACACCGAATAACCAAAGAGATGATCAAGAAGGGACCAGCGCTGAAAGAAGGAACCAGGAGGGACCCGAAGGTAGCAACGCTCCAAACCAATAAGAACGACAGGAAACCAGCCGTCCCTTCGGTTTTGACACGGCCCCCCTTTACATGGTCGCGGAGATGCAATTAATGAAGGAAAGGATGGACCTTATGATGAACGCCCTCAAAGGACGGGTGTCTAGCGACCTCGACGATTTGGTCCACCGAACCGATTCGCCATTCACCACCTCTGTCAACTCCTTCCCCCTACCACAGAAGTTTCGCATGCCGCAGATTGAGAGCTACAATGGAGCCAAGGACCCGCTTGATCATCTAGAGACCTTCAAGACCTTTATGCATCTTCAAGGAGTAGCGAACGAGATCATGTGTAGGGCCTTCCCTACAACGCTGAAGGGCCCGGCGAGAATTTGGTTCAACCGACTGACACCCAACTCCATCAGCACTTTCAAAGAGCTGAGCGCCCAATTCACGTCGCACTTTATTGGAGGGTATCGGTACAAGAAGTCCACTGCGTGCTTGATGAGTATCAAGCAACGAGAAGATGAAACGCTGAGATCTTACATAGCCTGCTTTAGTAAGGAAGCACTCTCGATTGATGAGGCCGTTGACAAAATACTCGTAGTAGCATTTACAAATGGACTGAGGAAGGGTAAGTTCTTATTTTCACTATATAAGAATGACCCGAAAACTATGTCGGATGTGCTTTACAGGGCCAACAAATATATGAATACCGAAGACGCTCTACTAGCTCGCAAGGAAAAGCCCAAGAAGAGAGAAAGGCAGGAAGATGCTCAACAGGAAAGAGGGTGGAAGATGGCAAGAACCGGAGAACGAAGGGATGATAGGCGCTCCAAGCCCCCTACGGGGAGATTCATAAGCTTCACTCCACTGACCACCCCTATCGACCAAGTCCTCATGCATATCAAGGACGAGGGGGCACTGACTTTCCCTGGAAAGCTGAAGGGAGATCCCAACAAACGGTCCAGAGACAGGTACTGTCGCTTCCATCGCGATCACGGACATGACATAGTTGACTGCTATGACTTGATACAGCAGATTGAAGCTCTCATTAGGCAAGGGAAGTTGCAGAAGTTCGTTAGCAAGGAAATGACAGATCCGCTCCCTCAAGAGCACGCTCCCCGACGAGACAACGAGCATCCGAAACAGCCCTTGGGGGACATAAGAATGATTGTAGGGGGCGCGGCCGCTAACCGCTTATCAAAAAGGGCTCGAAAGACTTATCTTAGAATGGTCCAAAACGTCCAGCTCACAGGCGTCATCCCGAAGATGCCGCGAGTCGACAACCCTCTTATTGGCTTCTCGGAAGAGGATGCCCGACGTCTCCACCATCCACGTGACGATGCGCTGGTCGTTAGCATCCAGGTAGGAGACTATAACATGTACCGGGTCTTAGTCGATAACGGGAGCTCCGCGGATATTCTCTACTACCCAGCGTTCCAACAGATGCGGATCAGCAAAGAGCGACTGGCCCCGGCCAACGCTCCACTCGTAGGGTTCGGAGGAACCAAAGTGTACCCCCTAGGTGCAATCACATTACCGGTCACCATTGGGGATTATCCTCAACAAATCACTAGGGATGTTACGTTCCTTGTGGTCGATTGCTCCTCCGCCTACAATGCCATCATAGGGCGACCTACCCTTAACTCTTGGAAGGCCGTAGCTTCGACCTGTCACCTGATGATCAAATTCCCCACTAAATACGGAGTAGGGGAACTGTGAAGGGACCAAATAGCTGCGCGCGAATGCTACATTGTGATGCTGGAAATGGACGACCATTTGCAAACCATGAGTATAGAAGAATAACGGACGGGGGCAGAACCAGTAGAAAGGCTCGAGGAGATACCCCTCGATAGCTCCAAGACGGACAGAACCACCAGGATCGGTACTCTTGCCAGCACGACGGTTCGCTCAACACTCGTAGCTTTCCTTAAGGAAAATCAAGACGTGTTTGCCTGAAGCCACGAAGATATGCCCGGAATTGACCCTTCGTCATGGTACACAGGTTGAATGTGTCGCCAACCTGTCCACCCGTCAGACAGAAAAAATGAGTCTTTGCCCAAGAACGAGACCGCGCGATAGCAGAAGAAGTCGGTAAGCTACAAGAGGCAGGCTTCATTAGGGAGGTGTACTACCCCGACTGGTTAGCGAACGTAGTAATGGTCAAGAAAGCCAGGGAAAAATGGAGGATGTGCGTGAACTTTACCGACCTGAACAAAGCGTGCCCCAAAGACAGTTATCCCCTCCCACGGGTCGACATTCTAGTAGACTCTACGGCTCAGCACAAGCTATTAAGCTTTATGGACGCTTTCTCCGGTTACAATCAAATTCGAATACATGAAGCTGATCAGGAGAAAACCTCGTTTGTAACTAGCCAATGCCTCTTCTGTTATAAAGTAATGCCATTTGGCCTAAAAAATGCGGGCGCAACGTATCAAAGGCTTATGAACAAGATGTTCGCACAGCAGATCGGGAGAAATGTTCAAGTCTACGTGGACAATATGCCGGTAAAAAGCCGAAGGGAGGAAGATCACTTAGAAGACCTCAGGGAAACATTTGACACTCTTCGCTCTTACAACATGAAGCTTAATCCAGGAAAGTGCACCTTCGGAGTGACGACAGGAAAATTTCTAGGATTCATGGTGTCACAGAGGGGCATCGAAGCCAACCCAGACAAGATCCGGGCTATAATGGAAATGGCACCCCCGAAAAATGTGAAGGAAGTACAAAGCCTCAATGGCAAGATAGCGGTGCTAAATAGGTTTGTATCAAGGGCAACAAACAAGTGCTTACCCTTCTTCCGCACACTGAAGAGATCTTTCGAGTGGACTGCCGAGTGCCAGCAAGCATTTGAGGAGTTAAAAACTTATCTTTCTTCCCCACCGCTACTGAGTCCCTCGCAGCCAGGCGAAGAACTTTTTCTCTATCTTGCCGTCTCCCCAGCCGCCGTCAGCACCGCCTTGATCAGAGAAGGAGAAAGAGTGCAGAAGCCCGTGTACTACACCAGCCGAGCACTTCGCGGAGTCGAAGAAAGATATCCGCCCATGGAGAAACTCACCTTTGCATTGGTTACGGCAGCACGCAAACTCAAACCGTACTTTCAAGCCCACACGGTGATCGTCCTAACCGACAAGCCTTTGCGACGGGCAATAAGCAACCCTGAAGCCGCGAGACGATTGGCACTATGGGCCATAGAATTGAGCGAGTTTGACATCCAGTACCGCCCGCGAACCGCCATTAAAGAACAGGTCGTTGCAGATTTCATAGCTGAGTTCACAAATGGCGAGGACAGGGGGGTAGAGGAATCTCCTCAATGAAGCATGCATGTAGACGGATCCTCCAACAGGCAGGCTGGGGGAGCCAAAGTCGTACTACAGTCACCCAAAGGAGATGCGGTCGAGTATATGGTCCGCCTTGAATTTCCTACCACCAATAATGAGGTGGAGTACGAAGCTTTGGTAGCAGGGCTTGATCTCGCCAAAGCTGCAGGAGCCGAAAGCGTGGTCATTTACTACGACGCTCAGGTCGTGGCCAACCAGATAAATGGGGATTACGAGTGTAGAGGCGAAAGAATGAAGAAGTATTTGGACCAAGCAAGGAGGAGGATAGACTAGCTGAAGGCCAAAATTGTACAGATCCCTAGGGGAGAAAACAAGCAAGCCGACCGCCTAGCCAAAACCGCTTCTGCCGAACATATGGCCACCCTTGATAATGTACTCTCCTTTGTTCAGCTCTCTCCACTTATAGATTCTGTCGATGTGCAGGAGCTTGGTTCCGAAAACAATTGGACCACGCCATTAGTCTCTTACCTAAAAAACGGAGTATTACCAGATGGAAAAGAGGCCGCAAGAAAGATGAAGGTCCAAGCGGCGAGATTCGTCTTAATAAGAGACGTCCTGTACAAAAGAGGTTGCTCCAGCCCATACCTAAGATGCTTATGTCCTGAGGAAGCAGATTACGTCATGAGAGAGGTACACAAGGGAATCTGCGGAAACCATTTAGGGTCAAGATCATTAGTACACAAGCTAGTGCGAGCGGGGTACTTTTAGCCCACAATGCAGAAGGATGCCGAGGCTTATGTCAAGACCTGCGCCAAGTGCCAGAGGTTCGGCAACATCATTAGACAACCAACCAAAGAATTAACCCCAATGACGGCCCCATGGCCGTTTGCTCAGTGGGAACTAAACATCATGAGACCATTCCCCATAGCGATACGACAGCTGAAGTTCCTGGTAGTGGGCATTGACTACTTTACAAAATGGGTGGAAGCTGAAGCTTTGGCCACCATAATGGAAAAGAACGTGTGGAGTTTCGTTTGGAGATGCATCATATGCAGGTTTGGCATACCTAGAGTCTTAGTCTCAGACAACGGGAAGCAATTCGACAACGATTCCTTCCGGGACTTTTGCTTGCAATTGGGGATAAAAAACCACTACTCCTCCCCACCCACCCTCAAGCTAATGGACAGGTCGAAGTCACGAACCGATCCTTGCTAAAGATTATCAAGACTCGACTCGAGGGGGCAAAGGGTATATGGGCGGAAGAGTCACCGAGCATACTTTGGGCCTACAGGACAACGGCAAGAACACCAACAGGAGAGAGACCATTCTGACTAACATACGGGAGCGAGGCAGTCATCCCAGCCAAAGCCGGACTCACAAGCTACAGGGTACACAACCATGAAGAAAGCAAGAACGACGAGGCCATATGTCTATAGCTCGATTTGGTAGATGAAGTCAGGGCAGCGGCGGAACAAAGGCTCGCACGGTACTAGGACCGCATGGCCAAGCACTACAATTCCCGGGTCAGACACAGAGACTTCCAGGTTAGAGACCTCGTTCTAAGGAAAGTCATGGGCACAACAAGAGACCCAACCCAAGGGAAGCTCGGCCCGAATTGGGAAGGGCCTTACCGAGTCACGGCGTGGCAGAGGAAGGACACCTACCACCTGGAGACGTTAGACGGACGGAAGCTGCCACATCCTTGGAATGCGGAACACTTACGAAAGTACTACCAGTAGAGATGACGACGTGAAGAACAACACCTCCTTTCATTTATGGTTTACCGCAGCAAATTTTAGTTACACTCCTCAAATTTATCGTTTACTTTAGTTTTTGCTACAATAAGCCCAAAGGGCAAGTTTTTTTAGTTTTAGCTACAATAAGCCCAAAGGGCAGGTTTTTTTTTTAGAGCTACTTTTTTCTATGAATGCATGGCAATAAGAGGAGTTTATTCAGAAAGGCTGACGTTTTCTATTTACAAGTTCGCAAAAAATGGACGACCTCAAGTCCATAGAAAGTACAAAGATTCTAAGTCCCTAAAAAGTGGACGACCTTAAGTCTGCAAAAGTAGGAGACTATAAGCCCTCAAGACAGACGGAACCATCCCAAGAGGATGAAGCATGGTGGAAGCCCTTGAATGGGCTAGAAACTAGGTCCAGATACGGACAAATCCATAAGAAACAGATGACTCCACTATGCAAAAACTACATAGCATCAATTTATCCCAAAGGGATGAAAAAATATCGGCCACCTAAGCTGATGGTCTCATCAAAGTGACGAGATTGTAAAAAGATGAGCTCACCAAGTCCATAATATGGACAAGGCTATAAAATTAACGGTCCATGTGACGGACTCATCAAAAGTGACGGGCTCATTAAAGTGACGGTCTCATCAAAGTGATGAGATTGTAAAAAGATGAGCTCACCAAGTCTATAATATGGACAAGGCTATAAAATTCACGGTCCATGTGACGGACTCATCAAATGTGACGGGCTCATTAAAGTGACGGTCTCATCAAAGGGATGGGATTTTAAAAAGGGATAAGTCCAGTGCAAGAAGCTGACGAACATAACATATCCTTAACACAAAACAAGTCCAACATTAACACGGACAACTTCAAGAATGAAAGAGTGATTAAAAATCCCTTAAAGGGAAAAATGGCTTTACTAAGCTGACGGCTTCATAAACAGACAAACTCGTCATTTGAGGAAGTAGACAAGGGTACTAGCGCTGACAACTCCACTAGAATACTTCACATAAAAATGGTTGTCAAAACTGACGGCTTAACTAAGCTGACGGCGTCATTAAAATAGACGGGTCCGTAACCATGCATGAAGATAACGAATCAGTGTCTTTAAACTATAATCCGCGAGTAGGCTAACGAGCCCAGCCTATGACTAGGAAATAGCCTTAGAATCTACAAAGCAAGAAAAACAAGCGCACGAACAAATGGCCATACATACATATTCAAAAGCGACGGTTGTTAAATATTACAAGCGAAAGTAAATTACTTACAAATAAAAGCCCAAGGGGCACTTAAAAACATTGTTTGAGTATTACAAGCAAAAGTAAATTACTTACAAATAAAAGCCCAAAAAACCAAGGGGCACTTAAAAACATTGTTTGCAAATGGAACAAAATATAACAGTTACAAAAAACAAAATTATGGCTGGGCAGAAGGGGCGTCACTTGAAGTCTTTTTACTTTTTTGAACGGGAGGGTCTTCTACATCAAGGACCTCCACAGAAGGATTGGAAGTAGTGACTGGAGGGTTCGCAGCAGGCTGGGCCAAAACAAAGCCACTATCTTCATGTGGAGGGGCATCCTCAGAGTCGTCACCTTCAACAACGACGGCGTCATTGGCGGGGCGTCATCCAAGGTGATCCCAGATAGATCCAACTCAGGAAAGGCTGACGCAACTTGCTTAAGGCAGTCATCAAATCCAGTGCCGTAGTATCCATCGCAGGAATCAATGAAGGAATCTGACGCCTTGAATTCCTAGACTGCGTCAGCCCCGGTTGTCTCCACCTACTTACAAAGGGTTGTCAGCTCTTGTTCTAACTCCTCCTTCTAACGACCCGCCTCTTCCAACTTCTGTTTTGTCTCTTTCAGCTCAATGTTCAGGAGACGGACGGCCTCCTTGTACTGCGCCTGCTGGTTCAACAAGTTAGTATTGTGTTTACTAACGCGAGTGACGACACCTTCCTTGGCCACACACTGGTCTTGGAGCGCTTTTACACGGACCAAGGCCTAAGAAGGACACAACCGTCAGTCAACAAACAAGAAAAAGATAAGAAAAAAGCTAGATAGGGGAGACGGCTTACCCGTGTTAGATCAAACAAAGCTGACGCCCCCAAGTCCTCCGTCCCCAACAAAGCACAAGGATCTATATCCGTCGGTTTTATGAATGATTCTACCTCTTCGACGACATAATCCTTGTGCATCAGTAGGCAACGGGGCCCCTCAAGGACAGGACCGGAAGAAGTCATCACCCCTTTTCCTGCTCCATGGCCTGATTTAGGGGGTGACTTCTCTGGGGGCTCATTCCCAAAAGTGACGGCCACCTTTTAGAGAGACGACCATCCTTCCCGTCGAGTTTCCTCTTCAACGAACCCTTAGTGACGGTTTTAGGGGCTGACGTAGATGTCAACTCCCCCTTTGCCCTCTTCTCCTCCTTCTGATGGGTAGTGGCAGCCCTTATTCATTGCTTAGCGGCCTCCATTTCTGCAAAGACAACAGATATGCATGAGAAAAATTGATGATAAGAGCCAAAGTAACGGAATGGTAGAATACTACTCACGACGGCGAGAAAATTCCTCTAGCTTGCGAGCTTCAGGCGTCGGTTTCGGACCCCCACAGTATGCGTGAAGAGTGTCAAGAGTAATTAAATCCCGACACTTTCGCTTCTCTAAGGGAATCTCTAGAACCCGACGGATAAAATCCCTCTGCTCTTCAGTTATAAGAGGGCGAGTGTTGGCTGAAAAGAAAAACAAGCTGACAGCGTTAAGACACTTCAAAAGTAAAATAGACAAGTATATGTAAAAGCTGACGGGGCTAAAAGCTGTCAGCTAAAACCTGAATCCCTGATGAAAGCCCAAGTATTATCAAAATAACCACGGGGCATCGTCTCCCATTCTTCCTGACGACACACCCAATCTGTCCCTTTAACAAAAAAGTACCTACTCTTCCAATCTCTATTTGAATCTGGCATCTCAGACACTAATCTCAACTTCCTCTCCCTGACGGCAAAATGGTACATCCCTTTAGAAGAAGAAAGGTGCTAGGGTCTATAGCAGTAGAAGGATTCCTCTAAAGAAAGTTGACGGTGTCCTCCACTCAGACGACCCCATAAGATCTCAGCACTTATAAAGATCTTCCATGAATTTGGAGCAATCTGGCTAATGGACAGCCCTTGAAAATCAGCCAACTGACGGTGTAGGGCCGTCAGGGGTAGTCTCAGCCCTGCAGTGAACATGGCATCATACATACCAACGTCTGCTGTTCTCCCTGTATAACACTTTTCATTTTCCCTGGGGGGACAGATAGAGATGTGGTCTGGGATTTGGAAACGGATGCGTAACTCTTTGAAGACCTTATCACTCATTTTTGGTAAAAATTTATTGACGGCCCATTCCTCGAGAAGGATGAAGGGACGGCTACCTCCAAGACTTCCTGAAGTTCCCTCATAGGACTCCTCGTCACCTTCACCTCCGTCACTATCCCTCTCTTCTTCCACCTCAACTTCACCCTCCTCACCTACTACCTCCTTGTCAGGAGATTGGGCTGACGTCTCCCTCTCTGACGACCAGGAAAAGCTCTCGGACTCATAACCTGAACCAAATACCTCGTCGTAGCCCGCTCCATCGCGGACCAACGACTAATCACTCGACGCGTCACTTGACATTTGACTACCTACAAGTGACGGATTTATTCTAAGCACCTAAGATGACGACCTCACTATAGAGAAATCAAAAGAAACAAAGAAAAGAAAAAGAACTTATGAGTTCCTTAAAATTGGTGACGGTTTTGGAAGCGACGGCAGCAACACAGACGATGATGTAGAAGAATTGACGGAACAAAGGCGACGAGTCTTCTCTCCAGGGATCAGTAAAGATGAAATAGGAAAAATGAGGGGGAAAGGTGGGTTATATATAACGGGAAAATGCACAGAAGACGAAGCGACGCCCTCGTCCAGAAGCGGAGCCAACCAGAAAACACCACGTGTCCGAGCATTTAATACTGGCTGCTCGAGGAATCACCTTTGAATCATTTTCTCTCTCCTGGCCAAAGTGAAAGTTAGCAACGAAAAATATAACTCCATAACCCGTCAGTTTAAACTGACGGAGATATGGAGTAGAGGGCAACTGATGAGTAAAAATTATAGCATGCAAGACGCTCCAAATTTAACCCGTTGCTTTGCTCATGGAATGGAGTCTACAGCTTAGGCTGACGGGATAAGGTATGAAAACTGAAGACCCTAAAGCTGACGGACAGTAATGTGATAGGGTCATGGAAGGAAGTCTGCGAAGCACATTAAGGGGCTGACGCCATCGAAAGGCTGACGCCAATATGGCTGAAGGGAGTGAGATAAGTTGACGGTCCTGAAGCTGACGGTTATGGTAAAACTTCTGCTTGGCCACCACGCATAAGTATATAAGGAAATGACTTGTTTCCCACGCTCAATGTTAGTCTCCTACAAGGAAAGGATTTCGTAATATACGCTCATGAGGTTTCCTATAAGGAAAGGACTTCTACCCCAAAGGAGAGATGATCAACCCTCTACTACTATAAAAACCTCATTACCCTCACAAATCAAGGTATGCATAATTAACCCCTCTCTAGCACTCTAGAGTTGTAAGAAGTTCTAACTTGACCTTCGGAGGGTATTTGGCCGGCACCACACCAGTGTCCTTTGTTAGGTCTTTTCCTTTTTGTTGTGTAGGTGCTGTTTAGGGTGTGCGAGTATCGTGTCGCTCACTGGTTATTTTTTCGGCATCATCAAAAATAGTGTAAAAATGTCGTATACATAACAATTTTTTATTTTCATTTTTTTAAAATAAAAAATTAGGATAGTATTATAATTAGGCAGTGGCCCCCTTTGGCCCCGTATGTAAAGTTGTATACTTTAAAATGTTCAGAGTGTGGATAGAGTGAACATAATAATATCCCGTCCTTTTTGGGTGTGGATAAATTTATTTTCATTAGTGCTTGAGAAGATGCTATTGATGACTAATAATGTTGTTGTAGAAGTAGTTTGGTTCAATACAATTTGATTCATAACCAAACCGGATCGAGACGGTTCAAGCATGGGGACTCAAAGCCAAGCCCCCCTACGCCAGAAATTGTGTCAGTAATCATTAAGACAAGTAAGCATCTTGGGTCTTTATGTTATAAATTATTATATTTATTATATACAATTCAATTGTGAGGAGAAAATGAATTGTTTGGTTTTGTGAATTGTGAGGACCAAGTTGTAGTGAAGTTGGAAGTTTGGTGATAAAGGACATAACCATGGTTAACATTTAAATTTAATTAGTTAAGTTAAGTGGACCATTGTGTTATTACTGTTATAGTATTTATTATAAGTCTTGAGTTTATGGTTCGCGTGTAGCCCAAGGTAGTCAATACCGTACCGGAGGCTGTACCAGTTTGATCAGCGGTACGATATATTTCGGATACTAATCAATACCGGTGTACCATTTCGGATTTACCGCAAAATAATATATATATATATATATATATTTATAACATTTAAAATAAATAAATTTAGTATCCTCTTAATAATGTTTTTACTAGTATATTTTTTTGTAATTACTAACATACTAATTAAGCTTATAAGTTATAAGTAGTAGATTAAAAAAAAAATACAAAATGAAGTTATAGTGATGTCACTGACGTGTCTGGGTAGGGAAGTTGTTAGTTGTCAAAGGTTAAAAAAATTAAATAATATAAAAACTATGGCTTCAAATGAAAGAATCAAGAAACAATAAATGTTTTCTTATCTTTTCACTCATAGATACCGCTGCATTTTTTTCTTTTTTTTCCTTTCCACACGTTTCCCTCTCTCTCAGTCACTGGCATTCACATCTTTCAATAAGAAAACTATTTCTGAGTCTTTTGACATCTTTCAACAAGAAAACAAAAAATACACGTCTCTCTCTATCTCAGTCACACGTTTCTCCACACGTTCCTCTCATCTTTTCACTCATTTCTTCTCCACTTTCTTCTCCACTTACAATTTCTTTTCCACTTCCAAATTTCAAACGATTTTAGCTTTCTCTTTTTAGCTTTGTCTTTTGAGCTTTCAGTTTTGTCTCGTTTCTCTCATTCATATTGCTGCTTGAGTCACTGTCCATCACCACTTAATATTTAGTGAGAGGCCGTTGGCTTCAATGAAAAAAGCGACGGTGAGTGCATGAGGTGATTCTAACTTCATTTTGCAAAGCTATTATGCGTTTTTCTTTCATTTTTCTCTATCTTTTTGCTGGGCTTTCTTAGCTTACTCAGTTTTTCACCATCCTGCCCTTGAAAAACATCAAAATTAACCAAAAAAAAAAAAAGCTTTTCACGTTTCGGCCTGGTATCCATTTACTGGCTGGTACGAGGCCGGTATGACCGGTATTTTTTTCGGTACGAAACATAGGGGTATTCAGTATCGGATTGCTGGCTGGTACAGTATATACCGGCCGTACTGGCCGGTACGGTACGGTATTGACTTCTTTGGTGTTGCCTAAGGGAGTCAATACCGTACCGGAGGCTGTACCGGTTTGATCAGTGGTACGATATATTTCGGATATCGGTTAATACCGGTGTACCGTTTCGGATTTACTGCAAAATAATATATATATATATATATATATATCTATATTTATAACATTTATAATAAATAAATTTAGTATCCTTTTAATAATGTTTTTACTATTATATTTTTTTTGTAATTACTAATATACTAATTAAGCTTATAAGTTATAAGTAGTAGATAAAAAAAAAAAAATACAAAATGAAGTTATAGTGATGTCACTAACGTGTCTGGGTAGGGAAGTTGGTAGTTGTCAAAAGTTAAAAAAATTAAATAATATAAAAACTATGGCTTCAAATGAAAGAATGACGAAACAATAAATGTTTTCTTATCTTTTCACTCATAGATACTGCTGCATTTTTTACTTTTTTTTTTCTTCCTTTCCACACGTTTCCCTCTCTCTCAGTCACTGACATTCACATCTTTCAATAAGAAAACTATTGCTGAGTCTTTTGACATCTTTCAACAAGAAAACAATAAATACACATCTCTCTCTATCTCAGTCACACGTTTCTCCACACGTTCCTCTCATCTTTTCACTCTTTTCTTCTCCACTTTCTTCTCCACTTACAATTTCTTTTCCACTTCCAAATTTCAAACGATTTTAGCTCTCTCTTCTTAGCTTTGTCTTTTGAGCTTTCAGTTTTGTCTCGTTTCCCTCGTTCATATTGCTGCTTGAGTCACAGTCCATCACCACTTAATATTCAGTGAGAGGCCGTTGGCTTCAGTGAAAAAAGAGACGACGAGTGCAGGAGGTGATTCTAACTTCATTTTGCAAAGCTATTATGCGTTTTTCTTTCGTTTTTCTCTTTCTTTCTGCTGGGTTTTCTTAGCTTACTCAGTTTTTCACCATCCTGCCCTTGAAACAGGTCAAAATTAACCAAAAAAAAAAAAAGCTTTTCACGTTTCGCCCTGGTATCCATTTATTGGCCGGAACGGCCGGATTTCGCTGGTACGGCCAGTACGAGGCCGGTACGACCGGTATTTTTTCCGGTACGAAACATAGGGGTATTCTGCACCGGATTGCTAGCCGGTATGGTATATATCGGCCGTACCAGCCGGTACAGTACGGTATTGACTTCTTTGGTGTAGCCAAAGGGAGTTAATACCGTACAGGAGGCAGTACCGGTTTGATCAGCGGTACGATATATTTCGGATATCGGTCAATACCGATGTGCCGTTTCGGATTTACCGCAAAATAATATATATATATATATATATATTTATAACATTTAAAATAAATAAATTTAGTATCCTTTTAATAATGTTTTTACTAGTATATTTTTTTGTAATTACTAATATACTAATTAAGCGTATAAGTTATAAGTAGTAGACAAAAAAAAAAAAAAAAATACAAAATGAAGTTATAGTGATGTCACTGACGTGTCTGGGTAGGGAAGTTGGTAGTTGTCAAAGGTTAAAATAATTAAATAATATAAAAACTATGGCTTCAAATGAAAGAATCAAGAAACAATAAATGTTTTCTTATCTTTTCACTCATAGATACTGCTGCATTTTTTACTTTTTTTTTTCCTTTCCACACGTTTCCCTCTCTCTAAGTCACTGGCATTCACATCTTTTAGTAAGACTATTGTTGAGTCTTTTGACATCTTTCAACAAGAAAACAATAAATACACGTCTCTCTCTATCTCAGTCACACGTTCCTCTCACCTTTTCACTCTTTTCTTCTCCATTTACAATTTCTTCTCCACTTCCAAATTTCAAACGATTTTAGCTCTCTCTTCTTAGCTTTGTCTTTTGAGCTTTCAGTTTTGTCTCGTTTCTCTCGTTCATATTGCTGCTTGAGTCACCGTCCATCACCACTTAATTTTCAGTGAGAGGCCGTTGGCTTCAGTGAAAAAAGAGACGGTGAGTGCATGAGGTGATTCTAACTTCATTTTGCAAAGCTATTATGCATTTTTCTTTCATTCTTCTCTTTCTTTCAGCTGGGTTTTCTTAGCTTACTCAGTTTTTCACCATCCTACCCTTGAAAAACGTCAAAATTAACCAAAAACAAAAAAAGCTTTTCACGTTTCGGCCTAGTATCCATTTACTGGCCGGAACGGCCGGATTTCACCGGTACGGCCGGTACGAGGCCGGTATGACCGGTATTTTTTCCGGTATGAAACATAGGGGTATTTTATACCGGATTACTGGCCGGTATGGTATATACCAGCTGTACTGGCCGGTACGGTACGGTATTGACTTCTTTGGTGTAGCCTAAAGGAGTCAATACCATACCGGAGGCTATACTGGTTTGATCAGCGGTATGATATATTTCGGGTACCGGTCAATACCGGTGTACCGTTTCGGATTTACCGCAAAATAATATATATATTGATAGGTTATTTAGACCCCTAAAACAACCAAATTGCGTAGCCTAAATTAATTAGCCAAGTTGTTACTTAGTCAAATTAAGCAATTCTAGGTTAAAGCAATTCAACAATCATATCAAGAATAATAATGCAGCGGAAAATAAATAACACAAGATATGATTACCCAGGAAACCACACGGTAAAAACCTGGGGAGGATTTGACCCACCGATCCTCAAGGCATAACAGAATTCACTATGAAAGAATTGAAGTTCTTACAGAAGGACTACAAGCTCCCCGCTCGACTTCCTAATGCTACCCACCAGTACGAACTTCCTGACACGACCACGCGCAGGCTCCGAATCCACGGACTACTTCTTTCTTGAATTCCTCAATCAGCTACAAGCTCCCCGCTTGTGTATCTTTAAGTTCCAATGGTTGCAACTATGTTGATCATCAAGATATTGACAACCCTAAGTTTATGTGAAGGAAAGCTCCTCGAAGATCTCACAAGAGATTCACACAAACAGAAAATATGAGCAACAATACAATATGGACAACCTACAAAAACGTGGCTAGGGTTTTGTTTATATACCTAAGGTAAAAACATAAAACCCTAAACATTTAATGAAGTAGGCTGAGTTGGAAATTCTGCAGAATAATCAACCTGTGCGATTTTCGATCGATCGAGTCTATTCTTCGATCGATCGAGCCAGGCCAAAAGTCCCAAGTACTTCTGCAGCCACTCGATTCCAACTGTACAATAATAAACCAACTTTGAGCAAGCCTAAACAAGACTAAATACAATGTTTTGATCATGGTTTGCCAACATTACAAATTAGAGTTCTAAATACATAAAATCCTAAGACCTTAGAACCTAACAAACTCCCCCTTTGGCAATCCGTGACAAAACCATAATTAAAAGCTCAAAGTTTTACAAGTAAAAGCCCTTTACAAAGATAATGCTCATAAAATCAAATTCAGCCTAACTACTATCCATCAGTTGCAAGTGTAGACAGCAGCTTTAGTTGAATCAACCTGTATATTCCTGAAATACTCAACAAACGCATAAACGCATGTGTGACAGAAAAGAGTAAAACAACAGGTATAACATTCTTGTAAGATTCACACAACACAAAATAAAGACATATATGAATGATCAACTCATAAATATAAATCAATAAGCAGTGAATCACAAAGCAACAAGAATCAACAAAAATAACATGTATATCAGTCAATGTTACTCCCCCTAACATGAATATCCCCAAAAATGATATACAAAGTGAAGCACCTAGATACAATCTAAAAACTCCACAAGCTCCTCAAAAACAAAAGTCTCCCCCTAACTACAAATACCACTCCCCCTTTTTGTGACGGAATGCCAAAGGGCAATCACAAGTCGCCATCAAAAGGAGGTGGTGAGGGTGAATGAAGACGCGCCAAGTCAGCTCGTAGAGCACGAAACTCATCTAGCAAGTCCACCAAAATCTGTCCATGAGCCGCCTGAACGGTCATGACAGTCTCCAAAGTACGACGAACATCGAAGTCGGCCGAAGGAGGTGGAGGAACATCAGCAGCAGCAGCATCATCACCAACTGGATCAGGAACATCCTCACCAGCAAGACCTGCAGAAGAAGAAGGAGGAGGTGCGCTACTAGAGGGCTCAGACCTAGGGTGTTTAGAACCAGCTCGAAGATGAGCAACCTTTTGTCTAAGAAAAGACGCACCGATAGGAGCAATAACATGAACGGGCTCAGAGGAAGGGAAGCCACCAAGATCAAGATGAAGGAGAATCCTATGAATGAAAATAGGATGTACAAGAGCATGAGCAGAAGATGAACTCCTATAAACATCGTTCAAAGAACGAAGAAAAAGATGGGGAAAACTAATAGGAGCATCAGTAACCAGAGCGTACAAAAATACACACCTCTCAAGAGGAATGGTGTGAACATGGGAAATGGGCCAGATAGAATGACACGCTATCCTAAAGAAAAGATAGTGTAACCCGGAGAGCTCAGCAGAGGTGATCCGAGGATCAGAACCCCACTGGACAGTAGTCCCAGTGATGTAAGACAAGACATCACTAATCTCGGGAGACACGTCATATGGATAGACAGGATGTCGAACCAATGGTACCCCTAGAGCATCAGCCACTACCTCAGGAGTAAGGGAGTACTCTACGCCTCGTATCCAACTCTTGACTAGAGTGTTGGAATCATAGATGCGGATAGAGATGTTCGAATAGAACTCTCTAATCAAGGCAGAAGGTGGAGGAGGATCAGAAACATCCACCAAGGGTAACCAGCCCCTACGCTCAAAGTTTGCCCTAATGGCAGGATCAAGTTCATCTAAGTGAACAGAACGCTCAGCCCAAATTTTTCTCCTAACATTCAGCTTCTCATAAATCTCTTGGTTTTTCTCACTCGAAAACTTCTCACGGTCATAGGATGGAGGGGGTGAAGGAGAAGGTGAGGGAACATTCCTACGGGCTCTAGTTTTCCTAGGCATAGTGCTAAGGAAAGGACAGAGACACAAAGTGAAAAACCAAAAAGAACAAGAGAAAATAAAACCAAGGGCAGACTGCAAATTAGCACAAAAAAAAATATAGAACAAAAATCTATATGATGCATGAACATTAATAATGTTGTGATGCATGATCTAATGCAGTAAACAAATAAGTTCAATTGAGATTGAATTGACAAAATTGGTTTGAACATGGAATTTTTATCAAAAATCCCAAAAATTAAAAACCACTTGTTGAAATTTTTTACCAAAAAGATGAATTGAGCATTATAAAACACATTACATAGATTATAATGCTTAATTACAACTACACAACAAGTCAATTTCATCAAAGTCTTCTCAATTTAACAAAAGCCCCAATTCGGATCAAGAACAAGCCCTAGATTTTTCAATTTTTCACCAAACTCAAATTTGATCAAATTAACAGGTAATAATCATGTTAATGAAGTGTCCCCACAAAAACCCAATGATCAATTTCATAAAATAAGGCTTGAATCAACAGAAAATCCCAATTATTCAAATTCCGAAAATTACCCTAAAATGCATGAATATATGCATGAAAACATGAAAATAAATTCAAAAGGAAGGGCACAAGTGTCTTACCAACTTGAGGAGAGAGAGATTTTGCAAAAAGAACGGAGGAAAACGACAAAAATCTTTGATTTGAGCTTGCCAACGCGGAGAGAGGAAAAAGGTTTGAAAAGTTTTTGAAATAGGAACTTTGAAAAAGTCAGAAAAGTACCTTTTAAAAAGCTTTTTCACGATGTTCGATCGATCGGAAATCAGATTCGATTGATCGAAACACACAGTCATTTTGAGACAAATGAAAGCACTTTTTCGATTGATCGAAAATCAGATTCGATTGATCGAAACACACAGTCATTTTGAGACAAATGAAAGCACTTTTTCGATTGATCGAAAATCAGGCTGGATCGATCGAAATGGGCAGAGGCTCACTAAATTTTGAGAAAAATCACAGTTTTGAAAGACAAACCAAATTTTGAAAAACAACTCCTCAAAGCATTAAATTACAGAAAATAAAATGCATGAGTATGAGATGGAATGCTTTTTCAAAAACCCAAAATTTTAAACCCCAATTTTCTCAAAAACAAGTTTCAATCATTCTTCCTTTGAATATTCTCAAACAACAAATATGTTGTACACTAATCTCAAGATAATTTCAAACTTGGTTGGTCAGACCAAAAACACACACACTAGCATATACAGTGTTTAACAAAGAGTAACTTGTGTAGTGTGTGATACTAGCAAAAACTTGAGATACATGTGAGGTGATATGTGAATAGCAATCAAACACAAAGTCTACACAATTCATCACATAGAATTTAAAAGAGACTATCACCTAAAGAGTTACATCCTATAACTCCCACATCTCCTAGAACAAAAGCTTGCAATCATGTAAGTTTCTTGTATTTTTGCCCCATTATTTAGGTGAAATTTGGCATAAAGCCTAATAGTACACACCAGATTAGATTATGTGAAATGGCATCAAGCCTAATAGTACACACCGGTTTGAATTAAGTGAATTGGCATCAAGCCTAATAGTACACACCAGTTTTAAGCATTAAGCATTTAAGCATTTAAAGAGGCTACACCTTATGTTCTTTTTGTGCATGTGCTACACTTTCTCGAGCACAAAATCTTATGATATGCACTAAGGTGTTCATGGTTGACTAGTGAACAGTGGTGAGATGGTTATTTATGCCTTTCTCAAAAGGATCAAGTCCGACAGTCAAATAACATGTGACTTCAAGATCAAGACAAAGTGATTAATAACCACAAACATCTTTCTCACACAACATGCACTACAAAGCTTTAACTAGTCAAGTGCAATATTTAAGCTCATCAATGTTAAACAAGGTACACAGAACATGACATGTGTCAAAAGATAGACCAACCTTGTTTTTCAAAAATCAAGAAAAATAGTGTCTAACATAATTTTTACTTTCTCCTTTTCCCTTTTTTTTTTTTTTTATTTAAAAAAAAAAAAAAAGAGAAAACAAATAAATCCTAGAATGAAATGCATGAATGTAATGCAATGCAAGTCCTAGAACAAAAACAATAAAAAGACACAAACCAAAGAACAATGGTCACCAAAGAATAGAGCAATTAAGCACAAGGACCATGTCAGAAAGACTCAGTTAGTTCGAGTCTTTTGCATCCAAAACTTTTTAGATGCACCACGAGCATTGGAGTTCTTATTCACATTCGAGTGATTCCCAACTCCAGGATTGGAATAAAGGTTTAACACCTTTACCAATTCACCAATTAGTGCCATAGGATCATGTGCTTGAGGCACAGGCACTTTTGGTTTAGTTGCTCTCTTATCAGCTTGAAGCTTGTAACAGTTAGGACGAATGTGTCCAGACTTACCACAATAATGACAAACCCAAGCAGGTTTACCATGCATCTTGTCCTTAGATTTGGTAGGCTCCTTAGGTTTAGATTCTCTTAAATCTACCCTAATCTTCTTAGGTGGTGAAACTTCTACGGGTTTAACTATCTCACTCACAGGTGGTTTGACAGTTTCACTCACAACCTCACTCACAGAAGGTTCAGAAGAAGAGGAAGGAACAAAAGTAGTGGAATGTGGTCCAGAATCAAAAATGCTTTCAACATATCCTAACCCAGTTTTATCAGCAGCAGACTTTTGAACATTCAGCATGTGATCAAGTTTAGAACTAGCAGATCTAGCAACAGATAAATCATGTTCCAAAGTTCTAACTTTATCAAGCAAAAGCATGTTCTCAGATTTAACATTATTCAAAAGCTCATTAGCATCAAACAGTTTAACAAGCAAATTTCTCTTTTCAAGCTCAAGAGAATCAATTTTCGTTAGGCCAAGTTCAACTTTCATAGCATCCTTTGCAGCAACTTTGCAAAGTTTGTTATAGGCCTCTTGAAGATCTGCATCTTCAGAGAGTTCCCCATCAGAAGGGTTCTCCTCAGCAGATATGCTTTCATTGACTATAGCAGTAGCCGTGAAAGCAATGAAGTTTCCATCCTCGTCACCACCGGACTCATCATCAGAAACCTCATTATCACTAAGGGTTACAGCCATAGCTTTACCCTTATTCCTTAAGAATGTAGGACATTCAGATTTCACATGACCATACCCTTGACAGCCAAAACACTGAGGACCCAAAGAGTTATTAGAAGATTGACCAAAATTTTCTCTAGATTTTTCAAAATTGTTAACCTTAATGGGATCATTCTTCCTAAAATTTCTAGGTTCAGCAGTGTAAGTACCTCTTGCCTTTCTATTTGTATTCCTCAGAAAGTTCTTAAAGTTTTTGGCAAGATAGGCAATCTCTGTAGCAGAGAGCTCATCATCAAATCCACCACCCTCAACATCATCAACTGACTTAAGAGCCATTGATTTGGATTTGTTCACTTTAGGTAGGTCAGACTCATAGGATTGAAGAGATCCTACAAGCTCATCAACAGGGATGGAGTCCACATCCTTGCTTTCAGTGATGGCAGTCACTTTGGGTCTAAAGTCTTCAGTTAAAGATCTAAGAATCTTCCTAACAATTTTAGGTTGATCATAGATTTCACCCAAATTAAAAGCAGAATTGACAATATCATTTAATTTAGCATAGAATTCATCAAAAGATTCACCATCAGACATTCTAATGCTTTCAAATCTAGAAGTCAATTGTTGCAATTTATTAATCTTAACTGCCTTTGTGCCTTCATGCACAGTTTGGAGGATTTTCCAGGCAATATGAGCAACCTCAACATTAGAGATCCTCTTAAATTCCTCCATAGAAACAGCATTAAAGATGGCATTCATAGCTTTGCTATTGAAGCTTGCTGTTTCTTTTTCAGAAGTTTGCCACTCACTCACAGGAGTAGCGGGTTTCACCCATCCGTATTCAACGGAATTCCAAACCCTTTCATCAATTGATTTCAGGAATGCTTTCATCCTTACTTTCCAATAAGCATAATTGTTCCCATCAAAATGAGGAGGAACAAACAGAGAGTGTCCATGCTCCATGACAACAGGGGTCAAGGATCAGCTCAGAGATTAAAAATCTCAAACACAAAGAGCAACCTTGCTCTGATACCACTTGATGGGTTATTTAGACCCCTAAAATAACCAAATTGCGTAGCCTAGATTAATTAGCCAAGTTGTTACTTAGTCAAATGAAGCAATTCTAGGTTAAAGCAATTCAACAATCATATCAAGAATAATAATGCAGCGGAAAATAAATAACACAAGATATGATCACCCAGGAAACCACACGGTAAAAACCTGGGGAGGATTTGACCCACCGATCCTCAAGGCATAACAGAATTCACTATGAAAGAATTGAAGTTCTTACAGAAGGACTACAAGCTCCCCGCTCGACTTCCTAATGCTACCCACCAGTACGAACTTCCTGACACGACCACGCGCAGGCTCCGAATCCACAGACTACTTCTTTCTTGAATTCTTCAATCAGCTACAAGCTCCCCGCTTGCTTTTCTTTTAAGTTCCAATGGTTGCAACTATGTTGATCATCAAGAGATTGACAACCCTAAGTTTATGTGAAGGAAAGCTCCTCGAAGATCTCACAAGAGATTCACACAAATAGAAAATATGAGCAACATAACAATATGGACAACCCTCTAAAACGTGGCTAGGGTTTTGTTTATATACCTAGGGTAAAAACATAAAACCCTAAACGTTTAATGAGGTAGGGCTGAGTTGGAAATTCTGCAGAATAATCAACCTGTGCGATTTTCGATCGATCGAGTCTATTCTTCGATCGATCGAGCCAAGCCAAAAGTCCCAAGTACTTCTGCAGCCACTCGATTCCAACTGTACAATAATAAACCAACTTTGAGCACGCCTAAACAAGACTAAATACAATGTTTTGATCATGGTTTGCCAACATTACAAATTAGAGTTCTAAATACATAAAATCCTAAGACCTTAGAACCTAACATATATATATATATATATATTAATAACATTTAAAATAAATAAATTTAGTATCCTTTTAATAATGTTTTTACTAGTATATTTTTTTGTAATTACTAATATACTAATTAAGCGTATAAGTTATAAGTAGTAGAAAAAAAAAAAAAAAAAAATACAAAATGAAGTTATAGTGATGTCACTGACGTGTCTGGGTAGGGAAGTTGGTAGTTGTCAAAGGTTAAAATAATTAAATAATATAAAAACTATGGCTTCAAATGAAAGAATCAAGAAACAATAAATGTTTTCTTATCTTTTCACTCATAGATACTGCTGCATTTTTTACTTTTTTTTTTCCTTTCCACACGTTTCCCTCTCTCTCAGTCACTAGCATTCACATCTTTCAATAAGAAAACTATTGCTGAGTCTTTTGACATCTTTCAACAAGAAAACAATAAATACACGTCTCTCTCTATCTCAGTCACACGTTTCTCCACACGTTCCTCTCATCTTTTCACTCTTTTCTTCTCCACTTACAATTTTTTTCCACTTCCAAATTTCAAACGATTTTAGCTCTCTCTTCTTAGCTTTGTCTTTTGAGCTTTCAGTTTTGTCTCGTTTCTCTCGTTCATATTGCTGCTTGAGTCACCGTCCATCACCACTTAATATTCAGTGAGAGGCCATTGGCTTCAGTGAAAAAAGAGACGGTGAGTGCATGAGGTGATTCTAACTTCATTTTGCAAAGCTATTATGCGTTTTGCTTTCATTTTTCTCTTTCTTTCTGCTGGGTTTTTTTAGCTTACTCAGTTTTTCACCATCCTGCCCTTGAAAAATGTCAAAATTAACCAAAAAAAAAAAAGCTTTTCACGTTTCGGCCTGGTATCTATTTATTGGCAGGACTGGCCGGATTTCGCTGGTACGACCGGTACGAGGCCGGTACGACCGGTATTTTTTCCGGTACGAAACATAGGGGTATTCTGTACCGGATTGCTGGCTGGTATGGTATATACCGGCCATACCAACCGGTACAGTACGATATTGACTTCTTTGGTGTAGCCTAAGAGAGTCAATACCGTACAGCAGGCTGTACCGGTTTGATCAGCGGTACTATATATTTCGGATACCGGTCAATACCGATGTACCGTTTTGGATTTACCTCAAAATAATATATTTATATATATATATATATATATATATATATATTTATAACATTGAAAATAAATAAATTTAGTATCCTTTTAATAATGTTTTTACTAGTATATTTTTTTGTTATTACTAATATACTAATTAAGCTTATAAGTTATAAGTAGTAGATAAAAAAAAAAAAAAAAAATGAAGTTATAGTGATGTCACTGACGTTTCTGGGTAGGGAAGTTGGTAGTTGTCAAAGGTTAAAAAAATTAAATAATATAAAAACTGTGGCTTCAAATGTGTAAAGTTATTATTTACAACTATGTATTTTGTTGGCTTTTATTCCGTGCCAAATTTGATTGTAATTATTATCAATCGTTTATACCCTGTATATATTGTGGGATTTGTTGTAAGGGTTGTGTGATAGAGAGAGAGTGTGAAGACTCAAGCATTTGGAGGCTGAAGAATTCTCGCGGGTATGTCGCGACATAGCTACCCGCGAAGTGAAACATGTGCCCTGCACATGCTGGAATGCGAAGAGTCAGGCCAGGTGGAGACAGCTGTGTCTCGCGAGTATCTCGCGGGTAAGGCCTTCCCGCGAGACACCCGCGAGACTATCTGTTCTGCCAGCCTATACTGAATGACTCACACTTTCTGTGCCTATCCTATATATACCATCATTACCCACAAATGTTGAGGAATGCTTCAGAGAGAAAAACCCTAGATAAACACATTGAGAATTAGAGATTGTCATCCCTACATTTCTCTATACACTTGCTTGTGGTATCTCCTCAACCCTTCCCTCTCCATTTCCACACCATTGAGAGGTTGATAGCCCAAACACTTACCACACCCTTTGAGAGTGCTGTGTGACATTTTGGTGCTGCTGGGAAGCATTGGAAGAAGCCTGGAATGGCAGATGCAACATGGAGCTTGTTGCGGGATCCGGGGTGCTAGACAAGACACGGTTCCGAAAAGCCTTGTTGGAGTAGGAGCTTGGAGGGCTTAGGTACATCGGGTAGATTAGGCTTGGAGAGTCTCTTGCTAACCCATGTATCCCAACTGATTGTCTAGTGGATCGATTTCCGCTTGGAGGGCGGCGGAGAGGTTTTTCGCCGAGTTCTTCTGTTTCCTCTTCGAAAACACATCTCGGTGTTTTCTGTGTTTGCATCTCTCTTCCCTACTCTTTTATATTCCATTATACTGATGTGTTGCTTAGTTTATGGATTAGAGTAGCTTTTTGTTCATCCACTCGCATTTACACTATTCTGCACTTAGTATTATGTTAGTGTAAAATCTATCGAGCCGTAACTTTAATTGGGGGGTCTAAATTGCTCTTGTGTTTTTAACATATTTTCGAGCTTTCAATTGGTATCAGAGTGGGTACACTTGCTGTGGTTTAAATACCTGAGTGTGATCCTTGACCCTATTTGAGATGGACCGGTCTCAATCGCTCAATGTTCCACCATTTTTTTATGGGAAGAATTATGCCTTCTGGAAAGTCAGAATGAGAGCATTTTTATGCTCTATGGATGATACCGTGTGGGATGCGGTTGAGATAGGCTGGACTAAGCCGGAGGATCCTATGTCCACTTGGGATAAGGCAGCTCTCGCAGTAGCCAATGCTAATAGTAAAGCTTTAAATGCTATTTTCTGTGGTGTGTCTCCTAATGAATTCCACAAGATCTCTCATATGAAGGTAGCCAAGGAAGCTTGGAAGATTTTGGAGACAACGTATGAGGGTACGAAGAAAGTTAAGGACACAAAGCTTCAGATGCTTACCACCAAATTTGAAGAGCTCAAGATGGGGGATGATGAACCATTTGATTCATTCTATGGGAAGCTCAATGAAATTGTAATTGCTAAACTCAATCTTGGGGAGAAAATTGAAGATACTAAGGTGGTGAGAAAAATTTTGAGGTCCTTACCGGAGAACTTTCGGGCAAAAGTCACAGCCATAGAGGAAAGCAAGGATTTGGATGAAATTAAGATCCAAGAGCTCATTGGATCACTTCAAACGTATGAGCTTGGACTGCCTTCCTACAAGACGAGTAAATGGCTTGCTCTTAAAACCATCAACGAAAGAATGGATGATCCTTCCGAAGAAGATGGAGTGGAGAAGGAAGTAGTATATCTTGCGAAAAACTTCCAAAAATTTCTGAAGATGAAGAACAGTGGAAAACCATTCAACAGAGGAAAATTTTCATCTTCAAGAGGTGATAGGAAAGAGTTTACGAGGAAAGAAGGGAAGGATTCTCAACCTCCTTCAGACATTGTGTGCTATGAGTGCAATGGCCATGGACATCTAAAGAAGGAGTGTCCAAATTTTCTGAGGGGAAAAGGCAAGGCTTATGCCACGACGCTCAGTGATTCTGACTCTTCTGATTCTGACTCGGAAGAGAGCTGTGACGGAGAGGGAAACTACTCCGCCTTCATGACCATTGCTCATGTGGAGTCATCGGATGATTTGGGTGCACTTGTGAAAGAGCTTGGTGAGCATTCTGATTCAGAGTCTATTGAGATTGTGGAAGAATCAGATGCTGAAGAGGAAGAGAATACAGCTAATCTTCAAGAAAATTACTCCTTACTACTTGAGAAGTCGGGAGAGTATTCCAGAGTAGCCAAGGCAGCTGTAAGGAAAATGAAGAAAGCTGAGGAAGATTATAGAATTCTCTTGGTCAGATATAAAGAGGCTAAGTGTGAGATTGAGACACTAAATGGCGAGCTGTCTGAAGCCTATACGAAGGTGAGGTTTCTTGAGCAAGAGGTTGTGCAAGCTCATGCTAAGATAGAGAGAGTCTCCTCTCAGAAGCTAGAAGATGTTATATCATCTCAAAAACCTTCTTCAGACAAGTCCGGGTTGGGATACACCGGAGGAAACTGCTCATCAGCCAAAGTCACCAAAGAAGTAAAGTTTGTGAAGGCAAACGAGACGGTTGTAGAAGAGCTCATTCTTGAGAAAGTTGAGGATGTAAAGAAGAAGAATGTGGCTGAGCAACGAATGGTGAATAAGCCCCGAAATCATATAAAACAATTTTTTTTGTAAGATTTAATAAAAATAATTTTTTTTATTATATAGTGGTCATGTGTAGTCCACATGATCAATGTAGTCAACAATATTATGAGTCAATAATACAAACCTGATAACATAGAGAGTCTATTTGTAATTAATCCAAAATTTTCAGGGGTCATTTTACAATTCGGCCTAATCTAAAGTCCTAAATTTGGAATTGTTTAATTTTGTTATTTTTATTTTTGAGAACAGTATTTCAACCAAACCCATAATAATATCTTTTGGGTAAACGTATAACTTTACCAGGTATTGATAACTCATTTAATCCTTTTGGGTTCATCTTGTTGCTTATTAGCCCACTAGATATGACTTGTAATCTAAGTCATTCCAATCTTAGATTAGAAGTCATTCCAAGCTTTTGGGTAACATAAAGTATTAAGGAAGAAGAAAGCAATCATACAGAGCATGAAGAAACGACGAGGGCCACTCATGACACTCCTGACTCCTTGTCCTATACACAAAAACAGTAGACAAGGCAAAACTTCTGATGTCCCAATATCAAGAGAAGTCCTATTCTCTAGGTTGAGGCTCCACATACTGTGTATATGCAAGTGATAAATTTTTTCTTACACGCAAAGCATCAGAGAAATCTTGTTCACTCCTCTCTTAGGAATAGCTCCCACGCTGCAAGTTGCTTGATCCCAGCCAACCTACACTTCTCTTCAATAATTGCCAGTACAAATTCTTACTATTTGCTTGTTGATGTTTGGGATTTAAAAAAAAAAAAAAAAAAAAAAAATTATTTTTGAGCTCAATTAGAAATCCTAATCCAATGAATCTAATATATTACCCCCACCTCTCCCTATCTAGAACCACTCGAACTTGGGTTTTCAAACCCCACAAGCCTTTAAGACTTTGGGAAGTACTGCCCAAAATGGGTAGTGGTTGATATTTGGGATTTTAATTACTCTGTTTTCAGCTATATAGGTGCATGTCCTATAATTTTTATTGCTTTGCTATTTATTTATTCTCTTTATTTGTCCTTGTATATCAATTATATTTTCTTGTTCATCAAAAAATCAATTGTATTTTCTTATGAAAAAGGACCACCTTTTTATTTAAATGTAATTGTTTCTTCTTATTAGCCAAAAAAGAAAAAGAAAAAAAGGTACTTGTTTCCTTTATTTATTTTGTGAATTTCCACCACGCATGCATTAGCCCTCTCTGCTCTGCTGTCTAACCTTTCAATGTGGACAGTAATGCAAATTAGGTTGAGTCCTTAAAAAATTCTAGCATCACATAAAAAGTTATAATTTTTGCCATAATTTTTTTATGTGACAAATTATAATTAACTGCTTGTCACTTTCACATGACCGTCATAAAAATATTTATTTCACCAATTCTTTTTTTGAGATAGTGTTGATCACCACTTTTTCATCACCATTTATTATTTAGTACTTGAACAGTTCTAACAAAAGTTATGATTTTTTACTTACATTTAAATTTTTTTATTATGAACCTAGATCGGGGCCCATCTCTGTACCTGTGTACGTCACGAATGCTTTTTGCTTATCATAGTCATAGTTCGGTTTAATATCATTAACTTTTTTTTTTTGTTTGTGTGTGTGTTTTCTCAAGCTGGGGGAACATATGCAACAACTTGTGAAGCTAAAAACTCATAAAAGAAAAAAAAAAAAGGAACCTGTGAAGCAAAAATTGTTTTCCTTTGTCCTGAGTGATCGCATTACAAATAATGGAGTTCGAGGAAGGATTGGAGCCAGTAAGTCCTACTGGACAGTACTTCAACAGCTCTGTGCTATCAGTATCCATTATTGCTGTTATGGAATTTGAGATTCCAATCAACAACCTGCCCTCCATAATGTCATTGCTCAAAGATGTGTTCCTCCCCATCAATCCTCGTTTCTCCTCCATTATGGTGCTCATCTCTCTCTCTCTCTCTCTCCTTTTATATTACACATAAATTTCGTAATTTCTCAGTTTGATTAGATGAAGTTGTTATTCGCGTGCAAAAGCTATATATGGTTAACTAGCTATGAGAAAGTATTAAGGCTATAACATATTTACGAAGTTGTTTTATTCATGATTTTGTAATTATTTACCTTTCTTCCAGAATTCTATGTTCTTTAATTTAAGTAGTATTTAAGCAAAAAGAAGAAGTTATTTTAGCCTATTTAAAAAACGGCACTAAGTAGTGAGAATTTGAAAACAGGTCACAGGTGAAAAAGGTGAGAAACAATGGAAAAGAGTAGAAGTGAAGCTTGAAGACCACATTAACGTACCCATTTTCCCTATTGGATTGTCACCTGATTCATATGACGAATATTTTGATGACTACATATCAAAGATAGCAATGAACCATTTTCCACAGAACAAACCACTATGGGAGATTCACATTGTTAAATATCCAACAAGCAATGCAGCTGGTACTATCATATTCAAGCTTCACCATGCTCTTGGTGATGGCTACTCTCTCATGGGTGCACTTCTTTCTAGTATGCAAAGAGCTGATAATCCTTCTCTGCCGCTAACATTTCCCTTTCGCCAACGCTCAGAGTCAAAAAGTGACAGACTAAGCAGAGGGGTGTCCCAACTCGTTTCCTTGATCTTTAACACTATACATGATTTTGGATGGAGCATGTTAAAGAGCAATTTGATTGAAGATGATCAAACTCCGATAAGGTCTGGGGAAAAAGGAGTGGAGTTTCGACCAATTACAATATCAACTATGACATTCTCTCTGGATCATATCAAATTTATTAAGGACAAGCTTGGAGTGGTAAGATCAACATATATATATATATATATATAAGGTTTTATTGGATTACCCACCAATTCGTCATTTAGCACAACTGTACTGGGTCCTAGAATTTCAAACCCATTGTTAATTAGTGGAACTCGAGTTACCAACTAGTAAGAGCAATGACATCAGTTTACCTAAATTTTTCTCCTTATTTTAGAATCAAAACTTATTTTTCTTATTTTAATTAATCAATTTTCAAAACAGCCAAATGAAATTTCCTATTCTAAACCCTATTTTATTTAAATATTATTTCATCATTTATTTTATTATTATTTTTCTCACTTTTCAAAACACCAATTTTTCTTTATCACAATTACCGCAATACAAAAACTACTAAAATCTTGATTTGGGGAATGAACATTGCTCCCTAAAGATAGGGAGCAATTTGTAGCAAAACCCCAAAATATATAGAAGGGATAGGAAAGCTAATGTGGGGAGCGGGGATGGGTTTTCTTCCCTTACCCTATTTTAGAGAGACTTATGCCATTGCTCTAAGCTATCAGATTTTTGATTTTATTTTTGATTGCTCTTGCTCACCTAGAAAACACTTCATTTTCTTATTCTTTTCTTCATATTTTTCCATTCATTCAATATTGTCAGATGATTGGACTTATAAAACTTGAAAAGCTTGTTTTCATTTGGTTCTTTGGTTAGAATTAGTTTATTTTTGCTCAATTGAATAATATATTCTCAAGTGCAGACCATAAATGATGTAATTACTGGTATAATCTTCTTTGGCACCCGGTTATATATGCAAGAGGTTAACCAGAAGTCAAGCAAAGCGGATTCCACAGCAATAGTGTTGCTCAGTACGAGGACAGTTAAGGGCTACAAGTCAGTCAAAGAGATGATCAAACCTGAATCCGATACACCATGGGGGAACCAATTCGGTCTCTTACATGTATCGATACCAAAGTTTAAAAATTTTAAATCCTCAAACCCCCTTGAGTTTGTTTTGAAAGTGCACAAAATAATCAGGAAGAAGAGAAACTCTTCATCTGTATACTTCACTGGTTGCCTATTGTCGATTATGAAGAAACTAAAAGGCCCTGAGGTACATACACAATTTTACTCTTGACATCTCTAGATTTTTCAAATTAAGGAAGACCCTATATAGTTTAATATGAAGTTGCTTGATTTGAAAGTCTATTACTTGTCCACGATGACTAAGATTTTTAAATTGTAATTCTCCCCCCCCCCCCCCCCCCCCCCCAAAAGAAGTCAAAAGTTTTAAACCTTAAGGACGGTTTATAAATAGTTAAGCAAGCCACATAATTAAATTCAGTGATTCTAACATTACATTCAAAATTCTTACAATTTTTCTCTTAAAGCAACATAAAAAGTATTTAAGAAGTTTGCTTCTTTAGCTTCATGTTTTTTGGCTTTTGTTTACGTGGGATGCTATAGTTTGCCTCTTTAGCTCTTTGTTGGTTGTATTATGAAAGCAACATAAAATTACTTAAAAAGGTTTAAGTTTGCTTCTTTAGCTTCTAGCTGGTAGTACCATGAAAGCAACGTAAAAAGTACTTAAAAGAAGTTTGCTTCTTTAGCTCCTAGCTGATTGTACTACAGGCTTTGGTCCTTTCATGGATACTGTAACGTTTCTGGTTTTCAGAATATATATCCTTTATCTTAGAGGGGGAAAATTACTTAAACAAGGAGTAATTATTAGTTAATTTTTTGTCTTATAAAGAACAGAGAATGTTTAAAATATATACCAAGCTATATTTTGAAGAGCCATTTCTGAATTTTTCTTTGCTATGGGCAATGGGCATGCGGTGGTGGCAGGCAGCATCTAAATACATCCATAGAGCATCAAATTACTCGAGCATGTCGATCTCAAATATGATAGGGCCAGTGGAACAAATGGCTCTGGTTAAACATCCAGTTAAAGGCTTATACTTTATGACCCTTAAAGTACCTCAGGTATATAAAAATTCTCATAAATTAACTACATTCGGGTTTTCAAAGTTAGCTACCATCTTATGACAGTGCTTTGTTTATTTCTTTTTGAGATCTCACATTGAAGTTTTTATATTTTGTTGTTAATTTTGAACGAAGTACTTAAAACTCTCTTATTTTTAACCCAACCCAATCTCCTCCCCCAGAAAGAACAAGCAAAACAATATGTATATATACACACACACACACACACACACACACAAACCCCGTGTATTTGGGGTGTATGACTATGCATTACATAAGTATCAATTATTAGGAGACTTCTGATTTTACATTCTTTTTAGCTCTTCTTTCACACAAGCATTACCAATAATTTTGTGCTCCTGGTGTATGTTTGGATGTATCCTTTTGGCAATTGCTTATATGCTAATTGCTGAAAAATCGTTTAAGTATAGTTGTCTCTTAATAACCCCAAAAAAAAAAAAAAAAAAAAAAAAAAAAAAAAAACAAACAAACAAACAAAGAGAGAGAGGAAGACCGAAGACTTTAAAAAGATGTACATAAACAGATAGGCTAAAAAAGTTAAAGAAAAAAAGGGTTATAGTTCTGTTGATACTTATGTATAACTTGATTAGGTTTTCGAGTTGTGACTTACCATGAATATAGGATTGGTAAGGATTAGAGATTCATCTAATATTGGGGAAAAAGATGTTATCAGTATGGTCAAGAAATTGAAGATAAACAATGCGGTAGCGTCAGAATAATGGCTTCCATTGTTCATAATTTTAGATAATTTCATATATTTTCTAGCCACTATAGCATATGCTAATTTTGATGGTTTTGCAGAGTCTTACAATTACAATGGTAAGCTACATGGGAAATCTGAGGGTTGCCGTTGGCTCAGAGAAAGGGTTCTTAGATCCCCACAAGTTCAAGTCGTGTGTGATCAATGCCTTTGAGATGACACTCCAAGCGGCACATGACATTCCCACGTGAAAATATATAATTTGATGGGCAAATTACATTATTATCGGAGCTAATGAAGTTGCATTTGGTTTTGGATTCTACACGTAAGTGTCTTGTGAAAGTTTTTAGTTAAAGCCGTAGGGAGGGAGGTTAGGGGCAGCATTGTATTTTTCAAATCTCTTTTAAAACTAATCTATATATTATTATCTAATAATATGTGAAGCTGGTAGAAACTCAAATTAGAATTCCAAATTAGAGTTTCAATGTTGTGCCATATGTCTTAAATTATTTATTCTTAAAGATTTTTATTTCTTAATTTTAGAATCAAATGTAGGACCACATCATAAATATTCATCCAAGTGAGTTATTAAGTACAAAAACCAAAGAGTCTAGAATCAATGAATCAGTAAAAAAAAAAAATGCTTCACAATAATAAAAAAAAAAAAAAAAAATATATATATATATATATATAGACAATTTACATTTTATACTTAATAATATCCTTACAATTTTTTTTAAAGAGTTAACAAAATATAAAAATGACTATCAATAGTATTTAAATTATATATATAGGAATTATATTATACATCTTATTATATATCTTTAAGTGTATCCATGTATATGCATGGGGTTACAAGCTAGTAGTTAATAATTTTTGATTTGGCCAAGAGTTTTGTAACTCAACTAGCACTTCCCAGCGTTCCTAATAAAATTGTTTAGGACTCAATTTGTCATTTGAGATTATAGATGTTATAAATTTTTATGTCATGTGACTAATAAATCTATAGACATACAAAGGTAGAGCCAAGGGTGAGGAAACTCCTCCAAAAACTTCTTATATTTATATATTGAAGGAGTTTGGTAATAAACTTGGTCGTAGCCTAAGGTTACAACTGCACTCAATATCTTTTTATTGAATGTGAATTTTTGCAAATTCATTATTGGATTACATTTTTTTTATATCCTCCATGCTTGCAAATTTCCGAAAGATCAAAGATCAATAGCTATGTTATCAATTAAATGTTTAAATTTCAATTTTTTGTAGTCTAAAATTATGCATAAAAAATAAGTTTATAGATCGAATAATAAATTACATCCGATTGACATGAAATTTGATATGTCTATTCTGAACATAAAGAACATATAATTCAATGATTATATTTTAAAAATATATAATCATGTTTATATTTATAGTGAAAGTTGTAGTTTTAGGCTACAGTTAAGTTTGTAGCCAAATTTTAATCTATATTGAAAAAGTTCTTTTAGTACTTTTGCCCCCTAACATAGGAAGGGGAAAAAAGAAAACAACCAAAGTTGACATTACAAAGCTCCATAATAGGTACTCAATAGTATATATCCTCTTTTGTCTCAAAAAGAAAGAATAAAACAAAAGGTGAAAAACAATTGATTGGGTTGTAAACGAGTGGAGCCGAGCTTATTACTAAAAGTATAAGCTTGTTTATTTAATTTTATTTCAAACATGAGCTCAGCTCGAGTTCAATACCAAACAAGATTACATGTTTAAACTTGGTTTATTTTCTTGTCGAATAAGCTACTTGATTAATTTATTCTTTTCCTACATATTGTAAAACCACGAGTAAAGTTGTTTACCACTTTACAAATCTATGAATTTTTCCTATGAATAGACTATTTACATCATCAATAAATTAGAAATAATAACATGATGTCATATGAACCTATTTAAATGAAAATCTAGTATTATATACAATTCAATTGAGCTTCATGTTTATGAGCTCGTTCACAAATACACTATCATATTTGAACTCGGCTGATTTAAAACAAATATGAACAAGTTTTTTCTCAAGCTGAACTAAACTTATTCATAAATAGCTTAGTTCATTTATAGTCAAGGGGGAGGGAGGGTAGCAATTGTCCCCCGATCAACCCAACAACAGTAAAGCAATGATGTGTTACATTGTATAAGTTTGTGGGTTTGATATTTTAAGGATAAACATTTTTTCCATTCATTCAGGGACATTGCTTGTGTCTAGTGCACTGTACACTTTAAGATATGGACATGTATCTGCATCTTAATGTGTTTAGTGCACTGATGCGCTGGACACAATCCCTACCCTTCAAATTCAACTAATAGCCATCCATTTCCCTAGTAGCAAGTATTCACAGTAAAGTTACGACTTATGCACCCTTTTATTGCTACATTTAGTAACCATTAGAAATTGATTGCTTAGTCAAATCCTTTTAGCTAAGCCTGTGATGTTTCATTATAAATAGGGGGGTAATTCTATGATACAAATTCCTCTACTCTCACCCTCTCCATTGTTACATCCTTGAGAGGTTCATTACCCAAATCCTTTTCTCACCACACCCATATCTGTGAGTAGGCTATTTGGTGCTTGGGAAGCAATTAGGAAGGGACCAATGGTTATTGGTTGATGCTATCGCTATAGCGGAATCCGGTAAGCTAAAGAAGACAAAGGTTCGGCGCAACCTCGTTGGAGCAAGAAGCTTGGAGGGCTTAGGTACACTGGGTAGATTAGGCTTGGAGGGACTTCTGCTGTTCATGTATCCCAACTTCATTCTTTAGTGGATTATTGACTGCTTGGAGGGCGGCGGAGAGGTTTTACGCTGAGGGCTTCGGTTTCCTCTTCGATAACACATCGTTGTGTTGTCCTTGTGTTTGCATCTCTCTTCCCTTAATCTTTGCCATTTAATTTCTGCTGTGGATGTGATTTTAATTGGTTTAGATTGTTTATCAATTCTGTCATTAGCTTATGTTCATGTTCCGCACATTTATTGTTTAATAATAAGCTTGAATTGGTAATTTGTATTTGGGGGTCTAAACGTTCATAGTGTTTTACACGCTATTTGAACATTTAGAAACATTGGGCAGTACCATCCTGTAACTAAAAATTAGAGTGGGCTAACTTTATTAAATTTATCGCTCTCTCTCTCTCTTAGAGATCACATCAATTTATCCAATAATTTGACAATCACACAATTTGAAAATTACATAACTTTATTTCTCAACATCATTTTTCATCACCCCAAATTAAAAAAAAAAAAAAAACCAACCAACTAATTAACTGATATGGAAGACTTCAAATTGAGACACATTTATAGGGAAGAACCCTCATAAATACCAAACAAATGACAGTACATTTGAATTGTAGTTTTAGACTTTTAGTGCGCGAAGTCAATTTAGATATATACTCTCAAAGCTTCAATAACTTTCTTGAGCCTGTCAAAATAAGATAAATTTCAATTTTTTGTTAAAAAAAGTGAGCTTACAATGCTCATTTATCTTATCTATAACTAAAATCCTTACCAATCCTCTTGTGGCATATGAACGGCACCCTCTATTAAGTCAAAGTTTGATGGCAATTGGATTCGTTTCTGAAACTCTTCTGCAACAAACAAATACTCGTCTACCTTAAAGCATAAGAACTTGTGCCATAAACATATAAAAAAGAACCAATACATCAAAATGTACACATCCCACAGAGAGAAAAAGAAAAAGAAATTATACCTTTCAAATGCAAAGCCTTCTACTATTTGGCTTAGGATGACTGTGAAATTGACCTTGATTGCAACTTCAAGCATAGCTGAAACACCGACATAGAAGCCTTAAATAACACAACATAGAAACCTAAATAACCACAATTTAGGGGTCAAAAATTTTCTCAAAGCAATCTTTTAACACATGGACAAAACTTGTTATAGCTTGAAAATTGAAATACTAGGAAGTAGTCAGCACATGACCATATAGTTGAGTTAGCCCTAGGAAGTCATTCAATTTGGGCAGATCATAGCAAATACAAAGTCTATAGTTTTTTATTCCAAAAATTTCCATATAGGTTTGAGTTACCAAAGATGAAAGTTGTCTTTTTTTTTTTTGGGTAAAATTACATCACAATCCATGAAAATATAGTCATAAAGGAAAGAATTGGAGTGTCCTTCCTTTCTCGGACCAGTTAAGACTTTTACTTTAAACCCAGAGAAAGAGAGAGAGAGAGCAAGTAACTGTGGCTATCAACTAGAGCAAATAGGGAAAGCTTAGGCAGGGAGTTGATCAATGGTTTGTTTTAAATAAGTTCTCTTTTCTAATTGTTAGGTTCTAAATATTTAGGATAAATGTTTAGGTTCTAATTTTATGTATGTTGGCAAACCAAGAACAAAAACATGTCTAGGTTAAGATATTCATGTCTTAGAACAAGTGTTAGACATTGCTCAAGTTAGTTCAAGTCAAGATTCAAGAATAGTCAAGCTATAGAAAGAAGAATTCAGAAATTGTCTTGCTCGACTGATCGAGAGACAGGCTCGACCGATCGAAAGTCGATTTCTGTAGAATTTAAATCAGGTACGAAAGCCCACAAAACATTTAGGGTTTGAGTCCAACACTGCTAGGTATAAAAGGAAAACCCTAAATCACGTTTTAGAAGCCCTAGAGAGTCTTGTGAGTTATTCTTGTAAGATTTGAGAGGTTTTGTAACTTTCTAACTCAACAAGCGTCTACCGAAAAGAAGATCCATATATAAGAACTAGTGGAGATAAGTTGCTGCATACAAGATCAAAAATTGCTGATGACTTGAAGCTTCGAGTGAGATCTCAAAGTCACAAACGTGGGTGTCTGTGTGCGACAAATTCAGATAGAAAAGTCCATGGATTCAGAGCTGTGTGTGGTCGTGTGAGTTAGTACTACAAGAGGCATTAAATTTAGGGAAAAATCTATTGTAAACTTCCATTCTATTTAGTGAATTTGTTGCCTTGAGGATTGTTTAGGTTGAATCCTCCCTAGATTTTTTACCTTGAAACTAGATAGTTTCATTGGTTTTCTTACGTCATCATATCGCTTGTCTTTTTTATTTTTCCACACTTAGGGTGTGTTTGTTTAGAGGTGAAATAGGGTGGATGGAAAACTTTGGAGAAAAAATAAGAAAGAAAACTTTTTTGGAGTGTGTTTGGTTGGGTGGGGAGGAAGGAAAATAAATGGTAGGGCCCGGGTGTTTTTTCTCCGGGCCCACCAAAAAGTTTTCTCTCCAAAATGAGGAGAAAACTGAGTTGATTTTTGAAAAATGTTGCTTCAGCCATGCTTTTACACTTCTACCCTCTTTTAAACAGCAACCAACTATGCCATAGTCTTTTTTTTTTCCCCTCCCTTTCCAATTTCCACTACGCCACAGCAACCAACTAAGTTGTTTGTTTCTTTTTTATCCTTTTTGTCTTTTTCTCTCTTTATAATGTGTTGAGCTTTTTTTTTTTTCCTTTTTTTTTCTTACACACACATATATATATAATATAATATAATAACAAGTAAAAATAATATAATATAATATGTATGATGTGTAATTTTAAAAAAAATATTATTTTAATAATTTTAATTAATAATAAGTAATAGTTTAATTATTTAATGAGTATAATATAAATTTTTTCTTATATATTATGTAATAAGGGTATAAGAGTAGATTTACATAAACTAAATTTTCTATCTTCCTACTTTTCTTTTTAACCAAAAAAATGAGTTTTACATCCCTCCAACCAAACACATATGCGGGAAAATTAAATCTTTTCTATCCTCTCATTTTTCCATCTCCCTAACCAAACGGACCCTTAGTGATATGATTGTTTGTGTTTAACCTATATCTAAATAATAAATGTAAGTAACAACTTGGTTAATTAATTAGGTTAAACAATAAGAGTATACAGGGGTCTAAATAATCCAACACTAATGCTATAGGACTTGAGTGTATTTGCTGTTAATAGAAGTGGGGTCTTACCATGCCATTGATATTTTTGTGCTTTAAGGGAGCTTTATGTTATTCTTTTGGTCATTGTAAATCTAGTCACTGTAGAGTGCTGTACAGAGTGTGCAGGGTTATTAAATATCTATGTGGTTTTGAGACTGTATCAAATAGATAGAGAGCACTCAAGTGATATCAACATGTTAACATCCAAAATACTAACAAAGAAAAATTGAAACAATACAAACATGGTAATCATTAATTAAGAGATTTCACAATTTGTGGTGAAATTAGGGTTTGTCGTTTTGATCCTTACTTTCATTCATATAAAAGTGATTCTCGGAAACCTTCATCAGTGACTAAGCGACGGGGTGCCAAAAGGAAATTCACTGAACACAGAACGTGAGAGAGAAGAAGCACCTTCTGTTTCTTTCTATCCTTTTTTTCATCAAGTTTTTTGCTATTATACATTACCTGCTTGATTGGTAATTGGTGTCTCATTAAAATTAAATTAACGGTTAAGATTAAAACGAAGTGAAATAAACTGTTAAGATGTAAGTGGGCAACATACCCACTAAAAATATAAAGGGTACCATGGAATGACCCTAACTAAATGAGGTTTTATTTTTATTTTTATTTTTTATTTTTAGTATTCAACTAAAAATTGATCCTAGAGAAATTAATACTACTTCACTTTAGTTTTTCTCGATTACTAATAACCAATGTTATGAATAACGTTTCGGTGTTCGTTTCGGTTTGTCTATTGGAACGGAATATTTCGGTACCAACTTATTTCAGCGTACCGTTTTAGACCGTTTCAGAATCACCACTTTATATATATATATATATATATATATATATTAGTAATTAATAAAAAAAAGTTATTACTGCCATAATTAATATATATATTGAACGGTTTTAGACCCCTTAACACACAACCAGATTGAGTAGCCTAGTTAATTAGCCAAGTTGTTACTAAGTCAAATTAAGCAATTCTAGGTTAAAACAACCAAACAATCATATCATGAAAACATATAGCAGCGGAATAATAAATAACACACGATATGATCACCCAGGAAAACCAAACCGGTAAAAAACCTGGGGAGGATTTTACCCACCGATCCTCAAGACAAAACTGAATTCACTATGAAAGAATTGAAGTTCATACAAAAGGACTTACAAGCTCCCCGCTCGACTTCCTAATGCTACCTACCAGTAGAACTTACTGACACGACCCCGTGCAAGCTCCGAATCCACGGACTCCTTCTTTCTTGAATTCTTCAATCAGCTACAAGCACCCACGCTTGATATTCTTTAAGCTTCAAAGGCAGCAACCAAGTTGATCATCAAGATGTTGAAGTAATCTCCATCTAGAAAACCCTAAGCTTTGTGTAAAGGAAAGCTCATCTAGATCTCATAAGAGATTTACACAAAACAGCAATGTATAAGCAACAATACAACTGGAGCAACTCTAAAAACGTGGCTAGGGTTTTGCCTTATATACCTAGGGCAAAAACATAAAAACCCTAAACGTTTAATGAGTTAGGGCTGAGTTGGAAAACTGCAGAAAAACGCAATCTGATCGATTTTCGATCGATCGAATCTATTCTTCGATCGATCGAGCCAGACCGAAATGCCCCAATGCATCTACAGTCTCTCGATTCCAACTTTACAATAATTAATCAACTTTGAGCATACTTTAACAAGTCTAAACATGTTGTTTTGATCATGGTTTGCCAATATTACAAATTAGAGTTCTAAATACATAAATTCCTAAACCTTTAGAACCTAACAAACTCCCCATTTGGCAATCCGTGACAAAACCCTAATTAAAAACTCAAAGTTTACGAGTAAAAAGCCCTTTACAAAAATAATGCTCATAAACTCAAATTCAAACCTAACTACTATCCATCGGTTGCAAGTGTAGACAGCAGCTTTGTTGAATCAACCTGTATATTCCTGAAATACTCAACAAACGCATAAACGCATGTGTGACAGAAAAGAGTAAAACAACAGGTATAACATTCTTGTAAGATTCACACAACACAAAATAAAGACATATATGAATGAACAACTCATAAATATAAATCAATAAGCAGTGAATCACAAAGCAACAAGAATCAATGAATATAACATGTATATCAATCAATGTTACTCCCCCTAAGATGAATATCCCCAAAAATGATATACAAAGTGAAGCACCTAGATACAATCTAAAAACTCCACAAGCTCCTCAACAACAAAAAGTAACAAAAAGTCTCCCCCTAACTACAAAAACTCCTCTACAAGTCAAAAACTCCACTCCCCTTTTTTTGTGACGGAATGCCAAAGGGCAAACACAAGTCGCCATCAAAAGGAGGTGGTGAGGGTGAATGAAGACGCGCAAAGTCGGCTCGTAGAGCACGAATCTCATCAAGCAAGTCCACCAAAATCTGACCATGAGCTGCCAGAACGGTCATGACAGTCTCCAGGGTACGACGAAAATCAAAGTCGGTCGAATGAGGTGGAGGAACATCAGCAGCAGCAGCATCATCACCAACTGGATCAGGAACATCCTCACCAGCAAGACCTGTAGAAGAAGAAGGAGGAGGTGCGCTACTAGACGGCTCAGACCGAGGGTGTTTAGAACCAGCTCGAAGATGAACGGCCCTTTGTCTAAGAAAAGACGCACCTATGGGAGCTATCACATGAACAGGCTCAGAGGAAGGGAAGCCACCAAGATCAAGATAAAGAAGAATCCTATGAATGAAAATAGGATGTACAAGAGCATGAGCAGTAGATGAACTCCTATAAACATCGTTCAAAGAACGAAGAAAGAGATGAGGAAAACTAATAGGAGCATCAGTAACCAGAGCTTACAAAAATACACACCTCTCAAGAGGAATGGTGTGAACATGAGAGATGGGCTAGATAGAATGACAGGCTATCCTAAAGAACAAATAGTGCAACCCGGAGAGCTCAGCAGAAGTGATCCGAGGATCAGAACCCCACTGGACAATAGTCACAGTGATGTAAGACAAGACATCACTAATCTCGGGAGACACATCATAAGGATAGACAGGATTCTGGACCAAAGGTACCCCTAGAGCATCAGCCACTACCTTGGGAGTAATGGAGTACTCTACGCCTCGTATCCAACTCTTGACTAAAGTGTTGGAATCATAGATGCGGATAGAGATGTTCGAGTAGAACTCTCTAATCAAGGCAGAAGGTGGAGGAGGATCAGAAATATCCACCAAGGGTAACCAGCCCCTACGCTCAAAGTTTGCCCTAATGGCAGGATCAAGTTCATTTAAGTGAACAGAACGCTCAGCCCAAATCTTTCTCCTAACGTTTAGCTTCTCATAAATCTCTTGGTTTTTCTCACTCGAAAACTTCTCACGGTCAAAGGAGGGAGGGGGTGAAGGAGAAGGTGAGGAAACAGTCCTACGGGCTCTAGTCTTCCTAGACATAGTGCTAAGGAAAGGACAGAGACACAAAGTGAAAACCAAAAAAACAAAAGAAAACAAAACCAAGGGCAGACTGCAAATTAGCACAAAAAAATATAGAACAAAAATCTATATGATGCATGAACAATAACAATGTTGTGATGCATGAACTAATGCAGTAAACACAGTTCAAATTAAGTTCAATTACACAAAATTGGCTCGAACATAGAGTTTCTAACAAAAACCCTAAAAATTTGAAACCACTTGAAAAATTTTGCAACAAATTTGATGAATTGATCATTACACAAGGTTGAAAACAGATTAGAATGACCAATTTCATCAATACAACAAGCCAATTTCATCAATTAAACCTTAATTGAACAAAATCCCCAAATTGGATCAATTAGAAACCCTAGAATTTTAAATTTTTCACAAAACCCAAAATTGATCAAATTAAACCATTAAGAACATGTTTATAGTGTCCCCACAAAAACCCATTGATCAATTACACAAAATTGGGCCTAAATCAACAACAAACCCAAAAAGAAAAGGGTCCGAAATTTTGAGCATAAATGCATGAAATATGTAAATAAACTCAAAAAGGAGGGGTAAGATAGACATACCGGCTTGAGGAAAGAGATTTCTTGCAAAAAATCCGGAGGAAAACGACAAAAAATTGGAATAGTTGAGCTTGCCAAGTCGGAGAGAGAGGAAAGACTTTGAAAAACTTTTGAAAAAGGATTTGGAATCAGTCAAAGAACAATGTTTTAATACCTGATTCGCGACTCTCGATTGATCGAAAATCACATTCGATCGATCGAAACAAACAGTCATTTTGAGACAAAATAAAGCACTTTTTCGATTGATCGAAAATCAGACTAGATCGATCGAAATGGGCAGAGGCTCACAAAATTTTTGAGAAAAATCACAGTTTTGAAAAACACAAACCATATTTTGAAAATAACTCCTCAAAGCATTAAATTACAGAAACAAAATGCATGAGTATGAGATGGAATGCTTTTTCAAAAACCCAAATTTTAATCCCAGTTTCTTCAAAGATAATTTCAGCCATTCTTCCTTTCAAATTCTCAAGCAAAAAAAATGTTTTGCATAATTCTCAAAGTATTTTCAAACTTGGTTGGTCAGACCAAAAACACACACAATAACATGTACAAAGTTTATCAAAGAGTAACTTGTGTAGTATGTGCAACTAGCAAAAAACTTGAGATACATGTGAGGTGATATGTGAATAGCAATCAATCACAAAGTCTACAAAATTCATCACATAGAATTCAAAAGAGACTATCACCTAAAGAGTTACATCCTATAACTCCCACATCTCCTAGAACAAAAGCTTGCAATCATGTAAGTTTCTTGTATTTTGCCCCATTATAATGTGAAATATATTATGTGAAATGGCATCAAGCCTAATGGTACACACCAATTGTAATTATGTGAGATGGCATCAAGCCTAATAGTACACACCAATTTTAAGCATTAAGCAATTAAGCCGAGGCATCACCTTATGTTCTTTTTGTGCATGTGCTACACTTTCTCGAGCACAAAATCTTATGATATGCACTAAGGTGTTCATGATTGACTAGTGAACAGTGGTGAGATGGTTATTTATGCCTTTCTCAAAAGGACCAAGTCCGACAGTCAAATAACATGTGACTTCAAGATTAAGACAAAGTGATAAACACCATAAACATCTTTCCCACACAACATGCACTACAAAGCTTCAACTAGTCAAGTGCAATAAATAAGCTCATCAAAGCTAAACAAGGTACATAAGACATGATATGTGTAAATAAATTGACCAACCTTGTTTTCAAAAACCAAGAAACATAATGTCAAACAAATTTTTGCTTTCTCCTTTTCTCCTCTTTTTTTTTTTTTTTTTTTTTTTTTTAAAGGGAAAACAAATAAATCCTAGAATGAAATGCATGAATGTAATGCAATGCAAATCCTAGAAACAAAAGCAAAAGAAACACAAAAATCAAAGAACAATGGTCACAGAGGAATGAGCAATGAAGCACAAGGACCATGTCAGAAAGACTCAATTAGGTCGAGTCTTTTGCATCCAAAACCTTTTAGATGCACCACGAGCATTGGAGTTCTTATTCACATTCGAGTGATTTCCAACTCCAGGATTGGAATAAAGGTTCAACACCTTTACCAATTCACCAATAAGTGCCATTGGATCTTGTGCTTGAGGCACAGGCACCTTTGGTTTAGTTGCTCTCTTAGCAGCTTGAAACTTGTAATAGTTAGGACGAATGTGTCCAGACTTTCCACAATAATGACAAACCCAAACAGGTTTACCATGCATCTTGTCCTTAGAGAGGGTAGGTTTAGTTTCTCTTAAATCAACCCTAATCTTCTTAGGAGGTGAAACTTCTACAGGTTTGACTAACTCACTCACAGGTGTTTTGACAGTTTCACTCACAACCTCACTCACAGAAGGTTCAGAAGAAGATGAAGGAACAAAGTTCGTGGTATGTGGAGTAGACACAGAGATGCTTTCAACATATCTTATCCCAGATTTATCAGAAGGATACTTTTGAACATTCAGTATGTGATCAAGTTTAGAACTAGCAGTTCTAGCAACAAATAAATCATGTTCTAAAGTTTTAACTTTATCAAGTAAAAGTATGTTCTCAGATTTCACATGGTTCAAAAGATCATTAGCATCAAATAATTTAACAAGAAAATTTTTCTTTTCAAGCTCAAGAGAATCAATTTTCTTCAGGCCAAGTTCAACATTCATAGCATCCTTTGCAGCAACTTTGCAAAGTTTATTATAGGCCTCTTGAAGATCTGCATCCTCAGAGAGTTCCCCATCAGAAGGGTTCTCCTCAGCAGATATGCTTTCATTGACTACTGCAGTAGCAGTGAAAGCAATGAAGTTTCCATCCTCGTCACATTCAGACTCATCATCAGAAACCTTATTATCACTAAGGGTTACAGCCATAGCTTTACCCTTATTTTTTAAGAATGTAGGACATTCAGATTTAACATGACCATACCTTTGACAACCAAAACACTGAGCACCCAAAGAATTGTTTGAAGATTGACCTACTCTTTCTCTATATTTTTCAAAGTTATTAACCTTAGTGGGATCATTCTTCCTAAAGTTTCTAGGTTCAACAGTGTTTGTACATCTTGCCCTTCTATTTGTATTTCTCAGAAAATTTCTAAAATTCTTGGCAAGGTAAGCTATCTCTGTAGCAGAGAACTCATCATCAAATCCACCAGCCTCAACATCATCAACAGACTTAAGAGCCATTGATTTGGATTTGTTTGTTTTGGGTAAGTTAGACTCATAGGACTGAAGATATCCTACAAGCTCATCAACAGGGATGGAGTCCACATCCTTGCTCTCAGTAATGGCAGTCACTTTGGGTCTAAAGTCTTCAGTTAACGATCTAAGTATCTTCCTAACAATTTTAGGTTGATCATAGATTTCACCCAAGTTAAAAGCAGAATTAACAATATCATTCAGTTTGGCATAAAATTCATCAAAGGATTCATCATCAGACATCCTAATGCTCTCAAACCTAGAAGTTAATTGCTGCAGTTTGTTTATCTTAACTGCCTTTGTGCCTTCATGCACAGTTTGGAGGATTTTCCAAGCAGTATGAGCAACCTCAACATTTGAGATCCTCTTAAATTCCTCCATTGAAACAGCATTGAAGATGACATTCATAGCTTTGCTATTGAAGCCTGCTGCTTCTTTTTCAGAAGTTTGCCACTCACTCACAGGAGTAGCGGGCTTCTCCCATCCGTACTCAACGGAATTCCAAACCCTCTCATCAATGGATTTCAGGAATGCTTTCATCCTTACTTTCCAATAAGCATAGTTATTCCCATCAAAGTGAGGAGGAACAACAAGAGAGTGTCCATGCTCCATGACAACAGGGGTCAAGGATCAGCTCAGAGATCAAAAATCTCAGACAAAAAGAGCTACCCGCTCTGATACCACTTGAACGGTTTTAGACCCCTTAACACACAACCAGATTGAGTAGCCTAGTTAATTAGCCAAGTTGTTACTTAGTCAAATTAAGCAATTCTAGGTTAAAACAATCAAACAATCATATCATGAAAATATATAGCAGCGGAATAATAAATAACACACGATATGATCACCCAGGAAAACCAAACCGGTAAAAAACCTGGGGAGGATTTTACCCACCGATCCTCAAGGCAAAACTGAATTCACTATGAAAGAATTGAAGTTCATACAAAAGGACTTACAAGCTCCCCGCTCGACTTCCTAATGCTACCTACCAGTAGAACTTACTGACACGACTCCGTGCAAGCTCCGAATCCACGGACTCCTTCTTTCTTGAATTCTTCAATCAGCTACAAGCACCCACGCTTGATATTCTTTAAGCTTCAAAGGCAGCAACCAAGTTGATCATCAAGATGTTGAAGTAATCTCCATCTAGAAAACCCTAAGCTTTGTGTAAAGGAAAGCTCATCTAGATCTCATAAGAGATTTACACAAAACAGCAATGTATAAGCAACAATACAACTGGAGCAACTCTAAAAACGTGGCTAGGGTTTTGCCTTATATACCTAGGGCAAAAACATAAAAACCCTAAACGTTTAATGAGTTAGGGCTGAGTTGGAAAACTGCAGAAAAACGCAATCTGATCGATTTTCGATCGATCGAATCTATTCTTCGATCGATCGAGCCAGACCGAAATGCCCCAATGCATCTACAGTCTCTGGATTCCAACTTTACAATAATTAATCAACTTTGAGCATACTTTAACAAGTCTAAACATGTTGTTTTGATCATGGTTTGCCAATATTACAAATTAGAGTTCTAAATACATAAATTCCTAAACCTTTAGAACCTAACATATATATATATATATATATATATATTCTTAAGCCAAACTTTATATATGTAATATCATTTAATGAGTGTAATATAGTGTTTTAAAAGAAATGCTGCCATAATAATAAATTAATTAGATTGATTATTTTAAAATTCAAATTTGGGCATTTTTGTAAATAAACAAACATTGATGGATATTTATATACTAGGAAGCTTCTAGGAAGCCCCCTTTTCACCTAACCCCACAATCACCCATGTGCAATGACTTTCTCCTCCACTCTTATTATTCTTCTTGTAAAGTTGTGATTTACAACTATGTGTTTTGTTGGCTTTTATTCCGTGCCAAATTTGATTGTAATTACTATCAAGTGTTTATACCCTGTATTTGTTGTGGGAATTGATATAAGGGGTGTGTGATAGAGAGTGTGTGAAGACTCAAGCAAAGTGGAAGCTAATGGAATCTCGCGGGTATGTCGCGACTAAGCTTCCCGCGAAGTGAAGCATGTGCCTTGCACATGCTGGAATGCGAAGAGTCAAGACAGATGGAGACAGCTGTCTCTCGCGAGTATCTCGCGGGTAAGGCCTTCCCGCGAGACACCCGCGAGACATGCTGTTCTGCCAGCCTGTACTGACTGACTCACACATTCTGCACCTATCCTATATAAACCCCCATTACCCACAAATGTTGAGGAATGCTTCAGAGAGAAAACCCTAGCCAAACACATTTGCAATTAGAGATTGTTATCCCCACCTTTCTCTATACACTTGCTTGTGGTATCTCCTCAACCCTTCCCTCTCAATTTCCACAACATTGAGAGGTTGATAGCCCAAACACTTACCACACCTTTTGAGAGTGTTGAGTGACGTTTTGGTGCTGCTGGGAAGCATTGGAAGAAGCCAAGGATGGCAGATGCAACATGGAGTTTGTTGCGGGATCCGGAGAACTAGACAAGACACGGTTCCGAGAAGCCTTGTTGGAGTAGGAGCTTGGAGGGCTTAGGTGCATCGGGTAGATTAGGCTTGGAGAGTCTTTTGCTTACTCATGTATCCCAACTGATTGTCTAGTGGATCGATTTCCGCTTGGAGGGCGGCGGAGAGGTTTTTCGCCGAGTTCTTCGGTTTCCTCTTCGAAAACACGTCTTGGTGTTTTCCGTGTTTGCATCCTTCTTCCCTACTCTTGTTTAATTTCATTATTACTGCTGTGTTGCTTTAATTATGAATTAGAGTAGCTTCTTGTTTATACGCTTGTGTTTACACTATTCCGCACTTGTATTAAGTTAGTGTAAAATCAACCAAGCCGTAATTTTAATTGGGGGGTCTAAACAGCTCTTGTGTTTTCAACACATTTTAGAGCTTTCACTTCTTCACTTCAAATTCTCATCAGTTACAAGTTCTTGGAAAGTTTCAGAGGCCTAGAGGCCAGAACAGAAGTTTAAGTGCAGCATTGAAGAAGAAAGTTTTAAACACAGCTAAAACTTGAGCTTCATTTGGTAGCTTCGTAGCAGATCTGATTTGAACTTCTTCAGGCGATCAATGCTAGGTGGAAACATGCTGTGCTGGGTTTGTTAGTTTAAGGGTTTTTTTTTTTTTTTTTGCTAAAACTGCTACCGGTTGAAATTTACATTTCGGCCGAAATTTACCGGAATTAACCGAAACGGCTGGAATGACCTGAAACTATCCAGAATTGGACCCGAGGTGGAATGGGTGGCATTACCGTTCCAGATTGCATCCCGGTATGAAATTTTCCTGCCATTCTGGCCGGAATGGAACAGATTTAATAACAATGCTGATAACAACAAATGTATTGTCAACCTATATTTATTGATATATGTATATATTAAGAGGATTCAAAAAGTTAGTTATTACTTTTTTTTCTGTCAAAAATACCCATAAATTAATTAATCAACAACTTAAAAATTGGGTTAAAATAGTAAATTGACAAAAATAATAAATTCTTCTACGTTGAAATGTCTTCTTGCTTTTAATAAACTCCTACTTTTACGTTGATTTAAATTCCTATTTCTACTCACTAACTCCCTACAAAATAGGATTACTCTTTTATTAGTTTTAAAACTCCTCCAATCTACAAAACTCACCCCATGTATTCAATTTTTTTTTTTTTTTTTTTTTTACTTCATCACGATGTAAAATAATCTTTATCCAAAAAATAGAAAAGCTTCTGAGCACGCGTGTGCTCAGAGGCTAGTTCATATTATGATTTTGTTAACCGCTATTTATGGAAGTTTTTATCGGAAAATAATGAAACTTAAAAGCAATTGTTTGTTTGTTTTGTTTTTTTTATTTTTTATTTTATTTTTATTTTATTTTTATTTTTTACAACTTATTCTAATTTTTATAAGTATCAAAATTATCTTAAAATGATTCATTAACAAATGCCTAAGGACACCCATTAACCAGATAAGTTTTTTATTTTATTTATTTATTTATTATTAATTTTGAGAAACAAACAAATACACACACACAAGAGAGAGGGAAATGAGTATTAACCATATAAGGTTGTGATTGTGCCATAGCACAACCAAGTTACTTGCTCAACTTTTTATTTATTATTATTATTGACTCTTAAACTTTTTTTTTTCTTATTATATATATATATATATATATATATAAACTGAAACCTCTGAAACTCCCACAATTTTCTATGTCACTACTGTTTTCTTTTTCTTTTTATTTTAGGTTTTATATCTTATATATTTATTATTCCTCTTCAACGTGTAATTATCTTATCAGTGTTACAATAGTTTAGTTTAAATAAAACTCTATTAGATATATGTTTCAAGAGCTTGAACACATAGTTCTCTATTTCTCTCTTTTTGAGAATTCTGTAACAGTATCTGAGTCCATACGGATCCTGCTGAAGTCAAGTTGCTAAGGCTTTTACGGCATCTTGATATTGTTGAAATTAAGTGCATCATGTTGCCACCATCAAAGAGGGAGTTCAAAGACATGCATTTACGTTGTCTTTGAGCTAATGGCGTCTGATCTTCACCAAGAGATTAAAGCTAATGATGACTTGACCCATGAACATCATCAGTTTTTTCTTTATCAGATGCTACGTGCATTGAAATATATGCATATAGGTAATTTTCTTAATATCTTATCTCTTTTTTTTGTGCTTTTCTTTAGTTTTAGTCTTTGTTTAGCTCCCGTGAAATTTGTGGTACAAAGTATTTAGCATCATAGGTAATACTTAGCCTCTTATTCAAATTTGAGAGGGTCTTCAATGTTAGCTTTGATTATTTTTATTATCAAGTTGAGATTTTAATTGGTTTATCAAGCATGGGACAAAATGGGCTTTTGCCCTTTTCAACCAAACTAATTAGCCTTATGCCCTCCTTTCCAAACTAAATAGGGAAATGCCCCTCTTTTAAAACTCGATTTTTGATAAATCGAATTAGGTCCTATAGCGGCGTTTTTAAGGACTTATAGTGACGTTTTTCAAGACCTATAGTGGCGTTTTGTAACTCGATTTATATGAAATCGAGTTATAGGTAAAAAAAATTAAAAAAATTGCCTATAACTCGATTTAATGGAAATCGAGTTAAAAAACGTCACTATAGGTCTTGAAAACGTCACTATAGGTCCTTAAAAACGCCGCTATAGGGCTCTAGATTTTTTTTTTTTTAATAACTCGATTTATCAAAAATCGAGTTTTAAAAGAGGGGCATTTCCCTATTTAGTTTGGGAAGGAGGGCATAAGGCTAATTAATTTGGTTGAAAAGGGCAAAAGCCCATTTTGTCCATCAAGCATGGGTTAGTTGAGAAATCTGGTCCTCATATGCAATTGGCAGATGATTACTAAGAGAGACAATCACTTATTATAAATAGAGATTGAGGAGTTTAACAAGGTTTTCGGCATATGGAAAGCATGGCTTAATGAGTAGCAACATGAGAGAAGTCGATGGAGGGGAGGAGACCGGAGAGTTTTTGGACATTTTTTTTTTTTTTGGTGAGTATTTCGTAGTGTATTATTTTTGGGTATTGGGTATTTTGTTATCCAAGTAGGAAATAGAAAACCTGGGTATAAATAGTTGATTTGTTATTTGTTGTTTCATACTTTTGAATTGTTTCCGTAGTTTGTAAGTGTATGGAAGGAATTAGGGTTATTTGGAGTGTGGTTTTTGGTGAATAAGGCTAGAAAAATATATAGAGGTAAGGTTTAGAATATATAGCAATGTATAGATCCTATGAAGTTAGATATGCTATGCATTTTTCTGCAAGGAAATATATGAACTTAACTGAAATTTTACGTGATTAATAATGTTATTTATTTCTTTATTTATGGATTGTGGCAACATGGTTGAGACTTCTATACAAAATACGGATGGAGTAAATACAAAAAAAAAGCTAGAGGTAATAGATGCTTGAAATTATTTAACATTTATTAAGCAACTTAGTTTTAAAGCATATACAAGTCACGTATAAACTCAAAAACCATAGCCTGGATATTTGTATTGTTTAAAGCTTTTGCAGTACGTTTTTATAAAAAGTAAAATATATATTAATTTGAAGCTCGTGTTTACAGAATTACAAAAATAAATTATTTGAGCAATACGTTTTGGTTATATATATTGTGTGAGTTTTTTTTTTTTCCTAGAAAATTTTAATTTAATCAGAAAATGGGTCACTGTTGCCTTGCCGGCTATGCAATATCCAGTATCCATTTCCTCTTTTGTATCTTTTGATGTTCCACCGCCTGTGGTGGAAAGTTTCCTAACTTTTGATAAAGTTGACATGTTTTGTAACAAACTTGTTAATTCTTAGTTAACTGAAAAAATACATTTTGTTGTAGCGAAAAAATTTTCCTCACTAAAATTCGTCACTGAAAATACATTTTATTGTAGTGGTTATATATATCTTCTGTTTAATAAAAAAAAATTTTGAAGAAAAAGTTGTGAAGAGAAGATATGTGAAGAAGGGGAAAGAAAAGTGAATAACAAAATAAAACAATTTAAAAATATATATCTATTTCTTTTTCTAATGACTTCAATCATTGTAGCTTTGTACTTTTTTTTTAAAGAAGAAAGCTTTGATATATACTTAGTTGTTTTAAAATAATTCTCAAATAAATAAATTTTATTTTTTTAAATGTTTTTTTATTTTTTTTTAGTTTGATAGTTGAAAGTGAGAAGATTTGAATCTTGGACATTTTCGTGAAAAATACTAAGAGATGCTAGAAGAGTTGTGTGGATTGGAATGTTTGAGTGTGTTGTGCAGGTCTGTATTGAGTCCCATTAGAAGGGTGTTTATAAGGAGGATATTCGATTTATAAATATGTACAATAAACCCTATTTGTGACTTTACTAGTCTTTTTGGATTATAAACACAAATGTGACTAGAATTATATATGGCCACCACTATATAACAGTAAAGATTTTTTTTTTTTTTCTCTTTAATCATTTATCAAATTAACTTTCTTTTAATATATGTAACTAAAACTCAATGTAAAAAATATTCCATATTAATGTTAAAAAATTGGTCATTATTAATTATAGTAATTTGGATTTCTTAGTATGAGTTCTTAGTTGCATATTTGATCAAGTTAGAAAGGAATTGGTCAAGCTAAACTTAAAAGGATAATATATCAATTTGGTCCTTACATTTTGGGATCATTATCAATTTGGTCTTTATATTTTGATATCAAAATTTAGGGACTAAATTCATTGTGAATGTTGGTTTATTTAGACCCTTGTACACTCAAATTGTTTTACCTAATTAATTAACCAAGTTATTACTTAGGTTTACTATGTAGATCTAGGTTAAACACAAACAATCATATCACTTAATGTGGAAAAGTAAAGAAGACAAGCGATATGATGCCTAGGAAAACCAATAAAAGCGTCCGTTTCAAGGTAAAAAAAAACCTGGAGAGGATTTAACCAAAACAATCCTTATGGCAACAAATTCACTAAATAGAATGGAAGCTTGACAATAGATTTTTCTCTAAATTTAAAGCTACCTCTTGTAGTACTTACTCATGTGACCACACATAACTCTGAATCCACAGACTCTTCTATCTGAATTTTTTGAACACAAACACCCATGTTTGTGACTTTGAGATCTCACTCAAAGCTTTAGATCATCAACACAAACTCTCCTGTTTGTGATTTCAAGACAACTTTGAAAGTTTAAATCTCTAGCGCCTTTGATGACTAGTGGTGGTAGTAACTTTTACAACACCGGATCTTGAGTTTTTTCAAAGAATATTGCTGGTAGAAGATTTTAGAGAACTTTCGGTATAGAAACCCTAGATCTACAATAGGAGGCACAAGATGCACTCTTTTCTCTCTTAAAAACCCCTTTAAAACGTGCCTTAGGGTTTCATTTAAATACTAGCAGAATTAGATTTGAAACCCAATCACTTAATGGGCTTAACGAGCTGTTGGGCCAAAATTAAATTCTGTAGATCCGTGTCTCTATCGGTTGAACCCGTTCTCTCGATTGGTCGAGCAAGGCAGTTTTTGAAATCTTCTTTCTGCAGCTTCTTTATTCTTGTATTCTGACTTGTAGCACATCGAGCACTGTCTAATCATACCTATAGACTTAGAAATCTATATCTAGACAAGTTTGTATTCATGATTTACCAATTATTGTAAACTTTTAGAACCTAACAGTGACCCAAAAATGTAATGACCAAAATAGTATTTTTGCCAATAAGAATATGAGAAAATTAGCTTGAAAATTGTAATGTGTGTGTGTATAATTTTAAAATTTTAGAGTAAATACAAATACTTCCCCTAAGGTTTGGGTTGATACTAGGTTGTACCAAATCTTTTAAAACACTGTTTGAAAACACCCTTATTCCTATTCATCCTTCTTTATACTTGTCTATTATTTATCTGGCACTGACTACCTTAACACTCTTTTGCTAATATAATTGTCATAGACTCATAATGCAATCATTATGAGACCTGTGCAGTTAAGACAAGTTGTTAGAAGAAAGTAGAGGATTTATAAGAAGGAGGAATTTTCAAACAATGGTAAGAATTGTTTTGCTAAAATAATAAATTGGATATTTTGAAAAAAAAAAATTATTTTTATAGTTATTTAATTATTCTTATTATCAAATAATTACTTAAATTGGTCAAATCTCAATTATGAGGATTCCTTTCTTTTAATTTTGTACAAAGGGAAGCCCATCTTGTGGAGAAAATACGTGGTGTTTCCGTAACATGCATCCTCCCCCTCATACATGTGTGGTCCACCCCCATGTGAGGGGAGGATGCGTGTTACGGAAACACCATATATCACCTCCACCTTGTGAGGGCATCTATTTAATTTTGAGGGCTTGCATTACTTGGTGTGCTTCAATGCTTCTAGCATTTGGGTAAATATGAATTCAACCAAAAAGTTACATTTAAACTCAATGTTGGTCTTAAATTTTAGAACGTAAAAGTAAAATTTTGAAATGATAAAGTTTAATTTGAAATCACTACTAAAATATAAGGATTGTTGGTATGTATTGAGTTTGAGTCCTATAAGGGTGTTTGTTAGGTGGTTATTAGATTTATAAGTAAGTACAACGAGCCCTATTTGCAACTTAACTAGTCCTTTTGGATTATAAACACAAATGTGACTAGCACTTTTCCTATGTAAGGCCACGACTGCATAACAGTAAAAATAAGCCTATATAATATGGAAAATAAGCCTTTATGGAATGTTAAAAAAATAACTTTCTTTTAATATATAGTAGGCAATGTATAGAACATTCCATATTAATGTTAAAAAAACAGGTCATTATTAATTAAAGTAATTTGGATTGGATTTCTAAGTATGAGTTATTAGTTGCAAGAGTAACGCTATAGGCACAAACTATTTTACAATATTTTTACAAACTATTGTTGTGGTTAACTTTTTATTGGTTCTCATTTGGACCCATCACTAATATTACTTTTTTTTTTTTCAAAAATAATATCACATTTTTATTTACCAATAATCACTTAGCAGTTTGTAATTTTTTTGTAAGAAAATTTGTATCTCTAGCATTTTTCTTAGTGGTAGATTCAAGCAAGTTATAAAGGAATTGGTCAAGTCAAACTTGAAAGGAAAATATATAATTTTGGTTCCTACATTTTGGAGTCATTATCAATTTGGTCCCTATTTTTTGATTATTGTCAATTAGGTCTATGTTATTTTCAACTTGCAATTAATTTGGTTCCTACCGTCAACTCACTAACAAAAATTTACTGCAAACTAAAAATTCCATGGATCAAATTGATTGCTATCGAAATTTAGTGACCAAATTGATTGTAACCAAAAAATGTAAGGACCAAAATGATATTTCTGCCAATAAGATTATGAGAAAATTAACTTGAAAATTCTCTCTCTCTCTCTCTCTCTCACACACACACACACACACACACACACACACACACACATACACACACACACATATATATATATATATATATAATTTTTAAATTTTAGGGTTAATACAAATACTTCCTCTAAGGTTTGTGTTGATACTTGATACGCGTTTTGATTGCATTTATAGAGGAGCGTCTTGTGTCTGGCTTTATTTTTTTATTTGGAGAAGTCAGTTTCCACGTGATTATGCCTGTTCAGTGGGTCTCGTGCACTGTTCACGGGATCCACAAGTACTTTATTTAGGAAAAAAAAAACTTTAAAACTGGGTCTCACAGTACTATTCACACATTTAAAAATTATTTTGCTACAATGTTTTTAGTTTTCAGTAAAATAAGCGGAATCCAAACAGACCCTAGGGGTGGCAAAATTGGACAAGACTCGCGAACCCGACACGACACGATATGAAATTAGCAGGTTATAGGTTGAGACTTAATGAGTTCGTGTCATATTCAGGTTGACACAGCTGACCCGTTTAATAAACGGGTTGGGTTAGTGTTGAGCATATAGAACCCGTTTGACCCATCTGACCCATTTAATTAAATAACATTTTACCAATATACCCTTCAAACTCTAAGTATATAAACTTATTAGTTGTTGTGGTTTATTTTCTTTGACATTTGTGATTGATTATTTGTGATAGTGTGATATGATTTAATTTTGAATGATTATTTGTGATGCAATTACTCATTAGTTCTGAATTTTATATTAAAAAATTTTATTTGTTTGTTTTTTCAATTTTTTTTTTTCATTTTGATAAAATCTGATAAACAGGTGAATACGACTGACCCGTTTAATAAGTGGGTCGTGTTAGGGTTGAGGAATCTTGACCTGTTTAATAAATATGTCGGGTTAATGTTGACCTATATCGTTGAATACTCATGAGTTGACACGACACAAACCCGACACGCGAACGCGAATTGCCACCCCTAACAGACCCTAGGTGTGGTACCAAATTTTTTAAAACACCATTTGAAAAGACCCTTATTCCTATGCTTCCTTCTCCATATCTGTCTGTTATTTATCTGGCATTGACTACCTTAATACTCCCTCGTAGATATAATTTCTATAATGTAGTCATTATGAGACTTATGTAGTTAATTAAGACAGACTGTTAGAAGAAAGTAGAGGATTTGGAGGAATGAGAAAATTTCAAACAATGTTAAAGAAATATTTTGAAAAGTATTTTAATTATATATTCTTTTTTTATTTTTTATTTTTTATACAAGATAGAAATTCTACTCTAACCTAATCTAAGTGTATATATGTGTGAAAGCTCCCTCTTGGAGACTTGAACCCTGACCCTTGCCCCCCACACCCTACAAGCACTTATACTTGTGGAGTGACCATCACACCAAGGGTGTACGGTGGTTAATTATATATTATTATTATCAAATAATTACTTGAGTTGGTCCAATCTCAATTATGAGGACTCCCCTCTTTTAATTTTGTAGGTAGGGAAGCCCACCTTGTGATGACATCTATTTAATTTTGACGGCATGCAGTACTTGTTGTACTTCATTGCTTCTAGCTTTGGGTAAATATGCATTCAGCCTAGAAGTTACATTTACACTCAAGTGGTGTTTGGTACGAGGAAATTCATATTACCCTTAGCATCCAGATTCTTTGGAATGTGATGATTTGCAATTTGGATGCCTTGAAATGTAACTATTCTTATGTTTGGTTTATTCATAGGAATCTTAAAGAAATTATTTATTTTTTTCATACTATCCTTAGATTTATAAAGCCAATATCATTTTTTTAACGATCCTCTAAATAAGTAATAACAAACAAAATGTAAACTATTAATTAAGAAAAATTCATTAAAACTATAGTCTAACTTCAAAATGACATGTATATTACAAAAATAACTATTTAAATTTTTGTTCTTTATGAAAATCACAACATCATGTTTTGTTAATAAAAATATATATTTTATTTTATTTTAGAAAATAACCAATCCCAAATAGGAGATTATTTTATTTTAGCATTTATGTTGTTGTGGTAGGAAGAGATAAAAATAAAAGAATAAATATTGATGATTTGTTATCTGTTTTATTTTCATTTTTTTATAAGTATGTTTTATCTCCATTGGTTAAATGATAAGTGAAAAATGATAAAATTTTCAATTTATAATAAATGTAAATTTTTTAAGCTTGGGAATCTGGATATCTACCTGTTTCAAATGGAATCCACATTCCTAAAAGAGGGGAGTTAAGTGGGAATTCAGATACTCTTAGCATTTGATTCTCTTATGTGATTTCCAACTAAACATAGGTGAAAGTTCAAAATGGGTATGAAACACCCTTGAACGTTTAGACCCCAAATTATAAAAATTACCAATTCAAGCTTTATATCAAACAATTAATGTGCGGAACATGATAACATGCTTATAACAGAATTGATAAACAATCTAAGCCAAATATAAACACATCCACAGCAGTAAATATAAGGTAAAGATAAAGGGAAGGAAGATGCAAATACATGGACAACACACGATGTGTTATCGAAGAGGAAACCGAAGTCCTCGGCGTAAAACCTCTCCGCCGCCCTCCAAGCGGTCAAATAATCCCCTAAAGAATGTAGTTGGGATACATGAACAACAGAAGACCCTCCAAACCTAATCTACCCAAGTACCTAAGCCCTCCAAGCTTCTTGCTCCAACGAGGTTACGCCGAACCTATTTCTTCTTTAGCTTCCCGGATTCCGCTACTTGACCATAGCATCAACCAATGTATATTGGTTCCTTCCCAAACTGCTTCCCTTAGCACCAAATAAACCTTCTCACAGACGTGGGTGTGGTGAGATAAGGATTTGGTAAAAGACCTCTCAAGGGTATGACAATGGAGAGGAAGAGAGTAGAGGAATTTGTAGAGTCTCTTAGATGAAGATTAGGGATGAGGCAATCTTGTTTTTCTCTAGGGTTTTCTCTCACAAAATTCTCTTTGGAAGCTCTCTCAATTTAGTGGGTATAAGGGTCTATATTGTAAAGTTGTGATTTACAACTATGTGTTTTGTTGGCTTTTATTCCGTGCCAAATTTGATTGTAATTACTATCAATTATTTATACCCTGTATTTGTTGTGAGAATTGATGTAAGGGGTGTGTGATAGAGAGTGTGTGAAGACTCAAGCAAAGTGGAAGCTGATGGAATCTCGCGGGTATGTCGCGACTAAACTTCCCGCGAAGTGAAGCATGTGCCTTGCACATGCTGGAATGCGAAGAGTCAGGACAGATGGAGACAGCTGTCTCTCGCGAGTATCTCGCGGGTAAGGCCTTCCCGCGAGACACCCGCGAGACATGCTGTTCTGCCAGCCTGTACTGACTGACTCACACATTCTGCACCTATCCTATATAAACCCCCATTACCCACAAATGTTGAGGAAGGCTTCAGAGAGAAAACCCTAGCCAAACACATTTGCAATTAGAGATTGTCATCCCCACCTTTCTCTATACACTTGCTTGTGGTATCTCCTCAACCCTTCCCTCTCCATTTCCACACCATTGAGAGGTTGATAGCCCAAACACTTACCACACCTTTTGAGAGTGTTGAGTGACGTTTTGGTGCTGCTGGGAAGCATTGGAAGAAGCCAAGGATGGCAGATGCAACATGGAGCTTGTTGCGGGATCCGGAGAACTAAGACAAGACACGGTTCCGAGAAGCCTTGTTGGAGTAGGAGCTTGGAGGGCTTAGGTACATCGGGTAGATTAGGCTTGGAGGGTCTCTTGCTTACTCATGTATCCCAACTGATTGTCTAGTGGATCGATTTCCGCTTGGAGGGCGGCGGAGAGGTTTTTCGCCGAGTTCTTCGGTTTCCTCTTCAAAAACACGTCTCGGTGTTTTCTGTGTTTGCATCCTTCTTCCCTACTCTTTTATATTCCATTATACTGCTGTGTTGCTTAGTTTATGGATTAGAGTAGCTTAGTGATTATACGCTTGTGTTTACACGTTTCCGCACTTAGTATTAAGTTTGTGTAAAATCAACCAAGCGGTAATTTTAATTGGGGGGTCTAAACAGCTCTTGTGTTTTCAACACATTTTCGAGCTTTCAATTGGTATCAGAGCGGGTACACTTGATTTGGTTTTAATACCTAAGTGTGATCCTTGACCCCTTATGTGTTTTGCCATGGATAATGCTTTACATGCTTGTATGGATGTTGTTGATTGTAACATGCCATGTGTTTGTGAAAATACCTCTATGAGTGTTTATCCTCATGATTGTGATGCCATGTTATATGAATCCATGGGTGTTGTTGACAAACTCTTGAAGAAAGAAGCTAAGAAGTTTCAAAAGAATTTGAGCAAGTTCATTTGTGAAAAGGATGATTTGATTGCTAAGCTCAATGAATCCAATAAATTGGTTGAAAAATATAAAAGGCTTGCTGAAAATTCTCTTGAAAAGCTGAAAGAGTTTGAGTGTTTGAATATGGACTTGGATGCTAAACTTGTTTTCTCTAACAAACTTGTTGATGATCTTAAATCTGAAAATGAATCTCTTAAGATGCATGCCAAGTGTTTGATTGCTGAACCTATTGTCAAAAATGATGAAAATATATGTTGCAATCATGTTGTGGTACCCGATTTTGTGCCTAAAGTGTGTTTTGCCTCAAAGGACAAATCGGTGTACATTCCTCCACATAAAAGAAATCAAAAAGTGGAGAGAAAGGCTCTTAAGCCTAAGCCTCTGTTTAGGTCCAATCCTAGGGAATTGAGTGGATCTAAGTTTGTTCCAACTTGCCACCATTGCGGTGTGATTGGTCATATAAGGCCTCAATGTTCTAAGTTGAAGAGAGAACAAACCCAAGTTGCTAGATCCATTCCCAAAAAGCCTAATGGACCTAAATACATTGTTTGTCACCATTGTGGTGCCCTTGGTCATCTTAGACCTCATTGCTCTCAGTTTCAAGCTTTTAAAAGAATCAAAAGAAAAGAGAAACTTGAGCTTCTGGCAAGTTGTGCTAAAAATGATAAACCGGATTTGAGTGAAAATAGCATGTTGTTAAAGAAAGTGTTCAATGCTCTTAACTCCTTGACTATGTGCATCTCCGGTTCTCATTCTCCCAACCCTCGTCTCACTTCTCTTGAGACACTCATTCCAAGCAATCATTCCGTTTGGATGAGGAAGGGTTCTTATGGTTGAGCTTTTGCTCTTTTGGTCCTTGATCTAATTCTTTCGATCTTTGTAGGACCTTTCATGCATTAAATGTCATATCTTCATGCATTTGTGCATTTTGCATTTATTTGTATGCATTACTTTTGTTTTGATCTTACTTTTATGTCTTTGTTTTGTGTGTGTAAAAAATCCAAAACCACATAAAAAGTGAAAAATTCAAAAAGTTTGATCGTATATGTTTGAGCACATTTCACATGTGAGTTTGGCCTAGTACCTTCGTACTAATGGCGTTGTGCATTTACGAGCTTAGCTTGTTTTGTATGCACCTAGTTCTTTGTGGGAGAAATCTTGAAAACTATGTGTGACTGTTGTAAATAGATCTTCAAGCTTGTCATGAATGATTGGTCAATAGTCTTGTTGGTCTTGATACTTGCATAGACTTGTGTCTATATCTCTTCCCACTTTATTTTTTTTGCAAATAGAGCTCACCAAATGTAAATCTCCAAATGAAAAGAGATATTGAGCTGCAAAAGCCTGTCGCACATACTAGTATTTGACTAGGAAAAAGGGAAAGCGACTCTTTTTAATATGTTTTGTATGGTGCTCAAAAAGCCAAAGGCTAATCATCAATGTTGAAATATCATAAATTTCAAGCACCAATCTCAAAATGAGATGTTTTTGTCCAAACAAAATAAAATGGACCAATTGTTATGCCTTATGCAGAAGCCAAATGAAAAGCTTCTAAGTTATGTATTCAATGTGTGGGAGGTCATATATACTCATTTCTATAATGGAGATTGTCCACTTGATTTCGTATCGGTTGTGTATGACCCGATTGAATTGATCATTGAAGCTTCACTCTAGTCTAAGGACTATTCCACACTTGATCCTCACACACAACACACAAGACTTTTGTTCAATAAATGTCTATTTCATTTGTGTGATTGTACATGTTCAAATGTGATGTGTGTGTGCTCAACCATATGTGGTTCAAACCAAAAAGATTTTTGTTCTTTTTGTTTGCTTTTGGAAGTGATTTGTATCACCCATGTTTTTCAAAGTTTTTAAAGTGTTTTTGTGTGAAAAACATGTTTTCTGGGTGTTTTTGTGACCTATTTCATGTATAGGCTCAATTGGGAGTTAAATGGTCCAATTTTAAAGCTTTTTCAGCTTTGGACAGAGAGTTTCGCGACTGTTTTGCGAGTATCTCGCGAGTAAAGCTTACCCGCGAAAATTTTCGCGAGTACTTTCGCGAGTAAGGCTTACCCGCGAAAATTTCGCGAGTACTTTCGCGAGCCAGCTTCCCGCGAAAATCTCCAGATCAGCTTTTTAAAGGGCATTTCGTGGGTCTTTTGTTTTAAACTTCTCCCATCTTCTCCCAAACACTTATTTTCATGTTTCTACATCAAAACCCAACTAATTTTAAGTGTTTTACATTCCATAAACATCTCTAAGGTAATCTCTAACTCTTTTCATTGATTTTGATCCTTAGATTACGTTTTTGGGGTTTTTATGTTCATAGTTGGGATTTTCTCAAATGGGAGTTGGAAAACTTATTTTCTGTCAATCTTTTTGATTGGGCTTTGTTTAAAATGATTCTTTGCTTTGGTTGTTGGCCCCTTGTGGCATATATAACATGTATTTAGGCAAGATTTTCATATGTTCTTGCATTGTTCATCATACTTGTGTAGTGTGTGCACTCTAAGTGTTTGATAAAATGCTCAAATGGCATTTTCTCGTTGTTTTGGACTCCGATGAGTACCAAACTTTGGGGATCACCATAATTATTCATGTTTATCATGTTTTGATCATTGGTGGTGTGTTTTGTACACTTTGCCCCTTGAGTGCCTTGCTCATGCATTGGTCATGCATCTCACATGCACACTAGATGCACACTAGTTGCACCTTTGCTACACACACTTGAACACTTGACATGTTTTTGCTTTAACTCATGCTAGTTAAGTTCTTTTAGACCTTTTAGCACATATAACATGTTCTTGTGTCCATGTCATGTCTAGGTTTACATCATGTTCCATCATCCTTAGCATGTCATGTTTTTTATGCTTTGTAGCATTGTTTTAAAATGTTTTTGTCTTATGTTTAAGTTTCATTTTCTCATTCATCATGCACCCTTCATGCATCATCTTTTACCCTTGTTCTTATCTTCTTTTCTTTCCCTCCTTCCTCTTGATTAATTTGTCTATTCGTGACAAAAAGGGGGAGAGTATCATCATTTCTATATGACTCATGTGCACACTCTTAGGGGGAGAAATTCTACCTTGTGCACATTCGTAGGGGGAGAAAGCCATAGGGGAGATGCATATACCAAGGAGCAGAAGACATTTTTTTTTAGAAAACCTTGATCCACTTTATGCTTGTTTTCTTGTTACTTTATGGTGCTTTGTTATGCTTTATTGCTCTCATTGCATCGTGCTTATGTGTTGGACATGCTTTTACCCTTATGCTATTGTGCTTTATTGGTTGCATGTTCGGATGATCATTTGCTTTGCTATATGATCATTGTAGTCATTTCCATATGACTATCATGTGTTTGATCAAGTTGCTCATATGTTTCACAACATGTTTACTTGATCGCATTTTACTTGTTACATTATACTTGTCTTTTTATCACCTGATTTACCTTGAGGGTCTAATGTGGTTTGTGCAAGTGTTTCAGGTTACAGGTATATATGTTCCAAGTTCATCACAGCTCCTATGATTCATGATAGGGGGAGTGATATGATAGGGAAGTACTTTATATCATGTACCCATGTTGCTTTTGTAAGCTTTAAGGGTTGTTTTGTTTTATTGCATGTTTTGTAGGCTTTTATGGTTTGTGCCATGTATTTGCAATACTTTGCTTATGCAGCCTTTATGCTTGTGCTTTTGAAGTTTAATGTCATACTTTTACTTCAATACATCACTCTTGTGCCCTAGTAGGATTGTTCCTAGATGCATATACGTTCTATGCATTGGTTGAGTGATGAACACTCTTGTGCCCTAGTAGGAAATCCTAGATGCATATACGTTCTATGCATTGGTTGAGTGATGAACACTCTTGTGCCCATGTAGGATTGTTCCTAGATGCAAATACTTTGAGTATTTTGCATTGGTTGAGTGTTGGATTTGCAAATGGTACTCTTCATATGAGCTTATCATCTTGCATATCCGGATGTTCATTCCTTGTGTGAATGAGCATAGTAATTGCTTGTGTATAGTGATTACTTGTTTGATCTTGCCATGATCTAGTGTTTTCTATTTCATCTTGCTTGATCATGCTATTGATGCTCCATATACTTTTCAAGTTTTCTGCATACAATGATAATATTTTGTTGTTGTGTTTCAGGAGTTACTTGTTCATATGTTTCAAGAGCTTATCAGAATCTAGAATTAAGTGTGAGTGAGTTTTGCCTGTGTTCCCAAACTCACGGTTAAGTCTAGAGTCTGTGATTTACAACTATGTGTTTTGTTGGCTTTTATTCCGTGCCAAATTTGATTGTAATTACTATCAATTATTTATACCCTGTATTTGTTGTGAGAATTGATGTAAGGGGTGTGTGATAGAGAGTGTGTGAAGACTCAAGCAAAGTGGAAGCTGATGGAATCTCGCGGGTATGTCGCGACTAAACTTCCCGCGAAGTGAAGCATGTGCCTTGCACATGCTGGAATGCGAAGAGTCAGGACAGATGGAGACAGCTGTCTCTCGCGAGTATCTCGCGGGTAAGGCCTTCCCGCGAGACACCCGCGAGACATGCTGTTCTGCCAGCCTGTACTGACTGACTCACACATTCTGCACCTATCCTATATAAACCCCCATTACCCACAAATGTTGAGGAAGGCTTCAGAGAGAAAACCCTAGCCAAACACATTTGCAATTAGAGATTGTCATCCCCACCTTTCTCTATACACTTGCTTGTGGTATCTCCTCAACCCTTCCCTCTCCATTTCCACACCATTGAGAGGTTGATAGCCCAAACACTTACCACACCTTTTGAGAGTGTTGAGTGACGTTTTGGTGCTGCTGGGAAGCATTGGAAGAAGCCAAGGATGGCAGATGCAACATGGAGCTTGTTGCGGGATCCGGAGAACTAGACAAGACACGGTTCCGAGAAGCCTTGTTGGAGTAGGAGCTTGGAGGGCTTAGGTACATCGGGTAGATTAGGCTTGGAGGGTCTCTTGCTTACTCATGTATCCCAACTGATTGTCTAGTGGATCGATTTCCGCTTGGAGGGCGGCGGAGAGGTTTTTCGCCGAGTTCTTCGGTTTCCTCTTCGAAAACACGTCTCGGTGTTTTCTGTGTTTGCATCCTTCTTCCCTACTCTTTTATATTCCATTATACTGCTGTGTTGCTTAGTTTATGGATTAGAGTAGCTTATTGCTTATACGCTTGTGTTTACACGTTTTCGTACTTAGTATTAAGTTTGTGTAAAATCAACCAAGCCGTAATTTTAATTGGGGGGGGTCTAAACAGCTCTTGTGTTTTCAACACATTTTCGAGCTTTCATATATATAGTGAGGTGAGAAAAGAATACGAAGAGATAGTAACGAATACAAGGTAAATTGGCGGCTTGGTCTCGCGGCTTGTCCAAGTCGCAAAATCAAGTCACGACGTAACGGCCTGGCCAGCCTGGGACTTTTGTCCTGTAGTGCGACAGCTGGCGCGACCCTTCAGCTTCATTGCGTGCATCTCACGTGCCTGAAGTTGGCGACTTGCAGCCGCGAGCCACCCGCGAGTCCTAGCTTGCGAAGTTCTGCTTCTTTGCACATACTTGAGCTTTTCTTCACATCTTCTCACACACTACCCTTACAATAATCCCACCTAAATACAGGGTTACTAAGTGCTTAAATTACAAGCAAATTGGCACGGAATAAAGCCAACAAGATGGTTGATAAATTTCAACCTTACAATAGGAATCTTTCAACATTCTTGAGAATCCTAAAAAATTATCCCGTAAAATTTTTGAATGTAATATAAAATTTTTGAAATTATGAAGTTTAATTTAAAATCACTACTAAAATATAAAGGATTAAACTATAATTTAGCCAAACACTTTTTCAGTGTATTTTCCATTCGATTTTATCGTTAATGCTCTAAATTTATAATATAAATATAACATTCTAGCTAATCTTTTGTAAAGTTGTGATTTACAACTATGTTTTATATTGGCTTTATTCCATGACAAAATGTGTTGTAATTACTTTATTTTATTTCCTTGTATTTTGTGGGATTTAATTGTATTGGGTTTAGTATCAAGTTGGTGAAGACTCAAGCTTTATTGAAGATCAGTGGATCTCGCGGGTGTGTCGCTGGAAGCTAACCCGCGAAAGAGCCATGTGAGAAGCACATGACTGGAAGCTGAAGAGTCGTGCCAGGTTGTCGTTTTCGCGAGTGTCTCGCGGGTAAGGCCTTCCCGCGAGATAGTCGTGAAACATTCTGCCTGGAGGTTTTTTAAGAGTGACTTTCTTACCCTTCACCCATACTATATATACCCTCATTACCCACAAATGTCAGAGAGGCTATTCAGAGAGAAAAACCCTAGATAGGTTTTCTACAACACACACACCCTCTTTTGAGAGAGAGCTACTCCTCCTTAGTGAGAAATCATTGTAGCCTCTTCTCCATCCCTCTCCCATTATCATACCTTGAGAGGAGATTTGTACCCAAACACAACCCACACCTATTCAGAGTGTAGAGAGTGCTTTGGAGTTGCTGGGAAGCATTGGAAGAAGCCAAGGATGGCAGATGCAACATGGAGCTTGTTGCGGGATCCGGAGAACTAAGACAAGACACGGTTCCGAGAAGCCTTGTTGGAGTAGGAGCTTGGAGGGCTTAGGTACATCGGGTAGATTAGGCTTGGAGGGTCTCTTGCTTACTCATGTATCCCAACTGATTGTCTAGTGGATCGATTTCCGCTTGGAGGGCGGCGGAGAGGTTTTTCGCCGAGTTCTTCGGTTTCCTCTTCGAAAACACGTCTCGGTGTTTTCTGTGTTTGCATCCTTCTTCCCTACTCTTGTTCATTTCATTATTACTGCTGTGTTGCTTTAATTATGAATTAGAGTAGTTGTCTTGCTTATACGCTTGTGTTTACACTATTCCGCACTTAGTATTAAGTTAGTGTAAAATCAACTAAGCCGTATTTTTAATTTGAGGGTCTAAACAGCTCTTGTGTTTTTAACACGTTTTCGAGCTTTCATCTTTGAATGCCACAAATCTGCAACTGAACTGTTTCTAGTGCAAAAGTATCGAATTAAGCTAAAGAAACAATAAAAATGGAGGTAAAGGAAGGATTGGAGCCAGCGAGTCCTAGGGCACAATACTTCAACAGCTCTGTGCTATCGGTGTTCATTATGGGTGTTATGGAAACAGAGGTACCGATTACAATCAACGACGCCCGCACCATGTCATTGCTTAAGGATGTGTTCCTGCCCATCAATCCACGCTTCTCCTCCATCATGCTGCTCTCTCTCTCTCTCTCTACCTCTCTCTTGATGTTTTTTACTTTTTTCTAAGTATTGAAAATACCCTCCTGTGGATTTGCGCACTTATACAAATTGCAGTTTCTTGGAAAATAAATGATATCATTTTGCTTCTTTTTCTTCTTTTATGAAATACACAAACAAAAGTGACACTAAGTAGTGAGAATTTGTGAACAGGTAAAGGATAGAAAAGGTGAGAAACAATGGAAACGGATTGAGGTGAAGCTTGAAGAGCATGTTAATGTCCCCATTTTCCCTACTGACTTGTCACCCACATCATACGATGAATATCTTGAAGAATATATATCAAAGATTGCAATGGAGCAGTTTTCACAAAACAAAACACTATGGGAAATTCACATTGTTAAATATCCAACAAGCAATGCAGCTGGTACTATCATAGTCAAGCTTCACAATGCGCTTGGTGATGGCTACTCTCTCATGGGTGCACTTCTTTCTTGTCTCCAAAGAGCTGATAATCCTTCTCTTCCCCTAACATTTCCTTCACGCCAACAGTCAGAGATAAAAAGCGACAGAGAAAGTGTTTATAGAAGAGTGTCTGAACATTTTTCCTTGATTTTTAACTCTCTATCTGATTTTGGATGGAGCATGTTAAAGAGTACTTTGATTGAAGATGATCGATCACCAATAAGATCTGGGGATGAAGGGTCGAGCGTCGGCCAACCATGATAGCAAGCATGATATTCTCTCTGGATCGTATCAAACACATGAAGGCCAAGCTTGGTGTGGTAAGATCAACATCTCTTATGGTTTTTACAGTACTTTTCATTAAAAAAAAGTATTTAATATTCAAATTAATACAATCTTTTGCTTTTTACTAGTGATTTTATGTAGGAAGAGAAACATTTCAAACTGCTCATTTATTTTTTTATTAGATGTGAATTTTGAAAATTTAATTATTAGAATGCATGTTCTTATTATATTCTCTATACTTGCAAAATTTCAAGAAAATCTGAAAGCTCGAAAACGTGTTGAAAACACAAGAGCTGTTTAGACCCCCAATTAAAATTACGGCTCGATAGATTTTACACAACTTTAATACAAAGTGCGGAATAGTGTAAAAGCGAGCGGATGAACAAATAAACTACTCTAATCCATAAACTAAACAACACAGCAGTATAATGGAATATAAAAGAGTAGGGAAGAGATATGCAAACACAGAAAACACCAAGACGTGTTTTCGAAGAGGAAACCGAAGAACTCAGCGAAAAACCTCTCCGCCGCCCTCCAAGCGGAAATTGATCCACTAGACAATCAGTTGGGATACATGAGTAAGCAAGAGACCCTCCAAGCCTAATCTACCCGATGTACCTAAGCCCTCCAAGCTCCTACTCCAACAAGGCTTCTCGGAACCGTGTCTTGTCTAGCACCCCGGATCCCGCAACAAGCTCCATGTTGCATCTGCCATTCCAGGCTTCTTCCAATGCTTCCCAGCAGCACCAAAACGTCACTCAACACTCTCAAAAGGTGTGATAAGTGTTTGGGCTATCAACCTCTCAATGATGTGGAAATGGAGAGGGAAGGGTTGAGGAGATACCACAAGCAAGTGTATAGAGAAAGGTGGGGATGACAATCTCTAATTGCAAATGTGTTTGGCTAGGGTTTTCTCTCTGAAGCATTCCTCAACATTTGTGGGTAACGGGGGTTTATATAGGATAGGTGCAAAATGTGTGAGTCAGTCAGTACAGGCTGGCAGAACAACATGTCTCGCGGGTGTCTCGCGGGAAGGCCTTACCCGCGAGATACTCGCGAGAGACAGCTGTCTCCACCTGTCCTGACTCTTCGCATTCCAGCATGTGCAGGGCACATGCTTCACTTCGCGGGAAGCTTAGTCGCGACATACCTGGGAGATTCCTTCAGCTTCCAAATTGCTTGAGTCTTCACACACTCTCTATCACACACCCCTTACATCAATTCCCACAACAAATACAGGGTATAAACAATTGATAGTAATTACAATCAAATTTGGCACGGAATAAAAGCCAACAAAACACATAGTTGTAAATAACAACTTTACAAAATCAAAGATCAATTGCTATCTTATCAATCAAATGTTTAAATTTTAAGTTTTTATGGTATAAAATTATGCATAAAAAATAAGTTTATTGATCAAATAGTACACACTACACTACACACATGTAATGTTAATGCTAGAGGATTTGATTCGTTTTGCTCAGCCCCCCCCCCCCCCCCCCAAAAAAAAAAAAACTGAAACACTCACTGTTTGGCTCTCTTTGTGTGTGTGTGTATATATATATATATATATATATATATATAAATGATAGTAGGCAAGAAAATGGAGGCATCGTGTTTTTCATCAGGTTCAATGGCCATGAACATGGACGGTTGTGGAAGCGGGGTCACGGGAGTGCAGGTGCAGCAAAATGGTGAAGATGGCCACGTTAGCGTGTCGTCATTATTGAATGAAGAGTTGGAGTTGGAGTTGGAGTTGGAGAGCAAAGCAGTGAGTGATACGAAGGCTTTAGCAGTTGAGCTCTGCTGCCACTTCTACTCGCTTGACTGGCTTTCCGGCACTGGAGGCAGCTTCACTCTTAGAGTCCATCACCACCATGACGCCGTTTCTACACCTTCCCATCTCATTATCATGTCCCCTTCTGGTATGGAAACACTACTATAACTCTCTCTCTCTCTCTCTCTCTATATATATATATATATATATATATGCAAGCACGTGTGTTTACTGCCCATGTGCATGCACGTTGCTGTTGCATGTGTTTATGGTTGTACTACTAGTTTATTGCTTCATTTTAGAGTGTAACAAAGCAGAGATGAAGAAAAGGAAAAGATGTATGAACACAGAGAGAGAAATTTGGGAGAGAAGATGAGAAACTTTCTCTTAATGATGTAATTGAATGAATCTGTACACAATCTATGCTTATATACACCTCTGAACCTAAACCCCCAAAACAGGGCCTAACAAACTAACCAAAATATAAGGAAATCAGTTACAGCACGTGTGAAGGTTAGTTACAGCACGTGTAAAGACTATCTAAATTAAATTAACATCTAAAACTACATGCCGTTTAGCTACTGATCTAAATAAACTTGTAGCTCATATGTTGTGTCGTTTAGTTCTTCTTTTCTTCCTTCTTATTCTCTGGTCCTTTCTTCTTAACTGCCTGATACTCCCCCTCAAGATGAGACTCAGAACTATGTATGTTTAATACATTCATCTTGGAAATTAAGAACTTCAGTTGTTGGCTGCATAATGCCTTGGTAAACAGGTCTGCTACCTATGTATGTGTGGGAGTAAAGAACAAACGAATCACCTTTTCTTGCACCTTATCTCTAACCAAATGACAGTCTACTTCTATGTGTTTTGTTCGCTCGTGGAAGACAGGGTTCTCACCAATATGAATTGTTGCCTGATTATCACAGAAGAGCATGCCAGGTTGTGGATGATCAACTTCCAAATCTTTCAACAGAGCTAGCAGCTAAGTCATTTCACAAACTGTCAAGGCCATTGCCCTATACTTAGCTTCAGCTAATGATCTAGAAACTATAGATTGTTTCTTAGATTTCCATGAAACCAATGAGTCTCCTAAGAACACACAAAAACCAGTAGTGGATCTTCTAGTATCTACACAAGAAGCCCAATCTGCATCCGTGTAAGCCTTCAAATGTAAATCTGACTTTGATGATAGAAGAATGCCTTGACCAGGGGATCCTTTGATGTACTGTAATACTTTGTAGGCTACATCAAGATGTGGTTTTCTAGGCTTAGCCATGAATTGGCTTAGTTTATGGACTGAATAGGTAATATCTGGTCTTGTTATGGTTAGATATAGTAGCCTTCCAACTAATCTTCTATAAACCCTAGGGTCAGCCAATAAATCTCCTTGATACTTGCTTAGTTTCAAGTTTTGCTCCATTGGTACTTTGCTGGGTTTACAACCTGTCATACCAGCATCTTTAAGAACCCCTAATGCATACTTCCTTTTGGCATAATGAAATTCCCTTTTCTGATCTAGTAACCTCAAGACCTAGAAAGTATTTCAAATTACCAAGATCTTTCAATTTAAACTCATGATTCAAAGAAGTTTTGAGGTCTTCAACTGCTTGAACATCATTACTTGCAATGAGAATGTCATCAACATAAACAAGCAATGCTATGAAAGTCTGATTAAACTTCTTAGTGAATAAGGAGTAATCAGATTTTGATTGCTTGAAACCATATTTTAAAATGGTTGTAGAGAACTTGGAGTATCACTGCCTTGATGCCTGCTTGAGACCATACAAAGACTTGTTAAGCTTGCAAACTAGGTTCTCCCCCTTGCTGTGATACCCCTGAGGTAATTGCATATATACTTCTTCATGAAGATCACCATTAAGAAAAGCATTATTCACATCAAGTTGAACTAAATGTCAACCTCTCATGGCAGAAATTGCAAGCAAAGTTTTGACAGTAGTGAGTTTAGCAACAGGAGAAAATGTGTCAGTGAAGTCTAAACCAGCTTGTTGAGTGAAACCCTTGGCAACAAGTCTAGCTTTGAATCTATCCAAGGAGCCATCAGCATTATATTTAACCCTATAAACCCATTTACACCTAATGGCCCTTTTATGAAGAGGTAAAGGTGTAATAGTCCAGGTCTGATTTGCTTCCAAAGCAGCAATTTCAGATGCCATAACATCCTGCCAATTATGATCCTTGACAGCCTCATGGTAAGATGTAGGTTCAGGGATGGCAGATATGAGAGAGCAGAAATGTGCATAATTGGAGGATAATTTTGAGGAATTGAGGTAATTAGACAAAGGGAAGGGTGTACCTGACTTGTTGGCAGAATGAGAGGGGAGATTAGCATTGACAACTGTGCTGCATTTGAAGTTAGTTAAGTATGCTAATAGTTTAGAGATTCTGGAAGACTTCCTTAAAGGGATAGAAGAAGGAATGGTGGAAGGAATGATAGGCTGGAGAGATGGAGAGGGATTAGAAGTTGGAGAATCTGCAGAATTTTCAACAAGTAAATCTGCAGAAGCTGAAACAGAACTCTCAGTAGGTAAACAACCTAAAGGAGAAATTGGATCGGAGGGAACATTAAGAGTGGAAGGGTTATCAGAAATAGGAACTTCGTCAGAGAATGATTTTTGTAACTTTCAACTTATTACAAGCTATCACATAAATTTCTTTTTGGGAGACCGTAAAACAACATTTTGTTATCGTTTTACTGGATTAGCAATGGGAAGTTGGGCAATACATAGATAGTAATTACAATTTATGCATTTTTCTAAAATAAAAAAAAAAAAGTTCGGATTTTAGGTTGCGGTAGTCACAATGTTAATCAATTATTAGCCAAGTAATTAATTAAATTAATTATGCTTTAGAGATGAATTGAATAACATCACACAAACATGAATCACATTAAGACACTAAGATGGTGACTAAGGAAAACCGATGAAATAGATTGCTTCACTATGAAAACCTAGGAGATCATCAATTCTCAAGGCAACAAATCCACTAGAATAGAATAGAAGTTTATACAAAAAATTTAACCCTAAATATAATTGTACCTCATGTACTACTTACTGATGTGACCACATGTAGCTCCAAGATCCACTAACTCCTCTATTCTAATTTGTTGCACATGAATTCCCAGTTCGTGACTCTAAGATCCACTTTTAATGATTTGTCCTAATAACAATATTGTAAACTAGATGCAGCAACTTCAGTTAATCACTTAATCTTTAGTATGCAACTAGGTCTCTAGTTGATTCTTTAAGAGAGTTTGGAAAATTCTAGATCTCTGTACAAATACACTACTCTTTCATCAATATAAAAACGTGTACTAGGGTTGGCTTATATAATGTACTTGAGATGCACATAACCTTAGATCAAACGACTAAGGCAAAATACTGTAGATTTGATTTGCATGCAAAGACGGATGCAGGGGGGGTTGATGGAGGGCACTCCGCCCCCCCCCCCTAACTCCACCTAAAAAAGCTAATAAGATCTAGTAATTCTAGTAGTAGTATTATGTATAGACCTCTTAAATGTTTTGTCCCATGATAAAACAAAAGACAAAGTCTACTTAATACACTCTGACACCAAAGAAAGCAATTGAGAGATTCAACACTTTTTAAACAAAAACTAATGTCACTTTTGTTTGAAAAAACTTTTATCTTGTACCTGAATTTCAGCATGTTTATTCACGGCATTTTGAAAATTTTTCCCATTTTTTATTGTTCATGGAATTTCAATTGTTTGTGGCTCTTATATTTTATACACAACAATAAGGCCACAGTCTTAATATTTTTACAATAAATTCATCACAAAGCTAAGTGACAAATTGATATTGGTAGATAAAAAGATATGTCAATGGTACGCCGAGATGACAAATGGTTTAAACTTTGACTTTATGCTATGAACCCAAATTTAAACCATTTATAGAATAGAGAAGAAAAAGGCTAAATTCTACATATGTTTTGAATGAAATTAAAGTACATATACAACTTTACATGATTATCAAAATTGTCTTTAAATCTTGCCCCCCTAAAGTGAAATCTTGGCTTCACCATTGTTTGCATGATTCTTGATCGGTCGGATGTGCAGTTCAACTGGTTAAGTCAAGTGACTCTCGACCTATTGAGCTTCAATCAAGAACCAATACTATAACAACAATTCTCTTTTTGCATTCTTGAGTCGTACGTTCGCTGTTTGAACCTTGATTTGTCTTGATCAAATAGTTAATCTGATGCTAACTTAATAGAGAAACTAAATTCTAACTGTTACAATTGTTCATGATTTGCCAACCTACAAAAATGGACCTAACCAAAAAAAAAAACATATAATTTATATCTAAGGACTTTTTGATGTTTGCCTACCACTCAGCTATTCCTTACGTGATTAATATTTTTTTTCATAATTCAAAGACACCTTGCTTTCAATTAGATTTATCGTATTTTATGGTTAACTGTAACCACTTTTCTTTTCATTTTTAAATATTGATTTGCAGAACCTTCTTATAACAATAGTAAGTTACATGGGAAACTTGAGGGTTAGCGCCATAATAGAGAAAGGATTCCTAGATCTCCAAAAATTCAAGTCATGCATGGAAAATGCCTTCGAGATAATTCTCAAAGCTGCAGATGAAATTCCTATTTAAACAAAGGTACTTGTATTTTTATTTTCAAATAAATCGAAATTGATTGACAATGTTGATTTTCTATCGACGAATAAGTCATACAATTTCCATGTGTACATTCTTGTTGTTCATACCTAATGGTGTGTATGTATGATTGGTCAAAATGTTCTCTCATCTTCAATGTAAAACTTTATGTAGAAAGGTTTACTATCGATCTTATTGAAATGCTAATTTCTATGAGCAGTCTTGCCTTGATACTAGCTTTTTCTTTTCTTTTCTTTTTTTCTTTTTTTTTTTAAAATTAAAATGTATTACTACCATTTCAGATTTTAAAGTTGATATAATGAGGCATGTTTCAGTGTCATGGCAACATCGAAAAGAAATTAATTGGTTTCTTAGCCTGATAGTAAAGAACAATCATGGAGAAAATTGGCAAATGCCCATTTCACACAAACTTTCTAGCATTTTGCCCTCTTTCCTAAACAAATTAGGAAAATGCCCCTGTTTTGAAACTCGATTTTTGGACAATTGAGTTATAGCAAGCCAAAATTTTTTTTTTTTTTTTTGGAACTCGAGTTCCATGTGAAGTACTCGAGTTCCTTGAAAAAATTTAAATGGAACTCGAGTTCCATGAACTTGAGTACTTCACATGGAACTCGAGTTTATGGAACTTGAGTTTCAAAAAAAAAAAAAAAAAAAATTTCTAAGTCCACGTTTGCTATAACTTGATGTTCCAAAAATCGAGTTTTACATTTGGAACTCGATTTTTAAAAAATCAAGTTTCAAAACAAAGGCATTTCCTTAATTAGTTTGGAAAATGGAGCAAAATGCTAGAAAGTTTGTGTGAAAGGGGCATTTGCCAATTTTGGCCGAACAATCATTATAAAACAGATGTTAGAGCATTCTCATCAGCTATCTCATAAAAAATGTCATTTTGACACATCAAACACCAACTTTATCATTTTACCACATCATTTTACAACATACCATTTATCAGGTATTCTATTCTTTCATTTTAAACATTAAAATAATATATACAACACATTAAAATATCATTAAAAAAAACTTCAAACAGTAATATATACTACACAGCCCACCACCACCACCGCCGCCCAAAGAACAACACCACCACCACTGCCCATAGTAGCCCACCCCTACAACCACCACAATCCACCACCACCGACAACCATAACCAAAACCCAAAACCCAAAATCAACCAACCAACCCACTACCACCGACCACCATAGCTAAAATCCAAAATCAACCAAACCACCAAAATCAACATAACACCACCACCATTGCCCATAGCACACCACCACCACTGCCCATCCGAACCCACCCATCAAACCACAGCCAAAAAAAAAAAACACAGAAAAACCATGGCTAGAGAGAGATCAGCGTGGAAGTGATGCGTCGGAGGTGGGAGACCCATCAAACCCATCAAACCCAAATCAAACAGAGCTGCTTGAGCGTGAGGAGGAACTGCTGGGCGGTGTCGCGGAGGGGCTGTTTGGCGTCACCGAGGCGCTCGACGACGGAGGGGATGAGGCCGGTGTTGAAGTGAGCTTGAAGTGGTCGCCGGAGAGCACGGCAGCGGAGTCCAGAGCTTGGGAGACCCATCAAACCCATCCCAAACCAAACAGAGCTGCTTGAGCGTGAGGAGGAACCGCTGGCCGGTGTCACGGACGGCCTGTTTGGCGTCACCGAGGCGCTCGACGACGGAGGGGACGAGGCCGGTGTTGAAGTGAGCTTGAAGTGGTCGCCGGAGAGCACGGCGGCGGAGTCCAGAGCTTGGGGCGGGCCTGGGAGACTCTGAGATAGAGAGAGAGAGGAAAGAGAAGGGCTGAGAGAAAAGTGAGGGAGGCGGACGAGAGAGAGAGAGAGAGAGAGAAAAAGGAGATAAAATGCCAGAGAGGAGAGAGAAAATTATTAAAAAATTAATATTTGCATATAGCATATTGGCCATACAGTTCCATTTTTAGAATGGAACTGTTCATATGTGCCAAATGTTTTGGCATTTGGCACACCTCATGAGAGACGATTTTTGGTGTTTGGTGTGCCAAATGCCAAATACACCTGATGAGAATGCTTTTATAGGCTAAAGTTTAGGAATAAAAAATGTCTTGTGAGGCACATATAAAGTCTAACCACGAATTTCGCCACTAACCAGTATCGATTCCTGACACATCTACTTAAGGCCCTGGCACGTCTTAACCAACATCATTGCCGGACCAACACGCACAAAGACATGCATGTTCTAGTAAAGGTCGGGTACTTTGTTCCATGTCAACCCATTAAAATCTCCATGAAGGTGTTAGGTGCACTGCACCATGAGTCCAGCCCACATGTTTTTTCAAGAGCTCATTTAATGAGCATGTCTTTAATGTTTCTTATCTTTTCTTCATCATGTACATAAGTCAGCATGAGTTATTGGAGTTGTTGGCCTAGGCGTATTGGATACGTTGAAGGAAGAAAGAAAAGAAATAAGCAAAAGGCAAGAGTACTCATTCGGTCATGGCAGAGCTGAAGAAAAGAGATTTGGTTGAAGTAAAGTCAAAGTAAGTGGCTTGCATTGATTGTGATTTGATGAGAAGAGTGTGAAAGGAAGAAAAGAAGAAAAGGTAAAACAAATAAATAGGGAGGCCATTCGGCCAGTGAAGATGTGGGAAAAAACAAGTGAAGTCCCAAAGTGTGAGGACTGGTGCGTGAGTAAGAGCAAGCAAAAAGAGAAGAGAAAAATAGAGAGTTAGCGAAAATACACAGTGAGGAAGAGAGCAGTGAGTGAGAAGAAAAAGAGAGTTTTTCTTTACTCAAGTTGTATATCTAAATATTGTAATCTCTATTTAATATAGTGAAATTATTTGGAATTTGTCCCGTGGTTTTTCCCTTCAAGGAGAAAGGGTTTCCACGTAAATCTTTGTGTTATTGTGTAGTTGTGCTTCCGCTGTGCTTGCTAAAATTTATTCACAGTTATATAGAATTTTTCCCAACAAGTGGTATCAGAGCGTAGGTTCGATTGGGAGCAATGGCCGGAGAAAAGGAAAGACATTAGGAATCAGACGTTTGACGGCACAGACTTTGGCTATTGGAAGATGCAAATCGAAGATTATCTGTATGGGAAGAAATTACATCTTCCTCTTTTGGGAAGGAAACCAGATAGTATGGAAAAAGAAGAATGGAGTCTTCTTGATAGACAAGTGCTAGGAGTTATACGATTAACTCTAACAAGATCAATTGCACACAACATTATGAAGGAAAAGACCACAGTGGATCTGATGAAGGCTTTTCTAGTATGTATGAAAAGCCGTCGGCTAACAATAAGGTGCATCTGATGAAGAAGCTGTTTAATCTGAAGATGGTGGAAGGTACTCCTGTGGCTCAGCATCTGAATGAGTTTAACACCATTACAAATCAATTGTCCTCTGTGGAGATTGATTTTGACGATGAGATCCGTGCATTAATTGTTTTAGCTTCTTTGCCAAACAGTTGGGAGGCCATGAGAATGGCAATGAGCAATTCTGCAGAGAAGAGCAAACTCAAATATGATGATATTCGAGATTTGATTCTAAGTGAGGAGATTCGCAAAAGAGATGCTGGTTTAAACAATGCACAAGATCAAGCTCTTGTCATGGAGAACAGGGGAAGAAATAGAAGCAGAGGGCTTGATGATCGGGCCAAATCCAATGACAGGTCACAGTCAAAAGGTAGATCTCAGTTTAAAGAGATAAGAGAATGTTTCCATTATGGGGAAAAGGGTCACATAAAAAGAAACTACTGGCATTGGACTAAAGAACAAACTGAAGAGAAAGATTAAAAGAATGATAATGAGAAGACTACTACAGCAGTTGTGTTTCATGAGGATGTTCTAATGCTCTCTCTTGAAGAGAAAAAATGTAAGCATGTTGTTAAGAATGATGTTGAGTGGGTTGTTGATTCAGCATCTTCCCAACATGTAATTCCCACAAAAGGGTTGTTCACCACATACAAAGTAGGTGACTTTGGTGTTGTGAAGATGGGTAACTCTAGTTACTCAAAAATTGTGGGAATTGGTGATGTGTGCATCAAGACCAATGTTGGTTGCACGTTGATATTGAAGGATGTTGGCATGTTCCAGATTTTGGGATGAATGTCTTGTCTACTTTGGCTTTGGATCAAGCGGGTTATAGTAACTGTAAAGTTGTGATTTACAACTACGTGTTTTGTTGGCTTTTATTCCGTGCCAAATTTGATTGTAATTACTATCAATCGTTTATACCCTGTATTTATTGTGGGAATTGATGTAAGGGGTGTGTGATAGAGAGTGTGTGAAGACTCAAGCAATTTGGAAGCTGGTGGAATCTCGCGGGTATGTCGCGACTAAGCTTCCCGCGAAGTGAAGCATGTGCCCTGCACATGCTGGAATGCGAAGAGTCAGGACAGATGGAGACAGCTTTCTCTCGCGAGTATCTCGCGGGTAAGGCCTTCCCGCGAGACATGCTGTTCTGCCAGCCTGTACTGACTGACTCACACATTTTGCACCTATCCTATATAAACCCCCATTACCCACAAATGTTGAGGAATGCTTCAGAGAGAAAACCCTAGCCAAACACATTTGCAATTAGAGATTGCCATCCCCACCTTTCTCTATACACTTGCTTGTGGTATCTCCTCAACCCTTCCCTCTCCATTTCCACACCATTGAGAGGTTGATAGCCCAAACACTTACCACACCTTTGAGAGTGTTGAGTGACGTTTTGGTGCTGCTGGGAAGCATTGGAAGAAGCCTGGAATGGCAGATGCAACGTGGAGCTTGTTGCGGGATCCGGGGTGCTAGACAAGACACGGTTCCGAGAAGCCTTGTTGGAGTAGGAGCTTGGAGGGCTTAGGTACATCGGGTAGATTAGGCTTGGAGGGTCTCTTGCTTACTCATGTATCCCAACTGATTGTCTAGTGGATCGATTTCCGCTTGGAGGGCGGCGGAGAGGTTTTTCGCCGAGTTCTTCGGTTTCCTCTTCGAGAACACGTCTCGGTGTTTTCTGTGTTTGCATCCTTCTTCCCTACTCTTGTTTAATTTCATTATTACTGCTGTGTTGCTTTAATTATGAATTAGAGTGGTTTCTTGTTTATACGCTTGTGTTTACACTATTCCGCATTTGTATTAAGTTAGTGTAAAATCAACCAAGCCGTAATTTTAATTTGGGGGTCTAAACAACTCTTGTGTTTTCAACACATTTTCGAGCTTTCAGTAACCATCTTGGCAATGGAAGATGGAAACTTTGTAAAGGATTATTAGTTATTACTAGAGGGCGTGCTTGTTGCGGCATGTACAGAACTTATGTGAGGGCCTGTAAGAAAAAGTCCAATGCAGTCAAAGTTTTTGAGAAAACTCCACAGTTGAGAGTTGATAGTAATGGTATTGTAGCCAAGAGAGTAAAATTCTCTCTACCTGAAAGTGATTTAAATGAGAAAGTGATATTTGATGAAAAATATCATGATGCTAAGAAGAATGATGAAGTGAAATATCATGAAGGTCTTGAGCAGGGGGAGCAATATCCTCCACTAGAGATTGTTGAACCTCTTGAAAGGAGGTGTACTGAAAAACATCAAGCAGTTAGCTTCGACAATATTTGTGTTTCTGTTGAGGGGGAGCCAAGAAATTGGATTAAGGATATCCAAGGTGAAATTAATTATTTGAAAATGAAAGGTATCAGTTTTGATGATTTTTTCTCAGTGTTGGTGAAGATAATGAAAAAGGTTAAGTCTGGTGTTGGCTTGACCGGAATAAATTCTATCTGAAAAGTTAAGTTGAGTCTCTTCCGTAAGTGGGCTGGAGGGGGAGATTGTTGGGTGCACTGCACCATGAGTCCAGCCCACATGATTTTTCAAGAGCTCATTTAATGAGCATGTCTTTAATGTTTCTTTTCTTTTCTTCATCATGTACATAAGTCAGCATGAGTTATTGGAGTTGTTGGCCTAGGCGCGTTGGATACGCTGAAGGAAGAAAGAAAAGAAATAAGCAAAAGGCAAGAGTACTCATTCCTTCATGGCAGAGCTGAAGAAAAGAGATTTGGTTGAAGTAAAGTCAAAATAAGTGGCTTGCATTGATTGTGATTTGATGAGAAGAGTGTGAAAGGAAGAAAAGAAGAAAAGGTAAAACAAATAAATAGGGAGGCCATTCGGCCAGTGAAGATGTGGGAAAAAACAAGTGAAGTCCCAAAGTGTGAGGACTGGTGCGTGAGTAAGAGCAAGCAAAAAGAGAAGAGAAAAATAGAGAGAGTTAGCGAAAATACACAGTGAGGAAGAGAGCAGTGAGTGAGAAGAAAAAGAGAGTTTTTCTTTACTCAAGTTGTATCTCTAAATATTGTAATCTCTATTTAATATAGTGAAATTATTCGGAATTTGTCCCGTGGTTTTTCCCTTCAAGGAGAAAGGGTTTCCACGTAAATCTTTGTGTTATTGTGTAGTTGTGCTTCCGCTGTGCTTGCTAAAATTTATTCACAGTTATATAGAATTTTTCCCAACAAGTGGTATCAGAGCGTAGGTTCGATTGGGAGCAATGGCCGGAGAAAAAGGAAAGACATTAGGAATCAGACGTTTGACGGCACAGACTTTGGCTATTGGAAGATGCAAATCGAAGATTATCGGTATGGGAAGAAATTACATCTTCCTCTTTTGGGAAGGAAACCAGATAGTATGGAAAAAGAAGAATGGAGTCTTCTTGATAGACAAGTGCTAGGAGTTATACGATTAACTCTGACAAGATCAATTGCACACAACATTATGAAGGAAAAGACCACAGTGGATCTGATGAAGGCTTTTCTAGTATGTATGAAAAGCCGTCGGCTAACAATAAGGTGCATCTGATGAAGAAGCTGTTTAATCTGAAGATGGTGGAAGGTACTCCTGTGGCTCAGCATCTGAATGAGTTTAACACCATTACAAATCAATTGTCCTCTGTGGAGATTGATTTTGACGATGAGATCCGTGCATTAATTGTTTTAGCTTCTTTGCCAAACAGTTGGGAGGCCATGAGAATGGCAATGAGCAATTCTGCAGAGAAGAGCAAACTCAAATATGATGATATTCGAGATTTGATTCTAAGTGAGGAGGTTCGCAGAAGAGATGCTGGTTTAAACAATGCACAAGATCAAGCTCTTGTCATGGAGAACAGGGGCAGAAATAGAAGCAGAGGGCTTGATGATCGGGCCAAATCCAATGACAGGTCACAGTCAAAAGGTAGATCTCAGTTTAAAGAGATAAGAGAATGTTTCCATTGTGGGGAAAAGGGTCACATAAAAAGAAACTACTGGCATTGGAATAAAGAACATACTAAAGAGAAAGATGAAAAGAATGATAATGAGAAGAATACTGCAGCAGTTGTGTTTCATGAGGATGTTCTGATGCTCTCTCTTGAAAAGCAAAAATGTAAGCATGTTGCTAAGAATGATGTTGAGTGGGTTGTTGATTCAGCATCTTCCCAACATGTAATTCCCACAAAAGGGTTGTTCACCACATACAAAGTAGGCGACTTTGGTGTTGTGAAGATGGGTAACTCTAGTTACTCAAAAATTGTGGGAATTGGTGATGTGTGCATCAAGACCAATGTTGGTTGCACGTTGATATTGAAGGATGTCGGCATGTTCCAGATTTTGGGATGAATGTCTTGTCTACTTTGGCTTTGGATCAAGCGGGCTATAGTAACCATCTTGGCAATGGAAGATGGAAGCTTTGTAAAGGATTATTAGTTATTACTAGAGGGCGTGCTTGTTGTGGCATGTACAGAACTTATGTGAGGGCCTGGAAGAAAAAGTCCAATGCAATCAAAGTTTTTGAGAAAACTCCACAATTGAGAGTTGATAGTAATGGTATTGTAGCCAAGAGAGTAAAATTCTCTCTACCTGAAAGTGATTTAAATAAGAAAGTGATATTTGATGAAAAATATCATGATGCTAAGAAGAATGATGAAGTGAAAGATCATGAAGGTCTTGAGCTCATCGTCTCCGCCTCAAACTCGAGCAACAGAGCTCATCGCCATCAGTCATCGCCTTAGCCTAGCCAGTCGGATCGGAGATCGGAGGAGATTCCTTCCTCACCAGTCGCCTCGACGTGCTACCCAGCCTGACGGCGCTGCCCCTCAGCCTTAGCCTCCCTACTCTCTCAACCTTAAGGTATTTCATCTTTACTTTACACTTTTCTTCTCTCTGACTCTCTCTTTTTCTCTAATGGGTTTTCTTTCTACTCTCTTACTTCTCTCTGTCTCTTTCTCTCTTTTATCTGAAGACCGAAAGTATGAGAGTGAAATGAGAGTCTCTCTCTCTTTAAGACAAAAGACTTAATCTGATTGGCTGATTCTTTTTTTTTTTTTTTTTGGTGAAATTGCTTAGCTTTATTTTATTTTATTTTATTTTTTGGATACAGGCTTGCTTAGCTTTATTGAATTGTAATTGCTTAGCTTTATTGTAAGTGATTGGCTGATTCTCTTTTTTGTCTTTTAGTGTATTGTCTATTGTGATTGGCTCTTGTGATTGGGGCTTGTCTGTTGAGTGGGGGGAGGGGTGAATGGGGCATGGGACCAGGTGGGAAGTAAAGGCATGAGAGGCAGGCAGTGGATAATGCACATGGGGTGTGTGCTAATAGTTAGTAAAGAAAAATAATGAAGCAACTAATAAACAATAATTAATAATTTAATTAACCAATACATTATAAAAGATAAACAAATTAAATTATGTTAGGCTAAACAATAATTAATAATTTTGTAATTAATGAAATAGAAATATAACAAATTATAGTTTATAAAAGACAAAAAAATTAATGAAACAATTAAACAACAATAATTAATAATTTTATTAATATTTGAAATGAACTTATAGTTTATTGTATAGGTAACTTTGTTCATTTCTTTTCTTTTCATTTTTTTTTTTGCTTTTAAGGTTTTTCGGTGTACAAAATGCAAATTTGTTTTGGTTTTAAGAACATTTTTTTTTTTTTAAGCACAAACTTCATGCCGGCCAAATCTTGAATTTCGGCCGGTATTTCTTGAAACACCCAAAATAGACCGAAATGACCTGAAATTTTTTCAAAGTAGAATAGGAACACCCTGGACAAAATTCCTGGAGTCGCCACTGATTAACTTCCTGTTGGAGGGGAGAGAGAGAGAGATAGAGAGAGAGGACGGTAGAAAATTATTAAATATATTATGCTCTAGATGTATAATATAATCATACTCTCTCATTTAAGATAATAGTATATTCCAATAATTAAATTCATGATGGAACTCATTATTCAAGTGAGAGACAATTATAAAATATTATTATATTCCAATACCATTCAAATAATTCTTGATATGAAAAAAAATTATTTGATTTTTGTTTTGATAAACTAACAAAAAATTTCTCTAAAGGCGGACATTTAGAGAAATTTTGTTCTCTGTTATTTTTCCTCTCCATTTTTTTTCCTCTTCTCTTCCTTGTTATTCCTTGGAACCAAAGATATCCTTTTATGACAAATCTTTGTGCTACCTTTTTAGAGCAATTATATAAACACAATAGTTTTTACAATAAATTTCACATATATTGAGTTGACAGGTTATTATTGAGTTATATATGGGTTCGCCACTGTTACTACTTTATTATCTATCATTAACAATTTTCCACTTTTAACAATTGTGAAAGTTTTTGTGGATTTTGGTGTGCCTTTAGACTTATTGAAATTTTTATATTAATAAAACTTGTTGAAAAAATGGGTTTTAGCAAGTGTTTGGTTGGCTGCTATTAATGTCATGTGGTCATTTGCCCAAAAACTATCTTACACAGTCAAACTAATTAAATATGACACCGTTTGGTATTTATTATTATTTTTTTCATTGAGAAAACGCAAGACAAGATGTGTTTGGTATTATATTATATTTAATATATATATATATACTCGAGTCGATGCGATTTCCAGCAGTTTGCACATCTCAGTGCCACTCGCCGCACCGATTCGATGTTGGTACTAGAGAAATATCGCCAACCACCATGTCGAAAACCTTCATTGAAGCCAGAAGGGGGCGAATCGGTGCGGTCAAACTGGTTTTGTCAGTGGCAGTAGATCCATGAACAGGCCTACTTGCATTTATTGGTCACTCTTTTTTTTGTGAATTGCTTTTTGATTACTCAAATGAAGATGAGATAATCATACAACTGTTCAGGGCCATTTTCCGGTTGCCCAGCCACGTGTGATTTGTTGGAGGGATGACCTTACTAGGCCCGGGTTCTTTTTTGGGGAGTTGCGGCCGGAACTCAACATTGGGTCACGTGGTCCAACGGCTACCGATGTATTATAAAGCCTAACAATCATTAAGGCCAAAATCTAAGAATCACGATAATTGTTGAGTAAATATGTAATATGTGTTTGATATGGTAGCTTTGATTAGCTATAATAACAGTTGAAATAAAGTAGTATTTATTTAAAGGTAAAGTAATCGTGTACTCAACGATGTAAATTTAAAGATAAGGAAGCAAAGTCACTTATCTTTGTATGGTTTGTAACCCCAGCTGTACAACTTCTGTGAGTTGATAATATCCCAGCAAAGTGCCAGCAGTAGAGAGGCAGTTTGCTAGCGGTTGAATGAGTTTAAGCCCTTTGTATGGTTTATAGCTCCAGCTGTATAGCATCAGTTAGCTGACATGATTCCAAAAGATGCCAGCGGTAGAGGCTAGTTAAGCTTGCCCCTCTTGTCATGCATTTAAATGAGTTTAAGCCTTGGTTAATAGTTGTAATAGTAATTGGAATAAAGTAATATGTATTTAAATGTGAAGTAATCATGTAATGATATAAATTTAAAGGTAAGGAAACAGAGTCACTTATCTTTGATAGTTTGCAGCCCAGCTGTGTAGCATCAGTGAGCTAATAAGATTCCAGCAGAATGCCAGCGGTAATTTGCCATGATGATTTCAAGATTGAAGGGAAAAAATGGGTGCAACTGGAGGGAGAGAGAGTATGCCCAGCTGTGTGTAGGGGCTGGTTAAGCTTGCTCCTCTTATCATGCACTTAAATGAGTTTTCCCCTTAACAATGCTCTTTTAGTTTTTGTAAAATTATGAGTAGTATTGCCTTCCATGAGAAGGGCTTTTATATGGAGTATATATGCCTTCTAAGAGAAAGGCTTCTGTATGGAGTATATTTGCCTTCTAAGAGAAGGGCTTTATGTAAGAAGTAGTGGTGCCTTCTAAGAGAAGGGCTTTGATATGAAATCTTGGTGCCTTCTAGGAGAAGGGCTTTAGTAATAGAAGTTCATGCATTCCATAAGAAGAGCTTTTAGTATGAGTGTTTGGCATCTCTTGAGAAGTATTGAGATGGTAAAATATATAGATCTGTTGTGAGATATGAGAGATATGGTGGTTAAAGATAGTAAAAATATGAGATCATAACTGCTGGAGAAGTTGTTGAGATGGCTTTCCAAGATGAAAGACTTTTGTAAAAGAAGAGCATGGAGATGTATTTAGGTATTTGGAGATAAGAGCAATGAGATAGGTGTATTTTCTGAGTATCGAGAATGAGAGAATGAGTATATGAGGAGTAATAGTGTAGCAGCGTGTTTTGCCAAGCTGCTGGGATTTTCTGCTGAGATTGTATGAAGGCTTATGAAGGGCATTTATGAGCTAAGGGCTGAAGAGTTTAGTTCCTAATTTTGGAAACTAAAAACTCAGAAGTTCCCCCTTTCATTCAGAGCTTCCTCCGGTCATTAGAGGGAGAGAAAAGTTTATGAGTGAGTTTCTTCCCCTTGGTGTCCCCCCCCCCCCCCCCCCCCTTGAGGTGTTTTCCCAAGGTTCCCTTTAGCTGAGTTTAAGGGGGTATTTTAGCAAAGAATATCAAACAAAATATGTCCCCCACAGCAATGAATCTTCAGAGAATCCATTTTAAGATTTGGCCAAAAATGGAATGTTTAGCTTTAAGGTATTCTTGCTATTTCAGGTAAGAGTTGCTGGGGAAAAAAGCAACAGAAAATGAAGGTATTTTGGCAAGAGAAAGGTAATTTTAGTAGTTGGTTTTGGTTTTAGCCAAAAGTGGAAAAAACAGTAATGCTCAGGCTGCTGGTTCAGCTGTCACAGCTGCTCTGAAAAGGCTGTCCTAGCTGTCAGGAAAAGCTGTAAAAAGCTGTTTGCTTTGGGCAGAACCAATGAGGTTAGATAGGTCATTTCAGACTACTGAATAGGTCATTTCAAGGATTTGGCTGAAAAATGGTAAGATCTCTTTGGAGGATATCTTGCTATTTTGGGTATAACAGCTGGCTGCTGGGATTTCAGCATTAAATGGCTGATGATGTCACTCCCAGCCAGGTGTCAAGTTCTGAATACACTGCTGGGATTCAGCTGGAAATGCTTCATTCTTTGGGTGTTTGTGTTTTTGGTGCAAGGTTCCATTACAACACATAATAGAAGGATTGGTTGAAAGGTAATGAAGCCTTAGAGATTTAGTCAAGGTCTCATTGTGTTGTGACATAATCTTGGTGAGGAAGAAGAGTATTTAATGCTTTGCTCTGACAACTGGCAGAGAAATATATGGTCAGATTGTGGCAGACAGCAGCTGGGTATTCAGAGATATTATGAATATTTTGTATAGAGAGAGATTAAAGATAGCCAATCAAATTAGGCCACGTGTTTGAGCTGGATTTTAGCTGAAAGAAGTAATGAGATTTATGTAGAATAATATAATGAAGTTTCTGAATATGTATAGCAACAGCTGGGGATTGAATGAACAGTAATCCCCAGCAGTTAGATGGCTGGGGATATTGAGCATTTGTCATATGATGAATATTAAGCATAGAAAAAGAGCAATGAAGAATTTTATCATTTTAAGTGCTACGTGATAAGAGATGCTTACCATACGTTACCTGCTACACACGGACTCGTCAGAGTTTAGGGAGTTGAAGAAGACACGCCAAGCAACATGTTTCTTTTATCAAATTTAAACCGCTGGAGCTTTACTGAACATACCTCTTGGCCCTCCAAACCACTACTCCCAAAGTTTCCCCAAAGTGACTTATGAGCTTAGATCATAAGCCGAAGATGAGATGACGTACCTCGGGTTTTGTTGTCATTTTGTGTAAATATGGGCTCTTGTTGAAAAAGCCGCTTGCCATGAGTGTAAGAGAGGTAATATGGGCCATGAGCTTTGATTCATTGCTTAAGCCCGATCCATACGTTGACGTTGATAATGTCATGGGGTTATGATCTCAATTGATGAAGAGGAAATTTGGACCATGGACCCGCCTCGTGAATTAAGGATCTCGTGGGCCATGTGAGCCCAATCCATGTAGTTAAATGAGATATGAGCTTATTTTGGGCTTTAAATAGATTTACCCATAAAATCAATAATATGTTGATGTGGCATGGGTTGCCAATAAAGTAATGCCACGTGGCCCGAAAAAATGGTCCTCAACAACAACTTCTCATGGTTTCGACATCACAACGTAAGCCTCATCAGTATATTGAATGTAATCATTTGGCATGCCATAAAAGGGTTTATCTGGACAACTTTACCGAATCAATAGTATATCCTGCCAATCTATTTTGAAGGATATTTTGAATGAAACATTCTCTTTTTCTTCATATTCTATCCAAGGTAGAGGCTCGTAAACCTTACTTTATCTAAATAAAGAAATAATGCCAAAAAACTTGCTTTATCTTCCATTCAAAAGATGACTGCTGCACTTAGGATGCTTGCTTATGGAGTAACAATTGATTTTATGGATGATTATGTGAGAATAGGAGAAAGTACTGCAATGAAGAGTTTGAAAAAATTTATTGCAGTAGTGGTTGATATTTTTTCATGGGAATACTTGAGATCGCCAAATAATGAAGACATTGTTAGATTGTTAGCACATGGCCAAAGCCGTGGATTTTCAGGCGTGTTGGGAAGCATTGATTGCATGCATTGGAAATGGAAAAATTGTCCAGCTGCATGGAGAGGGATGTATTGTGGTCACATTCATGAGCCAACTATTATTTTGGAAGTAGTGGCTTTATATGATCTTTGGATATGACACTTATTTTTTGGGTTACCTTGGTCAAATAATGACATTAACGTATTGGAGTGTGAAAGCTCAAATAGTGTAAAACACTATAGCTAGTTTAGACCCCCAATTTTAAATTATGGCTTAATTGCTCTTACTTTAGCTTATCTAAGTGCAGAACAAGAGTAAATGATACGTAATAACCGGAACTACTCTCTAAGCCATAACCACAAGCAAGCAATAATAAATATTGAAAGCTCTAAAATGTGTTGAAAAACACAAGAGCTGTTTAGACCCCCAATTAAAATTACGGCTTGATTGATTTTACACAAACTTAATATTCAGTGCAGAAACGTGTAAACACAAGCGTATAAGCAATAAGCTACTCTAATCCATAAACTAAGCAACACAGCAGTATAATGGAATATAAAAGAGTAGGGAAGAAAGATGCAAACTCAGAAAACACCAAGATGTGTTTTCGAAGAGGAAACCGAAGAACTCGGCGAAAAACCTCTCCGCCGCCCTCCAAGCGGAAATCGATCCACTAGACAATCAGTTGGGATACATGAGTAAGCAAAAGACCCTCCAAGCCTAATCTACCCGATGCACCTAAGCCCTCCAAGCTCCTACTCCAACAAGGCTTCTCGGAACCGTGTCTTGTCTAGTTCTCCGGATCCCGCAACAAGCTCCATGTTGCATCTGCCATCCTTGGCTTCTTCCAATGCTTCCCAGCAGCACCAAAACGTCACTCAACACTCTCAAAAGGTGTGGTAAGTGTTTGGGCTATCAACCTCTCAATGGTGTGGAAATGGAGAGGGAAGGGTTGAGGAGATACCACAAGCAAGTGTATAGAGAAAGGTGGGGATGACAATCTCTAATTGCAAATGTGTTTGGCTAGGGTTTTCTCTCTGAAGCATTTCTCAACATTTGTGGGTAATGGGGGTTTATATAGGATAGGTGCAGAATGTGTGAGTCAGTCAGTACAGGCTGGCAGAACAGCATGTCTCGCGGGTGTCTCGCGGGAAGGCCTTACCCGCGAGATACTCGCGAGAGACAGCTGTCTCCACCTGGCCTGACTCTTCGCATTCCAGCATGTGCAGGGCACATGCCTCACTTCGCGGGAAGCTTAGTCGCGACATACCCGCGAGATTCCATCAGCTTCCACTTTGCTTGAGTCTTCACACACTCTCTATCACACACCCCTTACATCAATTCCCACAACAAATACAGGGTATAAACAATTGATAGTAAATACAATCAAATTTGGCACGGAATAAAAGCCAACAAAACACATAGTTGTAAATCACAACTTTACAATCTCCCCCTTTGGCTATTCCGTGACAAAACCCTAAAACAGACTCTAGACTTAACCGTGAGTTTGGGAACACAGGCAAAACTCACTCACACTTAATTCTAGATTCTGATAAGCTCTTGAAACATATGAACAAGTAACTCCTGAAACACAACAACAAAATATTATCATTGTATGCAGAAAACTTGAAAAGCATATGGAGTATTAAGAGCATGATCAAGCAAGATGAAATAGAGAACACTAGATCATGGCAAGATCAAACAAGTAATCACTATACACAAGCAATTACTATGTTCATTCACACAAGGAATGAACATCCGGATATGCGAGATGATAAGCTCATGTGAAGAGTACCATTTGCAAATCCAACACTCAACCAATGCAAAATACTTGAAGTATTTGCATCTAGGAACAATCCTACATGGGCACAAGAGTGTTCATCACTCAACCAATGCATAGAACGTATATGCATCTAGGAACAATCCTACTAGGGCACAAGAGTGATGTATTGAAGTAAATGTATGACATTAAACTTCAAAAGCACAAGCAAAAAGGCTGCATAAGCAAAGTATTGCAAATACATGGCACAAACCATAAAAGCCTACAAACATGCAATGAAACAAAACAACCCTTAAAGCTTACAAAAGCAACATGGGTACATGCAAAGTATGCTACAAAACATAGAGAATAACACAACAAATATCTGAAATAATACTTAAATAAAGTGTAGTATCAAAGCTTTAAACCAAAGTGTAGTATCAAAGCATTAAACCAACAGCAGTAAAACAGTTATAAACACTAAAAATACTGAATAAAAACCGTCTTTTAAACCAATAACCAATGCTACTGTGTATCTAGGCTATGCTCCCCCTAACACTGTGCAAGCTCTTCTCCAGCTCCCCCTCAGAAATTTCTCCCCCTTTTTGACCGGAATGGCCAAAGGACTAGAACGGCTCGGACTCCGAATCAGAACCATGAGTGGAAGACAACTCCTGAACTTGCGATGCTAATGCAGTGATCTGCCCCTGAAGATATGCGAACTGATCTGCTGTGTGCTGCACATGGGAGTCAAGTACTGTCGACATCTGGTCCATCTTAGCAAGCAACTGATCAAGTTTGCTTAAGCCTGATGGTGGAGCAGAAGATGATGGCTGTGCAGAGGGCTCTGGAGCCGATGTGAACCTGTCAATCTCTTCCTCTGTATCTTCAGCTTCCTCCTGCTGAACTTGTCGAGGTGGTGGTATGGTATGCACACCAGTCTTGGATCCTCGAATGTGTGCAGTGCTCCTAGTCAAAGTATGACCGCCAATGGGATAATCCCTCGGAACAACTGTGAGACCACTGGGTAGCTTGAGCTTTGTCTTGGCAATCAAACCCATGATCAAAGAGGGGGACGACATCACAGTCCGTGTATTCTGCTTTGTGATGCTCTTCTTCAAGACATGCATGATGTGACCACAAATGTCAATCTCCTTATGTGTGAAGAGATCATACAGAAATCTTGTTCTCGGAGCAGATAGAGTGGTGAGATTGGCGACTGGATATAGATTGTGAATCATCACATAGCTTAATGTCCTCATTTCTGGAGAGAACTTGAGAGTGTCCATGGATGATTTCTTCGATACACCACCAAGGATTTTGATCATCTCATCAATCTTACCCAATCTGTCCTCATAAGCAACTGTGATTTGTTGAGATGGAGGACGAGTCTCCAAAAACTCTTGGATGCTCTCTCTAGTAATCTGAAACTCCTTGTGTCTCACCCAGCCCTCAATGCGATCTCCGTTGACAATGGCATTAGAGAAGAACTCTTTGATGATCTCTGAATAGACCACTCCAGTTGGGTTCAGCAGCTTGGTCCAAGTTCTATCTTTGAACACTTCAGGGATGAAAGTGCCCTCAAGAGTCTCTAACTGGACTACCCGTTCCATGATGATCGTCTTGTCCTTGTAGCAGTCATTGTACTTCATATCAGCCTCTATAGACCGGAAGTGTTCTGAATCAGTTCGGGCTCTCTTTGAAGTCGATTTCTTCTTAGCTGCATGCTTGGTGGGAGACATCTGCACAAATTCACAAAGCAGAGAAGGAACAACAATGCACAAACACAAAACAGACGACAAACTTCATTAGATTCAAGTTAGTGCTAAATCAGACATAGACTAACTGAAAAACAGAGCATGATAAACGCCAAACATCATGGTAAGAGACTCCAACTTATAAGGGATAACTACAATGCAACAAATTAAGAAATAGTGCAAGAGTGTGTGTCTGTGAGCATGTGCTGATGAGTGTGTGCGGCAAGAGATGCATGAGGGTGCCTAAGTGTGCTTATTTGTGTGTCAAAAATGTGCAACATGAACAAAGTGATTGAAACACAAAATCAATGACCAAACCAAGTAAAATAAGGTCATACAAGTGAGAGTCCATTGATTGAAATCACTTGATTTCAAAATAGCACAAAAATGTCACTCGGACATTTTGACAAACACTTAGTGTGCATAAAAACAAAAACTACATGAATAATGCATGAACATGTGAAAATCTACCCTCAATACATGATAAAATACCACAAGGGGCCAACACAAGTGCAGAAACAACTAAAGGAACACAGCCCAATCAAAAAAAATGAAAAAGATTCACCCAATTTTGAAAACCAACCCAAAATTTCGAAAATTCCCAATTATCAAAGCCCTAACAAAAATTCTGCATAATCTAAGTAAAACTTGAAAGGAAATAGTTAAGAAACATACCTTGAAGAAGAAAAATGCAGAAAAAGTGCTTGGATTGAAAGGAAATGAATGGAATAGTGATTTTGGGTTGAAAGCCTTTGAGAGAGGTTGAGCGAGGGAAGTTTGATGGTTTTGAAAAACTGTCACATCAGCTATATAAAAACTGAAAACACGCGTTTTTCGCGGGTTAGAGAGTGGCGACACAGTCGCGAAACAGTCACGAGAAGAGCCACTGAAGCATAAAAATTTTCGCGAGAAGCAATAGGTCGCGAAACAGTCGCGAGACAGTCGCGGTAACTTCTGTCTGAAATTGGAAAAATCCAATTTTAGCCAAACAGTATTTCGCGAGTAGCTTTTGGTCGCGAGACAGTCGCGAAACAGTCGCGAAAGTTTCTGTGTGACATGTTAAAAGAAAAAATTCCCTCAACTCCTTTTCGCGGGAAGCTCTAAGTCGCGAGCTTCTCGCGAAACAACCCCTGAACCAGTTTTTTGGAAAAACACAAAAACATGCATTTAAATCAAAAACAAAAGACAAGAAAGTATAAAAACACTTTCAAAAACAAATAAAACACTCAAAAATCTTTTTGGGTTTGATCAACAAAGATTGAGCATGTGAAAACACATTTAATCAAGTACAATCACACAAATGAATAAGGCATTCATTGAACATAGACTTGTGTGTTGTGTGTGAATATCAAAAATGAGATAGTCCTTAGTCCAATGTGAAGCTTCAATGATCAATTCAATCAAGGCATACACAACTAGCACTAGATTATGTGATCTATCTCAATTATAGAAGCATGCATATATGACCTCCCACACGTACTTGACAACAATTCATTGAAGCTTTTCATTTGGCTCCATATTTAACATATCATTTGCAACTTTTGAGCAAAGAGAATCTCATTTAGAGAAAGATGCCTGAAATTTTTGATATTTCAATTTATGAGTTAGCCTTTGGCTTGTTGGGCATCATACATTTTATTTTGGTCGCTTTCCCTTTTTCCTAGTCGAATACTAGTTTGTGCGACAGGCTTTTGCAGCTCTATATCTCTTTTCATTTGGAGATTTACAATTAGAGAGCTCTTTTAAGCAAAAAAAATAAAAGTGGGAAGATATATAGGCATGAGTCTATGCATGTCTCAAGATCAACAAAAACATTCACTAATCATTCATGACAAGGTTGAAGATCTATTTACAACAGTCACATAGATTTCAGAATTTCTTCCATAATGATATGAGTGCATGAGAGACAAGCTAAGCTCGTTAAATGCACAAAGCCATAAGTACAAAGGTACAGGGCAAAACATGCTTTGAGACAAAACTCAACAAAGTGATCAAACTTTTTGGATTTTCTATTTTTTATGTGAATTTGAATTTTTGAACACACCCAAAACAGAACAGCGAAAAAAAAAAAAATAACAAAGATAACCGGTACAAATCAACCGGACACAATAAAAAAATGCATGATAAAGATGCAACAGCAAATGTCCCTAAATATTGAAAGAATTTATGCGTGGACACGTTATAATGCTTATGCATGAGCACCCCTTTTCACCCACACGCCACATGCGTTTGGGGTGATATCCTTAACGGATTGGGTACGAGAATTTGGACTATCAAACCTTCTGGTGAAACTCTCCAAGCAGGTGGTGAAGGCACCAATCATTTTCATCACGTCCATCATGCCAGGATCACGATTCTGACTTCTCGGTTGTTCACCACCCCAAGACCTCATGTCATTTCTCCTTCCTCGTGACCGAGGTGCGCTTGAATTGTTGTCTGATCTCAGCTTTTGACAGTTGGGTCTGGTATGTCCTTGCATTCCGCAGTAATGACACACATAGTCCGTTCTAGGATTCCGTTGTGATCTTGGGAGAGATCTTCCTCTGGTTTCATGTCTACCCATGGAGTGATTTCGGGGCTTATTCACCATTCGTTGCTCACTTACATTCTTCTTCTCAGCCTTTACATTCTCAGGGATGGTTTCTTCTACAATAGGCTCTGCGGCCTTCACAAACTTCACTTCTTTGGTAGCTTTGGCTGATGAGCTGCTTCCTCCGGTGTATCCCAACCCGGACTTGTCTGAAGAAGGTTTTTGAGATGAGATAACATCATCTAACTTCTGGGAGGAGACTCTCTCTATCTTGGCATGAGCTTGTACTACCTCTTGCTCAAGAAACCTCACCTTCGTATAGGCTTCAGACAACTCGCCATTTAATGTCTCAATTTCGCACTTAGCCTCTTTATATCTGACCATGAGACTTCTGTAATCTTCCTCAGCCTTCTTCATTTTCCTCACAGCTGCCTTGGCTATTCTGGTATACTCTCCAGACTTCTCAAGAAGTAAAGAATAATTTTCTTGAAGATTAGCTGTATTCTCTTCTTCTTCTTCAGCATCTGATTCATCCACATTCCCAATAGACTCTGAATCTGAATGCTCACCAAGCTCCTTCACAAGAGTACCCAAGTCATCCGACGACTCCACATGAGCAATGGTCATGAATGCGGAGTAGTTTCCCTCTCCGTCACAGCTCTCTTCCGAGTCAGAATCAGGGGATTCTGAATCACTGAGTGTTGTGGCATAAGCTTTGCCTTTTCCCCTTAGAAAATTTGGACACTCCTTCTTTAGATGTCCATGGCCATTGCACTCATAGCAAATAATTTCTGAAGAAGGTTGAAACTCCCTCCCTTCTTTTCTTGGAAACTCTTTCCTATCACCTCTTGAAGATGAAAATTTTCCTTTGTTGAATGGTTTCCCACTGTTCTTCATCTTCAGAAATTTTCGGAAGTTTTTTGCAAGAAATGCTACTTCCTTCTCCACCCCATCTTCTTCGGAGGAATCACCCATCCTTTCGGTGATGGTTTTAAGAGCAAGTGATTTACTCATCTTATGAGAAGGCAGTCCCGTCTGATATGTTTGGAGAGACCCAACTAATTCTTGAATTTTAATCTTATCCAAATCCTTGCTTTCCTCTATGGCTGTAACTTTTGCTCTAAAACTTTCAGGCAAGGACCTCAACACTTTTCTCACCACCTTAGCATCTTCAATCTTCTCCCCAAGATTGAGTTTAGCAATTACAATTTCATTGAGCTTCCCATAGAATGAATCAAACGGTTCATCATCACCCATCTTGAGCTCTTCAAATTTTGTGGTAAGCATCTGAAGCTTTGTGTCCTTAACTTTCTTTGTACCCTCATAAGTGGTCTCCAAAATCTCCCAAGCTTCTTTGGCTACCGTCATGTGAGAGATCCTGTGGAATTCATCAGGAGACACAGCACAAAATATAGCATTTAAAGCTTTACTATTAGCATTGGCTGCTGCAAGAGCCGACTTATCCCAATTAGCCTTAGGAGCTTCCGGCTTAGTCCAGCCGAGCTCTACCGCATCCCAAACGGTATCTTCTATAGAGCATAGAAATGCTCTCATTCTGACTTTCCAGAATGCGTAATTGTTCCCATCAAAGAATGGTGGAACATTGAGCGATTGAGATCGGTCCATCTCAAATAGGGTCAAGGATCACACTAAGGTGTTTAAACCAAGCAAGTGTACCCGCTCTGATACCAATTGAAAGCTCTAAAATGTGTTGAAAACACAAGAGCTGTTTAGACCCCCAATTAAAATTACAGCTTGATTGATTTTACACAAACTTAATATTCAGTGCGGAAACGTGTAAACACAAGCGTATAAGCAATAAGCTACTCTAATCCATAAACTAAGCAACACAGCAGTATAATGGAATATAAAAGAGTAGGGAAGAAAGATGCAAACTCAGAAAACACCAAGATGTGTTTTCGAAGAGGAAACCGAAGAACTCGGCGAAAAACCTCTCCACCGCCCTCCAAGCGGAAATCGATCCACTAGACAATCAGTTGGGATACATGAGTAAGCAAAAGACCCTCCAAGCCTAATCTACCCGATGCACCTAAGCCCTCCAAGCTCCTACTCCAACAAGGCTTCTCGGAACCGTGTCTTGTCTAGTTCTCCGGATCCCGCAACAAGCTCCATGTTGCATCTGCCATCCTTGGCTTCTTCCAATGCTTCCCAGCAGCACCAAAACGTCACTCAACACTCTCAAAAGGTGTGGTAAGTGTTTGGGCTATCAACCTCTCAATGGTGTGGAAATGGAGAGGGAAGGGTTGAGGAGATACCACAAGCAAGTGTATAGAGAAAGGTGGGGATGACAATCTCTAATTGCAAATGTGTTTGGCTAGAGTTTTCTCTCTGAAGCATTTCTCCACATTTGTGGGTAATGGGGGTTTATATAGGATAGGTGCAGAATGTGTGAGTCAGTCAGTATAGGCTGGCAGAACAGCATGTCTCGCGGGTGTCTCGCGGGAAGGCCTTACCCGCGAGATACTCGCGAGAGACAGCTGTCTCCACCTGGCCTGACTCTTCGCATTCCAGCATGTGCAGGGCACATGCCTCACTTCGCGGGAAGCTTAGTCGCGACATACCCGCGAGATTCCATCAGCTTCCACTTTGCTTGAGTCTTCACACACTCTCTATCACACACCCCTTACATCAATTCCCACAACAAATACAGGGTATAAACAATTGATAGTAAATACAATCAAATTTGGCACGGAATAAAAGCCAACAAAACACATAGTTGTAAATCACAACTTTACAAATATAAAGCATAAAGAGTAAGGGAAGAGAGATACAAACACAAGATAACACCAAGACGTGTTATCGAAGAGGAAATCGAATTACTCGGCGAAAAACCTCTCTGTGGTCCTCCAAGCCGAAATCGATCTACTAGTGAATAAATTTGGAGTACATGAATATCAAAAAGACCCTCTAAGCCTAATATACCCAATGTACTTGAACTCTCCAAGTTCTAGCTACTAACAGGCTTCACGGTGCCATGTCTTCTCTAGTTATCTGGATCCTGCAATTAGCTCCAAATTGCATTCGCCAATCAATGGCTTCTTCCAATGCTTTCCATATGCACCAAAACTTCTCTCAACAATCGGATTGGGTGAGGTAAGTGTTTGGGCTAAGAATCTCTCAAGGATGTGTAAATTGAGAGGTAGGAGTAGAGGAAAATTTTAGAAAAATGGTGTAGATGATTGTGGGTTTACAATCTCTAACTCTCAAGTGTATAGTTAGAGTTTTCTCTCTCAAAAGTTCCTTAAAAAGAACTCCTTACAATTTCTTGAGTAACGTGGGCTTATATAGTGTTGGTAAAGGAATGAGAAAAAAACACACTTAAAAAGTTCAGGCAATGAGTTTCACAGGTCACTTGTGATTTGGCCTGAGTCGCGAAGTGACTCACAAAATCCAACCTAGCATGAGACTATTCAAATTTCAGCATGTGCTTCTCACGTGGCCTTTTGCGGGTTGTCACTCGCGAACCAATTGCAAATTCTCCTTCTTCACAAATCTTCACCAAACTTTCACACTCAACCCTTACATTAAATCCCACAATAAATATAGAGAAATGTTTGAACAAAATTACAATCAAATTTGACACGGAATTAAAGCCAATATAAAACATATTTGTAAATCATAACTTTACAGAGTGGACTAATATTTTTTTCGAGCTCGCACAAGGACATGCCTTTACAGCTAATTACTTAATCAATGGTAATAACTACACAGCGGGAAACTACCTTGCTGATGATATATATCCAAAGTGGTCAATATTTGTGAAAAAAATCCCAGCTCCACTTGGACAAAAATATATATATATATATATATATATATATATTTGCAAAAGCTCAAAAGGCACATAAGAATGATGTAGAGCATGCATTTGGAGTGCTTCAAGTACAATTAGCAATTGTATGTGGACCTACACGGTTTTTCTATCATGTAACGCTACGAGACATGATGAAAGAATGCATAATTCTCCATAAAATGATTATTGAAAATGAGTGAGATGAAGTTGGAGCAGTAGAAATAGATTATGAACAAATTGATGAGATTCTGTGTACACCAGTGTCACGCGAGTAGACAAATGAATTTATGGAGTTCATTCAAGTTCATCTACGCATTAGGGACCAAGAAGCTCATTCTAAACTCCAATTGGACCTCATTGAACATTTAAGGCACTTACAGCAGTGGCGGCTCTAGAAATTTTTTCACGGTGGTCATTAAGAAACTTAAATTGTACAAAATCTAATAAAAAGTGAACTTCATATATTGAAGACAAACACACACACACAAATACATAAAGACATACAATTTCCTTTTACAAATTTTCTTAGAAGGAAATTTGGCTACAACTCTCACTAAACAAATTAACATGACTACATATTTTGAAAATCTAACTGATGTGTAAGGTTGAAATTTATCAACCATCTTGTTGGCTTTATTCCGTGCCAATTTGCTTGTAATTTAGCACTTAGTAACCCTGTATTTAGGTGGGATCATTGTAAGGGTAGTGTGTGAGAAGATGTGAAGAAAAGTTCAAGTTTGTGCAAGAAGGCAGAGTTTCACGGCTAGGACTCGCGGTTAACTCGCGGCTTGCAAGCCGCCAAATGCTAGCACGTGAGATGCACACAGGGGAGCTGAAGGGTCGCGCCAGCTGTTGCACTATAGGACAAAAGTCCCAGGCTGGCCAGGCCGTTACGTCGCGACTTGAACTCGCGACTTGGACAAGCCGCGAGGCCAAGCCGCCAATCAGCCCTGTTTGGCAAAAACTGACTCTTCGTATTCCAAACACACACCACTATATATAGACCCTTATACCCACTAAATTGAGAGAGCTTCCAGAGAGAATTTTGTGAGAGAAACCCTAGAGAAAAACAAGATTGCCACATCCCCAATCTTTACCTTAGAGACTCTACAAATTCCTTTACTCTCTTCCTCTCCATTGTCACATCCTTGAGAGGTCATTGACCAAATCCTTATCTCACCACACCCACGTCTGTGAGAAGGTTCATTTGGTGCTAAAGGAAGCAGTTTGGAAGGAACCAATATACATTGGTTGATGCTATGGTATAGTAGCGGAATCCGGGAAGCTAAAGAAGAAATAGGTTCGGCGTAACCTCGTTGGAGCAAGAAGCTTGGAGGGCTTAGGTACTTGGGTAGATTAGGCTTGGAGGGTCTTCTGCTGTTCATGTATCCCAACTACATTCTTTAGTGGATTATTTACCGCTTGGAGGGCGGCGGATAGGTTTTACGCCGAGGACTTCGGTTTCCTCTTCGATAACACATCGTGTGTTGTCCGTGTGTTTGCATCTTCCTTTCCTTTATCTTTGCCTTATATTTACTACTGTGGATGTGTTTATATTTGGTTTAGATTGTTTATCAATTCTGTTATAAGCTTGTTATCATGTTCCGCACATTAATTGTTTGATATAAAGCTTGAATTGGTAATTTTGTAATTGGGGGTCCAAACGTTCAAAGGTGTTTCATACGCATTTCGAACTTTCAATTGGTATCAGAGCGGGTACACTTGTTGTGGTTTAAATACCTAAGTGTGATCCTTGACCCCTTGTGTTTATTTACCATGGATTGTGCTATGTATGCCTCTTTGTATAATTTAGTTTGTGATAAATGTAACATGCTACATGTTTGTGAAAATGCCTCTATGAGTGATAATCCTCATGATTGTGATGCTATGTTACATGAATCTTTGGATGTAGTTGATATTCCTAACATCAAACCCTTGAAGAAAATTGCTAAGAAGTTTCAAAAGAATTTGAGCAAGTTACTTTGTGAAAATGATGATTTGATTGCTAAGCTCAATGAATCCAATAAATTGGTTGAGAAATATAAGAATCTTGCTGAAAATTCTCTTGAAAAGCTGAAAGAGTTTGAATGTTTGAATATGGACTTGGATGCTAAACTTGTTTTGTCTAACAAACTTGTTGATGATCTTAAATGTGAAAATGAATCTCTTAAGATGCATGCCAAGTGTTTGATTGCTGAACCTATTGATAAAAATGATGAAAATATTTGCTGCAATCATGTTGTGGTACCCGATATTGTGCCTATTGTGTGTTCTAACCCAAAGGACAAATCGGTATACATTCCTCCACACAAAAGAAATCTAAAGGTGGAGAGAAAGGTTCCTAAGTCAAAGCCTCCGTTTAGGTCTCAACCTAAGGTTTTGGATGGATCTAAGTTTGTTCCAACTTGCCACCATTGTGGTGTGATTGGTCATATAAGACCTCAATGTTATAAGTTGAAGAGAGAACAAAACCATGTTGCTAGATCCCTTCCCAAAAAGCCTAGTGGACCTAAACATATTGTGTGTCACCATTGTGGTGCTTTTGGTCATCTAAGACCTCATTGCTCTAAGTTTCATGCTCTCAAAAGAAAAGAGAAACTTGAGCTTCTTGGAAGTTATGCTAAAAAGGGTAAACCGGTTTTGAGTAAAGATAGCATGTTGTTAAAGAAATTGTTTAATGCTCTTAACTCCTTGACTATGTGCATCTCCGGTTCTCATTCTTCCAACCCTCGTCTCACTTCTAATGAGGCACTCATTCCAAACAATCGTTCCGTTTGGATGAGGAAAGGTTCTTATGGTTAAGCTTTTGCTCTTTTGGTCCTTGATCTAATTCTTTCGATCTTTGTAGGACCCTTCATGCATTAGATGCGTCATTATCATGCATTTGTGCATCTTGCATCTCTTTATTTGCATTGTTTTGGTTTTATTTTTTATCTTACTTTTATGTCTTTGTTTTGTGTGAGTAAAAATCCAAAACCACATAAAAAGTGAAAAATTCAAAAAGTTTGATCGTATATGTTTGAGCACATATCATATGTGAGTTTTGCCTTGTACCTTCGTACAAATGACTTTATGCATTTATGAGCTTAGCTTGTTCTTTATGCACTTACATCTTTGTGGGAAAAATCTTGACATCTTTGTGTGATTGTTGTAAATCGATCTTCAAGCTTGTCATGAATGATTAGTCAATAGTCATGTTGGTTTTGATACGTGCATGGACTTGTGCCTATATATCTTCCCACTCTTTATTTTGTTGTTTTTTCTTAAAGAGCTCACCAAATGTAAATCTCCAAATGAAAAGAGATATTGAGCTGCAAAAGCCTGTTGCACATACTAGTATTTGACTAGGAAAAAGGGAAAGCGACCAAAATAAAATGTATGATGCCCCAAAAAGCCAAAGGCTTGTTCATCAAATTGAAATATCAAAAATTTCAGGCATCGATCTCAAAATGAGATGTATTGATTCAAAATGATCAAATGTTATGAATTGTAAAGAAGCCAAATGAAAAGCTTCAAAGATATGTAATCATTTTCTTGTGGGAGGTCATATATGTTCATTTCTATAATTGAGATAGACCACTTGACTTAGTACTAGTTGTGTATGACTTGATTGAATTGATCATTGAAGCTTCATTCTAGACTAAGGACTATTCCACACTTGATACACACACACAACACACATGCCTAATGTTTAATGAATGCTTTATTCATTTGTTCGATTATACTTGTTTAAATGTGATGTATGTGTGCTCAACTTTATATGGATCAATCCAAAAAGATTTTTGATCATTTTATATGTTTTTGGAAGTAATTTTTATCACTCTTTGTGTTCTTGTTTAGTGCTTACATTGTTTTTTAGTGTTTAAACATGTTTTGTATTGAAAAATAGGTGTCAGAGTTTTTCGCGACTTACTCGCGACTCACTCGCGACTTGCCAGTCGTCAACCCCAGTCGCGAGTTTCATCCAGAAGCTTTGGCGACTCACTCGCGACTCGCGAAATTTTCGCGACTGAACTTCGCGACTCGCCCAGTCGCGAAACGCCCAAAAACAGCTTTTTAAAGGGCTTTTTGTGGGCAACCTATTTTAAACCTCTCCCATCCTCTGTTAAACCCTCTTTCACTATTTTTACATCAAAATTCAATCAATTTGAATGGTTTTTCATTCCATTAACATCTCTAAGGTAATTATGAACTCTTTTCATTGTTTTTGATCCTTAGACTATGTTTTGGAGAGTTTTGTGCTCTTGGTTGAGTTTTTCATCATAGGAGTTGGGAAAACTTATTTTTTGGTCAAATTTTTGTATGGGATTGGTTTCTTTTGTTGTTTTGCTTTGGATGTTGGCCCCTTGTGGCAAAAAGAGCATGTATTAAGGGTGGTTTTCATGATGTTCATGCATTGTTTCACATTGTTGTTCATAGTGTGCATGCTAGGTGTTTGATAAAATGTCTCTTAGGCATTTTCTCACTTGTTTGGACTCCGATGAGTATCAAACTTTGGGGTTTCTCATGTTTTCTCATTAGGAACATGTTTGGTTCATTGGTTGTGTGTTTAACACACCTTACCCCACATGTGCATTTTTCATGCATTGGTCATGCATTACACTTTGCCACCTCTTGCACACACCTTGCTACCCTTGTCATGCAGTGGTTCATACATTGTTTTTTCATCCTAGCATGTCATGTTTACCTTATGCTTTGTAGCATTTTGTTTCGTCTTAGGTTTGAGCTTCATTTTCTCATGCATCATTGCACCCCTCATGCATCATTGTCATTGTTCATACCTTCATCTCTTGCCCTCGTTTCTCCTTGACCCTTTGTCTATTCCTGACAAAAAGGGGGAGAGTATACTCTAGAAAGTATACCGGAGAGTTTTTGTCATTTCTATATGACCCTTGTGCACATTCTTAGGGGGAGAAATTCTATTTCTCGTGCACACTTGTAGGGGGGGAGATATTCCATAGGGGAGATGCATATACCAAGGGGAAGAAGACATTGTGTTAATATGAAAACTTTGTCTAGGTATTTGGTGCTTGATCAAGTTGCTCACATGTTTCACATCTTGTTCTTGATTGCAATTTTACTTGTTACATTATACTTGTCCGTTTATTACTTGCTTTACCTTGAGGGTCTAATGTGTTTTGTGCAAGTGTTTCTGGTTACAGGTATATATGTTCCAAGTTCATCACAGCTCCTATGATTCATGATAGGGGGAGTGATATGATAAGGGAAGTACTTTTTACTATTTGTACCTGGTACCTTTGTAGGTTTTTAAGGTTCTTGTTTATTTGTACCCATGTTGCTTATGTAAGCTTTAAGGGTTTGGTTTCATGCACTCTTGTAGGCTTTTGTGGTTTGTGTCATGCTTTATGCAGCCTTTGTGCTTTGTTAAATCAGTACTTCTAACCTAATGCTATGCATTCTTTGTGAAGTACTGTCACTCTTGTGCCCGTGTAGGATTTTTCCTAGATGCACATACTTCATGTATTGTGCATTGGTTGAGTGTTGGTCATTCAAGTGATTTACCTTGTGTTTGTCAAATTGAATGTTCGGATGTTCATTCCAAGTGTGAATGAGCATTGTGATCACTTGGTTATAGTGATTGCATGTTTTGGTCTTGCCATGGTTTATTGCTTTACTCCATTGCGCTTGATCGCATTATGCTTGTTCCATTTGCATTACAAGTTTTCTGCATACAATGAACTTATTGTGTTGTTTTGTTTCAGGAGTTCTTGTTCTTATGGTTCTAAAGCTTCACAGATTCTAGAGTTAGGTGTGAGTGAGTTTTCCAACTGTTCCCAACTCACGCGTTAAGTCTAGAGTTTGTTTTAGGGTTTTGTCACGGAATAGCCAAAGGGGGAGATTGTAAGGTTGAAATTTATCAACCATCTTGTTTGCTTTATTCTGTGCCAATTTGCTTATAATTTAGCACTTAGTAACCCTGTATTTAGGTGGGATCATTGTAAGGGTAGTGTGTGAGAAGATGTGAAGAAAAGCTCAAGTTTGTGCAAGAAGGCAGAGTTTCGCGGCTAGGACTCGCGGCTTGCAAGCCGCCAAATGCTGGCACGTGAGATGCACACAGGGGAGCTGAAGGGTCGCACCAGCTGTCGCACTACAGGACAAAAGTCCCAGGATGGCCAAGCCGTTACGTCGCGACTTGAACTCGCGACTTGGACAAGCCACGAGGCCAAGCTGCCAATCAGCCCTGTTTGGCAAAAACTGACTCTTCGTATTCCAAACACACACCACTATATATAGACCCTTATACCCACTAAATTGAGAAAGCTTCTAGAGAGAATTTTGTGAGAGAAACCCTAGAGAAAAACAAGATTGCCTCATCCCCAATCTTTACCTTAGAGACTCTACAAATTCCTCTACTCTCTTGCTCTTCATTGTCACATCCTTGAGAGGTCATTAACCAAATCCTTATCTCACCACACCCACGTCTTTGAGAATGTTCATTTGGTGCTAAGGGAAGCAGTTTGGAAGGAACCAATATACATTGGTTGATGCTATGGTATAGTAGCGGAATCCGGGAAGCTAAAGAAGAAATAGGTTCGGCGTAACCTCGTTGGAGCAAGAAGCTTGGAGGGCTTAGGTACTTGGGTAGATTAGGCTTGGAGGGTCTTCTGCTGTGGATGTGTTACCAAACTTTGTCCGAAGTTAAATTATGTTGGGCCTAAAAAAATTGTGAAAAAATTTAGGGTGGTCACAATTTTTTTTAAGGATAAAAAAATCATAAATTTTTAAAATTTATATATAATATTTTTTTCCCAGGCCAAGGTGGTCCTATGACCACTTTGGACTCAATGTAGAGCTGCCCCTGATTACAAGGTGAGTCAGAATATGGTGGTTCTACTTCCTCTTACTAATTTGTTCCCTTGCCCTCTACTCCATAAGTATTTCCCGCCTTCCTACTAGCCATTTCATGGTTGTTTCAGAGGAGTTGATGAAAGACATAAAGAAAGATCTAGATTCCCCCTAAAAAGGGCCTCATGGATGATCGGAATGAGGGAGTTCTACTTCTTGTTGTCAAGCCAGTTGACCTTCTCTGGACTTTTTATCAATATGAGGTGATTGTAACACAATATATATGACTCGTGATTCAGGAAATTCAATCTTCCGTGTGTAAGGCGGAAGCCCTATAAGGAAAAAATAAAATATGTTTCATGATAATTGGTAGTTCAACCATGCCAATTATCACATCTCTCACACACACACATCACAAATCTAACGTTAATATTAGTTATTGTTGGTTTTTTATTTTATTTTATTTTATTTTATTTTTTATTGTTAGGTCACAATCTGAATGACCCCTTGTGATAAACCCTAATTAATTAATTAATTAGCCAAGTTGTTTAATTAATCAATTAAGCATGCAATTGCGTGGAAGCACAAACAAATCACCAAATACTAAAAATGCAGCGGAAAATAAATAACACGGTGATTTGTTTACGAATGGGGAAAAACCCTAACGGCAAAAACCCCACCGGGTGATTTTCAGGTCACCACTCCCGAAACTCCACTATTATCAAATCAAGCGGTTACAAGAAAGGAATCCCAAGTACCTTACCAACCTACAGTTGAACCCTTACCCCAATACCCAATTGGACTTGATCTGTAGTGACAATTTCCACCTTTGATGCACGGCTCCCAAGTACGTGACTAACCAATGCGCGAATCCCAGTACGCGACTTCAGAACACCAACTTGAGGAAGAATGGTTGGCTGCAAAGTTCTTCAGTTCATCCACAAGATGAATAGCAGGAAGATGCTTGGTTACAAAACCCTATGGTGCAAAGACACAGCAACTTCTTGATGAAAGATGAACTAGGTCAAGAACTTCGTCTGTTGATCACAATTTGCATAAACAGAGATTGCTCAATGATAATACAACTTGTGTCACCCAAAACGGCTCTTAAAATAATCTTTTTATATGTTTAGGGTTAGAAGAAAAGAAGTCCCAAAAACATATTCACGGATCCCAAGAAAATCAGATTTGGAATTCTGACTTTTTAAATCTCGACAGATAGCAGGTGTCGAGGTAGCTATCGAGAGGTGTCGAGCTTTAAAAATTCTGCACTTCAACTTGCTTTCTCTTGGACAGACTTGATGACTTCAACACTTGACCTTGAAACATAGTTTCTTAAAGTATTAAAAACACCTAGATCTACCCAATTACAAGTAGAGTGCGTTTTGTCAAAGGATTAGCCAATTTACATAAATAAGTAAGACATATGTTCTTAGCATGTGAAACACATATGTCCTAACATTTATGAAGCTATCATCGGGGGTACAACATATTCTTTGAAGCTCCATTACTCAAACTCCTTAACTCTTGCTAAGTATCATGTGAAACGATGCAAGGACTCTTATCACCAAGCTAGTGACAATATTACTCTTGTCAATTTAATGTGATTTTTTTTTTAACAAAAAAAAGGTCTCTTATCGGGTTGTAATTTGTTAAGGTTATCAAAAGTGGACTTTGGCCAGGTTAATCTCTTTTATTATATTTTTTTTTCTTGGCTTGATATTGTTTCTACCAATGGGCGAAGAAACATATACAAGCCTTCTACTCTCAGGGCCCTAGAAAAGCTCGGAGGAAAAGCTTTAGAAAATTGAAACTGATGGAGAAAATTATGGTTTAAGAGACTCAAATTATTGTACGCCTATATACATATAGACAAATAAATTAATCATAAAATTAGTTTAATTAAAAACTGAAAGTTGAAAACACTGTAGCAAAATAATTTTTAAATATGTGAATAATGTCATGGGACTCAATTTTATAGAACAATTTGTTGAAATCTTGTGAGTCTTGTGAACAATGCACGGGACTCACACAAAAAGGCCAAACGCTAGCCATGGGAAAACCCAAACGCTATCCAAACCAACACTAAGGTTAACTTAGGCAAACCTGTGTCATGTGAAGGCCCATTATTCCCAACTCAGCCCACTGTCCCAACTCGTAGCTGTACTTGTTTGGCTATAGATAAACTCAAAGCAGATAAGATTTTGTTGAGGTACAAATTTTCGAGCCATAATTTCATTAGCCCACTCACAAAAATATATACCCATACAAGCCCATAAGCTATTTTGAGCCCACATAAATGTTTCTCACATTATTGCCCAACTTGGGCTCCCACAAATACTTCCTATATAAACCCCATAAATTACCTTGGGCCCTCTCACAAATATTACCCATAATATCCCACATATTATCCAACTTGGGTTTTTCACAAAAATACTTATGACATTACTACCAAATTGGGCCACAAACCTACACTACCTCCATAAAAAAAGCCTAAAGTCATTTACCTTTTGGGCAAAACCCAAAAAAGCCCAACAAAACAAAGCCCGTTATGATACGGCACCTCTAAAGTCTGTTACGATACGGTACTCTAAAAGTCCGTTACGATACGGCACCTCTAAAACCTGTTACAATACGACACTCTAAAAGCCCATTACGATATGGCACCTCTAAAGCCCGTTACGATACGGCACTCTAAAAGCCCATTACGATACAGCACTTTAAAGCCCGTTACGATACAGCACTCTAAAAGTCCATTACAATACGGCACCTCTAAAGCCCGTTGCTACAAGGCAATATTTTTACAAAATCCTATAAAGCCCAAATACTAATTTGGCACCTATTTTCACAAAGCCCAAATACTAATTTGGCACATATTTTCATAAAGCCCAAATGATAATTTGGCACTATTTTTACAAAGCCCAAATACTTGATTTGGCACTATTCTTACAAAGCCCAAATACCTATTTTGGGCAACTATTTCTAAAAGCCCAATATTATTTTGGCAACTATTTCTAAAAATTCCAATATTATTTTGGCACCTGTTTTATATATGCTAAAGTCCCTCACTCATGGGAAATATAATTACTCATCTCTCAAAAATATTTCTTTTACAAAATTCATGGAAACTATGCCCATTTTTTCCATAATCAACTAACTACAAAAGCCCATGTGTATTACCCATTGCAAAACCATTTTTTGTAAGGATGACTAAGCCCAAGGAAGGTCAAAGCCTAGCTGAGCCAGCCCAGCTCATATACAAATCCTAGCAGCTGAAGCTCACATGAGTTGTCCAGTCAAACTTCAGCACAACCTAGCAGCTGGAGCCCATCACCATCAATTCCAGCATGTCCAATCAGATCAAAAGAGGGACATGTGTCCAGCAGGGGTTAAAGCCTTCCTTGCCAAGCTAAATTCCATCATTTCTCATGTGACATAAAGTTGAGCTGACATGACAAAAAGCTAGGAAGTTTCAGCCAGCTATACCTCCTTTCTTCTCCAACCCATTCAGTCAAAGACTAAGGGCAGTCATAACCAGACTATGGAAGCTCTTGGAACAGCTAGAAATCAGTTCATTTTCATGCCAAAAACGTGTACTCTCTGGTTTATGGACCAAACACATGAACCCCAAATGGGGAAACTTAGGGAAATGTGGTTGGAGGGCACCAAAGGGGATCCCAGCAGAGTTCCCAGCATAGGGCTCTAAGATTGACACCTAGCTTGGGGTGATACAATCTGTCCTAGGGAACTCTAATTCTAGTAGCAGCAAAACCAAGATCATTAGCCTAATACATGCTTTAATCCCATCAGCTAAGGTCAAATCAGCATTTAATGCTAGGCTAGAATCCCAGCTGTTATTACCCAAAACAATAAGAACATCCTAAAGCTGAGCTTACTACTCTTGGCCAAAATCCTAAGAATGATTCTCTAAGGATTTTCTGAAGATTGAGGAATATTTAGCAAAAATTATTTGCTAATTAACCCCTAAAACACAACTATAAATGGAACTCTCCATTAATGCTTCACCAACACACTAAGACAGACACCAAGAGAGAAGAGCTCTTCTTGAACTTCTCTGTTTTAGTCTTCTCTAAACCCTAACAAAGTTCTGAGTCACTGAGCTCTCAGCTTCAAGCATAGAAACTGAGTTCTCCAGCTCCTAGCTCAAAAACACCCCTCATACCTCTACTTAAAAACACTCAGCAACCCCCAGCAAAAAGTCTCAGCAGCTTCACTAAACACTCTCTCTCACTACTCATACTACCTGAAATGTCCCTCATTACTCACTACTCATACCATATCCATGAGCATACCTTGGCACCATAATGATCTTGTTGCACTAGCTGGAATCTCTCTCTCTCCCTTCATCTCACACTAAGTTTTCCTCATTATTTGTTATAATGGAACCCATGATATTTACTTATTCATTTATTATTGAAGGTTATGATGTAACTGTTACTATAGAATTTTTCTCTCATATTGCTGTCTTAGAAGACTCTTCTCTAGAGCTAACGGATGATGAATTTGAAAATGTAGATATTTTCCTTAATCTGTGAAATAGCTAACAGCTGGAGGTTTATTATGTTCTGTCTCATTTTACTGTTGAGCTATTTTCTGCAGAAACATTTTACTACTGGGCTATTTTCTGCAGAAGCATTTTACTGCTGTACTATTTCTTATAGTATGCTTTTTACTCATGCTGACATGTCTGCTATAGGAATTGTTTATGGGTCATTCTTGTCAGTCTCAACCTAAGCCCAAAGCATAAAATAAAGTGAGTTCTTTGGATCTTCACCGATAGCCTTTGGGCCGTGCCTTCGGAAGGAAAAACTTTTTCGCCCCCAACAGATTTAAACCATTCACAGTGGGTGGGTGCGATTGTTATGTAAAGTTGTACAATTTAAAATCTCATTTGGGAGGAGGGAATGAAAAAAAAAATGGAAATGAATGAAAATAATTTTAGAATATTCTTCCATTGTCTTGTTTGAGAGTTCTAATGGAAGGAATATAAAGTACATTCCCTTGTATGAGAATTTAAGTGTGAGAGAATGAAATGGGTAGGAGAGAACACTCATTCCTCTCTTTTTCTTTAAAACCTCAAATTTTTATTCTCCAAAAATTGGGAGGAATTTGAGAGAATAAAATTAGATTTAATGAATTTTTTCAATAAAACTCCCAAGATACCCCTATATATTAAGCCTTTTATTTTAAAATAGGGGTCTAATAGTAATAATGTCATAAAATGATACTTACATTCCATTACTAAAACTCCCAAAATACCCCTATGCTAAAAATTGGGTCTTTAATTATGCTACAAATTATTATTTTTATTATATATAATTGAATTAAATAATTTTTATGTTATCTTGGTTTGACCTCAGTTGAACCTTGATTCGACCCAAAAACCTTGAATATCTTCATTTTTCAGTTCTTTGAATGGTTTGGGTTGGTTTGGGTTTCAAAACAATGCATATACTCTATTACTTAGGGAGGTTCAACAGCTTCTATAGCAAATTTATTTTTCTAAGGATGCAAAAGCTCGTCAAGATATGGTCCTTTGGACCCACACCAAGAGATTAAACCCTTGCAGTCACTACCTTGACCAATCAACCCACACCCTCATGATCTAAAACCAATATTAAGTTTCAGGTAAGTGAGGGTGTGTTATGGGAGATTGAACGAAGGCACTCTAGCTAGAGTGAAATTTTTCTGCTACCTTGACCAATTGACCCACACCCTCACGAACTTCTAAAACCAATTCCAACTATGGTGACTTGATACGTGAGTGGATTCTTTAATACCAGGCACTGCCCTATTTGGAGGAGGATTGGAAATTTAATACTAATAACCAGATAAATTACACATTTGGGGTTGCATGAAACAATTTATACATACATGGATTCCAATTTTTTGTGCATAAATGAATCCAAATGAGAATCTAAATTCCACTCTTTCTCTCTCCAAAAAAATGAATCTAAATATTCAACATTCGAACTACAAATATTTAGTCTTTTTCTCCCAATTTCATGTGTAAATTTTTATTTATTTTTTGTTTTTTTTGTTTTTGAATGTTAGATTTGTATTTGTTCTACATTTAGGTAATGTCTTCATTATGGTTGTTGATGCTTGTAATCAAATAAATGTATTGAATGACTATGCTCGGTTAGAGAAGGAGTAAGAGATCCAACCCTTAATGATTAAATTATTTTGAGAGAGTAATGGCATTAGAAATTCTAAGGATAGAGGAACTGACAAAACATATAAAACAACTTTTTAGTAAGATTTAATAAAAATAAATTTTTTTTTTTTTGTTTTATAGAGTGGTCATGTGCAGTCCACATGATCCCCTTCCATTACTCATGATGGATGGAAATTTGACAGAGTGGTCAATGTAGTCAAACAGTATTATGAGTCAATAATACAAACCTAATAAGATATAGTCTATTTGTAATTGATCCAAACTTCAAGGGTCTTTTTACAATTTGGTGTACTCTAAAGTCCTAAATTTGGAATTGTTTAAGTTGAGATTTGTTATTTTTATTTTTATTTTTATTTTTATTTTTAAGAACAGTATTTCAACCAGATCCATAATAAGGTCAACGTATAACTTTACCAGGTATTGATAACTCCTTTAATCCTTTTGGGTTCATCTTGTTGCTTAGCCCACTAGAGATGACTTGTAATCTAAAGTCATTCCAATCTTAGATTAGAAGTCATTCCAAGCTTTTGGGTAACATAAAGGATTAAGAAAGAAGAAAGGAATCCATATAGAGCATGAAGAAACGGCAAGGGGCTATTCTAGGTTGAGGGTCCGCATACTGTGGACAAAAACAGTAGACAAAGTAAAACTTCTCATGCCCCAATATCAAGAGAAGCCCTATTCTAGGTTGAGGGTCCACATACTGTGAATTTTTTTTTTTTCTTAAATGCAAAGCATCAGAGAACTCTTACACACTCCTCTGTTAGGAATAGCTCCCTCGCTCAAGTTGGTTGATGTTGATCCAACGTACCTACACTTCCTCTTCAATAATTTTTATTGCTTTGCTATTTATTTGATATCTTTATTTGTCCTTGTATATCAATTGTATTTTTTTCTTATGAAAAGAGAATACCTTTTTATTTAAAATGTAATTGTTTCCTCTTATTATCAAAAAAAAAAAACAAATGTACTTCTTTTTAAATGTAATTGTTTGAATTTCCACCACGCATGCATTATCCCTCTCTGCCCTGTCTAACCTTTCAATGTGGACAGTAACGCAAATTAGGTTAAGAAATTCTAGTATCATATAAAAAGTTACAATTTTTGCTACAATTATCTTATGTGACAAATTGTGATTGACTGCTTGTCACTTTCACGTAATCCTCATAGAAATGTCTATTTCATCAATTCTTTCCTCGAGATAGTGTTGATCATCATTTTTTCTCCACCACTTATTATTTGGTACTTGAACAGTTGCGACAAAAGTTGTGATTTTTTACATAATTCTAGAATTTTTTATTATGTACTAGGTAAATTACGATAGCCGAAATCTTAGATGGTCATAAGGGCCCATCTTTGTATCTACGTATGTCTATTTCACCGATTCTTTCTTCAAGATAGTGTTGATCACCATTTTTTGTCCACCATCTATTATTTGGTACGTGAATAATTGCCAAAAAAAAAAAAAAATTGTGATTTTTTGATATGGTTCTAGATTTTTTTTTTTTTTTTGGTACTAGGTAAATTACGATAGCCGAAATCTTTGATGGTTAGGACCCATCTTTGTACCTGTCAATGTCATGAATATTTTTTTCCTATCATAGTACGATTTAATGTCATTAACAGTTTAATACTTTTTTGTTTTCTTTTTTTGTTTGTGTTTTCTCAAGCAGGGGGAATGAAAGCTCAAAAATGTGTTAAAAACACAAGAGCTATTTAGATCCCCAAATAAAAGTTACGGCTCGATTGATTTTACGCTAACTTAATACTAAGTGTGGAATAAAGTAAATGCGAGCGGATAAACAAACAAGCTACTCTAATCCATAATCATAATAACACAATAGTAAAATGAAATGTAAAAGAGTAGGGAAGAAGAATACAAACACAAAGACAACACAGCGATGTGTTATCGAAGAGAAAATCGAAGTTCTCAGCGAAAAACCTCTCCACCACCCTCCAAGCGATCAATAATCCACTAGACAATCAGTTGGGATACATGGGTTAGCAAGAGACCCTCCAAGCCTAATCTACCCGATGTACTTAAGCCCTCCAAGCTCCTACTCCAACAAAGCTTCTCAGAACCATGTCTTGTCTAGCTCTCCAGATCCCGCAACAAGCTCCATGTTGCATCCGCCATCCTTGGCATCTTCCAATGCTTCCCAGCAGCACCAAAAACACTCTCAACACTTTAAATGTGTGTGGGTAGTGTTTAGGTAGAAATCTCTTCTCAATAGGTATGACAATGGGAGAGAGAATGAGAAGAGACTACAAAGATTTCTCTCTAAGAATGAATAGCTCTCTCTAATAGGTGGGTGTGTTATAGAAACCTCTCTTAGGGTTTTTCCCTCTGGATAGCCACATTACAATTTGTGGGTAATGGGGTTATATATAGTATGGGTGAAGGGTAAGAAAGTCACATTTAAAAATCCTCCAAGCAGAGAGTTTCGCAGGTATCTTGCGAGAAGGCCTTACATGCGAGATACTCGCAAAATCGACAGTCTGGCACGACTCTTTAGCTTCCAGTAATGTGCTTCTCACATGCCCTTTTCACAGGAACGCTTCTCGTGAACTTCTCGCGAGCTAGTCGCGAAATGCACTGATCTTCAATTAAGCTTGAGTGTTCACCAACTTAATACTAAATCCAATATAATAAAATTCCACAAAATACAAGGAACAAAATTAAAGCAATTACAACACTTTTTGTCATGGAATAAACCAACACTAATGTTATGAGAAAAATCATAACTTAACAGGGAATATATGCAACAACTTGTGAAGCTAAAAACTCATAAAAGAAAAAAAAGGAACTTGTGAAGCAAAATAGTTTTCTTTTGTGCTGAGTGATCGCATTATAAATAATGGAGTTCGAGGAAGGATTGGAGCCAGTAAGTCCTACTGGACAGTACTTCAACAGCTCTGTGCTATCAGTATCCATTATTGCTGTTATGGAATTTGAGATTCCAATCAACAACCTGCCCTCCATAATGTCATTGCTCAAAGATGTGTTCCTCCCCATCAATCCTCGTTTCTCCTCCATTATGGTGCTCCCCTCTCTCTCTCTCTCGCGCTCTCTCCCCTTTTATATTACACTTATAAATTTCTTAATTTCTCAGTTTAATTAGATGAAGTTGTTATACGCGTGCAAAAGCAATATATGGTTAACTAGCTATGAGAAAGTATTAAGCCTATAGCATATTTTCGAAGTGGTTTTATTCATTATTTTCTAATTAATTACCTTTCTTCCAGAATACTATGTTCTTTAATTTCAATAGTATTTAAGCAAAAAGAAGAAGTTATTTTAGCCTATTTCAAAAATGGCACTAATTAGTAGTGAGAATTTGAAAATAGGTTACAGGTAAAAAAGGTGAGAAACAATGGAAAAGAGTAGAAGTGAAGCTTGAAGACCACATTAACGTTCCCATTTTCCCTATTGGATTGTCACCTGATTCATATGACAAATATTATGATGACTACATTTCAGAGATAGCGATGAACCAGTTTCCACAAAACAAACCACTATGGGAAATTCACATTGTTGAATATCCAACAAGCAATGCAGCTGGTACCATCATATTCAATCTTCACCATGCTCTTGGTGATGGTTACTCTCTCATGGGTGCACTTCTTTCTTGTCTGCAAAGAGCTGATAATCCTTCTCTTCCCTTAACATTTCCTTTTAGCCAACGCTCAGAGTCAAAAAGTGATAGATTAAGCAGATTGGTGTCCCAACTCTTTTCCTTAATCTTTAATACTATATATGATTTTGGATGGAGCGTGTTAAAGAGCAATTTGATTGAAGATGATCGAACTCCGATAAGGTCTGGGGAAAAAGGAGTGGAGTATCGACCAATTACAATATCAACTATGACATTCTCTCTCGATCACATCAAATTTATTAAGGACAAGCTTGGAGTGGTAAGCTCAACACACACACACACGTTTGCAATAATTATACACTTCATTTCACATATGCCATATTAACATGCTATGATGGGATCTGGTACGCTAGTAGCTGTGAATGAAACCCTACATACATTTAATTGTTTGTTCAACAGTTCCAAGGCACACGTTTGTTTTCAATAGAGTTTTTTTTTTTTTTTTTTTTTTGAAATATGAATCAATTTCTTTCGCATATCAATCTTGGTATGTACTGTCTACATCCAATCGATTTACCAAAGAGATCAGCCGATGGGTAAAAGGTGGTTGGCTGCATATACTCAAGAGGATTATTTATTGCTCATCTAGGAGTGCCCACTAATCAGGTTTTATTGCACAACTGTACTTAGTCCTAGAATTCCAAACCTACTGTTAACTAATGGAACTCGGGTTATCAACAAGTAAGAGCAATTACATCAGTTTACTTAAATTTTTCTCCTTATTTTAGAATAAAAACTTATTTTTTTATTTTAATTAATCACTTTTTAAAACACCTACATCAAATTTCCTATTCTAAACCCTATTTCATTTAAATATTATATCATCACTCTTTTTTTTTCCTTTCACTTTTCAAAACACAAATCTTACTTTATCACAATTGCCACAATACAAAAACTGCTAAAATATTGATTTGGAGAATGAAAATTTTCTTTATTACAATTACCATAATACAAAAACTACTAAAATATTGATTTGGAGAATGAACATTGCTCCCTAAATATAGGGAGCAATTGTAGCAAAACCCCAAAATATAGAAAGGATGGGAAAGCTAATGTGAGGTGCTTTTTGGGTTTTCTTCCCTTACTCTATTTTAGAGAGACTTATGCCATTGCACTAAGTTATCAGATTTTCGATGGTTATATTAAATTTTTATTTCTCTTGCTCACCTAGAAAACACTTAATTTTCTTCTTCTTTTCTTCATATTTTTCCATTCATTCAATATTGTCAGATGATTGGACTAAAATTTGAAAAGCTTGTTTTCATTTGGTTTTTTGGTGAGAATTAGTTTATTTTTACTCAATTGAATAATATATTCTCAAGTGCAAACCATAAATGATGTAATTACTGGTATAATCTTCTTTGGCACCCGGTTATATATGCAAGAGATTAGCCAGAAATCAAGCAAAGCGGATTCCACAGCAATAGTGTTTCTCAGTACAAGGACAGTTAGGGGCTACAAGTCTGTCAAAGAGATGATCAAACCTGAATCTGATACACCATGGGGAAACCAGTTCGGTCTCTTACATGTATCAATACCAAAGTTTACAAATCTAAAATCCTCAAACCCCCTTGAGTTTGTTTTAAAAGTACACAAAATAATCAAGAAGAAGAGAAACTCTTCATCTGTATATTTCACTGGTTTCCTATTGTCAATTATGAAGAAACTAAAAGGCCCTGAGGTACATACACAATTTTACTCTTGACATCTCTAGATTTTTTAAATTAAAAAAGACCCTACATAGTTTAATATGAAGTTGCTTGATTTGAAAGTCTAATACTTGTCTACCATGACTAAGGTTTTTAAATTGTAATTGTTTTCCCCCAAAGAAGTCAACAGTTTTAAACCTTGAGGATGGTTTATAAATAGTTAAGCAAGCCACATAATTAAATTCAGTGATTCTAACATTACATTCAAAATTCATATAAATTTTCTCTTAAAGCAACATAAAAAGTACTTAAGAAGTTTTGCTTCTTTAGCTCCTTGTTTTTGGCTTTTGTTTATGTGGGATGTTATAGTTTGCCTCTTTAGCTCCTTGCTGGTTGTATTATGAAAGCAACATAAAAGTACTTAAAGAAGTTTAAGTTTGCTTCTTTAGCTCCTAGCTGGTTGTACCATGAAAGCCACATAAAAAGTACTTAAAAGAAGTTTGCTTCTTTAGCTCCTCGTTTTTTTTTTTTTTTTTTTTTCGAGAATTTCTTTAGATCCTAGCTGGTTGTATCATGAAAGCAACATAAAAAGTACTTAAAAAAGTTTGCTTCTTTAGCTCCTTGCTGGTTGTACTACGGGCTTTGGTCCTTTCATGGATACTGTAACGTTTCTGGTTTTCAGTATATATATCCTTTATCTTAGAGGGGGAAAAGTACTTAAACAAGAAGTAATTATTAGTTACTTTTTTGTCTATATAGAACAGAGAATGTTTAAAATATATACCGAGCTATATTTTGAAGAACCATTTCAGAATTTTTCTTTGCTATGGGCAACGGGCATGCGGTGGTGGCAGGCAGCATCTAGATACATCCAAAGAGCATCAAATTACTCAAGCATGTCGATCTCAAATATGATAGGGCCAGTGGAACAAATGGCTCTGGTTAAACATCCAGTTAAAGGCTTATACTTTATGACCGTTTAAAGTACCTCAGGTAAAGTTCTCATAAATTAGCTACATTCGGGTTTTCAAAGTTAGCTACCATCTTATCACAGCGCTTTGTTTATTTCTTTTTGAGACCTCACATTGATGTTTTTATTTTGTTGTTAATTTTGAACGAAGTACTTAAAACTGTCTTATTTAACCCAACCCAATCTCCTCCCCTAAAAAGAAATATATATATATATATATATATATATACACACACACACGGCCCATGTATTTTGGGCATATGACTACGCATTACAAAAGTATCAATTATTAGGAGACTTTTGATTTTACATACTTTTTAGCTCTTCTTTACACAAGCATTACCAATAATTTTGTGCCCTGGGCCTTTTTGGCAATTGCTTATATGCTAATTGCAGAAAGTTCGTTTAAGTATAGTTGTACCTTAAAAACCCAAAAAACAAATAAACTTGATTAGGTTTCCGAGTTGTGACTTACCATGAATATAGGATTGGTAAGGATTAGAGATTCATATAATATTGGGGAAAAAGATGCTATCTGAATAGTCAAGAAATTGAAGATATACAATGCGGTAGTGTCAAAATAATGGCTTCCACCGTTCATAGTTTTAGTTAATTTCATATATTTTCTAGCCACTATAGCAAATGCTAATTTTGTTGTTTTGCAAAGTCTTACAATTACAATGGTTAGCTACATGGGAAATCTGAGGGTTGCCGTCGACTCAGAGAAAGGGTTCTTAGATCCCCACAAGTTCAAGTCGTGTGTGATCAATGCCTTTGAGATGACACTCCAAGCGGCACATGAAATTCCCACATGAAAATATATAATTTGAAGTGTCAAATTACATTATTATTAGAGCTAATAAAGTTGAATTTGGTTTTGGATTCTATACGTAAGTTTGTTGTAAAAAATTTCATAAGAAAGTACAAATATGTATCCAAGTGTCTTGTGAAAGTATTAGTTAACGGCGAAGGGAGGGAAGTTAGGGGCAGCATTATATTTTTCCGATCTCTTTTAAGTTTTAAATCTAATCTATACTATATATAAAGCAAATTCCCCTATTTCAACTAGACTTTTTTGTGATTTAAAAATACCCTCATTAATGAATGGTAATTTCATTTAGAAATATGGTCATAAATGTCAAATAACAAATTTCATTTTGAATTCAAAAAGAGAACTCCTAACATTTACGATTTTTTTTCCCCTTTACGTTCAAAAAAGAAATTACAGTTACTACTTGATGATGCTGAAAATCATCAGTTAGTCACACGGTCTTCACATGCTCAAGACAACACCTGCAAAATACAGAACAAAAAGACCTTAGGAGAGTACCGATGTGATACCGGTCAAAGACCCTCCGAATGTTAAGTTGGAGAATGTTCACAACTCTAGAGTGACAGAGTTGGGAGAAATTACACGTACCTTCATTTGTGGGGGCTTTGGGGGTTTTTATAGTAGTATAGAACCGACTTTTTTCTTTCTTAGGGAAGGGGAACTTTTCCTTATAAGGAAGATCCTCATAAAAGCTCTTATTTTACAGGATCCTTTCCATATAACGATTTTGTTGATTAGGGTTAATCCTGAGGCACAAGATATTTCCTTTTGAAATTTCTTCACTCAAACCATGTGGATGTCACGTGACCTTGCCGCCATCCACATTGTATCCGTCCTCTTCTGTACACGCTCCCTGTCTTCTTCCATCATTTTGATCCGTCACTCGTGAGTGATTCAATAGAATGAGACCGTCTACATCTATTTCACCCTCTTCAGTTGCCCCCCCCCCCCCCCCCCACTCTACGGGCCCATCCCATAATGTTAGGACGGATCCGTGGAATGACGGTCTAATTTTAACTTCGAGAGATGCGTTCTGATTGACAGGCTAGCCTAGGGTCATAAATGTCGTAGGTACATGTGGCACATTTTTAATGGTTAATTGCTCGAATTGAAGTGTCCCTTCGTCTTTTGTGCTGTTACCTTTATATATACATGCTCCTTTATCTTTCATTTTCACTTTCTGCAACAAATTTATAACCAAAGCGCTACCATCCTCTTCACCAAACTGGCATACCGTCTTCTTGGCGCTACTGTCTAATTGGTGTTCCGTCGTCCATACCTTTTTCTGTTGCCTTCTCCGTTTTTTGCTCACTCGGTAAGTATCCTTTACTTTAAGTTGAATTTCCTTAGTCATTTATTTAAATTTCACTAACCCGTCATTTATGTAGTTCGTCAAAGTCTTAGGGTTTGTCCGTCATGTGTAGGTGACTAATGTCTAGTGCGTCGAGTGAACACTCATGTGTCTGTAAGGGAGTGGGCTACGATGAGGTGTATTTGTTAGGTCAAGACGACCCAAGCACCTCTTCTGAAGAAAGGGTCCCGTCCACTAACTTACCTTCCACGGAGGATGATGATTTGGACAGAGACGGATCAGAAAGTGATTCAAATGAAGACATAAGAAATGATGAGCCCCCTGTCCAGTCTGTCATAAGAAATGAAGACATAAGAAATGATTCAGGGAGTTCATTGTGCTCCCATTGTGGACGATAAATGATTTCAACTCGTCCATCAAACAACATCACTTCAACACACTTAGGGAGAAGTACCAGATACTCGTCAACATTCCAATGCGTCTACCCCTTAAACAGGAAAAATGTTACTACAAGGGTGTAGAAGAAGTCGGTGTATATGAGCAAATGCTAAAAGCAAGGCTTAGGTTCCCCCCTAAGTGCTCTACACCATCATCTTCTCTAGTATTTTGGACTGGTCGTCACCCAAATCTCTCCGAACACCTGGAGTGTATTTTTGGGCACAGAAGTGCTATACTGAGTGATGACCGACGGGGCACGTAGGATGACGGTGGAAGAGTTCTTCTATTGCTACCCTCCATCTAAAATCACACAATCAAGAGGCATGTACAGTTTCGTGCTGAGGAGCCCATTGCTTAGGCTAGTGTGCAACACCCCCGACTCCAACTGGAATTGGAAGAGTCGCTATTTCTTTATCCAAGGTGACGAATGGATGTGTCACCCTGGTGACTAAGAATACATGCCCGTGGACAAAACTTGGGGCATTATGCCCCCGTCCAGTATGCATTCTTCTTTATGAGGTTCGTACTTTAAATTTTTTTTTTTTTTTTTTTTTTGATATTCTAACCATCTCCTATTGTAGCTCGGAATCATCCAGAAGTCACCCTTGAGGAGTGGACCTTCTTGGAGAAGATTTTCACAACCACCAAGCTATCCGAGAGGTCGTGGACCAAGCTTGTTACCTTGGACACCCTCCATTAGTATTGTGACAATCCCAAACCAACTACAGCTGCCCGTCGTTACGATACACAAATTTGCCAACGTAAGTCCGTTGTCCAACCCCTTGATTTCCTTTCTTGCTTTTCAAGTTATCTAACTCCTTTTATCCGTCCACCTTTGTGCAGAAATGGAAGAGAGTAGGGGAAGGGCTTTCATTAAGCAGCAAGCTGCCAAGAAAAAGCAGGAGGGAGGGAGGTTAGGGGCAGCGTTATATTTTTCTAATCTCTTTTAAGTTTTAAATCTAATCTATACTATACTCTATATATATATATATATATAAAAGCAGATTCCCCTATTTCAACTGGATTTTTTTGTGTTCAAAAATACCCTCATTAATGAATGGTAATTTCATTTAGAAATATGGTCATAAATGTCAAATAACATATTTCATTTTGAATTCAAAAAGAGAACTCTGAACATTTAGGATTTTTTTCCCTTCACGTTCAAAAAATAAATTACAGTTACTACTTATCTCTAAAGTTTATCTTTTTTATTTGTTTGAAAAATAAAAATATATATTTCTAAATTATAATAGATGCAAATTATTAACCTTTATCCAAAAAACTAGAAGAGCTTCTGAGCACGCACATGAGCGCGTGCTCAAAGGCTAGTAGTTAATAACTTGTCATTAGGCCAAGAGTCTTGTAACTTCCTGGCACTTCCTAGCATTTATAACAAAAAATGTTTAGGATACAAATTCTCCCCTCTCCAACTATCGAAATTTAAAAAAAAAAAAATAGTAAAAATAAATAAATTTGTCATTTGAGATTATAGATGTTATAATTTTTCATGTCATGTGACTAATCAGTTATATACATACAAAGGCAGAGCCAAGGGCAAGGAAACTCCTCCAAAAACTTCTTATAGGTACATGTTGAATGACAAAGTTTCACAACAAACTTGATTCTAACTTAAGGTTATAACTTCATTCAATGTCTTTTTATTGAATGTGAATTTTGATAAATTCACAATTGGATTGCGTTTTCCTTTTATACCTTCCATGCTTGCAAAATTTTCTGAAAATCAAAGATTAATAGCTATGTTATCAATTAAATGTTTAAATTTAAATTTTATTTTTTGTAGTTTAAAATTATGCATAAAAAATAAGTTTATAGATTGAAAAGCAAATTACTTTCGATTGACATAAAATTTGATGTGTGTTAAGAACATGAAAAGCATGTAATCCAACAATTACATTTTAAAAATATGTAGCCATGCTAATTTTTATAGTGAAATTAGGGTATAACTAAGTTTGTAGCCAAATTTTGCCCTATATTGAAAAAGTTCTTTTAGTACTTTTACCTCGTGGAAGAAGAAAGAAAACAACCAGACTTGACATTACAAAGCCCCATAATAGGCACTTAATAGTATACATCCTCTTTTGTCTCAAAAAGAAAGAACAAAATAAAACAAAATGTGAAAAATAAATTGATTAGGCTGTAAAAAAGTCAACCCGAGCTTAGTATTAAAAGTATAAGCTTGTGATGAAGACTCTTTTTTTGCCCCACATGGCATTACTTCATTGGCAACCCATGCCACATCAACATATTATTAATTTTTGGGTAAATCTCATTTAAAGCCTAAAATAACCTTATATCTTATCTAACTACATGGATTGGGCTTACATGACCCACAAGATCCTTACTTCAAGAGGCGGATTCATGGTCCACATTTCCTCTTCATCAATTGGGATCATAACCCCTCGGCATCATCAATATCAGCATATGGATCGGGCTCAAGCAATAAACAAAGCTCACGGCCCATATTACCTCTCTTATATTCATGGAAAGTGACTTCTCCAACAAAAGCTCATATTTACACAAAATGACAACAAAGCCCAAGGTATGTCATCTCATCTTTGGCTTATGATCCAAGCTTATGAGTCTCTTTGGAGAAACTTTGGGAGTCATGGTTTGGAGGGTCAAGAGGTATGTTCAGTAAAGCTCCTGCAGTTTAATGTTGATAAAAGAAACATGTTGCTTGGTGTGTCTTCTCCAATTCCCTGAACTTTGACGAGTCTGTGTGTAGCAGGTAACATATGATAAGCCTCTCTTATCACCTAGCACTTAAAGTGATAAAACTCTCATTGCTCTTTTCCTAAAACTTAATATTCATCATATGACAAATACTCAATATCTCCAGCCATCTAAATGTTGAAAAAATAACTATTCATTCAGTCTCCAGCTGTTACTACACAAATTTAGAAACCTAAGTATATTACTCTAAATAAACTATATTACTAGTTTCAGCTAAAATCCAACTCAAACACATGGTTAAATCTGATTGGCTATCTTTAATCTCCAAACATATAAAATATTCATGATATATTTAATACCCAGTTTCCATCTGCTATAATCAGACCAAATATTCCTCTACAATCTATCAGAGCAGAGCATTAAATATTCTTCTTGTTCACCAAGATTAAGTTACAACACAACGAGACATTGACTAGATCTCTAAAGCTTCATTAGCTATCAATCAATCATTCTATTACTTACTAAAAATGTATTGTAATTGAATCTTGGACCAAAAATATAAACACCCAAAAGAGGAAACCTTTCCAACAAAACACTAGCAGTGTGTTCAACACTTGACACCTAACTGAAAGTGACATCACCAGCCATTTAATGCTCAAATCCTAGCATCCAGTTGCTATACCCAAATAAGCAAGATACCCTTAAAAGAGATCTTACCATTTTCTGCCAAACCCGTGAAATAAATGCTGAATATTCTCTCCAGCAGCCTAACATCATCTAGCTGACTTCATCTACTTTTGGCCCAAGCAACAACTATCTTATGACAACTATGACAGCTTTTTCATACAGCTGGGACAAGTTTTTTAGAACAGATGGGATAGCTGACCCAGCAGCCTTAACATTACAAATTTTCCCTATTTGGCTAAAGACCAAAACCAACCAAAGAAACTATCTTTTTCTTTCTAAAATCCTTTCATTTTTTGCTGATCTTTCCTCTAGCTGATATTACCCAAAACAGCAAAAACCCTTTAAAGCTAAACATACCATTTTCGGCCAAAATCTAGGATGGATTTTTAGAAGATTCATTGCTAATTGGGACAGATTTTGGCTGAGATTCTTTACTAAATACCCCCTTAAACTCAGCTATAAATAGATCCTTCATCAGCATACCAAAGTGATAGGCCAAGAATGTATTGACCCCTTGTGATGAATTAACAAATTAATTAGCCAATTTAATTAATTATTTAATTCAATTAGCATGCAATACATGTGATAGCACAAACAAATCACCAACTAAGTTAAAGTACAGCAGAAAATAAATTTACACGATGATTTGTTTACAAATGAGAAAAACCTACATGGCAAAAACCCCCACCGGGTGATTTTAAGATCACCACTCCCGAGAATTCACTATTATCACAACAAGCGATTACAAGTAAAGGAATCCCAGTGCCTTATATCAACCTACAATTGAACCCTTACCCCAGTACCTAATTGGACTTGTTTTGTAGTGACAATCTCTCATTTTAATGCACGGCTCCCAGTATGTGACTAACCAATTCGATGCGTGGATCCCAGTACGCGGCTTACTCACTAACTTGAGAAAGATGTTGGCTGCAAAATTCTTCAGTTCATCAACATGATGAAGATCATAAAACTCATTGGTTACAAAACCCTACGGTGTACAAACACAGCAGCTTCTTCAAGAGAAAGCTAAACTAGGGCAAATTCTGTCGCCAATCACAATTTGCATGAATACAACTTTGCTTCACACTTGCGCAACCTTTGACGGCCCTTAAAACAATCCTTATATATGTTTAGGGTTGTGAGAAAAGAAAGCTCAAACATGTATTCACAGATTGAAGTGAAATCCGCTCTGAAAAATTGATTTTCATAAGCCTCAATAGATAGCCTATCTATCGAGAAGCTGTCGAGCATCAGGCTAAAACAGCTTTTTAAACCTCGATAGATACTAGCTGTCGAGCTTTAAAATCCAGCATTTCTTCACTTGATTCTTGAACAGATTTGCATAGTTGTAACACTTGAACTTGAAACTTTGTTCCTTGAAGTATTAAACACATCCTAGATCTACCCAATTACAAGTAAAATGTGTTTTGTCAAAGGATTAGCCAATTCTATATCGACATATGTTCCTAATAATGAATCACATATGTCCTAACACAAAGCACACCAATAGAGAAGAACAACTCTCTCTTAAACTTCTATATTCTCTCTCCCTCTAATTATCTTCTTAAGCTCTTAATGAAGTTCTGAGCTTTCTGAGATTTTAGTTTTCAAATTAGGAACTAAACTCTTCAGCCCTTAGCTCATAACTGCCCTGCATAAGCTTTTATCCATCCTCTAGCAGAAAATCCTGGCAGCATTGCTAAACACACTACAACACCATTACTCTCTTATACTCATTCACTCATTCTCCATATTCAAAAAATACATCTATCTTGCTGCCCATATCTCTAATCATCTTTTTCTTCATTTCTCTTACACAATCCCATACACACTTACTACACCATTACATATAACACACCACAACTCTTTTAAGCTCCACTCTCATACTCTTTCTCTCTAAAATTCTACTGTTTTGCTGCCCATAAATACATCTCAAATACTCTTCTCCGCCTCTCTTATAAAAGCCATTCTCATGGAAGGCATAAACTTCTAATACTAAAGCCCTTCTCCTAGAAGGCACCAAGATCTCATATCAAATCTCTTCTCATGGAAGGCACAAATCTATCTTACATAAAGCCCTTCTCTTAGAAGGCACAAATACTTCATACAAAAGCCCTTCTCATGGAAGGCAATACTGTTCATAATTTCACAACAACTTAAAGGGCATTGTCAAGGGGAAATTCATTTAAGTGCATGATAAAAAAGACAAGCTTAACCAGCCTTTACACATAGTGGCACCTATTTTTCCCTTTTAATCTTGAAGTTATCATGGCAAACTGTCTCTCCACCGCTAGAGTTATTCTGCTGGAATGTTATCAACTCACTGATGCTATACAGCTAGAGCTACAAACCATATAAGATAAGTGACTCTGCTTCCATATCTCTAAATTTACATCATTGAGTACATGATTACTTCACTTTTAAATATATATTACTTTATTTCAACTACTATTACAACTATAAATCAAAACTATTATATCAAACATATATTATTTATTTATTCAACCATTATCATGATTCTTAGACTTTGAGTTTTACCCATTTTGTAGGCCTAAAAATACGCCAGTAGCCATTGGACTACTTGGCCCAATGTTGAGTTCCGGATACAACTCCCAAAACATATTTAAGTCTAGGAAGGTCACCCATCCAATGGATAACACGGGGCCGAGCAACGGAAAAAGGGCCCCCGAACAGCTTGTTAATTTAATTTCATTTTAAACATGAGCCAAGCTTGAATTCAATACCAAACAAGATTACGTGTTTAAACTTGATTTATTTTCTTGTCAAATAAGCTACTTGATTAATTTATTCTTTTCCTACATATAGTAAAACCACGACTAAATTTGTTTACCACCTCACAAATCTATGAAATTTTCTTGTGAAAAGATTAATTACAAATAATAATTTAATGTCATATGAACCTATTAAAAACTTATACATGCATACAATTTAATCTCAAGTCTGTATTAGCATATATTGTGACAAGTATGCAATGAAAAATCTTGTATTATATATAATTAAATCAAGTCTCATGTTTATGAGCTTATTCACAAATACACTATCATATTTAAACTTAGCTTATTTAAAACGAACATAAATATTAAACTTTTTCTTAAGTTGAACTTGTGCTATTCATAAATAGCTTGGTTCATTTATAGTTGGGGGAGGGGGACGGCAATTGTCTACCTAACCAACACAACAACAGTAAACTAGTGATGTGCTGCGCTGTATAAGTTTGTGGGTTTGATATTCTAAGAATAAATGTTGTTTCCATTCATTTAGGGACACAGCTAGTGTCCAGTGCACTAATGCATTGGACACAAACCCAACCCTTCATAATTCAACTAATAGCCATCCTTTTTCCCCAATAGCATGTATTTACAGTAAAGTTATGTGGCCTTTTATTGCCGTTAGTAACCATTAGAAATTGATTCCTTAGTCAAATCCTTTTAGCTAAGCCGGTGATGTTTCAATATAAATAGGGAGTTTTGTTTCAGTATTCAACTAATAAATGATCCTAGAGAAATTAATACAACTTCACTTTATTTTTCCTCAGTTATTTTATTTTATAACAACAAATGTATTGTCAACCTTCATTTATTGATATTCATATTAGGATTTTGTTAACCACTTAAAAGCATTTATTAATAAAGAAAATTTTTTATAGAAAAATAATAAAACTTAAAAGCAACTGATTGGTGTCTTGGTCTGATAATAAAGAGATATCATTAAGAGCGGACACCATAAGTTGAAACTCTCTCAAAAAAAAAAAATCTTAAAATGATTAATTAATAAATGCCTAAGAACACCTGTTAACTGAACAAGTTGTGATTGTGCCATAGTACAACCATGTTACTTGCTCAGCTTTTATTTATTTATTTATTATTATTTTTAAATCTTATCCTTTTTGTTTATAATTAGCTTTAAAGCATATGCAAGGCACGTATAAACTCAAAAACCATAACCTGGAAAATTAAACTATTTATTGTTCATGTTTTACATAATCACAAAAATAAAATATTTGAGTAATACGTTTTGGTTATATATATATATATATATAGACAAAACTTATATACAATACTTAGATGTTGTTTCTTAGGTTCCCTTCTTAAGATTTAGCTATGTGGCTATATTTAACTAAAAATACACTTCCATCTCATGAAAAAAAAAAAAAAAAAAAAAAAAAAAAAAAAAAAAACCATATGCATATGGCTGAATCTTAAGAAGGGGAACCTAAGAAGCAAAATTTAAGTATTGTACCTAAATTTTGCCATATATATTGTGTGTTTGGTTTTTCTAAATTTTTTTAAATTTAATAAGAAAATGCGTCACAGTTGAGGAGAAACAATATATATGGTTTTGCCATATATATTTTTAAATTATTTTCCTTTGTTATTCATGAATAACAAAGGAAAATAATTTAAAAATATATATCTACTTTTTCTGACGTGATCAAACATTGTAGCTTTGATATATACTTAGTTACGTTGTTTTAAAATAATTCTCAAATAAATAAATTTTATATTTTTTTAAAAATGACTTATTGTTCCATAGTTGGTAGTGAGAAGATTTGAACCTTAGCCATTTTCATGAAAACAACAGAAAATGCTAGAAGAATTGTGTGGATTGGATTGTTTGACTGTGTTATGCGGGTATGTATTGAGTTTGAGTCCCATAAGAGTGTTTATTAGGTGGATGTGGATTTATAAATAAGTACAATAAGCCTTACTTGCAACTTAACTAGTCTTTTTGAATTATAGACACAAATGTGACTAGCATGTTTCCTATAAAATGCCACTAATATATAACAGTAAAGATATTTCTCTCTTTAATCATTTATCAACATTCTTCTAGTTACTATCCAAGTTGAAATTGCGGTAAAAATAAGCCTATATATTATGGAAAATAAGTCAAAATAACTTTCTTTTAATATATTGTAACTAAAACTCAATGTATAGAACATTCCACGCATATTAATGTTTAAAAAAAAGGTAATTATTAATTATAGTAATTTGGATTTCTAAGTATGAGTTATTGGTTTCCCTCAAAAAGAAAAAAAGTATGAGTTATTGGTTGCATATCGATCAGGTTAATCGGAAAGGAATTGGTCAAGTTAAACTTAAAAGGCAAATATATCATTTTGCTCCCTATATTTTGAGGTCATTATCAATTTGGTCTCTATATTTTGATAACTGTCAATTTGATTCTTATTATTTTCAATGTACAATTAATTTGATCTCTACCGTTAATTCACTAACAAAAATTGACTACAAGTTGAAAATAACATAATTCAAATTGACTACTACCAAAATTTATGAACCAAATTGATTAAACCAAAAAATGTAAAGACCAAAATGATGTTTTTGCTAATAAGAATATGAGAAAATTCACTTGAAAATTGTCACACACACACACACACACACATATATATATATATGAGATGGGTTCAAGTTACACCTGGTGTAACTTGACAAGAGTTACACCTTTTTCTGACCATAGATTACCATTAGATCTAACGGTTGAAAAATTATACATGCCTTATCATTAATATTCTAAATATTGCATTAATGAGTTACCAAAAATCTTCCTTTTATCTCTCAAAAAACAAAAACCTTCCTTCTATTTATTCCTTATTCTTTAAAATTAAATGCTTTCTCTCTCTAATCACCAAGTACACATCTTCTCTCTCTAAACTCATCTCCTTCTCCCATGACTTCACGCCTTAATCCTTTCCACAACAGATACATGATATCTCATATCTTCATCTACGAATAGTTGTTATAGGCTTTCTTAAAAATTAAGTAGTTTATTCAATTATAAGAAATCAAATGTTGAGGCAATATTTGAAGTTTGCAAAATATGTTTCGGTGTTTTTCACTTCAGTCATTGGGATGACAAAGAAAGTCATAGGGATGTCGCGGAAGCCTAAAGAAAAGCACACAGGATACTCTCTTGGTGAAACAAAAACTAAACTGTTAGTTTCTGGTAGTAAACCTCGAATCCACGAGGGGTTTCCATGAATCCACAAGGAGATAAAACTGGAATCCACCAGAAGAAAATTGGACAAAAGTTTGAGTTTATTGATAATAGTCTTTGAAAAACGTTTACAGACTTAGGGGCCTATTTAAGGGCTCCTTAAAACTTGACTGACAAGAAAATATAATCTAAATTAACTCCTAATTGATACCTAACCATAACAGGAATCAAATTTGACCTAAAAAGCATTAAATGCACCTAAAAACAAGGAAATAAATCACCTAAACCTAAAATAAATTTTTTTTTACATAAAAATACCAAAAATAATAAATTACAATAATTAAATAGTAAATTGTGTCCTACATCAGACCCCTCCACTTGAAACAAACTCGTCCTCGAGTTCATTTTTGAAATCTAAAATCTTCCGCTCCAAATAAACAAATATTTTGAATGCTTTAATAACTTCAATAAGCTCTGAAACTTGAATCTTTCACAAAGTGTAGCATAAAATTTCTTCTCATCTACTTTCAATTTATTTGCAATATCAATCAAAAAAGAGTTGATAATAAAATTAAAATTTTCTACTCCAAGAAAATCAACAAATTGTGTAGTCATCTTCAACAAATCAACTAGGACCTCAGGATTGTGAGTTGTGGACTCATCCTCATATTTGATCTCAATTGAATCTTCCATAATGTTCTCAATAATGACCATATCTTCATTCCTATCATCATCCACAACCAACTCAACCGTTGTGTTTCTGACCTCTTCAGCAAATTTTTGACAAGTGGTATCTTTAATCTTCAATTCAATAACTTGCTGCAAGTCTTGATCTTTTTTAACCCCTACAAAATTTTCTTTGGAAATAGGTTGCTTCTTCTCAACCCTCAAACTCCTTTCTTTACTTGACACATGGACTTGACTGTGATAATTTTGGTTTTGTGGTTGACCTTTCATGTTTTGAACATATTGCTTTTCATATGAATATACAGATTTATAATCAACACTTGTATAATCTAGTATATCATAATATTCATTAGGAAACCATAAATCAATTAATACCTTTTTCATTCTTTGCCAAGAGCAGATTGGATGCTTACCTCACCGCTTTCTATCGATTTGAATGTCTTCCCACCATTCCTCTGCTTCATTGTCTAATTTATTAGATGCAAGCCGCACCTTTTCTTCATCACAAATCTTCCAAAAATTAAAATACTCTTCTAAATCAAGAAGCCAGTCAATAAAATCCATCTTACACATATCTCCATCAAAGAATGGAATTTTCTTGTAGTTAGGAGTGCGTCTTTGAATATATTGAACATTGTTGTTGTGAGATGATTTCCTAGCAAGAAGAGTAGCAATCTTTTGCTGGATTTCACCCATAATTTTCTGACTCTTTTCATGAAATCGTTGCTCATCACGAGCCTCTTCACGAAACTTAAGGAACTCAGCGCTAGTGAGGACTGGGTTGTTGACGTCGTCACCGCTGTCATTGTTGTGGTGGTCACCGTCTCGCCAGTTAGCCATCAGACCAGGGTAAGTCAAGGCTCTGATACCAACTGATGTCGCGGAAGCCTAAAGAAAAGCACACACGATGCTCTCTTGGTGAAACAGAAACTAAACTGTTAGTTTCTGGTAGTAAACCTCGAATCCACGAGGGGTTTCCATGAATCCACAAGGAGATAAAACTGGAATCCACCAGAAAAAAAATTGGACAAAAGTCTGAGTTTATTGATAATAGTCTTTGAAAAACGTTTACAGACTTAGGGGCCTATTTAAGGGCTCCTTAAAACTTGACTGACAAGAAAATATAATCTAAATTAACTCCTAATTGATACCTAACCATAACAGGAATCAAATTTGACTTAAAAAGCATTAAATGCACCTAAAAACAAGGAAATAAATCACCTAAACCTAAAATAACGTTTTTTTTACATAAAAATACCAAAAATAATAAATTACAATAATTAAATAGTAAATTGTGTCCTACATCATTGGGATGACAAAGAAAGTCATAGGGATGACAAAGAAATTCCAGTAAAAAGAAAAAAAAAAAAAAAAAGTGCTAATGATATGGCTATTGCAATTTCTGAGTTTGTAAGCCATCAAATTGACAACTTTTATCTTAAATGTTCTTACCTCCAAATCCTTTAAAATAAACACTTAATTTGATCAGAATTGTTGATATCCAATGTTGTGGTGGAACTATGGAAGCTTTCATTAAAATCTCATAATGTTGGTGGTTGTACCAAACTATCAGTCATGTTCCAATTCAAAAATTGGGGTTTTAATGTCATAAGTGATGGTAGGTTAAGATTTCATATTCACATTCCCGACTGAAATTTGCTAGATCCACATTCACAGGGGCCCAAGCAAAATATTAAAAAAAATAAAAATAAAAAAAGGGCAAAGAGAGGGAGAAAAACTAGGTTGTCCTTTAAACACAATACAAATGGAGTGATTTGTCTCTTGCTTAATTTCTTTTCTTTATTATCAGAGATGAATATATGAGATATCATGTGTCTTGTGGTGGAAAGGGTGAAGCCGTGGAGAAGGAGATGAGATTAGAGAGAGAATGTGTGTGCTTTGGAATTGGAGAGAGAAGGCATTTAATTTTAAAGAATAAAATAAAATGGAGTTTTTTGGTAACTCATTAATGCAATATTTAGAATATTAATTACAAGGCATAGAATATTATTGACCATTAGATCTAATGGTAATCTACGGTCAAAAAAAGGTGTAACTCATGTTAAATTACACCAGGTGTAACTTGAACCTACCTCATATATATATATATATATATATTAAATTTTAGGGTTAATACAAAATACTTCTCCTAAGGTTTGGGTTGATACTAGGTGGTACCAAATTTTTTAAAACACCGTTTGAAAACACTAGCGGCTCTACATTCAAGACGACCACCCTGACTTGCAAAAAATTGCACATATACATTTGCCAAAAAAAAATTATATGTTAAACTAACCTATTGTGACCACCCTAATAAAAACGTTGAACACCTTGACTTGAGAATTACAAAAAAGTTGGGTTAAAAAAAAATAAGAATAATGCTACATTCACAACATTTTCACAATAATTTTACAACAAATCCAATATGGTAAGCTATTACTGATTCTAATTTGGGCTCAATGCTGATATTATTTTTTTACCCACTAATAACAGCTTTTTGCATAAGATTTATTGAAAAAATATTGTGGACGTAGAATTACTCCAAAATTAATTCTGCCCCCCAAACATAATCCTTAATTCCTTTTATAAAATTATTAAAAAAAAATTAAATAACAACAATAAATATTAGCCCAAATAACAGCAAACATAAATCAAATAAAAACAAGATAAGACCAAATAATAACAAGTGATCTAATTATTCAACAAAAAACCTACTATAAAACAAAATGATAAAAATCACTAAACATTCAAATTTATAGCTCATTCAACCAATTCAATAAAAATAATCTCTAATTTTATTTTTCCCTAAAAAATGGTACCAAGAAAAATATTGTGGTTGTCAGTTCTCCTTCATGGTTGCGGCAGTTATATTCTTTTTGGGTTTGCAGTCATAACAATTTTACTAATCTCCTTAGTGACTCGACTTATAATTGTAGCAAATATTCAAATTATCGGTTTATTAGATTTTGTATAATTTAAATTTCTTAGTAATCGCCCTAAAAATAATTCCTAGAACCACCACTGTTTGAAAACACCCTTATTCCTATGCTTCCTTCCCCATATCTGTCTATTATTTATCTGACATTGACTACCTTAACACTACTTTGCAAATGTAATTGTCATAATACATTCATTATTAGACTTATGCAGTTAAGACAAGCTATTATAAGAAAGTATAGAGTTTAAATGAATGAGGAAATTTCAAAAAATGTCACGTTTTTGCAGAAAGAATAAATTAGATATTTTGAAAAGTATTTTAATGATAAAATTATTTTTTATAAGTTATTTAATTATTCTTATTATCAATAATTACTTGAGTTGGTCCAATCTCAATTATGAGGATTCGTCCCATAATTGAGATTGGTCCAATCTCAATTAAAAGAGACGAATCCTCATAATTTTTTTTTTTCTCAGCAAAAAGAATTATGAGGATTCGTCTCTTTTAATTTTGTAGGGAGGAAAGCCCACCTTGTCATGGCATCAATTTAATTTCGATGGCACGCATTACTTGGTGTGCTTCACTACTTTTAACATTTGGTTAAATACTTCAAATCTTTTATTCAACTATCAGAAACTTTACTAGTTGAATTAACTTGAACCCACGATATTTAGTGGTTAATATTAGAGTTTTTGGTTTTTTGTTTTGTTTTGTGTTTTTTTTTTTTTCAATGTTGTCTTGTAGTGTATATACTGGTGTCGTTCTTTTGGGGGTGTGTTTTTTGCTTTTGGGCTTTTGGCAACCTTTGGGCTATTTATCCTATTTCATGAACTTTGATATACGAGGAGAAAGCTACGTAACATGTTACTTGCCATACTGATCATATAAGTAAATAATAGTAATAATATATTATAAATGTAGCCAAAGCATAATATATAATAAATGTAAAAAATGTACAATAATGATTTATATAAATTAAATAATAATTAATAGTACAATTTTTATTTTCATTTTTTTGAAAGAATTACTAATTTATTATATATTGTTAATTTCATACTTTTTTTTTTTTTTTGGGATGAATTCATACTAAATAGTTTTAATACAATATATAAGTTGTGGATTTGTTATTTTAATTTTCTAAATATAATATGTGATAATTAAACTCACATATTTTTTTATAAAAAAAATTATGTATTTAAAATTAAATATTCTTAGTTTTAAACTTATTAGATATTCTATTATTTTTATTTTTATAATTTAAAATTATTAATTAGTTAAATATGACATCACCGGTTTGATCATTGGTCCAACCATAAAATCGAGAACCACTACCTTTTTGATTGTTTGATTGATTCGATTTTTAAAATCATGATAATAACTACACAATGGGAAACTACCTTGTTGATAGTATATATCCAAAGTGGTTAGCATTTGTGAAGAAAATACCAGCTCCACTCGAACGAAAAAGAAAATTATTTGCAAAAGCTCAAAATGCACATAAGAAGGATGTAGAGTGTGCATTTGGAGTACTTCAAGCATGATTTGCAATTGTACGTGGACCTACCCGGTTTTTCTATCATGAAATGCTTCAAGACATCATAAAAGCATGCATAATTCTCCACAACATGATTATTGAAGATGAGCAAGATGAAGTTGAAGCAGTAGAAGTAGATTATGAAAAAATTGATGAGATTCTATGTACACCAGTGTCTCGCGAGTAGACAAATGAATTTATGGAGTTCATTCAAGTTCATCAATGCATTAGGGACCAAGAAGTTCATTCTCAACTCCAACTAGACCTCGTTGAACACTTATGGCAATTACAAGTTGTGGTGGCTCCAAAACAATTTTTCAAGGTGATCATTAAGAAATTTAAATTATACAAAATCTAATAAAAAGTGAACTTCATTTATTGAAGATCACACACACACACAAATACATAAAGTCATACAATTTTCTTCTACGAATTATCTTAGAAGAAAATTTGGCTACAAACTTAGTTGTAGAATAAGGCTACAACTCTCACTAAACAAATTAACATGTATTTTGAAAGTCTAACCGATGAATCGCATATTCTTTATTTTCTTAAATTTGACATGCACATGTCAAATTTTATGTTAATTGGATGTTGTTTACTATTTACTATTTGATCTATAAACTTGTTTTTTTATGTATAATTTTAGACTACAAAAACTAGAAATTTAAACATTCGATTGATGACATAGCTATCTATCTTTGATCTTCTTAAAATTTTACTAGTATGGAGGCTGTAAAAAGAAAATGTAATCCAATGGTGGATTTGTCAAAATTTACATCAAATAATAAAAATATTGAATGGAGTTGTAACCTTAGTCTACAATCAAGTTTGTTACCAAACTTTGTTAAATTATGTTGGGCCTAAAAAATTTTAGATAAAAAAATCATAAATTTTTTTAATTTATATATAATAATTTTTTTTCCAGGCCAATTGGCCACTCTGGACTCAATGTGGAGCTGCCCTGACTACAAGGCAAGTCATGAAAACTTTTGGTTTAGTTTATTTGTTTCCTTTTCTTTATGAAGCTGTCATTGACAGTATTGTTGTGTTAACTTTAAGTACCATCTGTCATCAAAAGAAGTTGCAAGCTTAATGGTTGTTGAATTCCATGGGTTAGCTGTGTGAGTTAATGTTATTGGAAATGAATTATGTATGTAAGTTTTTTGTGGACTTTATTGGTAGTTTAGTCCAATTGAAATAACTTCAATTTGATTGGTTGATATTTATATTGCATCTATAAAAATGTTTTCGACTTTTGATATGAGTTTCAAGAGGTTCATAGTTTAGTTTATGTCTTGTGTATGATAGTTTTTGACAGATTGATTGTTTAGTTCAATTAAAGTGGATATGAGTTTCCATATCATACTCATATCCACTAAAAAGTTATATTACTATTTTTAGCATCACAAAATACTAAAATGTGGCTACATTGGTGAAACCAAAGCCATATTTTTTGGATCCATAGCTACAATGCACAGCTACTTTTGACTGTGCAATTTGACGGTGCAATATAGCTCATATGTAAAATATATATATATATTATTAAATTGTTGTGTTCACACTACTTTTTAATAAAAAAAACTATTTTGGTTGTATTCACACTGCTTTATTGTGGATTTTTTATATTATTTTAATCAAATAATTAAAAATATAGATTTATTAATGTCGGTATATTGTAAAGTGAGATAGTGAAATAAATAAAGTAATATCTTGTGAAGATATATTGCTAAATTTATTACTCTACCAATTTAAATACTCTTACAACACCTAAGAATAGGCTAATACCACTACTCTTATTACCACAAATCTCATTAAAAAAACAGTTAAGCATTTAATGCTCATTACCTTAAAAATAATAGAGGAACAAGTTGGCAGCAGGATTCTGTCTTTTCAATATGAACGAAAGAAAGCTAAAGTTTGTACGAAAATCACCGGCCATACATCAGCGGCTTAGTTAAAATCATTTGACTAGCTCAATGACAGTTAAGCATTTAATGCTCATTACTAGACATGGCAAAACGGGCGGGGCGGGTCGGGTTCGGGTCGAGTCAATCGGGTTACGGGTCAAACGGGTCACGGGTCAAAAACGGGTCATTTTAAGCAGGTCAAAATTGAGTTCGGGTCAATCGGGTTGCGGGGCAAGTCGGGTCGGGTCGGGTCGGGTTGACCCATATTTTTCACATGAATTTTTTTTTTTTTTTTTTATAAAGAAAACAACATGTATCTGTTATTTGGAAAGTTATGCAACAAATTACTTGATATAAAATGCATTATTTTGAATTCACCACTTATATCAAGAATGAACTCAGTTAAACTTATTAATACTTATTCAACAATTTTAAAATTATACAAATCCTAACATTACTATGTAAAACAAAATAACACAAAGATAAGTAAAACAAATACACAAGTTTTATTTCTACACAATATCAACATTCCAAATATAAAACAAAATTACAAATGACTTATTGGATAACTCATTTGATAAAGAATAAAAATATATAAGAAATTTACAATCTTAAAAATTAATTTTATAATCTATTATCAGTTGTGGTTGACACTCTATTTCAATTTGAGATATACTTTAAAATTTGATTGCTTACTTATTTATACATGGTCTCTTTTATGAATATCATATTATTATTAAGCAACACACACTCTAGGAAATATCATCATTTATTTTGAAAAACCGTTTATTTTGGACATAAATTATTAAAAAATAGGTTTAAGTATTCATAATTTATGCTAATTTGATACTTTAACTTCACTATTTTCACACTTGTGAATATTTCTCACATGCCTACAATTTTAAATCTATGTTTTTAACTCTACTGTAACCAGATTATCTTGGCATGTACTTTGCTATTTGATATCTAAAAATATTTACTCATTACAGAATGTTCAACCATTTATCTTTCAATTAATTCACATATAGTTATGTAAATGTATCAATTGTTTCCTTAAAGTTCACAATAAACAATTAAACCAATATTGTCTTAATTTTACTATTTTTTTACCCAAAAAAAAAAAGTTTTAAAAAAATGGTTCGGGTCGGGTCACGGGTCGGGTCAGGTTGACCCGCAAAAAACACGGGTCGGGTCACGGGTCAACCCGTTTTTGCTTCGGGTAAAAAAAAATCGGGTTCGGGTCGGGTATTTTTCGGGTCAGGTCGGGTCGGGTCAAAAAATTCTGACCCGTTTTGCCATGTCTACTCATTACCTAAAAAAAATAGAGGAACAAGTTGGTGGCAGGATTCTGTCTTTTCAATATGAACGAAAGAAAGCTAAAGGTTGTACGAAAATCACCGGCCTAGGCATAGATCTGGCCATACATCAGCGGCTTAGTTAAAATCATTTGACTAGCTCAGGGTCCGTTTGGATACAGCTGAAAACTGAAAACTGAAAACACTGTAGCAAAATAATTTTTAAATGTGTGAATAGTACCGTGGGACCCATTTTTAATAAAAAAGTTGTTGAAAAGTGAAAATTGTGGGTCCGTGAATAATGCACAAATGCACTGTTCATTGACAAAAGTCAACAAGTGCGGCTACTGTTAATTGAACAGTAGCCGCACAGTAACCGTGAACAGTGAAAAATCAATCTTCACATGTCCGGAAACGCTGAAAAGTGTTAAAAAAAAAAAAAAAAAAAAGATAGAAACGCAAACGCGTTTGGAAAGCGCAAAACGCGCTTCCCAAACGCACTCTCAATGACAGTTAAGCATTTAATGCTCATTACCTTAAAAAATAGAGGAACAAGTTGGCGGCAGGATTCTGTCTTTTCAATATGAACGAAAGAAAGCTAAAGTTTGTACGAAAAGCATTTAATGTTCATGTTAACGAGTGCCGTAGGGTATTAGTTAACAATTCAATTAAAGAAAGTTTTTATGAGAAAAGAAAAAAAAGCAATTAATGTTTTAACAGTTTTTTACATTTCCCATAAAAGTAATATCAAAACTTTCTTAAAATGGATTCTTAACCAATGCCCCAACGACACTCGTTAACATTTTTCATAATTTATATATATATATATATATATATGATAAAAGAAGAGTAGACGTTGGTTGTGGTTGTGATTGTGGTTATTTAATGCTGCAAAAAAAGGCAGCATAAACTTTATTACTATTAAGGAATAGGATGCATCCTTAATATGCCCTGTGAGCGGTGGCCTGGTAGTTGGATCCGTGACTCAGATTTGTGGTTCCTAGTTCGAGCCCAGGAGAGTAATTCGAGAGGAATTTGGGTATTCCTGTTGAGGAGCCCTTAATTATTAGCTCTCTTGAAGTGTTCGGGTGAGGCCTGTAGTCACTCCAGACCACAATAACTATGACTCAATCTAACATTTTTTAATGAGAGGAGTCCCTATGGTCATGCACAGGGGGTGAATCACAATAGACGCCCCCACCCCCCTTTAACTCATAAAAATAAAATAAAAATAAAAAATAAAAGAAAAAAAAAAGAAAAAGAAAAAGATGCATCCTTAATATGACTTCGGCAGTTGGGATTTTGGCTGGCCACAACTACCAAGCTGACTTTATTTCTAAAATTTGTCAAATTTTTTTTTAATTTACATAATTTTTTTTAAAAATCCTTATATATATTAACATTAAAAACAATTTTTTTTTTTCTATTATACTTAACTACTTTTCGAAAAAAAAAAAACATGTACATTAATTTATAAAGTGTATGTAAATGTATAATGTGATTAAAAGTATATTTAAATGGTTTATGACTTTATCAATTGTCATGTAGTGAATTAGTTGAATTTTCCTCAAAATTGATTTAGAGAATTTTTTTTAATTATTAATACAAAAATTTATAATTTGTGCATAATAAAAATTATGTCAACTAGTTTTTTTAATAGATATGATAAAATTCAACTTATAGCAACGAGAGATTTTACTAGTTGAGTTAAGTGGAATTTATAAATCATGTTAATCATAATCCATATAAATATGACGATGCATTAATCACAACTTGCTACATAAAATATTGTGAAAAAAATTATAACATTGAACTAAAGTATATGTAAAATTGTTAAACTAATATCCCTTTCAGGAGGTTGGAAGTAGTGAGTTCCTATGGGGTAGTCATTGGTGTGTGGTAACTTATTTGCTCTTAACAAGTGAGTCCTAGGCCATGTGTACCATCCTGCTTTAATTAAAAATTTAAAACATGGGTCCCTACTCATTAAAGAGATGTCTCCCCAATATCCATTGAATGGTAAAGACATTTTAACCACCAAGTTGTGGTTGTGGCACTTTTCTATAAAATAAAAAAGTTGTGGTTGTGGCATAAGCACGCCTATCTTAATGCTATGAACTATTTTGCTTGGTATCCCAAAAAAAAAAAAACCATATTACTTCCTCAACCTTTTTTTAAGATGAATTCTCAACTTTTTATTTATTATTAGTTTTAAAGTATGTGTAAGACACATATAAATCGTAATTAGAAAAAAAATTATTACAAACAATATTACGACTATATTACATCCTCCTTTAATTTAAAATTAATTTTCTATATATCATTTAAAATGAAGATGGATTACAAGAAAAAATAAAACCAATAATTTATTCACAACAAAATTAATTTTAAGGAATGTGTGCCAAGTGGATGCTAAAAGTAAAAGCAATATTTTATTATATGCATTTCAAAGTAATTGCTTATCATCATATCTCTACCAAAGCAAATTAAGTATGTTAGGTTCTAAGAAATTAGAAACTAATTTATTAGAACTTCAATATATATATGTTGGCAAACCATGATTAAAACGTTTAGTCTAGATTTAGGTTGCTCAAAGTGTGTGTATGTGTAAAGTTGGAATCAAGTAACTGCAGGAAATTACTATTCAATTTCTGCAAGGCTCGATCGATCGAAAATTAGACTCGATCGATCCAAGCTCGTGCAGATTGTTTTTCTATAGAATTTTTCAACTCAACCCAAGCCCATATGATGTGTAAGATTTTATGTTTTGCCTTAAGTATAAAAGGAAAAACCCTAGTCACGTTTTAGAGGTTGTTGATATGTTGTGTGTGTGAATCTCTTGTGAAATCTAGAGGTGTTTGCCTTCATACACACTTAGGGTTATCAAGATCAAGATTGATGTCGAGAGCTTGGTGATCGCTTCAGTTGTTGTTTTAAGAGTTTAAAGAAAAACACAAGTGGGAGTACTTGTGGTTGCTGTGGATCAAGAAAAGAAGTAGTCCGTGGACTCGAAGTTGTCACGTGGTCGTGGTAGTAAGTTTTCTACTCGAGGTAGTAATAAGATGTTAGTGGTCTAAGTCGCTATTTTAAAACTTCAATTCTTTCATAGTGGATCTGTTTTACCTTGAGGATAGTTAGGTTAAATCATCCTCAGGTTTTTTACCGGTTTGGTTTTCCTGGGTTATCATATCGTTGTGTTATTTATTCTCCGCATTGTTTACTTTATATGATTTACTTGTGTTAACCTAAATTTGAATAATTTAACTAAGTAATCACTTGGCTAAATAACTAGGTTAAACAACTTGTGTTTTAAGGGGTCTAAAAACGTACAAAGTAACCACAAACAAACTCAAACAAAACTTATATAGTCAAAAATATAAAATATCACTATTTCTATCCTTTATATTTTATGCTTCGTTTTATTTCTACATTGATTCTTTTTAGAAAATGAATTATTCTCTCGAATTTGTGTGTTCAACAATTTTGTGTTTTTCGTTTATTTTATTAAGGAATTAAAAAAAAAAATTTAATAAATAAATTAACATTTTAAAAATAAACTAATTACTTGTTTAAATTTATTTATTTATTTATCTCAGCTTTCAACATTGATTAAACAAATAGGTTAGGTGCAAATATATTAGCCAAACACACAATTTAAAAAAAAAAAAAAACTTTTTAGTTCATTCATATAATTATATATATATATATATATATATTGTTTTATAAAAATGATACTAATCAAGATGTCATTAGTTATTGTGACACAGTGGTGACAACATTGAAGGTGGTGATGAAAATGACAATTCAAGAATGGTGGAAATAATCTTGGTTGCATGATGATTGTGATGGTTAAGGCTCGGGGTGTCCAACCCAACCACCTAACGCAACCGTACACGACTCGCCACCTCCCGATCTGACTACTTCGGCAGTCGAATGCAGGTCTTGAAATTCAAAAACTCGATGCCAACGGGTTGGTTGTGGGTTTCATACTCCAAAACCCGTGAAACCTGAACTGACTGTAAAACATCAAGTCCAGCGACTTTTTTGGCTAGATTTGGTGACTTTTCCAACTATATCTGGCGAGTTCTCCATATGATTTGGAAGAAATCTCTCAGAATCTGATGAGATGCCCGCCAGATCTGGCTAGATCTCATAGGATCTTGGATGGATCTAGTGAAAACTCGTCGGATCTGAAGAGATTTTGCCAATTTTTTGCGATTTTCAGCTTCACCTGATATTCACCCAAACCATCCAACTTGATAGTCTTACTAGTCGGCTGTGGGTTTGAGATCTCCCCACCCAATCTGGTCGGGTCGGTTGAGGGTTGGGCACAAGCCCGACCCTAACCAATCCGTGGTCAGCCCTAATTAAGGCTAGTTCTAAAAAATGGTTGTTATAAAGTATTTGGGTGGCTATTTTTCAACCAGATTTGAAGTATGGCCTATATGTGCAGTGTGATGGGTCTAAGTTGGAACCTATTTTATTTTTTGAGGAAATTATTGTTATATGGTCATTTGTCAAAGACCATTATGTAGTGAAATCCTTGTTTCCCACATGGGAAATGAATTTAAAATTTTATGAGTTTATATATTCATGGGTTTTACATATTGAAAATGAGAGAGGCTCCTTAATTTTTAAAGTATTGTGATTAATGGCTTGAAATATATTAGAGCAGATATTTCGATTGTTTGTTCTTCCTACTCATTGTTGTGATCATTGTATCAAAGAAGTCAATATTGTACCGGTGGTATATACCATACTAACAATTAAGTCAATATCAATACTCTTAAATGTACCAAATAAAACACAGGGCTATACAGTTCCTATACCAGTTGTGCTGAGGATTTTTCAAATGTTTTGGTTGATATTGATGTTTCGGCCAATGCAATTAAAAAATATTTAAAAAGTTGAAAACTTATTATTTAAGCTAATACATTGGGTTAATGTATTTACGCCAATATTTGGACTCATAAAATATGTCGATTTTAAATTATATGTTTATAAACATGAAAATAAATAAATCATACATATATAAATAAATAAACACAAACATATAGACCCACATGTGAGTATAACTATGTGTGTGTGTGTGTGTGTGTGTGTGTGTGTGTGTCTACACATGTGAGTCTTGGAACGGTATACCAGTATCAACCAATAGTAAAATATTTCATTCCCTTGACCACATTGAACAACCTGTAATATGAAATTTGTTGGGTTCTAAGACTTTAGGTTTAAATGTATTAGAACTTCATTTTGCAATGTTGGCAAATCATGATCAAAACGTTTAGTCTTGTTTTAGACTTGCTCAAAGTATGTTTATGTGTAAAGTTGGAATCGAGTGTACTGCAGGATTTACTGTGTAAATTTGTCTGGCTTGACCAATAAAGAATTAGACTCAATCGATCAAAGCTCGTGCTGATTGTTTTTTCTACAGAATTTTCCAACTCAGCCCAAGCCCGTTTAACGTGTAAGGTTTTATGTTTTGCCTTAAGTATAAAAAGAAAAACCCTAGCCACGTTTTGTAGTTGTTGTTTATGCTGTGTATGTGAATCTCTTGTAAGATCTCGAGGTGTTTGCCTTCACGTATACTTAGGGCTATCAAGAATCAAGATTATGTTAAGAGCTTGATGATCGATTTAGTTGCTGCATAAAAAGCTTTAAAGAAACACAAGTGGGAGTACTTGTAGATGCTGTGAATCCAAGAAAGAAGTAGTCCGTGGACTCGAAGCTGTCACGTGGTCATAGTAGTAAGTTTCCTACTCGAGGTAGCAATAGGATGTTAGTGGTATAAGTCGCTATTGTGTAAACTTCAATTCTTTCATAGTGGATCTGTTTTACCTTAAGGATAGCTAGATTAAATCATTCCTAGGTTTTTTACCGATTTAGTTTTCCTGGGTTATCATATCGTTATGTTATTTATTTTCCGCACTGTTCAATGATATGATTTATATGTGTTAATCTAGATTTGCATAATTTATCTAAGTTAATCACTTGGCTAAATAACTAGGTTAATCTGGTTATGTTTAAGGGGTCTAAAAACGTACAAAATTGACTCCCTTACATTGTATTTTGTGAGAATAATGCTTGAAAAACACAAAGCACCAGTGAAGAAATAGCGTGAGGGACAAAATTTGTCTTAAGGAGATAATGTTAAACATTAACCTTAATTAAGTTTGCATTTATCATTATGTATTCATCCGTTCTATGAGTGTATTTAGCTTTTTGAGAAGAAATCTATGAGTATATTTAATTATTCTTTATTCTTTTTGCATTATACGTTACAGTTTTGTTCGGTTTGTTGTTCATGTTTACAGAATCATAAAAGTAAATCCTTTTTGCAATATTTCTTACAATCTTAATTCTTAAGACATATTTCCTTTCTTGAAATTATTTTTGTGATTTTTGTGATAGAATTATATTTATTGTTTAAAATTATGAATGATAATGATATATGATTTAGTGACTGCATTGTAAAATTTTCTAGAAATTCTTGATTATGTGTTCGTTTGGGTTAGATATTTGCAAAAGTGTGGTTTTAAAAAAAAAAAAAATTTAATTTGCGTTTTAAATTGAAAAATGAATTTTAAATTCACAATTAAGCATTTGGTAAAACCTATGAAATTCTTAATTGTGAATTTAAAATTCATCTTTTCAAAACGCAAATTAAATTTTTTTTTAAAACCACACTTTTGCAAATATCTAACCCAAACGAACACATAATTTTTTTTTTAAACCTATGAAAAACTGTTGTTTCTATCCATTGAGTGTTTGGATAATATTGATCATTTTAAAAAAAAAGAAAAATATAATATTGGTCTAAAACTATTGTTCCAAGTGCAAATAACCAAAAAAAAAAAAAAAAAGTGCAAATAACCAAAAGGACTTGATTAATTTTCCTCGTAGACAGTCCTGACTTACTGATTTTACAAGCATCAAATTCAAGTCACCCTTTCCTCAAAAAAATTCAAGTCACCCTTTCTTTACGAGTCAGTGAATGCATACAAAAGGTTAGTGAGATCACTTGAATGAAATAGGTTAATGAATTGTTCTTATATATGCATCTAATATAATGTTGGGAAATCGCAACTGATATTAAACGAGTTTTCGAATTTTACAAGCCAATATCCTTGCGTCAAAACTTGTTCTAGTCCCATTAAATTATGTGTTATGACCAAAATTAAAGCACAAACTTTTTCGCCTTTTCATTGAGTGAAGGCCACGAGTAAATTGGTAAACATAAATGATAGGTTATTTAGACCCCTTAAACAACCAGATTGCGTAGCCTAGATTAATTAGCCAAGTTGTTACTTAGTCAAATTAAGCAATTCTAGGTTAAAGCAATCAAATAATCATATCATGTAAATAAAACGAATAAAGCAGCGGAAATAATAAATAACACAAGATATGATCACCCAGGAAACCACACGGTAAAAACCTGGGGAGGATTTGACCCACCGATCCTCAAGGCAAACAAGAATTCACTATGAAAGAATTGAAGTTCTTACAGAAGGACTACAAGCTCCCCGCTCGACTTCCTAATGCTACCCACCAGTACGAACTTCCTGACACGACCACGCGCAGGCTCCGAATCCACGGACTACTTCTTTCTTGAATTCCTCAATCAGCTACAAGCTCCCCGCTTGCTTTTCTTTTAAGTTCAAATGGTAGCAACCTTGTTGATCATCAAGATATTGACAACCCTAAGTTTATGTGAAGGAAAGCTCCTCAAAGATCTCACAAGAGATTCACATAAACAGCAAATATGAGCAACAAAGACTTAAAGAGGTTTTGGGTACAAAACCCTAAAAATAAAAGGAGGCACAAGAGGCACTCTAATCTCTCATCAAAAGTCTCAAAAACGTGGCTTAGGGTTTCCTTTATATAGTGGGAGAAGTAGATCTGAAACCCTAATCCTTAATGGGCTTAAGCTGCTGTTTGGGCCGACTTAAAATTCTGCAGATACGATTTTCGATCGATCGAGCCTGTTCTTCGATCGATCGAACCAGGCAGAATACGAAGTCTTCTTCCTGCAGCTTGTATGTTCTTGAATCTTGACTTGAATCACCTTGAGCATTGTCTAATAAAACCTATAGACTCTAAGATCTATATCTAGACAAGTTTGTGTTCACGATTTGCCAATTGTTCTAAACATTTAGAACCTAACAATCTCCCCCTTTGGCAATTCGTGACAAAACTTTCATACAGAATGAAATGCTCAAATACAAGAACAACCCAATACAATAAAATGCTCATTACAACAAATTCAACCTAACTACTATCCATCAGTTGCAAGTGTAGACAGCAGCTCAATTGAATCAACCTGTATAATCCTGAAACACTTAACAAACGCATAAACGCATGTGTGACAGAAAAACAGTAAATCAACAAAAATAAATTCTTGATTTCACATAGCACAAAATAAAGACATATACCAATGAAGAACTCATAAGTATAAATCAATAAGAAGTGAAACAAGAAACATAAATAAAAACATAAGTAACCTAACTCTCCCCCTAAGTTAGATACAACAAAAAGTTTTTATTTTCTTCCCTTTCAAAAATAATTTCAACTCCCCCTAAACAAGACAAACATGATTCCCTTAAATCAATAATTTCTCCCCCTTTTTGTCACGTATTGACAAAGACAACTCATACAAAGAGTAAACAGTCAACATACGCAATAAAGGATAAGAGAAAATAGAGAATCAAGGGGAACACAAAACAATTCAACTCTATAGAAAATAGAGACAGCTCCCCCTATGAACAACACAGGTTAAAAAAAACTTTTCTCCCCCTATAAAAATAGGAAAAACAAAACAAGTTTTGGGAAAAACAGTTTTGGGGAAAAATAGAATGGGGGGGATCAGCAGCATCACCAACAGGATCAAAGTTAAAAACACATAATCCAAAGTTAAAAACTAAGGTGAGGATACACATGAAGAAATAATATTCTCTCTTTCAATAAAATGCAAACATGGCATTATGTGACCCATAAACAGTTGCATGAGTAGAGAAAATATTTGCACATTGATTATCCATCATATCTCTTAAGAAAAATATTTTCTACAGTTCACACATAAGAAATAGCATATACTAGAATGTACAAAACTCAAAAATTAATCAATCAATTTTTAAATCAAGTTGAGTACCCAATTTAGCAAAGTGTATGCATGTTTTGTGTGAAAACAATGAGAGATATGACTGCAAAAACTGCAAGATGGATACAAAAATCAATGTAATGCATGTGAATCCTAAACACAAATGATGCATAAAAAATTTTGGTCAAAAACATAGAAACTGAAAATTTTTCAGTTTCGATCGATTGAGAATCGATTGAACATCAATCGAGTCAGGCAGACTCAAACCAAAAATTTTAATCGCAATTTCGATTGATCGAAAAACAGGTTCGATCGATCGAAAGTCTGGAAAAATCAGTTTTTTTTTTTTAAAAACAGAGCATTTTAATGCAGAAACTCCTCAAAGCACATTATTTTATAAAAAATGCATGAGTATGAGACGAAAAGTTTTTCAAAAATACTTGAATTTAACCAAGATCTTCCAAAATCAAGATTTTCAATCAATTTGTCCTCAAAGTGCAAACATGATACACATTTTGCATTAAAATTAAGGAACTTTTAATCTTGGATGGCCACAACAAAATCACACACAATATAATGTACCAAGTTTAGCAAAGAGTAACTTGTGTAGTGTGTGCAACTAGCAAAAGCTTGAGATACATGTGAGGTGATATGTGAATAGCAATCAATCACAAAGTTTACAAAATTCATCACATAGAATTTGAAAGAGACTGTCACCTAAAGAGTTACATCCTATAACTCCCACATCTCCTAGAACAAAAGCTTGCAATCATGTAAGTTTCTTGTATTTTTGCCCCATTATTTAGGTGAAATTTGGCATAAAGCCTAATAGTACACACCAGATTAGATTATGTGAAATGGCATCAAGCCTAATAGTACACACCGGTTTGAATTAAGTGAATTGACATCAAGCCTAATAGTACACACCAGTTTTATTTTAATTGAGGCTTCACCTTATGTTCTTTTTGTGCATGTGCTACACTTTCTCGAGCACAAAATCTTATGATATGCACTAAGGTGTTCATGATTGGCTAGTGAACAGTGGTGAGATGGTTATTTATGCATTTCTCAAAAAGTTCAAGTGCGACAGTCAAAGACATGTGACTTCAAGATCAAGACAAAGTGATCAAAAACCATAAACATCTTCCCACACAACATGCACTACAAAGTTTCAACTAGTCAAGTGCAATATATAAGCTCATCAAAGCTAAACAAGGTACATAAACTAGTTATGTAAAGATAAGGTGGCCAACCTTGATTATAAATCCAAGATCTATAATACAAAACACAAAAATCTTTTTGGTTTTAACAAACTTTATAACCACTTGTTGAGATTTTTAAAAAATTTAAGACCAAAAACAAAAAGCACATATTATGCTAAGTGAACAATGCAAAAGCAATGCATGATAGTGCAAAAACTAAGCTATAGAGGGTACACAAACAAGAAATATCAATTTCTTAATTAACCCATGAGTACATGTACAAACTAGTACATACTCACACAAAATCAAAAATAGCTTAGCACAAACTATTCAAGTTTCTCCACAATGTCAAGCATGTTCTAAATCAAGAGAGATATCATAATTCATGTAATCCTCAAGAAAAATAAAATAAGACACAAAATAAAATATTTTTGTCTTTTTGAAATTTTTCAATGTTTTTGGATTTTTCTTTAAAACAAAACAATCAAAGAAAATAAAACAACCAAAAACAAAAACAAAACATGTCCACAATTAATTGAAAGAATTAAATCAGGGACAAGTTAGCAACACTCACCTTGGAGAATCTTTTCTCACCCATATAGCACGATTCTTCGGCTTTGTAGGTGAAAATCCATGTGAAGCAGAGTGTATTTGAGGAATTACACCAATCTTCTGAGAGAGACTGAAATCCTGCAAATTCCTTTCACAAGCCAACAAGCTCAAATTTTTCAAAAGCATATGAAATAATTTATTTGGACCTATGGCAGGAGAAATATCATCATATATCCTAGATTGAAACATAGAATGCTTAAATTTCAATTTATGACAATTAGGACGAATGTGACCACGAACACCACAAAAGTGGCAAACAGGAACAAATTTAGGAACATCAGTATTCCTAACAGCAAATCTAGTCTCAGATTTTGATTTTTGCCTCAATAAAGAACAATTTGGTCTAATATGACCAACAACACCACAAAGGTGACAAGTAGGCACAAAAACAGATTTATTATGCTCTCTAACAGTAAGTTTAGACTTAGGTGTAGAAACTTTAGCGTCTACATCAGAACTTTTACCTTTGTCTAACCTATCAAAATAAGCATTTTCTTTATTATTCCTCTTGAAAGGAGGGATATAAACTTTTTCAGTTTTAGGCTTAAGAGAAACATAAACACTTCTGTTATCATCAGCAAGTTTGATATTAGACAAATTTTCCAATTTAGCTTCAACCTCAGCTAACTTTTGTTCCAAACTTTTCATCTTCTCATCTTGAGAGGAAATTTGATTTCTCAAAAAATCATTCTTTTTATTAGACTCATCTAATCTAACAAGCAATTCCTCTTTTTCAAGATTAGTCAATTTTAACTCTTCTTTGAATTTCTTAGCAATTTTCAAAGATTTAGATAATTCCTTACGAAGAGTTTCAAAAGCATCAAAAAAATCAGCAGAAACAATAGTGTCCTTTTTATTCAAAACATCACAGGCATCAATAAAATCAGCAGAAGCATGAGCAGAAAGACACTTCAAATTATCCATGACAGCAGGGGTCAAGGATCAGCTCTTAGATCAAAAGATCTAAAACAAACAAAAAGCTACCTGCTCTGATACCACTTGATGGAAATTTATACCAAAAAGAACCAGATTGCGTAGCCTAGATTAATTAGCCAAGTTGTTACTTAGTCAAATTAAGCAATTCTAGGTTAAAGCAATCAAATAATCATATCATGTAAATAAAACAAATAAAGCAGCGGAAATAATAAATAACACAAGATATGATTACCCAGGAAACCACACGGTAAAAACCTGGGGAGGATTTGACCCACCGATCCTCAAGGCAAACAAGAATTCACTATGAAAGAATTGAAGTTCTTACAGAAGGACTACAAGCTCCCCGCTCGACTTCCTAATGCTACCCACCAGTACGAACTTCCTGACACGACCACGCGCAGGCTCCGAATCCACGGACTACTTCTTTCTTGAATTCCTCAATCAGCTACAAGCTCCCCGCTTGCTTTTCTTTTAAGTTCAAATGGTAGCAACCTTGTTGATCATCAAGATATTGACAACCCTAAGTTTATGTGAAGGAAAGCTCCTCAAAGATCTCACAAGAGATTCACATAAACAGCAAATATGAGCAACAAAGACTTAGAGAGGTTTTGGGTACAAAACCCTAAAAATAAAAGGAGGCACAAGAGGCACTCTAATCTCTCATCAAAAGTCTCAAAAACGTGGCTTAGGGTTTCCTTTATATAGTGGGAGAAGTAGATCTGAAACCCTAATCCTTAATGGGCTTAAGCTGCTGTTTGGGCCGACTTAAAATTCTGCAGATACGATTTTCGATCGATCGAGCCTGTTCTTCGATCGATCGAACCAGGCAGAATACGAAGTCTTCTTCCTGCAGCTTGTATGTTCTTGAATCTTGACTTGAATCACCTTGAGCATTGTCTAATAAAACCTATAGACTCTAAGATCTATATCTAGACAAGTTTGTGTTCACGATTTGCCAATTGTTCTAAACATTTAGAACCTAACAATAAACAATATAGACAATGACTAATCACAACAACATGAAAATCCGTTTTTGATAAAAAATTTATGAAAATTAAAATATATGATCAAAAACCACAACCTGGAAATCTATATTGCTTAAACTTTTTGCAATACTTTTTAGTTTAAAATTTTATTGAAAATTTAAAATATATGTTTGTTGTTCATGTTTACTGAATCACAAAAGAAAATTATTTATGCAATGGTGATGATGTGACCCAAAAGAATAAAAGAGCTAGATGTGAGTACAAAGGAATATGTGAGAAAATCAGACCTACAATTTGAGAAGTTTAAAATTAAATCATGAACTTTAAAATGGTTAAAAATTAAATCTTATAGTTTTGTTAATTTCAAATTGAAACATGAAATTTTATAGAATAAATTACACCAACCTCGCTTGAGATTTCATAAAATGGCACTCCTTCCAAACATTTCAAGAAATGATACTTCCACCCTTGAGCTTTTTATAATGCAGTTGACAAATCCATACCCTCTCACACTTCACTTCCCTAAAGAAATATTCCACTTTTTAAAGTAATATAGTTTGAGAAGGCATGAACTTATCTATTGCATTTATACAAATCTCAATAGGTATATTGTCATTTCCTAACTTCTTTTTTGGAGGAGGGGGAGGGGGGAGTGTCATTTCATAAAAGGAGGAGAGGGGAGTGTTATTTCATAAAACTTCAAAAAAGGTTATTGTTGTTAGGACATATGTGAATCATGTTAGGAACATATGTCAATATAGAATTGGCTAATCCTGTGACAAAACGCACTTTACTTGTAATTGGGTAGATCTAGGACGTGTTTAATACTTCAAGGAACAAGGTTTCATGTTCAAGTGTTAAAGCCATGCAAGTCTGTCCAAGAATCAAGCGAATAAGTGCTAGATTTTAAAGCTTGATAGCTAGTATCTATCGAGGTTTAAAAGGCTGTTTAAGCCCGATGCTCGACAGCTGCTCAATAGATATGGAATCTATCGAGATCAAAGAAAATCAGATTTTCAATTCTGATTTTCATCCAATCCGTGTATAGATATTTGAGCTTTATTTTCTCACAACCCTAAACATATATAAGGATTGTTTTAAGGGCTGTCACAGCTGATGCACATCAATGCAAAAGTTCTTCACAAGCATATTATGAACTAGAGACATATGCCCTAGTTCATCTTTCTCTTCAAGAAGCTGTTGTGTTTGTACACCATAGGGTATTGTAACCAAAGAGTTTCGTGATCTTCATCGTGTTGATGAACTAAAGAACTTTGCAGCCAACATCTTTCTCAAGTTGGTGTGTAAGCCACGTACTAGGATCTGCGCATCAAATTGGTTAGTCATGTACTAGGAGCTGTGCATTGAAAATGAGAGCTTGTCACTACAGAACAAGTCCAATTAGGTATTGGGGTGAGGGTTCAATTGTAGGTTGGTATAAGGTACTGGAATTCCTTTACTTGTAACCGCTTGTTGTGATAATAGTGGATTCTCGGGCGTAGTGACCTTAAAATCACCCGGTGAGATTTTTGCCATGTAGGTTTTCCCCATTCGTAAACAAATCACCATATCAATTTATTTTCCACTGCATATTAACTTAGTTGGTGATTTGTTTGTGTTACCATACTTATTGCATGCAAATTGAATTAATTAATTAACTTGGCTAATTAATTGGTTAATTCATAACAAGAGGGTCAATACATTCTTGGCCTATCAATTGTAATTTGCCTAATTTTAAATTGTATCAATTTAAGCCATTCAATTGAAACAACCAAAAAAAAAACAAAAAAAAAAACAAAAAAACAAAAACAAAAACAAAACAAACAAAACAAAACAAAAAAAAAAAATCAAATCTTGATTTCAAACCCAAAAAAATAAAATAAAATAATCCTTTAAGTTGATTAGATTTTAAAAAACATTGGATCTAATTTTAAACTAGTAAACTATTGTGTATGTTTGGGAACAAAGATTTTTTTTTAAATATTTTTTATGAATAATATTTTATCTTATATGCTTACGTAAAAAGTTTTTTAATTTTATTTTTCTTAGGCATAACTATGCTTTAAGTCATGTCCAAGCACACATTGCTAGATAAAATTAGCACTAATATATAATGATATATGTTTGTTTGTTTAGACTCCTTAAACTAGATTGTTTAACCTAATGAATTAGCCAAGTGTTTATCTAGGTTAATTATGAGATCTAGGTTAAACAGCAAAATATCATATCATGCAGTGTGGAAAAATAAATAAGACAATGATATGATTACCTAGGAAAACCAATGAAACCAACAATTTCATGGTAAAAAACTTGGGGAATTTAACCTGACCTATCCTCAAGGCAAACAAATCTACTATGATAGAATGGAAGATTACAATAGATTTAAACCCTAAATCTAAAGCTACCTCTCATAGAATTTACTAACACGACCACGTGCAGCTCCAACTCCATGGACTCTTCTATCTTGAATTTGCTATGCACAAACACCCATGTTTGTGATTTTGAGATCCCACTCAAAGGTTTTAGATCATCAACAGTTGTTGATCTTGTAGCAGCAACTCTAGATCTACCAGTTCTTATGTGTGAAAATAATATCCGGTAGTGACTTTGAAAGGAGAAGACACAACACCTTTTAGGTCTCAAAAGAGCACTTCCAAAGTCATCTCAAAACATGCCTTAGGATTTCTAAATACTATGTGAAATAGATTTGAAACCCTAATCGCTTGATGGGCCAATGGGCTGATGGGCTTAATTAAAATTCTACAGAACCCGTGTCTCGATCGGTGGAGCCTTGTTCTCGATCAGTCGAACCTAGCATGTTTCGAATTCTTGAACCTGCAGCTTCCCTTTTCTTGTATTTTGACTTGTAGCACCTTGAGCATGTCTAATAAACTCTATAAACTCTAAGATCTATACCTAGATTGAACAGTTTTAGACACCTTAAAAACAACCAGATTGCGTAGCCTAGTTAATTAGCCAAGTTGTTACTTAGTCAAATTAAGCAATTCTAGGTTAAAACAATCAAATAATCATATCAAGAAATAAAGCAGCGGAATAATAAATAACACAAGATATGATCACCCAGGAAACCACACGGTAAAAACCTGGGGAAGATTTGACCCACCTATCCTCAAGGCAAACCTGAATCCACTATGAAAGAATCGAAGTTCATACAAAAGGACTACAAGCTCCCCGCTCGACTTCCTAATGCTACCCACCAGTAGAACTTACTGACACGACCACGTGCAAGCTCCGAATCCACGGACTCCTTCTTTCTTGGACTCTTCAATCAGCTACAAGCACCCACACTTGATATTCTTTAAGCTTCAATGATAGCAACCGAGTTGATCATCAAGATGTTGAAGTAATCTCTACCTTGAAAACCCTAAGCTTTGTGTAAAGGAAAGCTCCTCTAGATCTCACAAGAGATTTACACAAAACAGCAATGTATGAGCAACAATCTCAACTGGAGCAACTCTAAAAATGTGGCTAGGATTTTTCTTTATATACCTAGGGTAAAAACAGAAAACCCAAAACGTTTAATGAGCTAGGGCTGAGTTGGAAAAACTGCAGAAAACGCATCTGGGCCGTGATTCGATCGATCGAAGGAAAGGCTCGATCGATCGAGCCAGACCGAAATGCCCCAATGCATCTACAGTCACTCGATTCCAACTTTACAATATTTTATCAACTTTGAGCAAGCTTAAATAAGACTAAGCACATTGTTTTGATCATGGTTTGCCAACATTACACATTAGAGTTCTAAATACATAAAATCCTAAATCTTTAGAACCTAACAAACTCCCCCTTTGGCAATCCGTGACAAAACACAAACAATAAGCTCAAAGTTTACAATTAAAAAGCCCTTTACAAAACAAATGCTCATAAAGACTAAAATTCAATCCTAACTACTATCCATCAGTTGCAAGTGTAGACAGCAGCTCAATTGAATTAACCTGTATATTCCTGAAATACTCAACAAACGCATAAACACTTGTGTGACAGAAAATAGTATATAAACAGGTATAACATTCTTGTAAGATTCACAAAACACAAAATAAAAACATATCAATAAGCAGTGAATCACAATAAATCATGTATATCAATATATCAATCAATGTTACTCCGCCTAACATGAATATCCCCAAAAATGATATACAAAGTGAAGCACCTAGATACAATCTATAAAAATCCACAAGCTCCTCAAAAACAAAAAAATCTCCCCCTAACTACAAAAATCCCTCTACAAGTCAAAACTCTACTCCCCCTTTTTGTGACGGAATGTCAAAGGGCAATCACAAGTCATCATCAAAAGGAGGTGGTGAAGGCGAACGCAGATGCGCCAGATCAGCACGCAAAGCACGGATCTCGTCAAATAAGTCCACCAAAAGCTGACCATGAGCCGCCTGAACGGTCATGACAGTCTCCAAAGTACGACGAATATCAAAGTCGGCCGAAGGAGGTGGAGGAACAGCAGCAGCAGCAGCATCAGGATCAGGAACAGCCTCACCAGCAGGACCTGTAGAAGAAGAGGGAGGAGGTGCGGACCCAGAAGGCTCAGACCTAGGGTGTTTAGAGCCAGCTCGAAGGTGAGCAGCCCTTTGTCTAAGAAAAGACGCACCTATAAGAGCAATCACATGAACAGGCTCAGAGGAAGGGAAGCCACCAAGATCAAGATAAAGTAGAATCCTATGAATGAAAATAGGATGTACAAGAGCATGAGCAGAAGATGAACTCCTATAAACATCGTTCAAAGAACGAAGAAAAAGATGGGGAAAACTAATAGGAGCATCAGTAACCAGAGCGTACAAAAATACACACCTCTCAAGAGGAATGGTGTGAACATGAGATATGGGCCAGATAGAATGACAAGCTATCCTAAGGAAAAGATAGTGCAACCCAGAAAGCTCAGCAGATGTGATCTTAGGATCAGAACCCCACTGGACAGAAGTCCCAGTGATGTAAGACAAGACATCACTCAACTCGGGAGACTCATCATAAGGATAGACAGGATTCAGGACCCCTAGAGCATCAGCCACTATCTTGGGAGTAATGGTGTACTCTACGCCTCGTATCCAACTCTTGACTAAAGTGTTGGAATCATAGATGCGGATAGAGATGTTCGAAAAGAACTCTCTAATCAAGGCAGAAGGTGGAGGAGGATCAGAAATATCCACCAAGGGTAACCAGCCCCTACGCTCAAAGTTTGCCCTAATGGCAGGATCAAGTTCATCTAAGAGAACAGAATGCTCAGCCCAAATCTTTCTCCTAAAGTTAAGCTTCTCATAAATCTCTTGGTTTTTCTCACTCGAAAACTTCTCACGGTCAAAGGAGGGAGGGGGTGAAGGAGAAGATGAGGAAACATTCCTACAGGCTCTAGTCTTCCTAGGCATAGTGCTAAGGAAAGGACAGAGACACAAAGTGAAAACCAAAAGAACATAAGAAAACAAAACCAAGGGCAGACTGCAAATTAGCACAATAGAAAATATAGAACAAAAATCTATATGATGCATGAACAATAACAATGTTGTGATGCATGAACTAATGCAGTAAACACAGTTCAAATTAAGTTCAATTACACAAAATTGGCTCGAACATAGAGTTTCTAACAAAAACCCTAAAAATTTAAAAACCACTTGAAAAATTTTGCAACAAATTGATGAATTGATCATTACACAAGGTTGAAAACAGATTAGAATAACCAATTTCATCAATACAGCAAGCCAATTTCATCAATTAAACCTCAATTGAACAAAATCCCCAATTCCGATCAAATAGAAACCCTAGAATTTGAAATTTTTCACAAAACCCAAAATTGATCAAATTAAACTATCAAGATCATATTCATAGCATGTCCCCACAAAAACCCATTGATCAATTTCACAAAATTAGGTTTGAATCAACACAAATCCCAAAAATAAAAAGTTCCGAAAATTTAAGCAAAAATGCATGAAAAATGCATGAAATATGTAAATAAACTCAAAAAGGAAGGACAAAACAGACTTACCGGTTTGAGGAAAGAGAAATTTTACAAAAATTTCGGAGGAAAACGACAAAAATTTGACTTGTGGAGCCTGCCTCGTCGGAGAGAGAAGGAAAAGTTTAAAGAAAACTTTTGAAAAAGTGTTTGAAATAGTCAAGAACACTGTTTTAAAAAACCTGATTCGCGAATTTCGATTAATCGAAAATCACATTCGATCGATCGAATCACTCAGTCATTTTGAGACAAATTAAAGCACTTTTTCGATCGATCGAAAATCAAAATGGATCGATCGAACTGGGCAGAGGCTCACAAAATTTTTGAGAAAAATCACAGTTTTGAAAATCACAAACCATATTTTAAAACAACTCCTCAAAGCATTAAATTATTGAAACAAAATGCATGAGTATGAGATGGAATGCTTTTTCAAAAAACCAAGTTTTAATCCCAGTTTCTCCAAAGAAAATTTCAGCCATTCTTCCTTTCAAATTCTTAAGCAAAAAAAATGTTTTGCATAATTCTCAAAGTATTTTCAAACTTGGTTGGTCAGACCAAAAACACACACAATAACATGTACAAAGTTTAGCAAAGAGTAACTTGTGTAGTGTGTGCAACTAGCCAAAAACTTGAGATACATGTGAGGTGATATGTAAATAGCAATCAATCACAAAGTCTACAAAATTCATCACATAGAATTTAAAAGAGACTATCACCTAAAGAGTTACATCCTATAACTCCCACATCTCCTAGAACAGAAGCTTGCAATCATGTAAGTTTCTTGAATTTTGCCCCATTATTAGGTGAAATTTGGCATCAAGCCTAATAGTACACACCAGTTTAAATTAAGTGAATTGACATCAAGCCTAATAGTACACACCAGTTTTAAGCATTAAGCATTTAAAGAGGCTACACCTTATGTTCTTTTTGTGCATGTGCTACACTTTCTCGAGTACAAAATCTTATGATATGCACTAAGGTGTTCATGATTGGCTAGTGAACAGTGGTGAGATGGTTATTTATGCCTTTCTCAAAAGGATCAAGTCCGACAGTCAAATAACATGTGACTTCAAGATTAAGACAAAGTGATAAACACCATAAACATCTTTCCCACACAACATGCACTACAAAGCTTCAACTAGTAAAATGCAATATAAAAGCTCATCAAAGCTAAACAAGGTACATAAGACATGTTATGTGTAAATAAATTGACCATCCTTGTTTTCAAAAACCAAGAAACATAATGTCAAACATATTTTTGCTTTCTCCTTTTCTCCTTTTTTTTTTTTTTTTTTTTTTTTTTTTATTAAAAGAGAAAACAAATAAATCCTAGAATGAAATGCATGAATGTAATGCAATGTAAATCCTAGAAAAAAAACAAAAGAAACACAAAAACCAAAGAACAATGGTCACAAAGGAATGAGCAATGAAGCACAAGGACCATGTCAGAAAGACTCAATTAGGTCGAGTCTTTTGCATCCAAAACCTTTTAGATGCACCACGAGCATTGGAGTTCCTATTCACATTCGAGTGATTTCCAACTCCAGGTTTGGAATAAAGGTTCAACACCTTTACCAATTCATCAATAAGTGCCATATGATCTTGTGCTTGAGGCACAGACACTTTTGGTTTGTTTGCTCTCTTAGCAGCTTAAAGCTTGTAACAGTTAGGACGAATGTGTCCAGACTTACCACAATAATGACAAACCCAAGCAGGTTTACCATGCATCTTGTCCTTAGAAAGGGTAGAATCCTTAGGTTTAGATTCTCTCATATCAACCCTAATCTTCCTAGAAGGTGAAACTACGACAGGTTTGACAACCTCACTCATAAGGGGTTTGACAGTTTCACTCACAACCTCACTCACAGAAGGTTCAGAAGAAGAAGAAGGAACAAACTTCATGGAATGTGATCCAGAATCAAAGATGCTTTCAATATATCCTAACCCAGATTTATCAGAAGGATACTTTTGAACATTCAGCATGTGATCAAGTTTAGAACTAGCAGATCTAGCAACAGATAAATCATGTTCCAAAGTTTTAACTTTATCAGGCAAAAGCATGTTCTCAGATTTAACATTGTTCAAAAGATCATTAGCATCAAATAGTTTAACAAGCAAATTCTTCTTTTCAAGCTCAAGAGAATCAATTTTCTTCAGGCCAAGTTCAACATTCATAGCATCCCTTGCAGCAATTTTGCAAAGTTTATTGTAGGCCTCTTGAAGATCTGCATCCTCAGAGAGTTCCCTATCAGAAGGGTTCTCTTCAACAGATATGCTTTCATTGACTACAGCTGTAGCAGTGAAAGCAATGAAGTTTCCATCTTCATCACATCCTGACTCATCATCAGAAACCTCATTATCACTAAGGGTTACAGCCATAGCTTTACCCTTAGTCCTCAAGAATGTAGGACATTCAGATTTCACATGACCATACCCTTGACAGCCAAAACACTGAGGACCCAAGGAATTATTTGAAGATTGACCTACTTTTTCTCTAGGTTTTTCAAAGTTATTAACCTTAGTGGGATCATTCTTCCTAAAATTTCTAGGTTCAGCAGTGTATGTACCTCTTGCCTTTCTATTGGTATTCCTAAGAAAGTTTTTAAAGTTTTTGGCAAGATACGCAATCTCTGTAGCAGAGAGCTCATCGTCAAATCCACCACCATCAACATCATCAACTGACTTAAGAGCCATTGATTTGGATTTGTTCACTTTAGGTAGGTCAGACTCATAGGACTGAAGAGATCCTACAAGCTCATCAACAGGGATGGAGTCCACATCCTTGCTTTCAGTGATGGCAGTCACTTTGGGTCTAAAATCTTCAATTAAAGATCTAAGTATCTTCCTAACAATTTTAGGTTGATCATAGATTTCACCCAAATTAAAAGCAGAATTAACAATATCATTCAGTTTGGCATAAAATTCATCAAAGGATTCATCATCAGACATCCTAATGCTTTCAAACCTAGAAGTTAATTGCTGCAGTTTGTTTATCTTAACTGCCTTTGTGCCTTCATGCACAGTTTGGAGGATTTTCCAAGCAGTATGAGCAACCTCAACATTTGAGATCCTCTTAAATTCCTCCATTGAAACAGCATTGAAGATGGCATTCATAGCTTTGCTATTGAAGCCTGCTGCTTCTTTTTCAGAAGTTTGCCACTCACTCACAGGAGTAGTGGGCTTCTGCCATCCGTATTCAACGGAATTCCAAACCCTCTCATCAATTGATTTCAGGAATGCTTTCATCCTTACTTTCCAATAAGCATAGTGGTTCCCATCAAAGTGAGGAGGAACAACAAGAGAGTGTCCATGCTCCATGACAACAGGGGTCAAGGATCAGCTCAGAGATACAAAATCTCTAACAAGAGAGCTACCTGCTCTGATACCACTTGAACAGTTTTAGACCCCTTAAAAACAACCAGATTGCGTAGCCTAGTTAATTAGCCAAGTTGTTACTTAGTCAAATTAAGCAATTCTAGGTTAAAACAATCAAATAATCATATCAAGAAATAAAGCAGCGGAATAATAAATAACACAAGATATGATCACCCAGGAAACCACACGGTAAAAACCTGGGGAGGATTTGACCCACCTATCCTCAAGGCAAACCTGAATCCACTATGAAAGAATCGAAGTTCATACAAAAGGACTACAAGCTCCCCGCTCGACTTCCTAATGCTACCCACCAGTAGAACTTACTGACACGACCACGTGCAAGCTCCGAATCCACGGACTCCTTCTTTCTTGGACTCTTCAATTAGCTACAAGCACCCACGCTTGATATTCTTTAAGCTTCAATGATAGCAACCGAGTTGATCATCAAGATGTTGAAGTAATCTCTACCTTGAAAACCCTAAGCTTTGTGTAAAGGAAAGCTCCTCTAGATCTCACAAGAGATTTACACAAAACAGCAATGTATGAGCAACAACTCAACTGGAGCAACTCTAAAAACGTGGCTAGGGTTTTTCTTTATATACCTAGGGTAAAAACAGAAAACCCAAAACGTTTAATGAGCTAGGGCTGAGTTGGAAAAACTGCAGAAAACGCATCTGGGCCGTGATTCGATCGATCGAAGGAAAGGCTCGATCGATCGAGCCAGACCGAAATGCCCCAATGCATCTACAGTCACTCGATTCCAACTTTACAATATTTTATCAACTTTGAGCAAGCTTAAATAAGACTAAGCACATTGTTTTGATCATGGTTTGCCAACATTACACATTAGAGTTCTAAATACATAAAATCCTAAATCTTTAGAACCTAACATAGACAAGTTTGTGTTCACGGTTTGTGAATTGTTCTAAACTTTTAGAACCTAACAATCTCCCCCTTTGGCAATCCGTGACTAAACTCACATACAAAATGAAACGCTCAAATACAAGAACAACCCAATTACAATAAAATGCCCAAATACATTACAAATTCCAATCTAATACTTCTAACCTAAAAGTTGCAAAAAGAGGTAGAAAGTCTTGATCAGAATGTTCCTGTCTTTCTTGAAACACTTAAAAGAGCACATTAAGGCATGCGTGGAAATAAAGACAGATAAACAATTTTGAGCAATCTTTTGATGTTCCTGCCCAAATTTTGAGCCATTTGTCTATTTTTTAATTTGACTGGATCGGTATCCATCTCTAGTCTTCCACTCTCTGTGGCCCAAGGGTTAGAAAGAGATTATCTCAGCCCCCTAGCTTGTTCTCATTTGTTGGTCCAAAAACAATAGTACTCTTTCATTAAATAAAATCCCCTTATTGTCCATCCTAATAAATTATAGTCAAGGCAAATTAGTCGGGTTAATTAGATTCAGGTCAAAAATATGTTATCCTTAATGGGTTGTAAACGGGTTGGGTTGATCCTTATTTTTTTTTATAGAAAAAATAAATAAATGAAAAAAAAGATAAAATACTTATTAAAAAACATTTATGGCACATTTAGTAGACTGTAATGGTAATTACATAGGAATAGGAATAGGTATTACAAGGAATATAAGATATTGTAATGTAGTGCTTATTACTATTCATTTATTTGGTGACAACACAATAATAGAACTCTGAAGACAATGAAATAAAAGCATTTTAAAACGTACTTAAGATATATTTTAGGAAATATTTTACTCATATAATTATATTTCCTAAAGAATAATATATATTTTTAATTTGAAAGAGAGATTAGTTATTTTTTATGATTTTTAATTTTTATAATTGCTATGTGCATATGGAAAGTTTTTTTGTTTGGAAATATATTAATTTTAGAAATTAATACACATGCTAAGGAATATCTATTACATCCCATTTAGAGATGAATAGTTATTCCTCATTTTAAAAAATAGCTATTCATAAGGAATGACTATTCCTTGTAATGGAAACATAACCAAACTACTGAATAGTTAAACTATAGGAACAACTATTACATTACAATGTCTATTACAGTCTTCCAAACATACCCTTATATATAAAAAGATTCTTGAATTTAAACAATTCAAAGTTCACCATTCACTAATGATATCATGATGTCATCACCATAAAAAATAAAATAAAAAATAAATTTCATGATGCATATCTCATTACTAATAAATGACATCTCATTTGGAAAATTGCACATGTTATGAGTTAGATATTACAAAATTGGAGAAATTTTTCATTACCTTTCTCCTTCTTTCATATTTACCCAATTTATCAATCAAGATAGCATCACTAATCCTCTTATTTCATATATGTTCCTTGCCCTATATCACTACTTATAGTCTACATATAACATATATTATATGCACACACACTTGCAATAGTATTAAACATTATCAGCTAATAAGCACCCCTTTTCGCTCCACCATGCATGTGTATTCAAGGGCCAATGGTTTTAAACACTAGATGTTTAAGGTCATGTGATATTAAAAATAATAATAATAAATTGTTTTAAAAATGGGTCGAGCCACAGGTGAAATGGGTCGACCCAACCCAATCAATAAAAAGGGTTGGGTCATGAGTCAACCTATTTTTACTTTAGGTTAAAAAATTTCGACTTCGAGTTGGGTCCAATTTTTCCGTGTCTAATAAATTATGTGAGCAAGGGAGAAAGTTCAAAGGTGGCATTGCTCCAAAAGTAGACTTATCCAAAATTCCTAGGTTTAGTTCTCCTACAACCCTAGTTTTAGCATCCAAAATATTGAAAATAGTAATTACCCTCTTAGCCAACATGCCATCTTCACCTTCATGACAATATGTTGACAATGACACCTTTAAATCAAAAGCAAGATAGGGATTGATTGGGAAAATTAGATTTATTAACCCATCTTCACTCACACACAAAGAATAGATAGGTATAGATAATAGAAACAATGAACTGTTTTAGTCAGATCTAATTCTAACTTTGTACCATATTTTGACTCGATCTATTAACAAAGTATTTAATATAAATTTAAAAGTCCTTCTAAGGTCACAACAATTTTACAACACTATTAAATTTTTCTACCACCTCACACATGGGTTATTAAAAAAAAAATTGCAGATTATGGTAGGCCAACTATGAGATCATAGACAAATTAGGGCATTGTGAATTTATGTTGTGTTAGGTCTAGGAATTAGAGGCAACTGATAGGTATCATGATTGCCAAAATTCTCATATCAAATCATCACAATTCTATATCATCCATTAAGCCAAATAACATGCTAATGTTCAAATTTCAAATCCTAAGTAAAATCATGGAGAAAATTTCTCACACGAAGAGATTAAATAGAAGGCAAACTATGAAAGAAAGGTATGATAACTACTAGTAAGCCTAATCAAAATATACACGTCCTTCACCAGTTTACTTTTGGTAGCCTTCAAGGTCTTTATACTTTATTTCTTAGGTGTCCGCAAATTGGTGTCAACCTTGTGATCATTTGCATCATCAGGCACAAAAGTTTGATATTACTTTGTTCCCTTAATTATGAATTTAGTTGACTCAATAAAAAAAAATAAAAAAATAAAACCCTTATGCGGATATCATTTAGTATACATCGTGCAAATTTGTTATTCTTCATCTTCATATAGTCTGTTGAAATATTTATAGACTTCGTTTTTTAATGTAATTATTTTTTTGTGATACAATGAATTTTGTTAATTTTTATTATATTTTTTTAATAAGTATGAAGATTAATTTGTTATAAAAATCTATAGAAAATGCACAATTAATTTTCAAAAGCGACAACTTGAGTCCCATTCCAATCCCATCACGTCCACAAAACAGAGAAGAACGCAGATAGCAACATGGACTCCGCCCCAAGATAATTGGTACAAGATTAATTTTGACGGTGCCACATTTGCCGACGATAGAAGTGCAGGACTAGGTGTTGTCATACGAAACAAAGAAGGCCAAGTTATGGCATCATTGTCTCAAAAATCCCCTTGCCATTGTCAGTCATTGAGGTCGAGGTTCTTGCAGCACGAAGAGCTCTTAAACTTGCTCTGGAGCTGGGTTTTGACCACATCATACTTGAAGGGGATTTTGAAATTTTACACAAGGCTTTGCTAGCAGAATGTAGGAACTTCACACCCTATGGACATTTAGTGCAAGACATTGTATACCTTAGTAGTTTCCATTCAGCTTTTAAAACTTCTCTTGTATGCCGCTCAGGTAATAAGTTAGCTCACTCTCTAGCGAGGAACTCAAAATCCCTCAATCATATACAAATCTGGATGGAAGATGTACCACCAGATCTATTACTTGTTGTTTAGGCTGACCTTACTAGCCTACCTTAATAATATTCACTGGCCTCTTTCTCAAAAAAAAAAAAAAATTCAAAAGTATAGTAAAATTATTGTTTAACCAAATTTTATTTTCTCGAATGTAGACAGTAAATGATGTAATTACTGGAATAATTTTCCTTGGCACCCGGTTATACACGCAAGAGATAAGCAATAAATGAATTAAATCACATTCCACAGCATTGGTATTGCTCAACACTAGAACAATGAGTGGCTACAAGTCAATTGAGGAGATGCTTAAACCAAACTCAAAGGTGCCATGGGGGAACCAATTCGCATGTACCAATGCCAGAGCTGAAGGACCATAAATCTCCAAACCCACTTGACTTTGTTTTGGCAGCAAGCAAGATAGTCAAGAAGAAGAAAAGTTCATTGGGTGATTATCTCACTAGTAGGGTTTTGGAGATTGTGAAGAAACTTAGAGGTCCTGAGGTATATTCATGATCTTATTCATCACCAATAATTCACTATTTCTGCCTTCAATCATTTGATAATTTTCAAAACAATTATGTTGGTTCTTTTTTCTTTCTTTTTTGCTATTTCTACCTTCAATAATTTGATAATTTTCAAATCAATTATGTTGGTTCTTTTTTTTTTCTTTTCTCTTTTTCTTTTTTAAATTAAAAAAACCCTACATATATATATATATATATATTGAGCAACAGAATTCTTGGCATACTTAGTTTAATAGTTAATAGTTAATACTTGCTGCTTATAACATTTGATATTTTAATATCATACTTTTCTATCACATTACTAAAAATGTCAATTAGTTTTTCTTTTCTTGAATAAAAATGGGTAGAAAAAGGGTGGGAGGGGTGAAAGGGGATTGTATTCGGTATATAGTATATACCTTATAAGCAAGCCACATAATCTTGGATTGGTGCCTCTATTTTGATATCCAAAAGTTAATTATTTAATTTTTTTGAAGAAATTTCTTCACATTGCAAAGCCGCCTAATATTAATCAATATTAGGGTTGTTAGGTTCTAAATGTTTAGAACAATTGGCAAATTGTGAACACAAACTTGTCTAGATATAGATCTTAGAGTCTATAGGTTTTATTAGACAATGCTCAAGGTGATTCAAGTCAAGATTCAAGAACATACAAGCTGCAGGAAGAAGATTTCATAATCTGCCTAGTTCGATTGATCAAAGAACAGGCTCGATCGATCGAGAATCGTATCTGCAGAATTTTAAATCGGCCCAAACAGCTATTTAAGCCCATGAAGGATTAGGGTTTCAGGTCTTAGGGTTTGTGTGAATCTCTTGTTAGATCTGTGAGGAGCTTTCCTTCACACAAGCTTAGGATTGTCAAGAGGAGATTTCTTCAAGAACTTGATGATCATTCACTTGCTGCCATAAGAGCTTAAAGATACACAAGCAGGGGTGCTTGTACTTACTGGAGAATCCAAGAAAGAAGAAGTTCGTGGTCTCGGAGCTTGCACGTGGTCGTGTCAGTAAGTTCTACTGGTGGGTAGCAATAAGAAGTCGAGCGTGGGGGCTTGTGATAACCTAGATTTGCATAATTCTACTAAGTTAATCACTTGGCTAATTAACTAGGTTAATTCGGTTGTGTTAAGAGGTTTAAAACTGTTCAAGGGTAATTACGATTTATCACTATGAAATTTCAGAATACATGACTATATCTTAAACTATAACTTGTGTTTCACTTTACACTATTTTTTTTTTTTTTTTTTTGAAAAAGAGAACTGTAATTTTATTTAACGAAAGGCTGATTCAGCATGAATTACAGCGGAGAGGTGTGGAGGAACATCCTCCATCCACACCGATAACTCGCTAACATGTCTTGCATGTCTAGCAATGTTTTGAGCTGCACTATCACCCTCTCTTTTTACATGACAAAACTCCACGGATTCAAACTAGTTTGCTAACCTCTTTGCATCGTCAACCAAGTGTCCGTAGTCCGCCAGCAATGATACCTCACACATTAGGGCATCTATAGTGTTCTTGGAACTAACCTCGAGGACAATAGGTGAGAGACCAAACTCTAGAGCCAATCTGAGTGCTCTCTTAGCTGCAATCAGTTCCACAATAGTAACCGCGAAGGGCAAAGTGATTTTCTCATCCATGAAAGCTACGACCTGACCCTTGTCATCTCGGATTACAACTCCTATACCCACAGAATTTTGTTCTCGGAAAATAGCATCATCAGAGTTCACCTTCAGGATCAGCCATGGAGGTGGTTTCCAGATGGCACAGTATGGAGGCTGATTGGACTAATCCAGCTCATTACCCTTAATTGCTGTTGTTAAGAGTTTTTCCTTGTCTGGAATATTGACCATATTAAACACTTGCCATTGGGATTGCTGGGAATTAGAGTTAATAGGAGCAATAATTGGTGAGCTATCATGCGTGGGTAATGCTGCTTCAATATCACTTATTTTTACTACCAATGTATCACTCTTTACTTCCTCAATTGAAATAAGAGGTGCATTAAACGGGCTAGACTCATTAATGATTGGTTGGGATTTTGGACTTCCCATAGTAGTTGTAGAGCTTGAAACCACTGCCAGCTTTGAACGCAATGTCAGCATTAATGAGGAATCAATCCCACAATACTCGGTTTCCATAACTGATGTAACGTCTGCTTGCACCGTCACAACATTTTCTTGCATCATTCCATTGCCGCCTCCCTCAATTGAAGCTGCAACGCCGAATTCACTATTGTCGACAGCATCCTTTTCACTCCATGTAGGTTGAGATGAGGTCCTCTCAAACATCCCAGGAACCACAATTACACCTTTTCTTGCTAAACAGTGTGGAGAAGCCTGAAGTGATGGACCAACTTGTTGTATTGAAACCCGTAGGTTGCCTTTGCTTTGAGTCACTAGTTCACAACTCTTGTCATCATGACTCAGCTTGCCACGCCAATAGCAAAGATTCAAGACGAACTTCTGAGATCGCTAATCACTTCGAAGGGTAAAACCTGAATCCTCCCTCTCTAAGAGAGACATATTTCGCCAAGTATCTGTGAGTTCCTCCATTAAGATAGGTTGGAAGCAAGAGTGAAAAGGAATTGCATACAAAAGGAGACAAAAAACTACTTCCCTTACTCCCACAAGAAAAACCCCACAAGCTCTAGAGATAAACTTGTTATCCCTAGAGAGACAAAAACCAAACACTCCTTCGTAAGGAAGGGACAAGGAACTTCTACTGCCTAAGAGAAGAAGGAGTACATGTGTGACTCATGTAACTCCTGCATACATGGCACCATGTGAACAAATTGAATTGACCCTCTTTAATCCCTTTAAAACAAAAGTTACTTGGCAAAATAAGAGTTAAATTTGTTAAATAATTTTATTTTAAAGGATTAAAGAGGGGAAATTTGGAATGTTCATGTGATGCCATGTATGCAGAGTTCACATGAGTTTGACATGTTTTTTGGTCTAATTTAATAGTCCAATAGATGATAGGGTTCAAATTTAACCGTTTAGGATTGTAATCATGCATTTTGAAAGTTTAGGATTGTAAATGTAAATAGGGGTATAGTTTATGTTGGTAAAGTGTAATTTTATTTTAATGTTATACAATTTTAACTTAGTCAAAATCTTATATATATAGTCAAAAGTAAGAGAAAATCCAATTAGAATCTAAATTATAATTTCAATTAGAATTTAATTTTGTGTTATGCGTCTCATCTAAACTTTTTAATTTTTATGTCAAGTAAGTTAATTATTTAGTGCAGAATACAATAAGTTCAATATAAATGAACTTTAAGAAACTCAATCACATATCTAAAATCAGAAGAAGAGAGAGTTTGAAAAATTATGCTTTCCAATTCCATTTGTTTGTCTAGTTAAAAATAATTCAAATTAAACAACTTTTTACATAATCTATCTATCTATCTATCTATCTATCTATCTATCTATATATATATATATATATAACCAAAGCCTCTGAAACTCTCACAATTTTCTACATCAGCAAAATATTTAAATAAAATTATCATTTTGTTTAAATAAAATTATTTTTGTTTAGTCCAAACTTAACAAGGAATGAAACTCTTATCTCTCTAACAAGTCCAACTTAAACTCAAACTCATCATTATTATTATGTTTAAACAAAATTATTTTTGTTTAATCAAAACTTAACAATGAGTGAAACTCTATCTATCTCTAATAAGTCAAACTTAAACTCAAACTCAAACAATGATAATATTAAAAAAAAAAAAAAAAACCGACTCACTTTCTCAAAAAAATAAAAAAAATAAAAATAATTCGACACTTTCTCCCTAAAACAATTCGACTCAGTTTTCGAAGGCACTCTTTTATTCAACTCTCTCTTTCAACCCAATAACCAATATCCTTCTTTCTCAGCCTTCCAACCGTCCGCTGTCACTACCTTCAATCCCACAAAAACATAGGTGAGCACATCTCCCAGAAATCGAATCGCAAGTTGATTCATGTAATTTTGTAATTATTCTTTCGTATTTTGTGCTTTTGGGTTGCAGAATTTGTAATTTTGAAATTTGAATACAATTGCAATTTATTTTTTTGGGTGTAGCACATCACGCTTAGGAATCCTAATTTACTTAGGTTTAGAAACCCCCTTTTTTTTTTTTGGTTATTTATTGCGTTAACCCATGGCCAGAGTTGTTATACCAATTCAACATAAAGGATAAGCCTATTAAGGAGTAGAAGTACCAATCCCATGGGTACACTTCCCATTTGGTTTCTTTTCATAGATGCAAATCTGATTCAACTTTCTTCTTTGATTAATGAATTTTATGTCGAATTTGTTTATATTGTTATTATTAATAAAATTTCAATTCAACATATGTGGATATTTGTTTATATTGTTATTAATGAAATTTATCTTTTATGTCGAATTTTTTATTTGCTTTCATATGTGCCTAAGATTTTCTTTCTACCTTATTCTTTTGTTATGTTTAGAATTGATTTTCTTTTGATTATTTGGGTTGAAATTTCTACTAATTTTTTTTTTTTTTATTGTACATGGCAAATAAAGCATCTCTATTTTTTTTTTGGAGAAAAATGAAAGTTGCAACCTATGTCTTCTAGTGTAGGGAAAGTTTTAAGTCTTAAGGTTTTTGGTATTTGCGTCTCAGTAGGTTGATCTTAATTCTTCACCTAAAATGCTTTTTATTTAGGTTCATGTGATTGTTTTTTCTTATTAAAAGCTATGATTTTTGGTTGATTAATTATTTGTTTGTATTCAACATAAAAGATAATGAAATTAGGTATTATAATTTTGATATTGTTCCATGTTTTGAATTGTCTATATTATTATTACTACAAGAAAGTCATATTGCCACTCAAATTTGAAACTTGGTGTCTTCCTCATATCATGGTCTTTGTTTATATATTTGCAGTTTATATTAGTTTTGAGTGTGTGTATATATAACTATTGGGAGTTTTGCTTTATTAATTTAAGAATTGTAAATTACTTTGTAGGTTTCGGTAACTATGCACTTGCAACTAAATAATGTTCAATGTTAGACAACACTTCTAAACTATGGAAAAGTATGGAAGATAAATATTTCTTCATTTTTTTTTCAGAGTCAATTGTTCTTTCGTGCATTGCACGGGTTAGTGATTAGTACTATGAACAACCGTTATTTATTATATATATATGTGTGTGTGTGTGTGTGTGTGTGTGTGTGCGCGCGCGCGCGTGCGTGTGCGTGCGCGGTACATTTGCATATACACGATTCTAAAGTAGATGAATTTATTTTTGAATACGTACTCTATAAGATCCTTTCGGCATTCTTGTACTACTGCAGGCAGCCGCTAGATTCGTCCATGGGACAATAAGGAAATCCAATTTGTCAATTTCAAATGTGATCGGGCTAGTGGAACAGGTGTCTAGGATAATTATCCGATTAAAGGTCTATACTTCATGGTGTTAGGTGTTCGTCAAGTAAAAATGTAAAATTAAAACTGTTATTATACATAGAAATGCTATCTCTACAACATTTTCAAAATTTATTCACAATAAATTTTAAGTAGTGGGTTGCTATTGGTCGTTATAAGTGGGCAAAAAAATAATTTAAGTTATAAATTCAAATTAGAACTAACAACAACTTACCACATATGATTTTTTGTAAAAATATTGTGAACATAGCACTCTTCTATTGTATATACCACCTAGTTTGCCTTAAACAAATAAATATCTTTTATAAATATTTTTCGATAAAAAAAAATTACAAATTCTTCCTACTCGTAGATTTTTTTTTTTTTTTTTTTTTTCATTTTTATAATCCATCTCTTATATATCGAAGTATAAATGTGACATGTTTGCCTCATAAAACAGAGAGAGCATGTGCTTTTCTTTCATTGGCTTTTTTTTTTTTTTTCAAGTCATAAAAATGATTCAGTTTTTCGAAGTCACAGAATGATATTTGTAACTTTCTACTTATTAGAAACAATCACATAATGATTTTGTTACACTTAATCTCAGATCTTTGGTGTTCACTTTCTTTTTTTTCTGGTCTTTACAGCATAAAGTACAGAACAAATTAACAACCATGATTTATGATTTAATGTGAAAAAATTCCTCAAATTCAATCACCTTTATGAATAATTTTAGAACACCGCTTTCTTATTATTTTAATAAAACCTTGCTTTCAATTAGATTCATCATATTTTATGGCCCACTTTAACATGTGCTTTTTTTTTTTTTTTAAATGGATTTGTAGAACCTTATTATAACAATAGTAAGTTATATGGGAAACCTGAGGATTAACGCCGTAATGGAGAAAGGATTTTTGGATCCCCAAAGATTTAAGTCATGTGTGGAAAATTCCTTCGAGATAATTCTCAAAATTACCGATGAAATTCCTATTTAAACAAAGATGTTTTTTTTTTTTTAATCAACAAATTGAAGTTCATTCATAATATTGATTTTCTATATAAATAAGTCAATACAATTTATATATGATTGTTCATCTTTTCTTTCATTCTCCATGTAAAACTGTATGTAGGTAGATGGGTTTTAACTTTTAATGCATCCTGCAGTATTGGGCTTAAATGTCAAAAATACCCCTAATCTAATGAGATAATTTTTATTCTTAAAAAATAAAAAATTGGGTTGAAATTGTAATTCAACAAAATTTAAATAAATAAATAAAACCTACCTTTTTTTTGAGAAGGTAAAAAAAACCTACCTGATAAACTTTTTTCCTAAAAATTAGCACACTCACTATTTACATTTTTTCCTAAAAATTAACACACACTAAACCTAGCAGTTACTCAATTTCAAATCCTAAACTTTAGTTTCTAAAAAATTTCTTCATGTGTGACTTCACTAACAATAAATAAATTCAAATTGGAAAATTATATTAAACTCAAAAAAAAAAAAAAAAAAAAAAAAAGAGCTTCATCATGCTGAGTTTATTTCGCTTGATTAAATTAAAAAGGGACTTGCGTAAAAGGGATTTTTTTTTTTTTTTTTTTTTTTTGGCATAAAAGGGACTATTTACACCCTCGAATGACATGATATTTTTTGACATTATAACAATAAACTTAACACACACGATCACTCCCTCACAAATACCAAACCAAATCAAAACCCAGTTTCATCATGAAAATCATCACAGAGAAATAACTGTCGGGAGACAGTGACGATGATGCTTGTAGGGGTGTTGGGCCCAACAATATATATCTATGTCTATATTGGGCTGGGGCCTAATCTGAGGACATGAAGTAGTCCGAGGAGGGGTAAACACTATCATGGGAGTCCATGTTAGTAAGTGAAGAGGTTAGTATTGGTCATAGGAGTCCAAAATGGTGGTCCAAGGATGAATGCTTCCTCGGCTGAGCAAAGCCGAGGTATGAAGGAGTGGTTTGCCATCCAGGGCAACGTTCTGGGAGATTCTATCAACAAAGATAAGCATTATAAAAGCGTAGGACAGAGGGAAGTCCTAAAATATCTAAAGGAAAGCTGCTACCACCTCATTGAATGCTCTGTAGCTAACTCTTTGGCTACATTAATGAGGAAGTGATATCTAAACAGTAATTTTCAGCCTTATAGCTACTATTAGAGACTTGAGGAAGGTGCTAATGGGACAATGATCAACACTAGCAATCTACTTTACACGTGAAGGGTAGTGATGAAAGAAGGAAGATAGTATAAAACGGAAAGAAGACCCTGAAAGTAAGGGATCGGAAAAGAGAAGAGAAAAAAACTGTAGCAACAAGAACTGTATTTGTAATCACATTCAAGAGATATATAAGAACTGATCTCCTTGGATTGTGTCAAGGACGATTTTCTTTAGATAAAACTAGTCTATCTTTGTTTTCCTGTCATTTGGGCCAACTGTAATTGTTGTTTAGCTCATTAGAGCCTAGTTTTCTAACTCACTCTCTACAAATTCATTGTATTGGGCTCTTTAGGCCTAGATCCTTTCACCTCTTGGGCCTAGGATTCAAGTTGGGTCCTTACAATTGGCGCCGTCTGTAGGAATTCTTGTGTTCTAATGAGCTTAACATTCAGTTATGGTAGGTTCAGGTCTAAACCAGGCAGAATCTATGGGGTCCCAACATTAAGATCATTTCCTCCATCTTGAACGAAAAAGGGACCGGGAGGAAAATATGCATACCACCCATACTAGTAGGAGTCAATCTCAAGGTAGAAGCCACATCTCCCACGAAGAGAATGCTAGAAACATGCAGCATAAGATAGATCATTTACGGAGGAAGCTATGTCGTAAGCAAAGGAGAAGGACTCCTTCAAGCTCTGTATCATCCTCTGACGATGATGGTAGTTACAGGCCTAGATCGAGGACTCCCCCCAGTGAGTCTTTCTTGTGTGATGAGGACTACCATCATGAGTGCAAAAATAGGAGCTCGTCTTGCAAAGGCCTGGGAAACGACGCTGTGAGCAGGGCATTGAACCAGATTTCCAGATCACCTTTCACACGTAGAATTGAAGGAGGAAGACTTCCTCAGCAATTCACTCAGGCAACATTCACCATATACAATGGTCAAACAGACCATGTAGAGCATGTAACCCACTTCAACCAGAGAATGGCTGTGCACTCCAGGAATGAGGCCCTGATGTGCACAGTATTCCCGTCCAGTTTGGGGCCTGCAGCAATGAGGTAGTTTGATGGCTTGGGAGCAAGATCTATTGATTCCTTTAAGGAACTCACCCGAGCGTTTGGATCTCGCTTTATTGCATGTAGTAGGGTTCCTTGGCCCTTAGATTCCTTGTTGCCTATGGCCATGCGAGAAGGGGATACCTTGAAAACGTACTTAGACCGATACTGGGAGATGTTCAATGAGATCGATGGGGACTTTGATGATGTGGCCATAAGGACTTTCAAGGTGTTGAGGACCAAAATTTCACAAAAAAATCCATTCCATGAATAGTAAGGAAAGACCATGGGCCTTAATAAAAGAAGGCCTAATTCATGAAGTTAAGATGGACAATAAGGCCCAAAGTTCCAAAAAGAAGGAAAAAAGAAAGAAATAATAATAATAATAATAATAAAGAAAAAAGAAGAGGATCTCGGTCAGGTCAGAGGACGTGCAGCAAGGATCCCAGTCAGAGGACATGCAACAAGGATCTCGGTCAAGCCAGAGGATATGCAGCAAGAAGAATCAACATCAAGGCCCTATGTATGTTCAGATTTCCAACAAAAAAGCCATTAAAAATCCAGCAAAAACTAGGTATTATCTTTGTAACCCATGGTCCAAGCCTGTGGGATCCCGAGTGGATAGTAAAGGATGAATGGTTTGGTCAGTAGGGGAGTGATTTCTGGTGAAAGGAGGATCCCGAAGCTTTCCCTTGGTTCATATATTTGCTTGGAACGCATGAACCAATGGAAAACTTAGTTCCCCCATGTGCATGACACCTCCCCACAATTTCCTCTCAATTGTCATTTTCAACTAAAGTTGTCATCTAGTACATTGAGCAGCCCACCCACTCCTTTGACTTTCCAAGAAGGAATCTTCCATTTGTAACTAAAGCCAAATGCCCATCTTGAGTTATAATTGCCTAAATAAGCTAAACTTCTGTCCAATGCACCTTTTCAGGTTCCAGAGGACATGGTTTTACCCAGCAGACCTAGGGCATCCTCGCCTAGGGTACCAGACCAGGTCTGCTATAAAAAGAACACTAAAGCATGACAGAGGGGGGATTGGAAAGGGAGAAAAATGGGGATTCAGGGGAAGAGTTCAGAAGTTCAAAACATATATTCTTAGAGTTTTAATAGCCCAGCAAGGAAGAAAAAGAAAGAAAGAAAATAAGAGAGCCAAGGTGGAGGAGTTTGTCCCATATCCTTGAGATCATTCAAAATATCACTTAGCCTCCAAAGAAACATATGCCAAAACATGCACCCATCGGATATCACTCTCTCCCACAAAAATCCTCCTCGCCTAACTATCTTGAAAGGCAATACCCAAGCAAAGCCAATTGGACTTGAGTTCCAAATCCCACAAGTCTTGTACAAAAGCACTAAGTCTATGAGAATTGGAGCCAAGATCCTCGTAGCTGAATCATTCTCATGAAATTCATTTACATATATGTATATGTATTAAAATGTATATCCTAATCTAAGAAACTAACAATTATTTGAAGATATGTGTATTGTGTATTGTGTTCTTATGCAGGACCTATAGAGGTAAAGGGAAATGACAAAACTCTATTGCATAATAAGCATGGAGAAAGATTGTATAGTTCAGAGAATCAGCATTCTGGGTTGTTACAGGCCTAGTACCCTTGGGAAACACGACAGTACGTTCGGGGTACCATGACAGTACGCCCGGGGTACCAAGTGAATGAACTTTTTTAAATGTTTACACAATAAAAGATAAGTCTTAAATACTCTATTTCAATCTCTTTCTCATATTATGAATAATTATTTTACTTGTTTCATAAGAGTAAAAGGTCATTTTATGACACTGTGAGGGTCCTTTTTTGGACGGTGTCCAGGCCCAACTTGAAGCAAGGACCCTGGGCCTTTGAGTGGTTGTTTAAAAGGACTGGGCTTGATTCACCGCAGCTAAATGGGCTGTTTACAAACCAAGTGGTGCATAGAGTAAGAATCCTACAATATGTACATACTAGCAAGCAAGAATATATATATGAATTGAATAACAAGAAACAGTAAAGGAACAATGTAATAAAGAGAGAGACAAATATATTGTTAAGGATCCCTAAAACACTATGAAATATTTCATTACTTTCTTTAGTTGTAAATTACAATGTGCTCACTAAGACGTGTTACAAGGTCCAAATAAGATCAAAAAATACAGACTTAGATGGCTATCTAAGCCTCTAAGACTTGCAAGATTTGAATCCTTTTGAATCCAAGTATGTTCTATAGTGGTTGTTTCAGGATACCGAGTGATATTCCTCTTTCTTTCACTACTTTCTTTGAGTTTTTGACAAAGTTTTCTCAATAATTCTGTTATGATTTACTCTTGCTGAATGCCCCTCCAATGTTGCCTAGTTCCCCCTTTTACAGTGTCATTTTAGGGTTCCGAGATACCATTGATTCCCCTCTTCTACTCTTCTGGGTACCAAAGCCCACGTTGTGCCAGTCATTCTGATGACTGGTCCTTTCTTTGTTTCTCACAGTTTTCTTCTTTTGGTGCTGTTTCCCTAAAAGTTTCTTGCTGACTTTCCATTCTGGGATGTCCTTAGAGGGCTAACCTCTAATCTCTCTTCCCTCAAGGCTTCTAAACCTTTCTTTTTCAGACTCAGTTTTTTGGTTGTCCTTCTTTTTGTCATTGTTCCCAAGTGAGCCGAATTCATTCCTGCCAGATTGAAGGTTTTCCCAGCTACTTCTCTTTATAGTTCTTCTTTCTGGGTTGCCCGAGGTACTAGCCCCCTTGTTCATGAATTGTTACTTTCCAACCGTTTTGGTTCCTTTCTGCATCATTGGGGGATTGAGAAGGACATATCTGTCCTTTGTTTCTTGTGTTTCCTGTGCTTTTTTATTCTCCCTTTTCGAGCTGTCTCAATCCCACTCTGGCTGTGTTGCACGTCCCAGGGATCCCTAGCTCTTGGCGGTCTCTGGGATCCCGGCCCAGTTTCTTTCTTCCTCCTCTCCCTTTTTTTTTTTTTTTTTTTTGTCTTCTGATCTTGGCAGGCTGGGCCTTTGTTTCATGGGCTCTAAAACCTGCTCCTTCATGGATCTTGGGCTTTAAATCTTTGAGCCTTATATTATGATTTTTTTTGAACCTCAACACTCAGCATCTCCTAACTTCTTTTTTAGCAGTTTGATTTGCTCCCTGGCAGCAGCAAGCTCATCCTTAGCTTAGTGGAGTTGCTTGCGCTAAGTCTCGGCCTATCTCTCCACCCCTTCCAGTGCCACCTCAGAGCATTTCTTCTCCCTCTCGGCCTCGATAAGCTTGGCATTCAGCTCCTTCACCCTTTTCTCGGCCACATTGAAGGCCTCAACAGCAGCAACTCGCCTGCCCTCCTTATCCTTTGGTAAGAAAGATTCACCAACTCCTCGGCTCTGAAAGTGGCTTAGACAGCCTGCAAAGAAAACTTAGCAAGTAAGTAAAGGCAAGAGTAAAATAAAAAATAATAATAATAATAATAAATAAAAATAAACAAACAAAAAAATAACAGATTTAGCTTAAACAACTTACCATAGCAAGGTCTCTCTTCAGACTTAGAAACACCTCGTTTTTCTTCATGGTCCTTAGATCGGTTATGTCATCGGGTAGTAGCAAGGCTTGCTCTACGGTGTCTGCTACGTACTCGGACTTTCCTTGCTGGAAGTCCCTAATTGAGGAATTCGCAGGGAGAGGGGACTCGTCTAACACCAAAGAGGGATTTCAGCTTGGTACCCTAGTGCGAAGATCACGTCCTTTATCTCCAGGTGCGCCATCACTCAGGGACCTTATTTGGGTAGTCTTGGCTACCTTGGTCCCCTTTTTAAGGCTCATTCTCCTTGGAAGGAACACCTCAGCCCTCCTCCATAACGTGCTTCCCCTTCTGTTCCTGTTTCCTCTTTTTATCTGCAAGTTCTTGCTGAGGATCATAAAGAGTGGGGAGAGAGGGGTCTTTGGCTAGACCAACCACCTCGGGTGCCTTGCCCCCAACTTGAGACTCCATTACCTCCATGAGGCTGGCCTTGGGTTTGCGCTGTATCACCATTGCTTCAGGAACAGTGGTGTCTTCTTGGATGCTGCTTAGTTGGGCCAAAGGAAGGTGGCTAGGATCATAGATTTGCGGCTCCAGAGATTGGGGCTGGTGGAAAATGGAAAAATCTTCTTCGGAATCAAGTACTTCCACCACCTCTTCTTCTTTTTCTTCTTCTTCCTCTTTGACGGTTGGCTGTGAGGGGGTGGCTTTGTCCTCAGCTTTGTACTGAAGGATTGGTTCTATCTTTAGTACATCTTGAGGCCCCGGGCCTAGGTTGAGGAAGCCCAGTACAGCTACGTTGACTAGGTGTAGACGAGGATCCTTGGCTCTTATTATGCACTTCGGCGCTTGGAAACTTGATGAAAGCGGGGTGTATTCAAGGATTAGGTGGGCCGCTCGTAATTGACCGTCCTTGTGTACAAACACCTCGGCTTGGAGTAATTTGTCTAGGCTTTGGTTGTTGACAAGGTTGAAGTTTGGTTCGGCGGCATGACTATTTGTAAAACCATTAGAGAGAGAGAGAGAGAGAGAGAGAGAGAAAAAAAAAACTGTTAGAAAGAATGGCGCAAGTTGAAGAAAGATTCCATTACAAATATGGGCAGAGAAAAATGGATACAGAGTGTGTTAAAGAAAAATGAAAGGTGATTTTGAAGCAATAAACCTAGACCTACTAACCCCACTTGGTGTCCCCTCTCTCGTCGGGTAAGGGGGTCATCATGCCACTCCCCTGAGGTGATCAGAAAATCCTTGTTCATGCCTTTGTTGGACTCAGGGAGGCATGAGATGAGCCTGACCTTGGGATACTGAGTCTTTAGGTAATACCCCTGCCCTTTTAGGTGGTGGAGGTTATAAACCCAATTGACATCATGGTGGGTAAGGTTTAAACCCATTTTCTCATTTAGGGCGTCTACGCTACCTAAAATCTTAAACATATTTGGGGCACATTGGGTAGGAGCTAATCTGTGAGCCCTAAGGTAATCCCTAGTAACTATGCCTATGAGGATTCTCTTCCCTCCCTCTATAAAGGCAATCATCGGGATTACTACCTCTCCCTCCTGCCTATCAGTGTGCCAGTCCCCTTCCTTACAATATCTAACGGAGACCCCTGACGGAATCCTATATTGAGCTTTAAAGCTCTCTATACTCTCCGCGGAGTCTACCAAATAAGCGAATCTACCCATATCTAAAGGAAAGTGGGGGTACTAAGATGGTAAAGGAAAAACTATGAGGGCTGAGGAGGAAAGGACACGGGGAAAAGAAAAGTATAAGGAAAAGTAAATGGAGAGGTTTATTAAAAAGACTTACGTAGGGAAAAAAGCTCTCCTTGGACTGGCTCTTGGATTTTGTGAAGGCACAAGTGAATTGAAAAAGTGCTTAAGTGAATTGAATAAGTGCTCAAGTGAAGTGAATGAGTGCAAAAGTGGAGTGAGGGGAACGTTTGAGCGATATTTATATGAGAAAGAAAGAGACGAGAGGGAAAATTCCAGCCCGAGTTCCAATGGAATCCTTAGCCGTTGGATCCACATCACACTGTAGAACATGGGGAATATGGAGCTGTAGAAAATTAATGAGGGTGCGCCTCAAATGCCGAAGCGTCAGGAGTGTGCATTGGGTAGTTAAAAAGGTACCTACAATGGCAGAGATGATGCATAATAAGAGGGGGGTGATTGTAGTGACATCGAAATCCTCATTTCTTCCCAAGGAGCCAAAGAGGAGAATTTCGAGGGGCTATTGTAAGGGTGTTGGGCCCAATCCGAGGACATGAAGTAGTCCGAGGAGGGGTAAACACTATCATGGGAATTTGTGTTAGTAAGTGAAGAGGTTAGTTATGGTCATAAGAGTCCAAAAGGGTGGTCTGCAGATGAATGCCTCCTCGGCTGAGCAAAGCCGAGGTATGAAGGAGTGGTCTGCCATCCAAGGCAACGTTCTAAGAGATTCTATCAACAAAGATAAGCATTATAAAAGCGTAGGACAGAGGGAAGTCCTAAAATATCTAAGGGAAAGCTGCTACCACCGCATTGAATGCTTTGTAACTAACTCTCTGGCTGCATTAATGAGGAAGTGATACTTGAACAGTAATTTTCATCCTTACAGCTACTACCAGAGACTTGAGGAAGGTGCTGGTGGGACAAGGATCAACACCAGCAATTTACTCTACACGTGGTGGGTAGCGATGAAAGAAGGAAGATAGTATAAAACGGAAAGAAGACCCTGAAAGTAAGGGATCGGAAAAGAGAAGAGAAAAACATTGTAGCAACAAGAACTGTATTTGCAATCACATTCAAGAGATATATAAGAACTAGTCTATAGATAAAACTAGTCTATCTTTGTTTTCCTGTCATTTGGGCCAATTAAAATTGTTTTTTATCTCGTTAGAGCCTAGTTTTCCAACTCACTGTCTACAAATTTATTGTATTGGGCTCTTTGGGCCTAGATCCTTTCACCTCTTAGGCCTGGGATTCAAGTTGGGTCCTTACAATGCTCAGAATCTAAAAGTGCTTTCTGGTGGTTGTGGTCAATACCTCATCTAAAAGCACAAACCCAAAGCCCCTCCCTCCACCCCTGGTTGTCTGCACATTCTTCTCCTTAACAAATGGCATCCAAAACATTGTTCGATAGCTCTCTGCTCTCTCCATTGTAGCATAGTGTTCCCCTTCTCTCTCAAGAAGGACGTTGAGTACCCTCTAAATTATATAATTTTATATATATATATATATATATATATATATAATTTAGAATTTAATTAGTTTTAAACTCTTTGATTTTCACACCCAATAATACACTTGCTACAAAAATTAAAAACTTAGATGGACATGTGGCAGAAAATTGGACTCCAATTGAAATTCAAGTTATAATCTAATTGAATTTGGACTCTTCGATTTTTACACTCAATAATTCATTTGACACAAAATTAAAAATTAAATGGGACACGTGGTGCAAAATTGAGAATCCAATTAAAGTAACCATGTATAAAAATAAAAATAATGATACACAATATACAAAGCTACTGTAACCATGTATATTTACATGGTTATTGTAGCAACTTTACAAATTTACACATTTTTAACTTTGACTGATGTGAGTAACTTTGGGGCTTGAATGTGTAAATTTGACACATTATGTTCTCACTTTCTAAATCTTTATTATATAGATAACCATTCTTCATTCTTTGTTTATTATTATCTTCATCAAGAGGGAGACAAAGAGAAAGAAAGAGAGGATTTTTTTTTTTTGAGGGAGAGTTTCAAACTATGGCGTCCGCTCCTGATGATAGCTCTTTATCATCAGACCTAGACACCAATCAGTTTTTAGTGTAAGCAGGGATTGAACCCTAGATCTCTTATGCAACCATTAGAGATTTTATAAGTTGTGTTAACTGAAACTCACAGAAAGAAAGGAATTTGGTGAGACAAGAGGTAAGACAAAAAAAAAAATTAAAATAATAATATACAAAGTTACAGTAACCATGTATATTTACATGGTTATTGTAGCAATTTTACAAATTTACACATCTTTAACTTTGACTTATGTGAGTAAGTTTGGGACTTTGTAAATTTGACACATTATGTTCTCACTTTCTCAATTTTTATTATAGCACCTTTTTTTTATTCTTTACATTTTATGTTCTGTTTTATGTCGGTATTGAGAATTTTTTTAAGAATATTATTTTGATTGTGCTTTAATTTAGCGATTTTGACATATAACTATAAACAAATAAGTCCAAAGCAGATAAATTTACCTAACAATTTAAAATTATTTTGGTCTTTTTTTTTTTTTAAGAATCAATTATATAGATATTTAAGTTCATTTATATAATTTTTCTCAAAAAAAAAAGTTCATTTATATAATGATAGATATTTTATTATAGATATGATAGGGACCAAGATGATGGTAGTTTGGCAGTGGTGAAGATAATATCAAAAGTAGCAATAATTGTGGTAGCGGTGAGAGCTGATGGTAGTTGGCTACTAGTGGCCATGTTGGACGTCGCATGATGGTGGTGATGAGACAAAGACTAAACAAAGAACAAAAGGGATGTGAATGTGACTAAGGAATATTTGTTGATACCTGTTGAGGTTCAAAATTAATCACAGCCCAAGGCCCAAAGAAATAACACATTAGGCTAACTTCATGGGATATGAAGCTAGAGAAATAAAAGAGTTGGGCTCACGTAATAAAGAAAAGAGGAAAAGAAAGAAGAAAATGGTGAAAAGTCCAAAGAAATGGGATCTAAAGACCCATGAAGGAACAGGCTTTAAAGTCCATGAAGCAAAGGAAAGGCCCAGCTAGCCAAGATCAGAAGCCCAATAGGAAGAACTAGGCTGGGATCCCGAAGATTACTAGAGCCCGGGGATCCCTGGGACGCACAACACGCTCTAAGTAAGAATTGAAACGGTTCGAAAAAAAGCATAAAGGACGAAGGACAAACAAGTCTCAAACGCCCAGCCATGCAGTGAGGAATCAAAAAGTATAAAGCAAATATTCATGAACAAAGGAGCTATACCCCAAGGAACCAAGAATGAGAAAACCATAAGTAGAAGTAGCTGGTAGGGAGCTTTCAACCCAGTAGTAAAAGGTTTCGACTGTTTGGGAAAAATGACAAGGATGGAGGGCAGAGAGAAGCTGAAAAAGTGAAGAAGGCCAAATAGCTAAGATCAGCAACCTGAGTGGATCTTGGAATAGAAAGTTAGCTAGGGGCTTTCAGCTTGGTCGGACCAAAAGGAAGAAATTATGAGAAAGAAGGAAAGGACCAGCCCCTGGGTAACTGACACAGCACGAGCTCTGAGGGGCAAAAGAAAGAAATCACTGGTACCCCGGAGCCCTAGAATCGCACTATAAAAGGAAGAGAAAACCCACGCTAAAGGGCATTCATTGATTGATCGTCGTTTTTTATTTAAGATAAGATATCATAATAGAACCGGGGAAAGAACTCTGTAAAACTCAAGAGAAAACAGAGGATCGTCTCCTGGTATCCCCGAAATAGCCACTATAGCACGTACTTGGATTCGAAAGGATTCAAATTTTGCAAGTCTTAGAGGCTTGAATAGCCATCAAAGTCTCCAATTTTTGAGTTAATTTGAACCTTGTATCACGTCTTAGTGAGCACACTGTAATCATAATCAAAGAAAATTAATAAAATGCATTAATGAAATGCCTCTCATTAATCCGAGGATCCCTAACCCATGTTTTACTGTATTCTTTATTACTACGCATTTCTTTGGTGTTTGAGCTGTCATTCAATACATATATTCTCACTTGTTAGTTTGTTTGTGTTGTAGGAAACCTGCTCCGTGCATCACTTAGTTCTTAAACAGCCTTTTAGCTACGGTGAACCAAGCCCAATCCACCAACAACAATTATTTGGCCCAAGATCCTTGGGCCGCTGTGCTGAAGAAAAAAGGCACCCTCACATTTTGGCAACTCCGCTGGGGACTAGGTAAAGAAAAGGGAAGAAACAATCCCTTCGCAGAGCATGCCTCCAAGACCAAGGAACAGCAAAGGCGCTAATATTCCACCCGCGGCCTCTGAGCCGGTGGGAGAAAATGAAGTGGCCTCCAGACAAAGAGGCGAGGTGCCCCTGACAAAGCAGGAGGTTGTGTCAGAGCAAAGGAACGCAAGGCAGGAGCCAGACCCGATGGCTCGAATGACTGCGATGTTGAAGGATTTGCAACAAGAGGTTCGCCTTCTCAAAGAAGGCAAGACGCAAGAAGTCAGGGACAATGCCCCCCTAGTGGGCAACCAAGACAGGACCCAGCCAGAGAGAGGGTCAGCAGTGGGAGGAGGAACCAACCCCCAGTACCTAACACTGGCAGATGTCAGTGCCCTCTTGGACCAAGGAAGGGAAAAACTTTCGAGGACCCCTAAGCAATTTTCTCGGGATCCCCTATTCCCACCAGAACTCCTTGGCAAGCCATACCCTAAAGGATATGAACCCCTAAAGTTCCATCCTTTTGATGGACGAAACGGGAGCGCCGTGGAACACGTGAGTAAGTTCGTTCACACCATAGGCCCCTACGCAGGAGACCGAGAGCTGTGTCTAAGAGAGTTTGCTAAATCTATAGTGGACAAAGCATACACTTGGTACACCACGCTGAGACCTGGGTCCATTAAAACCTAGGACGAGATGATGGAAAGATTCTGCGAAAATATTACCCTGGTGAGGACAAGGTCACTTTCCAAAGCCTTCAGATGGTAAGGCAGAGGCTTGGAGAGGATCCCGTCCAGTTCATCAAAAGGTTTGAAGATGTATCCCTAGATTGTTATAGGGACCATGAAGAAAAAGAACTAGTAGAAACTTGCATATCCAACATGCTTTTCGATTACAGACTCAACTTCGAAAATCTATGCATCACACAGTTCGCTGACCTGTTACAGAGAACTAGAAGAACAGCACAAACTATAAGGGCAAAAAGGATGCCAGCATCCCAAGCCATGATAGCATCAGTGGGAGAGAAAAGGAAGAGGTCTGACAGAAAGGTGTTCGAGGAACCACCGGTGATCCTATGTACCACAGAAGAGTTAGACCACGTCCTGGACAAATGGATCGGGGATAGAGTGGTTAGGCCATTCACCATATCCAGGCCCAACGGAGGAAGAAAGGAAAATCCCTTGCTTTGCAGGATTCATAATTATGTCAAGCATTCCACCAAGGATTGCTGGACCTTCCGCAAGCTCTTTCACAAGAAGCTAAGAGAAGGGACGCTGGAGCTCACTCAGAAGGAGCCAGAAGTACAAAGGAACCCCTTACCCAACCACAAAGGGAAGAGGGTGGTGGCTGTAGTGATCCATGGGAACCCAGCAGAAGCAGAAGAATCAGAAGGATCCTTCCACCCAAGCACAGTCAGGACCCTACAGAAGAATCCCAAGTTCAGATCATTATTCAACCAGCTGGGATTGGACCAGAAGCAAGAAGGGTGGCAACAAAGTCTCTCATGAGTATAGCAACGGATTTGAGAATGGAATGTTTCACAGCGGAATCACATGCTAGTCGAGCTTTCTTGGAGACAACCAATGCCATAACTTTTACTGATGAGGATATGGAGGTTGAGCATCCAGACCACCGTAGACCCCTTTATCTAATGGCCACCATAAATGGTGTCCAAATCAAAAGAGCATTGGTAAACACAGGGGCGTCGCTCAACCTCATAGCCCTGAGTACCCTGGAAGCCGTGGGCCTAACTGGCAAAAGGATCTTGGGGGCTCCCATGGAGATAACCGGATTTGGAGGATCAGCAGAATCAACCGAGAGATATGTACAGCTGGCCTTAAGAGTGGGGCCAATAGTAGCCTTGACCAGATTTCATGTAATCAACTCAGAGGTGTCCTACCATGTACTGCTGGGATGACTATGGCTCCATAAACACCGCCTTATACCATCCATGTACCATCAATGTGTTAAAGGCAAGTTAAATGGGAGGCCTGTAAGGATCCCTGCCAACCATAACCATTTCAGTCAAGGAGAAGTAAATTTTGTGGAAACAATGTTCTATGACTAATTAGAACCAGACAATGAGAGTCCCATGCCAGGGACCCCAGGAACACCTATCTTAGAAGAAGAAGGAGGAGGAGGAGGTACCCGCGACTTAAGAGACCTCCTGAAGAGAAAAAGGCAAAAACAGGAGCCCAGCACCCCAGAATCTCGGGAATGTGTAGTAGTACGGGAACCCGAAGGAAGATTGATTTAAAGCTTATGAAGGTGCGCAGGGCCTGAGTGCATCATACAGGAGGGTCCCGGACCACCAGAATGTATGGTGGCTTAAGAGGAAGTCTTAGAGGAACCAATTAAAGAGACACAAATCCAGCATGAGGAAGAATTAGAGGAAATAAACTTGGGGGCTAAGCTGGGATCCCAGAAGCCTGTTTTCAGTAGTAGTCAGTTGACAGCACAAGAAAATGAGCCATTGGTAACCTTGCTCAAAGAATACATAAATGTGTTCGCATGGACCTATGATGAGATGCCTGGTCTGGATCCTGGGCTGGTGGTCCATGCTCTCAACGTGGACCTAGGGGTCAAGCCAGTAATCCAACCAGCCAGGGTCTTTCACACCGATGTAGAAACTCAGATAACTCAAGAGGTCAAGAAGCTACTAGCAGCTGGTTTTATCAAGCCCATTCAACATCCCAAATGGCTTTCCAACATAGTACCTATAAAGAAAAAGAACGGACAAATCTGTTGCTGTGTGGACTTCTGCAACCTAAACAAGGCTTGTTTAAAAGATGAGTTCCCTCTGCCTAATATTGACCTCTTTATGGATTCAGCTGCGGGAAGTTCTATGTTTTCATTCATGGATGGATATAGTGGGTACAACCAGATTCGCATGGCTGCCAAAGATGCTGAGAAGACAAAATTCAGGACCCCAATTAGGAATTTTTATTACACTGTGATGCCCTTTGGCCTCAAAAATGCAGGGGCCACATACCAGCGAACCATGACAGCCATCTTCCACGACATGATACATAAGGAGATTGAAGAATATGTCGATGATATTGTGGTCAAATCAAAAACTAGGACAGGACACCTTTAGGTACTTGAACAAGTTTTCAAAAGGTGCAGGGAATACAAACTACGCATGAACCCCATGAAATGTGCCTTCGGAGTGTCTGTGGGAAAGTTCCTTCGATTCCTGGTACATCATAGAGGCATAAGTGTAGATCCAGCTAAAGCCACAGCCATTGCCACAATGAAAAGACCGACAACAGTAATGGGAGCTCAAAAGCTTCCTGGGGAGGGTCTCCTACATTAGAAGATTTGTGCCAGGGCTGGCTTCAGTCACAAGTGGATTATCCAAACTGTTAAAGAAAGGAACTAAGTTCACCTCGGGAACGGAGCAACAGGAAGCCTTCCAAATAATTCAGCAGATCATGAATCATTTACCCACTCTCCAAGCACCAGTACGTGGGCGACCCCTGTTGCTGTACTTAGCATCAAATTCCCAAGTAATAGGAGCCCTGCTGGCACAGGAGGATGATGATGGGAATGAGCAGCCTGTCTACTATGTAAGCAGGACACTTAAGGATACTGAGACCAGGTACCCCAGGATAAAGAAAGCCTGCCTAGTGGTTATCTACGCGTCCCAAAGGCTAAAGAGGTATTTCTCAGCTCACCAGATCCTTTTGGTGACTAAGTCACACCCCATAAAAGCACTCCTACATCAACCCCTCCTAACAGGAAGAATAGCACAGTGGTTGGTCTTGCTCTCTCAATACGATATAGGCCTCAGGACCCCAAAGGCTGTCAAAAGCCAAGCCATAGCAGATCTACTGGCACAGTTCCCAGGAAAGGAAGAAAGTTCACTAAGTGAAGAGATCTCTGGTGAGGTAGCAGTGGCAGAGATCCCAGGGAAGAAATGGACCGTGAGATTTGATGGGTTAGCCACATCGACCTCAAACAGGGTGGGTGTTGTACTAAGCTGTGAGGATAGGGACACCATACCTTTATCTTTCAAGCTCGGTTTCTCCTGTTCAAATAATGCAGTCAAGTATGAGGCATACTTGACCGGATTAACTGTAGCACTCAGCATAGGAGTAAAGCATATAAGAGTATTGGGGGACTCCAACCTTGTGGTTTCTCAGGTGAAAGGCAACTTTGCACTAAGAGAACAAAGTTTAGCAGCTTATAGGACTTGGGCGCAAATACTGGAGCAGGAATTCCAGACGTTTAGCATAGAATACACTCAAAGGAGTGAGAACAGGTTTGCTAATGCGCTTGCCACCCTAGAATCCCAAGTACAATTCAAAGGAAGGGACACGCTAGTCAGAATAGGAAGGCAGGAACATTCTATCATAAGAATCCTCCAAAAAATATCCCCTGGAGAGTCCAAACAGTGGGATTAGAGGAGCGAAGTCAAAGAAAAAATGAAAGAGACAGGATCCAGAGGGAGTATCAGAGAACTAAGGGACTACGCTCTGATAGAATGAGAACTATACAGGAGGCTGCCTGGAGGGATCCTATCTAGATGTATCAACGAGAAGGAAGGAAAACTAAGATTAGAAGAGCTACATACCCAAGTCTGTGGGACCTCAAAAAAGATCAGCCTATATAGAAGAATGCAACGTATGGGATACTACTGGCCTAATATGAACAAAGAGGTAGCAACTATACAAGAAAAATGTCAAGAATGTCAATTCTCGGTGGACAAGGAAGAGAACTACTCTGTATTTATTACAGAAGATTGGAGGACTCCCTTCATGGAATACTTGGCTCAAAGGATCCTACCAACTGACAGGACACAAGCCCATCAGCTCAAGAAACTTGCGGTCAAGTATTTCTTGCAGAACAGGATACTATTCAAAAAGGGATACAGTGGGGATCCCCTAAGATGCCTGGGGCCAAGAGAAGCCAGGGAAGTAGTCAGGGAAGTCCATTCCAGTGATTGTGGAAGTCACCTAGAAAAAAGGAGGCTCTATAAACAGTTACTACTGTTAGGGTACTACTAGCCAACAATGAAAAAGGACTCCGAGGAGCTAGTCAAAAACCTGCCACGCCTGTCAAGTCCTTGGAGATGCAATCCATACTTGCCCAAATATGTTGCAGGATATGATAACACCATGGCCTTTCCACACTTAGGGACTTGATCTCATAGGGCCTATAAACCCCCCATCCAATGGTTACATATGGATCTTGGCAGCTACCGAGTACTTTACAAAATGGGTAGAGGTTATCCCTTTGAAAAAGGCCATTGGAGCAGCCGTAGCAAACTTCATTCGAGAGCATATCATTACAAGGTTTGGGATCCCCAGGAGGTTGATCAGTGACAACGGGACCCCATTCATAAACAAAGACATGAAGGGGTTGACTAAGGCATATTATATCAAGCATGGAAGATCTATGTCGTACTACCCACAAGGAAATGGCTAGGCAGAGGCCACTAATAGGGTGATGCTGAAGATCCTTAAGAAGATGAAGTAGGAGTATGGAGGGAAGTGGAGTGACCACTTGGCAGATGTACTTTGGGCATGCAGGAGCTCTGTGAAGACAGCTATGGGATTCTTACCATTCTCCCTAGTCTATGGAACAGAAGCTATTAGTCCCATGGAATTAGTTGTTCCTACACCAATAGTAGTACTCGAAGAAAGCCAAGAGGACACCGAGGACACAAACAATGAAAGGAGATTAGCTAACCTTGAAGGGGTAGAGGAAGAAAGAGAACTAGCCAGGAGAAGAAGCCAGAGGTACCAACAAAGAATGACTAGAGCATATGCACAAGCAGTACGCCCAAGAGCTTTCACTAAAGGGCAGCAGGTACTAAGGACAACAGAGCATGTAAGAAGGAACCTACCAAGACCCTCCAAATTCGCCCCAAAGTGGGAGGGACCCTACATCATCAGAGAGACTCATGATAGTGGGTATTACTACCTTACAAAGGAAGATGGGACAGTCCTGACAGAGCCCATAAATAGGAAGTGGCTAAAACAGTATTATGCATAAGAAGGGAGAGATCTCAATACACCGGGATCCTTTTTGCCAACTCTCCATCCTGCTAAGTGTTTTTAAACATTCTCCTTGTTTTATTTTAAATTATCACTTAAGTAATTTTGTTTAGGAACCCATGGTAGAAGGACACTCTGTGATCCTTGCTATCTTTGTTGGTTTTGCTATGTTCCTTGAATGGTGATTATGTTTTGATTCAATAAAATCTCTCTTTATTTCTCCTCGGCTATTAAATCCTAAGTATTACAAAGTCCAAGCATGAGCAGAATCAGAGGAGGTACCTGGGCAAAAAAAAATTGTTTGATACATGTCCCAGGACCAACCCCACAGTTAGTTTCAAACAGCTAGTTTCAAATACATGATCTAGGATCCCAGACAAATGTTCAGGATACCTAGCCCAGTACTTGACAAAAAGACTTGCCAAGTTCATGAACTGGGACAAAAAAGGAAGGGAAAAAGGAAATCGCCCGATGTACCCAGTTCAGCACTTGCGCAGCAAAACAACCACAAGGGTACTTGGTCCGGAACCTATAGCAAAACTTGTAGAGACCATGGCCCAGGACTCAGTACCAAAAAAAAAAAAAGGCAATATATATATAAAAAAATAATAAAAAACCAACAGATCCACATGCCATTAAAGAAAAATTAGAAGCAATCCTGAAACACAAACACTTAGAAGCAGTCTTGAAACACAAATATAGATCTATGCAAAAAAAAAAACCAAAAGTAGTGTTCAAACAAAAAAAAAATAGAAACTTAATACAACCCCGAATTGTTTATACACATCTAAACCAGCTAAGAGGGAAAAAGGCTAGGAAATAAGGCCAGCCAACAAAGAACCATCTGGAGAAAGGGCAGGGACAGCTGAGGAAGAAAGAACCCTCTGCCTTTTAATCTTCAAATCTTGCAAAGTCTTGTGAGCACGAGCTAGAGCTTCCTCAGCAGCAGCAATCTCATCATCAATGCTCCTAGAAGCCTGCCTTTGGAATAGCGTGTGGGCCAGTGAACGCAAGTACTCCAACAAGAAGGACAAATTAAACTTGGCTTCTAAAAGGTCCTGCACCACTCCCTTCCACTCCAAGAGCCTTTCCTCAGATAAGGAGTCTAGTGAAGAATCTTTCAAGGAAATTAACACGGCACACAGTAACTCCATTAAAATGTTTCCCAAAAATACACCTTCTCTGAAACCACTGGTAAAATCTCCATGACTCTTGAACAACCCTTCTAGCAACGGCAGGCCTTCCACAGGCACAGAAAAGCGTAAGAAGCTGCCATAGGAGGGCCCAAAATGATGAAAGTGGCTAACAGGGAGGCTGTTGAACTCCAGAAGATCAAAGCGAGCTAGAAAAGTCGGGAGCCTTAAAGCAGGATCTAAAGCAGCCGCTCCTGGACCCTTCCCCATTATTGCATCACCACCTGAAGGGGCTGAGGAACCTTCAACCCTCTAGGCAATTTGAAGATCAGCAACCTGAACGGATCCCATAGCCTCCTCAGTAATCACAAGCTCAGAATCTCTAACACCCATATCAACTCCTGCAAAAAAAAAGGGGGGGCGGAATAGACTTAGTTAAAATAAAAAAATAAAAAAAAAGGAGAAAGAAGAAAGTAGAAGGGGAAAGAGAGAAACCAGTATCAGCCTCTCGGGGCGAAGCCTCCTCCTCTTGTTCCTCTAAGTTCTTGAAGGACTCTGAGAAAGAGCACATAGCAAGTTGAAGAAAGGGTGAGGAAGCCTCAACAAAACGGCTAAAAGAGGGTAAGGATACAGGGGGCTTCGCCATGATAAAAAAATAAAAAAATAAAAAGGGAGAAGGGCACAAAAAGGAAGAAAGAAAAAGGAACGTAGTAAGAGCAATCAACACCCACCTTCAGAATCCTCTGATTCTAAAGAAAAAGCAACACCAGAGGCAGATCTCACAATGGCTTGGTCTGAAAAGGAAAAGGGAAAGAAAGAACTCAAAAAGGGAAGAGAGAAAAAAGGGATACAAAAGAAATAGAATTAAACGTTATTATAAAAGAATAAGGCTCACTCGTTTATTTGGATGGAGATGTGCCTCCCAAAGTTTTTGTACTTAACCCCGTTTGAGGTAACACAATTCTGATGGGGCTAAGAGTTTGCTCGGATTGGGGACCTTGGGATGCAAGAAGTTGGGAAGCTTCAGGATCCTGGGTAGCCTGGACACCCTGCATTGGCTGCCTAGCCTCCCCAGTAATGCCACCACTAGGGGCCTCCTCATCTACATCGTGAGATGCAGCTACAGCCATTTCCTCTTCCAAAGTCCTACCAGCAGTGGGAGGAAGAACTTCCACCTAAAAAAAAAACAGCAACACAAACAACAAAAAGCATAAGTAACAGGGCATCACAAATATAGAGCACTAGAGAAGCGAATGAAAGCAAACGGCAGAAGGCACGAATGAAGGAAAACCATACCACATCTTCACTAAATGATTGACTTCTACCTTTCTTGGGGTCTGACTTAGGCTTGGACTGCAAGGAAAAAATAGTCACTCATCAGTTCAAGAAAATAACAACAAACTACAACATAAAAGAGAGAAGAAGGAGAGAGGCCTTGCCCTTCTCTCTCTCTCTCCATAGAGTCTCCGGGTCTCTTTTGTTTACTACTGGTGCGTCCAAAGAGTCCTAAAGAACAATGGACTGAAGAACTCACAGGAACCTGGGAGAAAGAAGACTCTACCTTAGTCTTCACCCGGGTCCTTATAGCCAAAGGTTGCTCAACTTCCTTTTCCTCAGAAAGCACCAACTGTTTCTATGATTTCCCAATCTTCCTATTTTTCGTTTCAGGGCCAATACCCTCTGCGCTTTCTTCAACTTCAGCCTTTTTCAATTTTTCCTGCTTAAATGCTCTTCCTTTGCTCATACCAACGGGAGTACCAGCACTCATGGTCTCTACTACCCCCTTCTTAATTGGTACTCCAGCAGAAGCACTAACAATAAGATCACATCCTGACCAAGTTTCTGGAAATTCCTGCGCATAAGTCACCCAACCTCTCCTGGAAGCATGCCACTCTGCGAAACCTATTTTGCTACTCACAGCAGTAGATACAATGCCAGCAGTAGGTAGAGACAAGCGCTTGTTGGATGTCGGAGCAGAAGAAATGCCTGGGTTAGGGACTCTCCCCATTATGTCAAAACCAGCATAGTTGACAAAGGATTTTTGCACTCTTCTCCAATAGCCAGCATAACCACTGAAGGCAAAAACTCCTCTCTGAAAATTGGGCACTACGAATTGAGGACTCCTCCGTGACCAATAAGAGAAGGCCTGGAGTCTCAGAAAAGGATCCAAAGAAGAAAGAGATGGTACTATGTCATTGAACACCGGGGGAATATCCTGATCAAAACCGAATTGCCGAAGTACTCGGTGCGCCGAGTAATGAGTATACCTGGGGCCATTTGAAGAAAGCACAGGAAGCCAGGAGGGACTAATACAAGCTAGGTAGGCTAAACTACCCTCATCACCACGGCGCAAATCAAAAGTGTTTCCTGTAGAAGTTAGAAAGGGAGATAATACAGAGTCACAAACAAAACCAGGGCCAAACTCCCGGGGAGAATGCCAATGCAAATGACCTGCCTAATCAAACAACTCAACCAAGTTAAGGCTGCCACCTTTCAGGCTGAGCCAATGGAAAATAATAGGGTGGCTGCCGGTTGAACTGCCACAAAGACCTTTAACCACATCAGGGGATCCCTGGAATTTGTCTTGTACAAACTTCAAATTTCGACACCTTGCTAAAGTGACCGAAGAACGATCCCACATAAATACCCAGGATGGCGCAATGAAGAGAAGAAGTGATTGCATAACAAGAGTCACCTTCGGCTTCATCTCTATGAAGCTGATCCAATTGAGAGTATACATGGCCCAAGAACATGGGGGCTAGAGGGTATTGGGAACCCCGGGCCAACCTAATCGCCAGTGGAAAGAGAGTAGACTTGATCCCATACCCAGGGAACTCACTAAACAGAAACTTGCTAAGCCAGAATGCGAGGAACCCAGCTCGCCTAACTTCCTTGTCTTTCTCGCGCGAAAGGTTCATAACCCACCTACCCATCCTGGCCTGTTTCCTACCAAGAGAAGCAGTACGGCCACCAAAATGAGTAAATAACTTTTCTTCTACCTTGAGATCCTCATTAAAGAGATTAATATCAAAGGGATTTTCATCCCCAACCACCGAAAGGAGGAAATTGTTGACCACATCCTCCAAGGTGACAGTCAGTTCACCAACAGAAAAGGAAAACGTATGCAGAGCGAGACACCAACGGCGTACCAAATGCCTAAGACCTTTAGCGTCTCTAAAACCCTCAAGATTCCTGGAGATCATCACTGCCTTCAGGATACTAGCACGCTCCAGACGACCCACGAACTCCTTGTCAGAGAGTTCCTTATCCACCCAAATGGGCCAGCCTTGGATCTTCCTGGCGACAAAATCGAAAAAGATACGAACCGCCTCTCGAAGTCCCTGCCTGATCTGGAGATCAAAAATCTCTCTAAGGTCTGGGACTTGAGCGAAACCAGCGAAACCTGCCTAACTGGAGAATACCTAGGCATGAGCGGATGGAGGGGCCTCACCATGGGATACTTGAGGGAAGAATAGACTAAGGGTGTACCAGGGATCTCGTAAAGGAAAAGCAGGGCGCCCAGTGACCTCATGAGACTCATCTTGTGCAGAAATAGAGGAGCCCTCACCTTCAAAGGGGCTGGGAGTACACTTTCTTCTCTTTCGAGAAGAAGAAGAAGCCATCAAAACAATGAGTATGTTGAAAGTAAAAAAAAGAAAAAAAAAAAAAAGAGAAGAACAGAGAGTAACAGACTTATCGAAAGGAAAAGAAAAGAGACTAGGAATGGAAGATTCAGGGAGATAAAGGAATAATGTGAGGCACCTACAATAAAGACATAAAGTGCAGTTGGGAAAAGACAATATGTGGAAAGACACGCCAATTGCCAAAGATTTAATTTAAAGAAGGAAGAGTTATCAGCAATTATTAATGGAAGTTATGGGAAACGTAAAAGTAGATGGTGGGAGTTTTTACTCCATAACTCAACTGCCACGTCTCATATAAAAAAGGAGAAGTTACAAGAAAAGAAACAAAAAAAAAAAGAAGAAGAGGGGGCCAGGACACCGAAGATCGAAAATAAAAGATCAGGATCCTCGAAAAAGGATCAAGATGGAAGGATCCTACAAAAACTCAATTACTCACGCATGGGCCGCAGGCAACCCACGAGCTTGGGGGGCTAAATGTTAAGGTTCAAAATTAATCATAGCCCAAGGCCCAAAGAAATAACACATTGGGCTAACTTCATGGGAAATGAAGCTAGAGAAATAAAAGAGCTGGGCTCACATAATAAAGAAAAGAGGAAAAGAAAGAAGAAAATGGTGAAAAGTCCAAAGAAATGGGATCCAAAGATCCATGAAGGAACAAGATTTAGAGTCCATGAAGCAAAGGAAAGGCCCAGCCAGCCAAAATCAGAAGCCCAATAGGAAGAACTAGGCCGGGATCCCGGAGATTACCAGAGCCCGGGGATCCCTGGGACGCACAACACGCTCTAAGTAAGAATTGAAATGGTTCGAAAAAAAGCATAAAGGACGAAGGACAAACGAGTCTCAAACGCCCAGCCATGCAGTGAGGAATCAGAAAGTATAAAGCAAACATTCATGAACAAAGGAGCTGTACCCCAAGAAACTAAGAATGAGAAAACCATAAGTAGAAGTAGCTGGTAGGGAGCTTTCAACCCAGCAGTAAAAGGTTTCGACTGTTTGGGAAAAATGACAAGGATGGAGGGCAGATAGAAGCTGAAAAAGTGAAGAAGGCCAAATAGCTAAGATCAGCAACCTGAGTGGATCTTGGAATAGAAAGTTAGCAAGGGGCTTTCAGCTTGGTCGGACCAAAAGGAAGAAATTATGAGAAAGAAGGAAAGGACCAACCCCTAGGTAACTGACACAGCACGAGCTCTGAGGGGCAAAAGAGAGAAATCACTGGTACTCCGGAGCCCTAGAATCGCACTATAAAAGGAAGAGAGAACCCATGCTAAAGGGCATTCATTGATTGATCGTCCGTTTTGATTTAAGAGAAGATATCATAATAGAACCGAGGAAAGAACTCTGTAAAACTCAAGAGAAAACAGAGGATCGTCTCCCGGTATCCCCGAAATAGCCACTATAGCACATACTTGGATTCGAAAGAATTCAAATTTTGCAAGTCTTAAAGGCTTGAATAGCCATCAAAGTCTGCAATTTTTGAGTTAATTTGAACCTTGTATCACGTCTTAGTAAGCACACTGTAATCATAATCAAAGAAAATTAATAAAATGCATTAATGAAATGCCTCTCATTAATCCGAGGATCCCTAACCCTTGTTTTATTGTATTCTTTATTACGACGCATTTCTTTGCTGTTTGAGCTGTCATTCAATACAGATATTCTCGCTTGTTAGTTTGTTTGTGTTGTAGGAAACCTGCTCTGTGCATCACTTGGTTCTTAAACAGCCCTTTAGCTGCAGTAAACCAAGCCCAGTCCACCAACAACAATTATTTAGCCCAGGATCCTTGGGTCGTTGTGCTGAAGAAAAAAGGCACCCTCACAATACCTATTTTTGACAAAAAGCCCAATGACAGAAGAAGCCTAATAATACGAAAATGTGAGAGAAAAAGGAAAATGAAAGAGGTAAAAATAGAGTAAATAGGTCGTGGAAGTCCAAAAAAGAGGTAATAAACCCAATAGGCCAACATGACAAGAATGACAGCCAGCAAGCTCATAGACACAATAAGAGGTAAAAGTAAAATAAATGGGTCGTGAAAGCCTAAGCAAAGAGGTAATAAACCCAATGGGCCAACATGGCAAGAATGACAGCTAGTAGGCCCATGGACACAATAAGAGGTAAAAGTAAAGTAAATGGGCCGCAGAAACCTAAGAAAGTGGGTAATAAATCCAATGCGCCAACATGGCAGGAATGACAACCAACAGGCTCATGGGCACAACAAGAGATAAAAGTAAAGTAAATGGACCGTGAAAGCCCAAGAGAAGAAGTAACAAATCCAATAGGCCAACATGGCAAGCCCATAGGCTTGGCAAGAAAAGGAGCAACAAAAATTGAAGCCCAACAAGCTGGACGGGTAGGAGCTTCTGCCAAGACAATGTCCAGGCCCACGAAGGGACAAAAGGAGGTAGTACAAGCCCAAGAGTCCATGCTCTTCACACCATGGGGATAAGCATGAACCCAAGACACACTGCAGAATGAGACAAGACAAGAACGGCAAAAATTGCATGGGAGTTGATGAGGTCAAGAATTTCACCAGTGAGCCACACGATACCTATGCGCTTGAATGTCAACCTGCACAACACAAAGAAGGAAAAACCTCACAGAGAGCACCGGTGTGGTGCCGGCCGAATACCCTCCGAAGGTTAAGTCAGAAAATATTCTCACAACTCTAGAGTGCTAGAGAGGGTAAATTATGCGTACCTTGATTTGTGAGGGTAGTGGGGCTTTTATAGTAGTAGAGGGTGGACTTCTCTTTCTTGGAGTAGAAGTCTTTTCCATGTAGGAATCCCCTTGAACGTAGATCGCGGAATCCTTTCCTTATAGGACTCGTACATCAAACGTGGACCGCAAGAATCTTATACCAAGGGCCTTTATGGCCTTTGGGCCTACTGATATTTCTCATTGGGCCCGTCCACTATCGGCCCACAGTAAATGACCGTCAGGCCAACCTCTAGCCCAAATTCTTCCTCTTCAGTTGCCCCCTTCACCTCATGGGTCCGTCATACTTTAGTGGACGGAAGCATGGGGTGACGATAAATATTGTTGGGGATGACGGTTCAAAGGGACTGTGGGTCGTCGGTCCTAGTCACTAGGGATGACGGTATCAAGGTTTAAACCGTTCAGTAGTCTGGCAGCCGACAAGGTCTGGAATGCATTAAATGGCTCATGACACGCGTCATCTTTCTACAGGCCATTGTGTGGGATCGAAGCGTCGCTTCGTCTTCCGTGCACTTTCTTTATAAATATCAAACTTCGACTCTCATTTCTACACTATCAGCCAAAAATCCAATTGTCAGAGAGCGATCCGTCACCTTTTGTCAGAGATTTAACCGTCATATTTGCTAGAGACTTGACCGTCCAGTTAATTCATCCATCGATTGCAATTCTGTAAGTAATTTTTATCCGTCTACTTTTTGGCTTATATTTACCTTTGGGATTCGTCATACATATTTTTCTATCAGACTATATGCTCCCATCGCTCTTTCCAGACCGTTAGAGTCTTAGGTTTTGTCATTATATGTAGGCTATGTCTAGTGCGTCAAGTAACCAGTCGGTTGTCCGTGACGGGGCGGACTATGAAGAGGTATACCCGTCAGGTCACAAAGACCAAGACGATTTAAGCGAGAGGAGTTCGTCTTCATCTTCCCCGTCCTCAACAAATGAGGATATGGAGTTGATCGAGATAGAGGAGAGTTCTGCTGATGACGAAGATCAAGTAGTTAGATCCGTCGTGGGGGCTGATGGACTTAGGGAGTTCATCATGCTTCCAGAATGGACGGTAAATGCCTTCACCTCTACCATTAAGGAGACCCATTTTAAAACACTTAGGGCCAACTATCAAATCCCAGATTACATCCCCATCCGTCTACCCTGTTCATCAGAGAAATGTTATTACGAAAGGGTAGACGATGTAGGAGTGTACGAGCAGATGCTCAAGGCAGGTCTTAGATTTCCCCTGAGCTCCCTGCACCGCGAACTCCTACAATACTTAGGCCTATCCGTCAGCCAGTTATCCCCTAATGCCTGGAGGGTCTTCATAGCAATGGAAGTCCTGTACAGGGCTATGTCCGACGGTCAAAGAAGATTAACAATAAGGGAATTCCTCCACTGCTACCCTCTAGATGAGATAGATAGATCAAGAGGGATGTATAGCTTTGTTCCTAGGAGCCATCTTTTGAAAGTAATTTTTGAGACCCCGGACTCGAATAGAGACTGGAAGAGCCGTTACTTTTTCATTGAGGGCGACAGTTGGATGTGTCATCCAGGGGAGACGGATTTCATGCCCGTCGACAAGGTTTGGGGCGTATTAAACCAGTCTGGTATGAGCCCGTCATACAACAACTATTAAAGGCATGTTTAATAATTTATTCGTTTTTAACGTCCGTCTACTTTTTGCAGTTCGACGGCGACCTCAAGTTACATTAGAGGAGTTTAGTTTTCTTGAGAAAATTTTCAACAAGTCTAAACTAGAAGAACGGACCTGGGCAAAGCTAGTCAACCTCAACACAATCCATTGGTACTGTGACGGACCTGAGCCTACCCCAGACGCACTTAAGTACGAAGAGCGCACCCGTCAACGTAAGTCCGTCTATCTTCTTTATTTCAAATTTTGTTATTGCTTCTAACACCCGTCTACCTCTTCAGAGATGGACGATGCAAAAAGGAGAGCAGCTATCAGTGCGGACCCTACGGGGACGGGCACCAGCAAGCAGGCGGCTAAAAGGAAACTACCGTCCAAGGGAGACCGTCTCCCAAAAAAGCCCAAGGTTCCTTTGGAACCCGTCCTTGGCTTGTTGGCCGGAGAGGCTAAGACGGTTACCCCAGTGAAGCATGGGGCTGGTAAGGGCCTCATGACTGGTCCGTCGGGAAGCCAGAAGAAGCCACCCCCTCTACTTCGCGAGGATTCCAAATACGCCCTTGAACGTCTTTCATCCATCATAACCACCGAGGACTACGAGGATCTGTGCAACCACTCGACGGAGGCTATGGGTGAGACGGCCCTTTTCAGCGTCGCTCAGGTAATTCATCCGTCGCTATATGTTCCGTCAGGATTCCTTCTTTGTCTCAGCACCTTTTTCAACTCATGTTTTTCTTTCAGGCAATGATTATGATGAAGGGGATGATGGGACGGTGTCTCAATCATGAGACGACCTTAGGCCGTGTTCGTCAGAAGGCCAAGGTGACGGAGGAGGAGTTGCTCGAGCTGAAGTCCTGGAAGGTCGTTCAGGAGAAAAAACTTAAAATGGCTGAGGGAGCAAGGGACGAATATATGAAGCTGACGGAGGACATGAAGAAAGCCTTGGAGGAAAAAGACCGAGAAGTCCGTCAGGCTAAAGAGACCGCGATACGGGAGTATCGGGATTCTGAAGCCCTCATCACCGAGCTTAGTCTTTCCTACAACGAAGGTTTCGACGACGCCATCCGTCAAGTGAAGGCTTTGCATCCAGAAGTGGATTTGTCCGCCGTCAACATCAATGCCCCCGAACAAACATCCGTCCAGCCCGCTCAATCAGATGATACAGACGACCTGTTTTGTGAGAACCCCGCTAACCGTGAAGCCTCCAGGGATCCAAAGGATAATCAGCTGGCTGTAGACACGACGGTTATTGATCAGACGGTGGTTGTCCGGTCGTCAGTTGAGGATCAAGCCCGTCGAACAGAGGAGAAAGACATTCCTGCTACCCGTCATGATGCGCCGACGGATTTTATAAATTGTAATAGTTAATTTTTTATATTTCTTTTTTTTTGAAAGAATGTGGAGAACAGTTTTATGATACCCGTCATGATGTAAACATTCCCTTTTAGGGTTTATTTTAATTAATATTTGGTTTATCCAGTTTTATCTTTCAAATCCAACTTGTGAATTGTGTTTTTATCCGTCGGGTTTATCCGTCCAATCTGTGGAATGGTTGATATCCGTCCTTTTTGTAGATTTTATATTTTTATCCCTTTGGGATGATCCGTCCACCTTGTGGACCCAGTTTTATATCCGTCCAGCTCGTGGACTTTGGATTTTTTATCCCTTTGGGATTATTCGTCCACTTTGCGGACTTAGTTATCCATCCAGCTCGTGGTTTTTTGGATTTTCCATTCCTTTGGGAGGGTCCGTCGACCTGGTGGATTTATTTTTGTATCCGTCCAACTGATGGACTTGGGATTTTTCATCCCTTTGGGATGGTCCGTCCACCTTGTGGACTTATTTTTGTATCCGTCCAGCTTGTGGACTTAGGATTTTTCATCCCTTTGGGATGGTCCGTCCACCTTGTGGACTTATTTTTGTTTATGTAGGGAAAACACAGTAGAGTCTGAATACTTCTCTTTATTGAAAGAAAATAATGCTGAGGAAAATGTACCTGCCCCCTCGGGCTTAAAAAGGTACTTGTAGAAAAATTGTTCGAAGTAGAGAGCAAAACTTAAATAACCAGAAAATTGTCTGAGGTAAAGAACTTTATAAAAAACTAAGTAAAACATAGTAATAAACTGGAAATTGGGGGAGAGTCGACGATCTTCATGGTGCCACTACTGGTAGTACCTCCGAAGGTGCTCTGTGTTCCATGGATGTTGAAGCTTCTGTCCGTCTATGGTTTCGAGGTGGTAGGTCCCTTTTCTTTTCCAAGACGAGATCCTGTATGGTCCTTCCCAGTTGGGGCCGAGCTTTCCTTGCGCTGGATCTCTGGCAGCTCCCATTACCTTTCGTAGCACGAGATCTCCGATCTGGAAGTCCCTGTGTTTGACATTGGAGTTGTAGTATTTCGCCATGAGGTTCTGGTATCTAGCCAACCTCTGTTCTGCTGTAGCCCGGACCTCATCTATCAGATCCATCTGGAGCCGTAACTCCTCTTCGTTGTGATCCTTGTCGTAGTTCTGTACCCGATAGCTCGTGAGCCCGACCTCTGCTGGGATGACGGCTTCACTTCCGTACGTCAGTCTGAACGGTGATTCTCCAGTGGGTGTTCTTGTCGTTGTACGGTATGCCCACAAGACGCTTGGCAGTTCGTCAGGCCAGATGCCTTTTGCCCCCTCGAGCCGGGTCTTGATGATCTTTAGCAAGGACCGGTTCGTGACTTCTACCTGCCCGTTGGCTTGAGGGTGTGCGGGCGACGAATAGTGATTTTTGATCCCCAGTTCTGAACAGAAGCTCCTGAATGCTCCGTTATCGAATTGCTTTCCGTTGTCGGAGACGAGCACCCTGGGTATCCCGTACCTGCATATAATATTTCTCCAAACGAAACTCTGGATGTTTTTCTCCGTGATAGTGGCCAGGGCCTCTGCCTCTACCCATTTGGTAAAGTAATCGATGCCAACTACCAAAAACTTTAGCTGTCTTGCTGCTATCGGGAAGGGGCCCATGATATCCAGTCCCCATTGGGCGAACGGCCAAGGGGCCGTCATAGGTGTCAGCTCCTCCGTTGGTTGTCTGATCAGGTTACTGAACCTCTGACATTTGTCGCAGGTCTTGACGTATGCTTGTGCGTCTTTTTGCATTGTTGGCCAATAGTACCCTGCCCTGATCAGTACAAATCGCGAGGCTTGGACTTTCAGCTTCCTGACATCATTTTTTCCTTCGGGTAGTGTACCCATCTTTAGGTATGCTATTAATGGCGTAGTCCAACTATCTTCAGAATTCAACTCCTGCACTTTTGTTCCGTCATCAATAAGTGAGGAGAGTTGTACAAATGACAATACCTGTTCGGGAACGAGCATGGATTCTGCCGAGGCTGCCTTCGCAAGACGGTCAGCACATTCGTTCTCTTCCCTTGGGATTTGAACAAATGTTACTGTGAGATTACCGATCCGATTTTTTACTTCTTCCAGGTACTTCCTCATCCTCTCACTTTTGCATTCGTAGATGCCATTAATTTGACTCGTTATCACCTGGGAATCGCAATGGACGATCATGGATTCGGCACCTGCTGCCTTCACGAGGTCTAGTCCTGCCACCAAAGCTTCATACTCGGCCTCATTGTTTGTTGTGGGGAAGTCCAGCCTAATCATGCATTCGATTCTATCTCCGTCGGGGGTATGGATTAGTACACCGGCACCTCCTGCATGCCTGTTAGAGGATCCGTCCGTGTGGATGCTCCATTGAGCCTTTGTGTCTGCCCCCACGCCTTCTGACCTGGAAAATTCTGCAATGAAATCGGCCACGGCTTGTCCCTTAATGGCATTTCGTGGATGATACTGTATATCAAATTCACTCAGTTCAACCGTCCATAGGGCCATGCGTCCTGCCGTCTCCGGGCTACTCATAGCTCTCCGTAGGGGTTGATCCGTTAGGACCACTATTGTGTGCGCCTGGAAGTATGGTTTGAGCTTTCTTGCCGCGGTCACTAGCGCGAAAGCCAACTTCTCCATTTGGGGATACCTTTCTTCCGCTCCCCGGAACGCCCTACTTATAAAGTAGACGGGTTTCTGTGATCCATCCTCCTCCCTAATTAGGGCCGCGCTGACTGCCGCTTGCGAGACTGCTAAGTAGAGGTAGAGTTCTTCCCCAAGCTTAGATGGGTTGAGCAGCGGTGGGGATGACAGGTACTTTTTCAAGTCCTCAAATGCTTTCTGGCATTCGTCCGTCCACACGAACGACCTTCTTAACGTACGGAAGAATGGGAGACACTTGTCCGTCGCCTTTGAGACGAACCTATTCAGAGCTGCAATTTTACCGTTCAATCTCTGCACATCCTTGATTGTTTTTGGCGGTTCTAACTCCATGATGGCCCGAACCTTCTCTGGGTCAACCTCTATACCCCTATGGGAAACCATGAACCCCAAGAACTTTCTTGCCGTTACTCCGAATGCGCACTTGTTCGGATTTAACTTCATATTATACGACCTGAGAGTGTTGAAAGTCTCCTGTAGGTCTTTCAGGTGGTCACGCTCCAGAATGCTTTTTACAAGCATGTCGTCAACATACACTTGCACATTCCTCCCAATCTGGTGCGCGAACATTTTGTTCATTAGCCTCTGGTAGGTTGCTCCTGCATTCTTTAGCCCAAACGGCATCACTTTGTAGCAAAATAGTCCTTGACTTGTGACGAAAGAGATCTTCTCCTGATCAGCCTCATCCATCTTGATTTGATTGTAGCCAGAGAAGGCATCCATGAAGCTCAAGAGTTGGTGCCTTGCCGTTGAGTCTACCAGTGTATCGATTCGAGGCAATGGGAAGCTGTCCTTCGGGCAAGCCTTGTTGAGGTCCGTGAAGTCGACACACATTCGCCACTTCCCTGTAGCTTTCTTAACCATCACTACGTTTGCTAGCCAGTCGGGGTAATATACCTCCCGAATGAAATCTGCCTCAAGAAGCTTCCTAACCTCCTCGGCTATTGCTTTGTCTCGCTCCTCAGTGAACACTCGTTTTTTCTGTCTCACGGGCGAAAACGTGGGGTTCACATTCAGCCTGTGAACTATGACTGAGCGATCAATACCCGGCATGTCCTCATGGCTCCAGGCGAAAATATCCTGATTATTCCTCAGGAACGTTGTTAGGGCCTGTCGTGTGGGTTGACTGGCCAATGTCCCCATTCTAGTTGTCCGTCCGGGTCTTGATTCGTCTAGAGTTACTTCTTCTAGTTCTTCTACTGGTTCTGCTGCGACCAGCTTTTCTTCTATGCACATGGTGTGCTGGTTGTCATCCATTTCTAGCATGGCAATGTAGCATTCGCGGGCGGCCACCTGATTCCCTCGCAACTCACCGACCCCATACTCCGTGGGGAATTTAATCATCAGGTGGTATGTCGAGGTAGCTGCCTTCCAGGTATTGAGAGTTGGCCGTCCAAGGATAGCGTTGTATGCTGATGAGCAGTCGACTACGAGGAATGTCACATCCCGAGTGATCTGCTGAGGATAGTCGCCTACTGTTACTGAAAGTGTGACCGCACCCAATGGGAATACTCTTGTTCCTCCAAACCCCACCAGTGGGGCATTCGTTGGTATCAGTCGTTCCCTATCGATCATCATTTGCTGGAATGCAGGGTAATACAGGATGTCTGCCGAGCTGCCATTGTCGACCAGCACTCGGTGCAAGTTATATTCTCCCACTCGTAGGGTGACAACTAATGCGTCGTCATGTGGATGGTGTAGTCATCGTGCATCTTCTTCTGAGAATCCAACGATTGGGCTATCTCTTCGTGCAATCTTCGGTACCGAGCCCGTCAGCTGAACATTGTGAACCATTCGGAGGTATGTTTTTCGGGCTTTCTTGGATGACCCAGCTGCTGATGTACCTCCCACAATCATCCTTATGTCTCCGATTGGGGGTCTTGGACGTTCATTATCCCTTCGGGGTTGATGCTCTTGAGGTGGCTGGTCCGTCCTCTCTTTTCTCACAAACTTTTGTAGTTTCTCTTGTCTAATAAGGGCTTTTATCTGCTGCTTCAGGTCATAGCATTCTGCTGTGTCATGGCCGTGATCGCGGTGAAAACGGCAGTATTTGTCTCTTGATCTTTTGCTGGGATCTGATTTTAGTTTCCCGGGGAAAGTTAGAGCCCCCTCGTCCTTGATTTGCATCAGGACTTGATCTATTGGAGCCGTCAACGGGGTGAAGCTCGTGAACCTTCCTCCGGGTGGTTTAGAACGTCGCTCAACTCTTCGGTCGTCTATTCTTGGCCTCTTCGACCCTTGATCCCTTTGTCCTTCCTCCTGCCGTTCCCTCTTCCTTGGCTTATCCTCTCGAGCCTGCAATGCGTCTTCAGCATTCATGTATTTGGTTGCCCTGTAGAGTACTTCTGACATGGTTTTAGGGTCATTCTTGTATAAAGAGAAAAGGAATTTGCCCTTCCGCAGCCCGTTTGTAAAGGCCGCTACCAGTATCTTGTCGTCAGCTTCGTCTATTGAGAGTGTCTCCTTATTAAAGCGGGTTATGTAAGCCCTCAGCGTCTCGTCCTCCTGTTGCTTAATACTCATCAGGCAAGCTGTGGACTTCTTGTATCTGTGCCCTCCGATGAAGTGCGTTGTGAACTGGGCACTCAGCTCCTTGAAGGTGCTGATCGAGTTTGGCGTCAGTCGGCTGAACCATATCCTTGCAGGGCCTTTGAGTGTCGTGGGGAAGGCCCTACACATGATTTCGTCAGCTATTCCCTGAAGGTGCATCAGGGTTTTGAATGTTTCCAGATGGTCCAAGGGATCCTTCACTCCGTTGTAGCTTTCTATATGTGGCATGCGGAATTTATGGGGTAGGGGGAAGGCGTTCACGGAGGCAGTGAAAGGTGAGTCCGTGCGGTTGACTAAATCGTCCAGGTCACTGGAAACTCGGCCCTTGAGCGCGTTCATCATCACCTCCATCTGTTCCTTCATCGCCTGCATCTCTGCGGCAATTTGTGGTGGCGTCGCATTCGTGAGGGATGGCATGCTCAAATTCTGCCTTTCTGGTCTGCTCGGGGCATGGCTGCCCTCAGGTCTCTCCTGGTTCCTTTTTGCAGCACTGGTCCCCTCTTCCTCTTCTTGCTGGCCGTTCTGTTCTGCATTCTTCTGACGCAGCTGTTCTTCTAAGTCGTTATTTTGATTGGTGAGACGTTCCACCGCGGCAGCGAGGGTTTGAACTTGTCTTTCGAGGGCAGTCGTGGGTGGCTCGTCTCCTTGAACGTCGTTGTTGGTTGCCATCGAGCGAGTGAGTACCATGCAACCCTTAAGTCTGAAAAACGATAGTATGGCTTTGGATCTCTACTAACGTTTCCCACAGACGGCGCCAATTGATGAAGTCAAGAATTTCACCAGTGAGCCACACAATACCTATGCGCTTAAATGTCAACCTGCACAACACAAAGAAGGAAAAACCTCACAGAGAGCACCGGTGTGGTGCCGGCCGAATACCCTCCGAAGGTTAAGTCAGAAAATATTCTTACAACTCTAGAGTGCTAGAGAGGGTAAATTATGCGTACCTTGATTTGTGAGGGTAGTGGGGCTTTTATAGTAGTAAAGGGTGGACTTCTCTTTCTTGGAGTAGAAGTCTTTTCCATGTAGGAATCCCCTTGAACGTAAATCGCGGAATCCTTTCCTTATAGGACTCGTACATCAAACGTGGATCGCAAGAATCTTATACCAAGGGCCTTTATGGCCTTTGGGCCTACTGATATTTCTCATTGGGCCCGTCCACTATCGGCCCACAGTAAATGACCGTTAGGCCAACCTCTAGCCCAAATTCTTCCTCTTCAGGAGTAAAAGAAGACAAACATAGAGGATAGTGGAACTCACACGGGCTGGAACACCACTTACTTGTACCTAGCCAATACAGGAGAGGTGAGCCCTCGATCAAGGGATTTAGAAGGTGTGGTTTGGTGGTGAGGAGAAAAGGGGGCGTATTTGGGGTTCTTGACGAGGAAAACCTTCTCATATTCTTCTTTTTATTTTTCTTTAATGGCTGGAACAAACCGGTACAACTCTCAATACCTGATGTGAGGCGGTAGGAAAATATATAAGGATTAAAATGTAATATAGCCAAACACTTTTTTTTAGGGGTATTACTATTTTATGTACAAACGACAAACTTATCGTCGGTGCTCTAAATAATATAAATATAACATTCTAGCTGAACTTTGAATGCCACAATTCTGCTATTAAACTGTTTCAAATACAAAATTATAGAAGCTAAAGAAACAATAAAAAAAATGGAGGTAAAGGGAGGATTGTGGCCAGCAAGTCCTAGTGCACAATACTATAACAGCTCTGTGCTATCGGTATCCATTATGGGTGTTATGGAAACTGAGGTACCAATTGCAATCAACCACGCCCGTACCATGTTATTGCTCAAGGATGTGTTCCTGCCCATTAATCCACGCTTTTCCTCCATCATGGTGCTCTCTCTCTCTCTATGTTACTTGCTTTTTTTTCAAAGTAGAAAATACCTAACAAAATTGCAATTTCTTGGAAAATAATATTATCTTTTCTATTTTTTCCTTTTTAAGAAATACACAAACAAAAATGAATGGAAGATATTTGATGATTTGATATATAGTTATAACAAAAAGAGAAGATTTAAACCCTGAATATTATACATAATAAGATGTCAATTAATTGAGATATAAAGCTCTTGGCAAAATGCATGAAAGGTTAAATGGGAGTCAAGATACTTTTTTTAAATTTTCTAGTTGAACGAAATAAAAAAATATAAGATTGTTCTTTTTGTTGTCCTTTTTTCTTTAATGTAAGGAAACTGTAGGATGATGATTTTCAAAGCACAATTCGCTGAAATTGTTACCGTCATTATTCTTCCTCTTTCCATCCAATCCAATAAGTATCCTAGATTCTTCATAAAAGTGAAGTGTATTCAAGTTCTAGACTAAGCCTTACAAATCTTACATTATTCCCTTTAAAAGTGGCACTAAGTAGAGAGAATTTGTGAACAGGTTATGGATGGAAAAGGAGAGAAGCAATGGAAACGGGTTGAGGTGAAGCTTGAAGAGCATGTTAATGTCCCCATTTTCCCCACTGGCTTGTCACCCACATCATACGATGAATATCTTGAAGATTATATATCAAGGATTTCAATGGAGCATTTTTCAGAAAACAAACCACTATGGGAAATTCACTTGGTTAAATATCCAACAAGCAATGCAGCTGGTACTATCATATTCAAGCTTCACCATGCGCTTGGTGATGGCTACTCCCTCATGGGTGCACTTCTCTCTTGTCTGCAAAGAGCTGATAATCCTTCTCTTCCCCTAACATTTCCTTCACGCCAACACACAGAGTCAAAAAGCAACAGAGAAAGTTTTTGTAGAAGAGTTCCCAAACTTTTTTCCTTGATCTTTAACTCTGTATCTGATTTTGGTTTTTGCTTTTTAAAAAGTACTTTGGTTGAAGATGATCGAACACCGATAAGGTCTGGGATTGAAGGAGTCGAGCATCGGCCAATCATGATATCAAACATGACATTCTCTCTGGATAGTATCAAACACATTAAGGCCAAGCTTGGAGTGGTAAGATCAGCATATCTTAGCACAAGTTAGCTAATGATTTCAATTTCATTTCGTTTTTCTACTAGCTAATAACCTAAAATGCCTATTAAATCCGTTCATCAGATGAAAGCATGGTAGTAGTGATTTACTATAAAAAAAAATCTCTTCAATTATACACTTAGTAGTAATCCCTAATGATATGTTTGTTAAATGTATTCTATACTTTTCATCCAAAAATTTATTTAACATTCAAATAAGTAAAACCTTTTCGATTACATTTTTTGCATATAAAGATTTGAGAGAATAAATTAACAAAATAGCTAAGAAAAAAATCAAAATTTATTCAAGAACTACCAATCCTGACACATTATAAAGCTTAAATTGCTAATATTGAACTGGCCTTCAACTTTTTTCATAATTGCTCTCTTTTTTTCTTTTTCTGGTAAAGAATGTAATGTTCTCCATTCAATTTCCATCTCCGGCTAGCATTCCAATCTTGACGGCCCAAATTTTAGAAAGGGATAACTGCTCTTTTTTTCTTTTCTTTTTTTCTTTTTTCTGGTAAAGAATATAATTTTGGTCCCCTCATGTTCTCATTTAATTTGTTGGCCGAGAAATAATAACACTCTTTCATTAAAACAAAACAAAAAAGTCGCCTTAGCAGGCCAAAATTAAGGGACCACGGGAAAGAGACCAAAGGTAGGAAGCAGGCCAAAATTCTATCTAAAATAGTGATGATCCTCTTTCCAACATGCCTTCTTCACCTAATTTGGCCCCACCTGTTCACAAAGTATTTATTATAAAATTTAAGAGTTTTTTTTTTTTTCTTTAATTTTATAGAAACAAACACATACATAAGGGAGTGGAAATAAGATTCTAACATAAAGGCACACCAAAATTTTATTCAAAAGTTACGGTAACTTTTATAGGAGAGTGGGGTAAGGTATATTACACATAACACACTCTCTTAAGTAATATAAGACAATCACAATTTTTTTTAGAAACAAACACACATACAAGGGTTAAGAGTCCTAATGTCACAAAACTTCTAAATTTTCCTACCACCTCACAAATAGGAGATTAAAAAAAACTTAATTGCACCCATAAAAAAAAAAAATAAAATAAATAAAATAAAAATCTTTGTAGATTGTGGTGGTTGGCAAATTGGGGTATATTGTGAATTTTTGTTGTCACCCTAATTGTATTGAAATTTTTAATTTGAATTTTCTATTGACTCATTTTCAACGTCTGTTTTTGTATGCTAAAATTAGATGATAATACAAATGACATTACTTTGGCAACTTGGCATGTAATTTTCAAATATAAATATTTTCACTGTTAAATTTACAATTAATGTTGAGTAATTTATTTTTGTAAGTCCATCGTAGATGTTCTTCCTAATTTATTTATTTTTTTATGAAAAAAACTATTATAATTTATTATTAAAGCTCTATATATTAGTTATTTTTTTAGGTGATTTAATTTTAAGTCATGTTTCATTTATAACCAAGTATACACTTTTCCCTTATTCTTTTGTGGCTATAAACGTAAAGATTTATGTATTATTTAACTTTTTTTTTGTTTGTATTGAATGAACTATAAAATAAAATAAAATAAAAGAGGTTTAAAATCATTTTAAAAAAATTTATTCTTCTTTTTTTTTTTTGAGAATGAAAAAAATTTTATTCTTTAGATATCAAAAAATATGGTTTATATCGGTTTGAACTAACCCATTAAAGATCGAGTAAGGATCATAGGAATAACAACCTAATTAGTACAATAAGTTTTAGACCCATACCTGGTCAAGTCAAAACCAAACTCATCTAAAAAGTTTAGATGAGGGCCGTCATCGGTTTTACCCCCATAGTTGCTCCAAAATTCTATGTATGATTATAACCTAACTTATGCACTTCATAGGAAGGTTAAAAGAAAAAGAATATATAATACGTATTTATTAATAATATTAATAAATAAATAAAAATCAAATTACAGAATTTATGGGGAAAGAAAAACTTACCTTAATTAGTATTTCTTTAGAGAAGATCAAATGTACGTAATTCAATAAAAAAAAATATATTGGAGTTAGGTTTTTTTTTTTTTTTAATTAAAAAAACCCAATGAATTCTAATGAATTAGTTTAAATTAACATATATAGTTTAGCATTATTTTTATTCCATAAACCAAATTAAAAATACATATATTAGAATGATAACATATATTAAACCAGTCCATTTCGGCCATTTCCAATTGGTCATTCCAATTTGCCCTTTTTTTTGGTTTAAAAGAAAGAAACTAAAGCTATGCTGTTTTGAATTGATTCTTATTATTTCATTGATGATGAGTAAATATGACTATATGAGTGTTAAATGTGTCTTGGTGTGTGTGTATATCAGTATATGTATATAGTAGCAATAAAACCTAAAACGGTATACTAGAATTAACAGGTATTATTTTGTTCCAATAGACAAACTGAAATGGGCACTGAAATGGAATTGACAATATTGATTTATACTTACGTTTAATATTACAATGTTCCCTTTTGAATGTTCCTAAAAAAATGTTTACTTTTGAATTTAGCTGACTTAGGGAGAAAAAAAAAAGCACTTATACGAATATCATTTAGTACTAGAGTATGCAAATTTATTATTCTTGATTGCTCCATTTTGATAAGGAAAAAAAAATGTAGTTTGTTGAAATATTTATAGATTTCTTTTTTTAATGAATTTTTTTAATGTTTATTATATATTTCAAATAAGTAAGAATATTCATTTGTCATGAAAATCTATTGACAATGCATGCATAATTAATTTTTTTAAGTATTATAAAATTATAGTTTAATTGAATTTTTTTTTCTTAAGTACAGACGATAAATGATGTAATTACTGGAATAATCTTCCTCGGCACCCGGTTATGCATGCAAGAGATTAACTATAAATCAAGTAAATCACATTCCACAGCATTGGTATTGCTCAACACTAGGAGAATGAGTGGCGCCTACAAGTCAATTGAGGAGATGCTTGAACCTAAGTCAAAGGTGCCATGGGGGAACCGATTCAGCTTCTTGCATGTACCAATGCCAAAGTTTAAGGATCATAAATCCGCAAACCCACTTGAGTTTGTGTGGGCAGCAAACAAGATAATCAAGAAGAAGAAAAGCTCAATAGGTGTTCATCTCACTAGTAAGCTTTTGGATATTGTGAAGAAACTTAAAGGCCCTGAGGTACATACATGATCTTATTCATCAGCAATAATTCATTATTTCTAACTTCCTGCATTTGATATTTTTCAAAATATTAATGTATCCCTTTTATCTTATTTAAAAAAAAAAAAAAAAAAAAAAAACACTCTACTTAGTTTAATAGTAAATACTTGTTGCTTATAACATTTGATATTCTATATCTTGGGTCCCAATTAGTCTTATGTAAATTAAGACAATCAACTAACAAATTTAATCAATATTTTCAAAATATTATCACCAAAATTACTAAGCCAAAATATTAATCACACGCAAGAACATATAAATTTATGAGGAAAACATTTCTCTTTGAAGAGAAAAATCAAGGGCAAACTCCAAATAAATTCCCCATTATAAAATCAATTACAAAATATTCTCAAGAATTACAAAATAAATCCCCTCAAATAAAATAATATTTTCTCTCTAAGAATTAATATGAACTCACCTGAGATATTCATTCACTTTGGATATAACAACTCTCAGTGGTTGTAACACCCAAAACACCTCTCCCTAAGGAACCCTAAATTTATCCTCCTTTATACATGTCTCATGGCAAAAGAAAAATCTCCTTATTTTCTTGCCTCTCACACACATGCAAACCTCATTCTTTTTATCACTTCACAATATTAATCCAAGCTCCACAAATTCTCCTTTCCATCCCCATAAGGATGACCCCTTGGGCAAAGCCATCAAATTCTTTGCAACATGGTCTACCTATAAAACTTATCCTATTCCATGGTGGACAAAAAATACATGACTTCTCTAATAAGGAATAAAGTTTCATTCCACTCCATGAAATAACTTTTCTCCACACTAAGGAAACCCAAGAAAGTGGACAAAGTTTCTCTCCAAACTAATTTGGAGAGAAACCCTTCAAACCTATCATATATATTTTTATTGGATGTTAATTTTAAAAATTTAACAATTAGATTGCATGTTCTTTATATTCTTAACTTGTTGGAGAGAAACCCTTAAAACCTATCCTATATCTTTTTATTGGATGTTAATTTTAAAAATCTAACCATTGGATTGCATATTCTTTATATTCTTATCATGCATGTCAAATTTTGTTCAAATAAGATGTTATTTACTATTTGTCAATAAACTTATTTTTTATGCATAATTTAAACTACAAAAATTTGAAATTTAAATATTTTGATTGATGATATAACTATTTATATTTGATCTTCTTGAAATTTTGCAAGCATGAATAATATAATAAGAACATACAATATAACGGTCAGATTTTCAAAATTCATATCTAACAAAAATATATATAAGAAGTTTGGATGGTTTATCTCAAACTAGTTCGGAGATAAACATTTTCCCCAAAAAATAACCAAATTTATTTTTCTTTCTTCAAGACGTAGACTCAATTAGCTTTCCAAATCACAATTAGAATTTGAGGCAATTTCCCAAAACTATAATATTAATTTATAGCATACTTATATATCATATTATTAATTATTAAAATTGTCAAATCTTTTTCTTTTCCTAAATTAAAAGGGGTAGGAAAAAAAGAGGGGTCGGGGGTTGGGGAGGATTTAGTACCTTAATTGCTAAGCAAGCCACATATTCTTGGATTGGTGCTTCTATTTTGATATAGCAATATAATTTTCTTACAACAATTTCTTCAAATTGCAAAGCCACATAATAGTACTTAATATTATCCATCAAAGAGGGAAAAAAAAAAAAAATTGAATTTATTTTTGAAAACAGAAATTTTCGTAATATGAACATTCTGGTACTATTGCAGGCAGCCGCTAAATTCATACATGGGGCAATATGGAAGTCTAGTTTGTCGATTTCGAATTTGATCGGGCCGCTGGAACAAGTGTCTTTGGATAATCATCCGATCAAAGGTCTATACTACGTGGTGTTCGGTATACCTCAGGTAAAATAATAAAATTATAATTGTTGTACCACCTAGTTTGCCTTTGAAAAAATAAATTTATTTTATAAAGATTCTTAGATAAAAATAAATATATAAAATTTTTTTTCCCGAATTCCAACTTCCCGTAAGTATGGAAGTATAATTTGTGCCATATTTTTAATGTAGAGGTTGCCTTATAAACAGGTAAAATACTGGGATCACAATTTTTTCTACATTTTTTACCATAACTTGCTCATGTAGCAAGTCGTAAGCAATAGAGTAAAAGTGATGGGTTCACAACTTGCCACGTAAGCAAGTTTTGACAAAAGTTGTGGGAAAAATTGTGATCTTAGCACTCTATAAATACTCCATAGACAGAGGCATCATGTGATTTTTTTCATTGGCTTTTCTCCCTTGGGAAAAAAATGATTTTGCTTTTCGAAGTCAGAGAATGGTTTTTGTTACTTTTAACTTAGGATGTGTTTGGATACCACTTATTTTATTGAAATTAAAAACTTATTGATTAAAGTACTGTAAATAAAGGTAAAAATTAGTTGAAATAATACAGTGGGGCCCATAAATAATACAAAAAAGTGTAATAGAGCACATGAATAGTAAGCAAGTTTTGACAAAAGTTGTGGGAAAAATTGTGATCTTAGCACTCTATAAATACTCCATAGACAGAGGCATCATGTGATTTTTTTCATTGGCTTTTCTCCCTTGGGAAAAAAATGATTTTGCTTTTCGAAGTCAGAGAATGGTTTTTGTTACTTTTAACTTAGGATGTGTTTGGATACCACTTATTTTATTGAAATTAAAAACTTATTGATTAAAGTACTGTAAATAAAGGTAAAAATTAGTTGAAATAATACAGTGGGGCCCATAAATAATACAAAAAAGTGTAATAGCACATGAATAGTAGCAAAAATAAGCTAAATAGAAAAATAATTTTAATTTTCCATCCAATCCAAACGCACACTTATCAGAAGAAATCACCTAAATTTTCTTTTTGGGAGGGCATAAAACAATTTTTTTTGTTGCCTTTTATTGGACTAGCAATGGGACCTTGGGCAATACATAAATAGTAATTATAATTTACATATAAGGACTATTTCAGTATTTTATTTGTCATTACAGTGGAAAATAAATAACAAATTAATAATCATGATATACGATTTTATATACAATTTCTCGAATTCAATGACCTTTATGAATAATTCCTGGACACCTTGTTTTTATGGCCCATTGTAACAAGTAGTTTTTTTTCTTTTTTTCTTTTTTTCTTTTTAATATGGATTTGCAGAGCCTTGTTATATCAATAGTAAGTTACATGGGTTGCCTGAGGGTTAGCGCTGTAATAGAGAAGGGATTCCTGGATCCCCAAAAATTCAAGTCATGCGTGGAAAATGCCTTCGAGATAATTCTCAAAGCTGCAGATGAAATCCCTATTTAAACAAAGATTTCTGTTTTTTTTTTTTTTAATAATATATAATCAAATAAATCAAAGTTGATTCATAAGTGTTGATTTTCTATCGATAAACATGTCAATACAATTTCTATGTATACATTCTTATCATACATACACAATGGTGTGTCGTGATTATATATGATGATTGGTCAACCTTCTCTCATCCTCCATATAAAACTTTATGTATAAGGGTTTTAATTAATATTTATTATCATAATGCCAAGCATATTTCTCTTGAATCTTGACTTGTTATTTGTCATAGAACAAAACGTAGGTACAGTATCTTAAGTGTTGTTCCTTAGATTCCCCTCTTAAGATTCTGTTATGTGGCTACTTAATTAAAAAATACACTTCCTTCTCATGAGAAAAAATTCACATGGCAGAATCTTAAAAGATGAACCTAAGGAACAGTACATAAGTATTATACCTAATTTTTGCTCTTTGTTATATATTATGAATACTTTCTACCATCTTATGAATTGGGAAGAGACTAGCTAGCAACTAATTAAATGAATTTTGTCTATAAAAAAATTGTTATCTTAACGGCCTTTTTTTTTTTAATTTTATTTTATGTTAAAGTAATAAGATGTAGACTATATACACGTGGTTCTATACTATATTATCCATCTTATTGCAAATATGCAATACTAGCTTCTATGGGCAGTCTTGCCCTTATTATAATTGATAATAAAATTATTTTCTATCATTTCACATTCCGAAGTTGACCTTGTGAGGCTCATAGTGAGTCTTGGCTACATCAAAAAGAAATCAATTAATATTTTGACATAATGGTAAAGAACAATTATTATGGAATTGAAAGTTACACTCATCAGATTTATACTCATCAAATCACCAATTAGATACCTCAAGAATCGAAAGATATCTGCCATCAAATTTTTTGTAGGAGATAGTGTATGCGAGTACATCTTTAAAACTTTTTTATTTTCAGTCAAAGTTTATTTATTTATTTATTGTTTTGATGAACTGGAAAATTTTATCCACAAACTTTTTTGTACTGAATCATAGTTTAATTTCAAAGCACAGAACATGCCGATTTTTATAATATGGGTTTAATGTTTAACATGTTGTTTGAATGGATTCCTATCATGCTTCTTTGCATTTTCACGAAATGATTGTACTTTCAAGATTTCATCCAACCATACTTGTGAGTTGTGAGCCCACATTCAATTTACCGGGAGCAAAGCAAATTAGCACAAAATTGGATAGTGCTTAAAATATTTAAGATCTATTTGGATACCGTTTATTGCTAAAAATTGAAAACACTGTAGCAAAATAATTTTTAAATATGTGAATAATGCCGTGAAACTTAGTTTTAATAAAAATTTTACTTTAAAAAGTACTTGTAAGTCTCGTAAACAGTACACGGGACCCACTGATTTTAACGCAAATGCAGCTGAAAAGGAACTTTCAGCTCTATCCAAACTCATGCTTAGCTTGGGTGTAGTGAAGATCATGGGTCCCCGTTTACAACGATTTTGCGGGACAAATGCGCTTCTTTCTTTTTTCAAATGAAAACATGAGTAATGTTTTGTTTGGCTGTGCTGTTTATAAGGAACGGAGTTTTTTACAAAATGTTAAAAAGCACATTTGAATTCATAATATCGTTCAAAAATTGATTGAAAGGTAAACTTGAAAATTATATTAGTGTCCAATTGGGAATTCTGTAATTTTTGGTATTTTATTTGTATAGTGTTTATCAAAATATATAGTTTCTTTTATTTTATTTTTAGTTAGTTTTGTTAAATTTTTTTAAATGAGATAAAAGCTCTTTTTTTTTTTAAGCAAACAAACACTTTTAAGACCCTTTGAATCAGTTGAATGTACCCAAGCAGCCAAGCAGGGGATAACATTATGAAGGCGAACACATATCTGTAACCAAACAGCACGATTAGCGCCTCTAGGGTTTCAAGTACACCTCTATAAAAGCTTCACATAGCGTCTCCTCTGTCTGTGTATCCCAACCTACCTATCTATCTATCTTCTGGGGTTTGTGTAAAATCTGATCTGTCGAACATGATGAAAGTAATTTACGGGTGATGATCAACATCATGTGATCAAGAATCTACTCGCTACGTTCTTTCTGATTCTTCTTGTTTCTGACTTTTTTTTTTCCCTTTTGCTTTATTAAATTTATGTTACATCGTCAAGATGATGAAGTCAGAAAATCTTAGGACACCTTCTGAGACAGCACACACGCGTGCTGTGTATGAGAAAGATTTTCGTTTCTGATTATAATACTTCCCATATGATAAAAATTTGTGTAAAGCTCTCTTTCTAGGATTTTCACTTACCAACAATTTCTTTCTAGTCTTTTTTCTTTCTTGGTTCTTGATTTGTTTGGGATTTTTATTTTATTTCCTTTGTATGAGTATTAGCGAATACCCAAAATTTAGGTCAATCTTGTAATTGAATTTCGGATCTTTTGTTTATGGGGACGAAATTTGAATCACCTTACAGAACTCTCTGGTTCTTGGAATGAAATGAAACTGACATTTTGCTACAAGGAAAAAATAATTAACAAATATTTTAAGTCACACGGGACTTTTGTTAAATAGGAATGGTATAACTACAATATTTTTACGATAAATTTTAAAGGGTAGAATGTTAGTAGTTGTTAGGGCAAAAAGTAACTTAAGTTCAAATTTGATTCAATAACAACTAATTACTTATAATTTGTTGTGAAAATATTGTGAACGCACTTACTTTTGTATAAATAAAAAAAAAACAATTCAGAATATGTAAGTGCTATTTTGGTCTTTATATTATTTTAGGGTTGTTTGCAGTGAATCACAATTATTGAGTTGATGAACTACTACAACTTGAAAACTAAACCAAATTTAGCTACCAAAAAGTAGGAACGAAATTGGTGGTAATCCTAAAAATGTAAGGGAGCAAAATGATATTGAAAAAGTAAAGTAATCCATTGGGTTTGGTAATGGTACCGAGTTCAAGGTTTCAAGCAGCCTCAGACCTGTTCATAAGAACTAAGAGAAATTCATCCGAGCCAAGCTGTTTATGTTAGTTTTTTTAGAAAATAAGCTAAGTTCAGGCCTTAAGTTTAAACTTTTTTCTTTTTTGGACAGTACTTTTAAACTTGATTATTAAACAAGCCAAGCTTATATGATATTAAATTATTATTTACATTTTATTAATGATATAAACCGTCTATTCATAGTTAACATCCATAAAATTGTGAAGAGGTAAAAAATATTTTAGTAATGGTTTTACACGGAAAAATGAAAGGAAGATTTGAATAATGGGCCTTGTAATTTTATCATTAAAAAGAGGTTATAATCTGAACCAACCTGAAAAGAAGTTAAAACAAGTTAATAATATATTGGGTTTCAGTTAGTTCAACTTGTAATTGATTAGTATCTTGGTATGATGATAAACAGTTATCATCAAAAGCGAACGTTAGATTGAAACTTTCCAAAAAATAAATAATATTACAAGGTATAATACATTTATTGGATCATGAACAATGCCATTTCATTTTGTTTTCCTACTGATGCAGTCCAAAAATAATTTACAGAAGGGCTTAGTGCTAGTAGTACTTGGTACATCTTCGAAAGGCCCAAATTTGGGTTGGGCTTGAGGACCAGATATCTTGTATTGGGCACAGGCATGTGGGCTTATCCTTACTTTTTTTTCTTTGTTTTTTGGGAATCGAGTGTAACTGAAACACTGACCTTTTTTTTTTTTTTTTTTGGAGAATCGAGTGTACTGAACTGAAGCAATGAATTTTGGTACAAGTATTTTTTTTTATTTTTTTATTTTATGAAATGGTAAAAGTGAATTATTGTTGTGAATCATTAGCCTAATAATATTTTTTAAGATGTGAACTTTAGCGATAAGATGACAAAAATAAGAAAATGAGATAGTTTTATGAAAAACACTTTTTAAAAAATGACTTATTTTTTAAAAAACATTTTTGCCTAAACAAATAGAACGTTAATACCTAAAAAGAAGAAGGATATAATCATATAAGTAAGGAAAGGAAAAAGCCAAGCATTTAGAAACTATTTTTAGAAATGCTTTTATGAAAAAAAAAAAATTTGAACAGACTTTTTTTACAATTTTTTATATTTTTTGTGAAAGTAGTATTAAATTTTTTTTTTTAATTATTCATTAACAAATGTTATAAAGACAAACCCATATAAGCATAATATCATAGTCACTACCTTTTTTTTTTTTTTTTTTTGAGAAAAAAAAAATGGGGGATTTTATGGTTATATTACGCCCCCGGGCAGAGCACACAGACTTAGCGATGTGATGCCCACCAACGGACTCCTGCTGGTAGCGGGAATCGAACCTGAGCGTGTTAGGCAAAGCGAACGAACCATACCCAGCTGAGCCAAGCCCCCGTTGGCGTTAGTCACTACCTATTTAATTATATTACTAGCATAACAACAGTAAAATGAAGTTCCTAAAGAAACACAATTGGCGTTATTTTATTGAAAATTAAGTTAATATAATCCCCCAAACCACAAAAAGAAACTTGCACATATCTACCCAAGTAAAACATGTGATAATCTCGTGAGTAATGATAATCGTTCCTCACAGGAGGTTAATTTCAAGAAACAAGACGTGATAGGCACGTGAATGGTTTCTCAAAAAAAAAAAAAAAAAAAAAAAAAGATAGGCATGTGAATGAGAGCAGTTACTTTGAAGCAATTTCAGGAGAAGTTTCAGCCAACGTTCAAGGAAAGTGAGCTAATCACAGTGTGACACTTGGCACCATCAAGATTTATGTGTAAATAGGAAAATTCTTCCCCACCTAAGGGACACACTCATCTATCGAACCAAGGACATTGAATTTTCTCATTGCCAGAATCTGAAGGTTTTCGCTTCATGCTTGTAAGTGTGTCATTCCCTCGCATGACAATAAAGTATCTTTAATTTCTTTGTTGTCATTTGTTAACTTGTACATTTCACCCACACAAAAAAAAAGTCCTATTAAGTTAGGTTATACTAGATTCATTTATCTTTATATGAAGTGAGTTTCTTGCTTTGAGGAGTGTTTAATCGCTTTGAGCGGACTAAAAATTGGTTTGTACTCAAATATGACTTACAAATTGATATAACAATAAATATGATTGGTGAACTTTGATAATCTTATAAGTGAATATTTGAATTATTTTTTTTGTGATTGATAACATATCAATTTATAAGCTCAACATATTAAAGGTTATTGTACTCATAGCACTACTCGATTTAATTTTAGGATTAATCATACCATGGACCCACAAAGTTAATTTTACAATAGAGTGAAATGATCTCATGTGAGTGATGAAAAACAAATTGGTGGGTCTATGAAAAAGATGTGGGCAAAAAGCATCTACCACTCATAATCGACTACTTTTTATTCTTTTAGTTTTGGCATGGTGCGTGCTCTAGTGTACTAGACCTTTTTTTTTTACAAACAAAGGTATCCAGATCTTTTCGAGTATTTGACTAATCCTTGGATATGTGCAGTTCTCCTATCTCACACATACCGGGTTATTACAGGGAGGAATCCCTTTGGAGTGGTCCCAAGATATTAGCAAGAGGTTTTGAACCTAAGATCTAATGGATATCATGAGGCTTTAAAAACCACTAAGCTAACCCCTTGAGGTTCGATTTACTAGACTTAACACAATGGGAACATGTATTTAAAATTGACTATCTGTTCACATCACTTGCATGACTTAATTAAAATTTATATATAAATAAATTAATCTATCTTTTTTTTTTTTGAAGAAAATTGAAACTATATTAATATAGTTAACAAATGACAACAAAGAAATTTGCCTGGAGTTTGTTTGTTTGTGTAGAGTATATTATTGAAACTATATTTAAATCTTTGTGTCAAGTGAGTTAATGAGTGCAAAATATTAAAAATCTAATATTAATGAACTATAAAATATAAAATAAATAAAAAATCAATCACATATACTCAATAAAAATCATCACACAGCAAAGATCATCACACGTTCTATCTTATTAAAAATTAGAAAAAAAATTATCATAATTAGTATTAAATTTAGGTAAGAATTCTAAAATGTGACTAATTACATTTACTTTTAAAAAAATAATTTGAATAATTATTTATATTTTTATAATAAAAATTGTGTCTAATTTTAATTGCATCTATGCGTTTGCATGGATTACATGCTAGTTATATAATAAAAGTTGAGTCATGAAAGCATGGTTACGTAAAATGACTATCTTCATTTTGAGGCAAATTTCTACACTTTTATTAATTGTTAAGATAATTTATTATAAATTAAACTCTATTACTAATAATATACTTTACACAAACAAACTCTATTAGTATTTTGCACTCATTAACTCACTTGATACAAAAATTTAAAAATTTAACTAGACACATGACACAAACTTAAGTGGATAATTATGGTGTGGTCCCCACATAAATTTAGACACATTGCGCAAAATTGGATTCTATTTTTTTTTTTTTTTTATACAAGATAAAAATTCTACTATAGCTTAATCTAAATGTATATGTGTGTGAAGCTCTCTTCTATATACTTGAACCCCGGTCCTTACCCCCTATACCTCACAAGCACTTATATATATATATATTCAAAATAAAGGCATTGGTGGTGTTTTGGATTTCCATTAGCTCATTTAGTAAAATTTCTTATCATCGAATAAAAGATTTGAGATTCGAGTGCAATCATTGTAGAGCAGATGACATAGGTGAAAATTCTATTGTATCTATCAAAACAAAAGTGTCCTAAAAAAATTGCGAGATTTTGTTATGTCCATATACATGGGTCTTATAATATAATGTATTACTAATCACAAAAAAAGTTTCAAATAATCATTTATAATTTATTATTGAAGTAGCACTAATCAATTGGGCAAAACTTAGCTCCGACCACCAATAAAAAGATAACATTAGTTATTGTAATGTGCAATAGACATGGCTCACTTAAGCCCAACCAAGCAGGTGAATCGTGTGAATTACACATGACGAGAGTCACGAGACACATTTCATATTCTTATTGGTGGTTAGATCCTAAGCCTTCAAACATGTTTGAAGCTAAACATTTTTTCCAATCATATTTATTTTCACCTTTTTTTTGTACTAAAATTTGGGAGCATCTCAGCTACAATCTTATTATTTAAAGCCATACAATATATTTTGGACAAAGTTTGACTACAAACTTAATTGAACCCTAAGGCTACAATTCTCCCTCAAAAAATTAACATGATTTATATTTTGAAAATCTAATCATTGAATTGTATGCTCTTTATATTCTTAACACACATGTCAAATTTTAAGCTAATAAAATATTATTTACTATTTTATATAAAAATTTATTTTTTATACATAATTTTAAATTATACAAAAATTTAAAATTTAAACTGGATTGACCACATAGTTTCTGGTCTTTTGATCTTTTTAAGTTGGTCTAAAGACTAAACCCAAAACTAAACTGAACTTTTCTCTCTCAAAAAAAATATGAACTTTTCTCTTTTGCTACTCTGTTAACTTTGTCTATCTCATTGCCTCTTTCCTACATCGCCTTCACCGCTTTCAACCTTCCTTACCCTCCGCAGTTCATCTAGGCCAGGCAGCTCCTCCACTCCGGCGAAGGACCTCCATTGTCAACGATCTCCGGCGACCCTCCCCATCATTTGTAAAATTATATTCAAATAATCTGAAGAGAATACACATGCTTGTCAACTGTAAGCTCTTCAGATTGTTGCACCCACACGCACACCACCTGTTTGAAGTATTGTCACTTACAAAATTCGCCCTCAAAATCAATAACTAGGTTGCATTTCAAGAACTTGGGTTTGTTTGGTTACGCATTCACTTCTTGTTTTCCAAAAAAATTACCAGCTTTGTCTATGTTTCTTAATGAATGAATTTGGAAAATTTGTAAATACAACTTTGGACAGAATTCAAGAAAGCAAATTTCATAAAAAAATTAAAGTCTGGTAAGGAGTTAGAGCTTTTGTTAAACTGATCTTAAAATTTTTCTTCCTGTGAGCAGCAGAATTTTCCATATTCAAGAGAGGCTTTAAGGTTGTCTGGTGGCATATAAAATGATAAAGAGTTTGGTCCTTCCTTGCAAAGTATGTATCTTCTTCTTTGTGTATTTTATCTTTTCTGGTAGAGTTTGTATAATCCTCATTATAGACTCTGCTTGATACCGGTTACACAATAACTAAAACCGTCGTTTTGAAATCTGTTTAACTAGTTCAATGAAATTTGAGAGTTGAGACTGTGTTGGTAATCTTTTATTGTCAATCTGTTTTGACCGTGTCCTTATGCAATATATTATAATACCCACATCGAGAATCAGACAAAAGGAGCAGGAACTTTACAGCTTATTCTGTTCTTTTTTGTTTTTTTATGTTTAGTGCTCAATCCATGTGGTGTACATGTTACTCTCTTGTTTCTTATTTGCTTATAATCTGAATGGGTGCATCTTATTATGCCCCTCTTTAGCTCATCACCATCCTTTCTGACTTGAATAAACTTTATACTTAGTGCGTGTCTTCATTTCTTATTCACCTGCTCTGTTGTAGAACACAAAAGCTGCTGCCTAATACACCAGAAATCACGTGAAAGATAAAAAGTGAGAGGGAAGAGGGAAGAAACTGTGGTTTGGATTTATTAAAAAACATTGTACTTTTTGTTGTAGGTCATATTAATTCACATATAATCACTAATCAGAATGAGTACAGCTTATCATGCCCATGTTTAGCTCACCAATATTCTTTCTGACTTGATAAAACTTTATTCTTAGAGCGTGTCTTCATTTCTTATATGTTTGTTGTAATATAGGCATTGAAATTCCCCTTGGAGAAGTTTGAAGGGCGTAAGCAATTAAGGTGCAAAGGACCTAAGATGGAGCTCACTCTAACGAAACCTGATGATTGGCATCTTCATCTCCGTGATGGCGACCTTCTTGAAGGGGTTGTCTCTCACAGGTCAATACTTCATTGGCTATTCTTTTGAGGTTGACTTGCAAATTATTGTCTTTTGCGTGTGTGTGTCAATACTAGAGTCTGAATACACTTAATCATATTTTACTGAAAATTTAGAGTAACTTAATTCTCAATGATTATGATGTATTCTCTCTGGTAATTGTTACACCTATAGTGCAAGTCATTTTGGAAGGGCAATAGTGATGCCGAATCTGAAGCCCCCCGTCACCACCACAGCTGCTGCTGTGGCTTATCGAGAATCGATCTTGAAGGTTCTGCCTGTCAATAGCAACTTCACTCCACTTATGACACTTTATTTGACGGATAAAACAAGCCCAGAAGAGATCAAGCGTGCTAGTGAGTCTTGCTAATAATACACAAGTAGGACATTTTTAATCAAATTACACTTGGACAATATGTTTGCAGCCTTACAATCATCATCATTGTTTTACTCGCAATTCGAACTTTTTCAAATACATATGAGACTATAATTGCTGCTTTACTTTTCTGTTCACGAATCCTCTTTGCTGCAAATTCTGATAGGAAATTGCCTCTGCTGTTACTTGTTGTTTGATATACTTGAAGCAATGTAAACATTAAAGATTATAAGAGAGAACGCTACCTGTTGGAAAAATACAATTAATTTAATAAATTTGTTTTGTGCTCAACATGTTTCTGGCACACCCACAACCACTAATATGCGGTGGCGGGCAAGTATGGGGCTTTGCTTCCCCTCAAGTTTTTACCTAGAAAATAAAAAGGTATTTGATTGTAGCATTCCTTCAAATCCTACACAGATATATGAACATCTTATTCTTAAGAGAATACTGCCTTTAAGATTAGTATTTCATGATGGCTCTGTGATGCAGAATGTATTTGAAAGAGAATAGTAAATAAAAAGGCAGAATAGGAAAACCCAAGGCTTCACCACCCAAGGGGCTTGGAATCACCACCAAGCTGAAGAAGGGGAGAATAGCAAATAGAATTGAGGGAAAAAAAAAGAACAAGACAAATCCTAGGCTTCACCACTGAGTATTTTTGTGGAGATTGGAGACTTGAAACTTTGTTGGCAAAAACATGTTGCTTAAGATTGCTGCTTGTTAATAGCTTTTACTTCGTAAGAGCAGTTTTTAATATCTTTTTATTGTTGTATGAAGATTTAATTGTAGCTGTTAATTTAGTAAGATGTATGTAGGCTGCTTCCTCTTGGCTCTTTCTTTAATTTTGTTTTTGTTTTAATTGAACTAATTTCCCCCCTCCACCTCTTCTTTCTGTCAATCCTAAGTTCATGACAATGCTGATACATTGACAGGAAGAAGTGATGTTGTTTTTGCTGTGAAGTTGTACCCTGCTGGTGCTACGACAAATTCTCAAGATGGGGTTACAGATCTTTTTGGCAAATGTCTACCCGTGCTTGAGGAGATGGCTGAACAAAACATGCCTTTGTTGGTAATTTCACCATATTAACTTGTTCTTATCTATTCTTTTTAAGTGTCAGCCATGTCATTACTTTTCTACATCCCTTTTTTGGTTGTTCACATTCAAATTGAAACTTTTTTTTAATGGCATTCTCTGAAAATTGAAAAAGGTTGACATGCTTAAAGTTTCAGTGAAGCAATTACTTGTTTCTGGATATTGTGCTAGGCTGCATTCAGCATCAACTTTGTGCAGTAGCTCATGGTCTGTTACAAGTTCTTTCAATCATATTTGACCCTTGTGTATGATGTCATGCGTATCATGTACAGCAGGATAAAACATTATACAACATTTTATTGGAACTCCTAAGAAGTCAAACCAATCTTTTAGCTTATGAATTCTGTTGAAGTTGATAATACTTAACACAGGACAAAATCACTCTTATATGATTTCCAAAATTGTAACAGGCATCATCACACTTCACTGGCGTAAACTTGAATTCATTGTAAGTTTTGAGCTTCTTCCAATGATGAATGAGTAAGCTTCTTAGAGCAATTACATAAACTAAGCAAAATCTTAATGGATTTTGAGTAGAACACTGCAAAAAAATTTCCTTGTGATGCTTACCCATCTGTAGTAGGCTTATTTTTCCCCAATAAAACATCTGTAGGAGACATTGATTAGCATATAAACCTTCATTTTTGAATGTGAGTGCTTCTTTATTCACAGGTTCATGGGGAGGTTACGGATACCAACGTTGACATATTTGATCGTGAGAAGGTATTTATTGAAACTATTTTAAAACCTTTAGTCCAGAGGCTTCCTCAGCTGAAGGTAGTGATGGAACATATCACTACCATGGATGCTGTTAGGTTTGTGGAGTCCTGCAAAGAAGGTATCCTTATTCACTTTTGTTAGAAGTTTTGCCTGCTGCCATTCTTTTCCCTTTATTTTCTTTTCCTTTTGTCTCATTTCAAGATGTATGCATTTTATCTTGCTTTAACTTTTAGGATCTGTAGCCGCAACTGTTACTCCACAGCATCTTCTTCTCAACAGAAATTCCCTCTTTCAAGGAGGATTGCAGCCACATAATTACTGCCTTCCAGTACTCAAAAGAGAGATCCACAGTATGTTGCATTTAACATTTCCCACAAAGCTGCAATTGATTATCACTGTCTTCATATGCACTATCAAACTTCTACGTCTAATTTGTTATGCACTTCCAAAATAATGAACAAGTTATGGCCCTGTAAATTATGCTCAGTGTCGTTGCAAATGGCAGTCACATTGGTCCTGATGTCTACATACCTTATGGTGCTGACTTGGTGTTGTAAATATAAGATGAAAATTAAATGTGTTTCAATGCCCAAAATGATGTCTGACATGAGAGTTGACTATGTGATTTTTTTTTTGGTTGTATTTGTTTAGTTTTACTGGCTAGAGGCGAGCTTGAAGGGCTCTTTTTTAGAAAGGTTTCCTATGCTAAAAAAACATAAAAAATCTCCTTGGTGATTTTTTTTCTAAGTTATTGGTTTCTAAGTTATAATTTCTTATAACCCATGTTATTTAGGAACTTAGCAATTCATAATGGTAAAAGGAAATTCTCCTTATGACTACGTTACCTTCATTTGTTTCTAATCTAGGAGATGCTATTGTTGCCGCTGTGACTAGAGGAAGCAAAAGATTTTTCCTTGGAACTGATAGTGCTCCTCATGAGAGACGAAGGAAAGAATGTCCTTGTGGATGTGCTGGTATATACAATGCTCCAGTTGCCTTATCACTGTATGCAAAGGTCTTTGAAGATGTAAGATTTTTTTTTTTTTTTTTTTTTTTTTTTTAATTTTATTATTTGTTATATTTATTATTAATTCCTAGTTTGTTTATTCTTCCTATTTTTCATTTTTGTATATATTTTATATTTTATATTCACATAAAGAAACCTGAACTTAATGCAACCTCATTCTCTTTTCCCGATTTCCTGACTAGGCACTACCTTGACCATTGACATTGATGCTTTAAGGATGTTTGAACCTCCAGCCTCTCTGAATGGTCTTTTAGTACCTACCCTATGTATTCTGATTAACTGGCCAGGTTGGCTTTTGGAAAGAGGATAGTTGATGGGTTTACCATCTTTGGAGTCTAAAAAGTAATGTCTAACAGGAAAAGACATATACCAGGACATGCTAAACTAACTACCAAAATTTTGAGCCTAAAACTTATTATGACTATAGGGAAATTTAATATGGCGTGCATGCAATAAAATTCTGTGTTTGAAATAACATGGAAGGTTATGTCAGAATGAATTCTAACCCAACAAAAGGGGATGTGTTACAAAAAAACAAACTACTTTTTGCTAATTTTAAGTGATGTGTAGTTGATGTGGTTTTATGAGTTTGGATTGAATTGGAGAAATCAGTTCAGGCTTCCTGCATTTTTATTGAGCTCCTGTATGGCTCAACTCATTCAGGTCTAGTGAGCTTTTAGGTTATGATAGGATCATCCCAAATTCTAGCTCAAAGTGCACACAGTACAAATCTAAGATGACAACATACAATTTACAATTTACTATAAGATTTCCTGTGTGTGTGGACACTGCAAGTATAATTATTGATTAAGGTTAAGGAACTAAGAGAAATATGATTTTTCAAATTGCCCTTTTGGAGACAGGAATGCGTGTCTTTCAAGAGAAAAAGAATTTGTTACTTAGATTTTCCAGAACTTGGTTTTTAATCCTCTGAAAAGTGAAGAAAGTAGGTTCATTCATTGACATTATTCAGCATCTTATTGTTGGATCCACACTGACTTGTTCTTGTTTTCCTGTTTCAAACTTTGATGTGTCCAATTTTCGGAATGTGTATGCTGTCTTTGGGATATTAGTGTGTAAATTACTGTATTATGATGAACTTTGTATGAGATTGATCAAATTCTTGAGATAATTTTTTTATTCTACATCCTAAGCAATTCTTAAAGATGGTGATAATGACTGCAAGAAATTATTAACATCATGCTAGCTTAATTTACTAGTCATTTGCATATTTCAGGCAGGTGCACTTGACAAGCTAGAGGCGTTTACAAGCTTCAATGGACCAGACTTCTACGGGCTTCCAAGAAACACATCAAAAATTAAAATGACCAGGACTCCATGGAAGGTACCGGAGTCTTTCTCCTTTTCTTTTGGAGATATCATTCCAATGTTTGCGGGCGAAACACTTGAGTGGCAGCCATCCTTCATGTAATTTAAATTTGATTGATTTTGGTATTTTGTTGTCTCTTATTTATCTTTTTTAAATAGACTGGTGTAATGGAATTATGACTTCATGTAACTTTTTCTGGTTAAAATTAGAAGGGGACCAAATTTGGTCCTCTTTGAAGTTATAATGTACTAAAAAGTTAATTTTTAAAAAGAAAGAAACGCTTTGAGTCTAGGTTTAGTTATATTTAGCTTATTCAATTTTTACACACAAAAGCTTGTGTCCAACAGAATTAAAATGATTATATTTTGGCAAAAATGCAAAACTGACCCTCTAACTTTCACTGTTTTTCATTTCAGTCATCTAACTTTCAGTTTTGTCAATTCAGTCCTCTAACTTTCAATTTTTGTCAATGTAGGATTCCGTTACAACTCAGTTAATAGTTGCCGTTAAAGGTTCTGAAACGGCGTCGTTTTGCATTTTTTTTTTTTTTATAAATTCTAAATTAAAAGAAAATAAAAAAAAAAATCTGAAAAAGAAAAAAGAAAAAAAGAAAAGAAAACATTAAGGCCCCTTCCCCTGAATCAAAACAAAGAAACGGACTCTGCGAACCTCAGATTTTGAAGGGAAAAGTTGAGGAGCTCATAGTAAGCTGTTGAGAACTGATCATTTTCTACGCCGCCATGGCCAGTGCCAGGGAGTGTGGTGAAATTTTTAATGTTATGATGAGTCAAACAAGAAGTGATGTGGTCTGTGCCTGTGGGTGCTGCTGCAGATAAACAATAAGGATCAAGAAGTAAGGATAGGTAGAATTTCAAAACTAAAGGAAATGGGTTCCTGGGCTTCAACTTGGCTTAATTACTATTGAAGTTGTTGTTTTAAGAAGAAGTTGAATATCTATGGAAAAAATTAAAAGTGGAGGTGGAGATAGTCTGATACGTTGAGGACAACGGGATTTTAGTTGGTCGGCCATTTGGTTTTAATTAATTAATTAATCAGGTAGAGACCGATTAATTAAGGGAAGGGAAAGAGTGATCTCATTTTGTGTAGCCCATAAAATATATGGGCCTTTAGTGAACGGGAAAAAAGAAGAAGAAGAAGAGTAGTTTCTCTGATTTAGCTCAACTTTTGACTGATAATATATGAAGAATATCATATGTTTTATTTATGCTATAATATGGAGTTTATCTCTTGCAAGTGCTGATTATTTGAAGAAACTAGAGTCGGACCATGTATGAGTACCAGTTAATTCAGTTGGTAAAGACTGGCATAGTGTTGACATAGTACAAAGCATTAGATTTCAACAGAAAAAGTGACTGCAATTGCAAGCATCTTTACACCCCAAGAACTCTTCCATCCAAAGACATGAGGAATTATTCACCAATATACTTTGGGACAGATAGTATGCGTTAACACAGTCCTCTATGGACATCATTGAAGTACTATAAGCATAAATGCAACGATATGATAGCCTCCCTTCTTTTTTCTTTTTTCTTTTTCCTTCCCAAGTCTTAGATACGGTTCTTTTTTATTTATTGATTACAGCAAGGGGACACCACTAACAAAAGCATAGTTATTACGATACAAGTCTTTCCTTCATGACATGCCTTCTTAAACCTGGACTGTGAACGTCCACGATGTAATGCTCCCAATTTATGCCCCGTACATTAAATCCAAAGTCCCTCATTTCTTCAAAGGACATCTCTTCCATCATTTTCTGGGTATTACGATTGTCAAACCTGGCAGCAGATCATAGCTCAATAAATTAGTAAGTAACAGAGGAGCTGCAACAATGTCAAGGCTTAATTAAAAACATTAGCGAATTAAGCAGACAGAATTTTGAGCAAACACAAAGGTGATGTATGGTTCATCATGTTATGGATTGAAAAACCACGTTGGACTTGTAAAGAGTACTACTTGCTTTAATTAATTTTACCCTGATTCAAGATAAATATATAACAATCAATTCTACATTTGATTTGCCCTCTCCTTTCTCACCCCTCACTCTTTTCTTCCTCCATCCGCTTCTCTCCCTCACTCAAACGAGCTGGGGCACCCTACCTACTGTGCTTGAGAGACCACCTTCAAAGCGGTTTCTAGAGCTTCTGTCAATGGCATTATGGTAGCAACTCATCTTCCAGAACCAACCTCCAGCTCGACAATATTTACTATATATGTTGTCATTAACATTGTTCTTGCTACCAGTGTTCCTAGCAGTGGCATTAGGGCTAGTATTGTCATTTGCCAATGAGGTCAATGGCTTTGGGAGCACCTCGTCGTTGATCAGAAAAAATTAACTATGGCTAAGAATCAAAATTAAGCTGCGGTGAACATGGGCAACAAAACTAAAGATGCGGTCTTCTTTTAGAAGCTCTGAGGAGAATTCTGATCATGGGTCTTGGTAACGAAATTTGTGCTTAATATTATAATGAGATTTCCGGGTTTGATTTGTTTGTTTCTAGGTTTGATATCAGTGGCAAAGAGAATGAGATGAGTTGAGAGAAAGAATGAAAATTTAATATTTCAATAAAATAGAGTATGAAATAGAGAACAATCGAGGTGTTATGAAAAATTGGTAGTTAAAATATAAAAAGTAAATTCTTATTCTAAAATATAGAGAAAAGTTGGACAAAATGGGCTTTTGCCCTTTTCCGGAAAATTAAACATCCTTTTGCCCCATTTCCCAAACTAAATAGGAAATTGCCCTTGTTTTGTAACTTGATAAACGAAAGTCGAGTTTTTATGAAGAACTCGATATTACTATGATCGAGTTATTCTGACCGTTGTGCCACACTGGCGCAGCAGACGTGGGTTTTCCCCAATAAAAAAATGAGCGTGTAGTCATTCATAACTCGGGAACCGTAAAATCGAGTTTCCTTTAGCGGTTTGAATCAATAGGACCTTAACATCTCACAACCCCTATTCACTCACTCTCTCCCTGTACACTCTCTTTCCCTCGCTCTCTGCCATCACTCTCTCCCTTGCTCGCTATGCGATCAGGCTTCTCGACTCTTCCTCACTCTCCATCAGTCTCACTCTCCCTATCCAGTCTCCCTCAGTCGTCGTTGCTTGCCGTCGTCGTTGCTTCCCGTCATCGTTGCTTCCCGCCGCCGTTGATGACAGGTACAGTCCTCTCCTCTGATATCTTTTCTGATCTTGGTTAATATTAGGTTGTGTTTTATGTGGGATTTTGATTATTTTGTTGAAACTTACTTAAAAAGTAGTAAATTTACTAATCAAGATGAGAATTTTGTTGTCTTTTATATGCTGCGATGATGATGATGTAAAGTATTTCTTGTTATATGGTTATGTCTGTGTGATTTTCTCATTAATGAGAAATTTGTTGTCTTTTACATGCTGCAATGATTATTTTCTCATTAATGAGTTTAAATGTGCTTGGGGTTTTGATGGGGGGTTTTGGCAAATCGAGTGGTGGTGTTTCAATGATGTCTCTGGGTTTGTGTAAAATGTGTCTTATCCGATTGTAGGCATGATTTTGTTATAGTTGTTGTAAATGGTGTCAAACTAATTACGTTTGAGTGTAAATAGTTGTTGTAAATGGTGTAAAATGTGTCTCATGCCTCTAGCAGCAACCGTTAGCTCTGAAGCAGAACCCATCTCGTAAAGATTGGTTTGGACAAAGATTGGTTCTATTGGTTACGTGTTAAGAAAAAAATGATGAAAATGATGAGACTCTGGTTGTTTGAAGCAGTCTTCCGTAAATCCAAGATGTTCTGCCCATAATGACATCCTATATACATAAATCTATGAAATACAATACACATTCAAATGAAACAGAAAGTCAGTTACTGTAAGTCCAGTTAAAAACTAGTAAGAGTGATGAAATAGTAGTGTTTAGTACAGCAACAAACAGATTAAATTCTTTCATATCCCTTAAAAGTTTTAGTACTCATTGTTTTTGGTATATCTAGGTTTTTATGATTTTCATTATTTCTTGGAATTGACACTACTTTTGTTTTGCAATCTAGAAAATTTTAAGTAAATTTACTGAAGAAAAAAAAAATTCATTCCCTAGTACCCTCAGCTTATATGTGCAAATGTATGGCTGGAGAAGCTGATATAGCAAGCATAGAAGTTCTTTTGCTTGCAATACAGCTCATCTTTGTTTAAAATTGACCATATGGAGGGGGAGAGGAATAATTGAACATTCAATGGTCCTGCACCCTTTGGTGAATTTGAGATTCTTGTTTGAACCCTGAAATATTATAATATTCTTTACTCTAATTTTTTATTTAAAGAATTTGGAGAGTGGCTACTTTTTAAGGTTTCTCTAAATCAATTTGGTACTCTTCTATAGGAGCACAAATATGTGAACGTTTTTTTGCCCCCTTTTATTTTGAGCTGGCTGGTTACTATAGATTAAGAAATTTAAAATCTTTGTGTAAATGAAAATGGGTGCTTCTATTGTGGATATTTCAGGCTCCATTTGTGCGGTTCTAACTCATTCCAACACTCAATGATGATATAGATATCAATGAAAGCCCTTGAAATATTCTTTTGATTTCACATTTTTTACCCCTGAATGTTTGAATGTTATCTTGTCACTTGTTCAATTTATTTTATGGATTTTGTTTCTTGGCAGTTTTTTTAAGGCACATATGTTTGATCCGTTTTTCTTGATCAATTTGGTCCTCTTTATTAGGTGCACAAATATGTAAACTGCCTCTTCCATGTAAACAGCTGTTTAGGTGGTGTACAAAAATAATAAGGAAAAAGTTAATGGAGCAAAGAAAAGGGTGTTGTTCTCACATTCACTGAGAAGTCCATTATTTAAATTCATGGTGGGGTTCATAAAAAATTTGAGAGGAGGGGGTATCATTTTTTCGTATTTTAGGAGTACTTAAAAATTTTCTTAGATTTTGGATACATTTTGAGGACAAGAAAAAAGCATTTAGTTTTTATGACGGTTGATTATATTTCTCATAAAAGTGGTGTTATAACTTAAATTTTTTTAAAATAGTTTATTAATAATTACCCTAAGGGCATCTATGAATATAAAAATACTTTTAACCTTATGTTGACCAAGGATTGAAAGTTAAATGTATGAAATAATCAAAGATTTTGTCATTGGCAAGGTCCGGGGCATGTTATCTCATTTTAATTAAAAAAATTCCTAAATGGGCAAGCTAAATAGAATTAGCATTTACTGATTTTATAATATTTTTAACATAATTTTTTTAAAACGTATATCTCCAAATCATGATAATTAGTTTGAATTTTCCCTTTTTGAGAAAGTGCTAAAAAAGAAGTTGAGGTATATATGTGATTGGTATATGTAGATATTTTCTATAAAAAATTATGTATAGAAAACTAATTATATGTATAAAAGATAATATTATTAAAATAAAAAAGTTTATTTGTAAATATAAAATATAAAATTTTTTGATAATATCAAAATTATCCAAGTCTATTAAAAATTTTATAGACTTTTGCATAAAATAAATTAACTATGTTAATAATTTTTAATGAAAGAGCTAATTATAAAAAGACTTTAATTATAATAGTGTAATACACACACATAATATTGAGTTATTTGGAGCAAGGTATGTAGTGAGCATGTTTCATAATCTAAACAGTTTTGCATTCATTTTTAAATTAAATTAAATGAAGCATCTATAAAAAAATTACAAATAGAGTTTTACTTAAAAATTATGCAATGCTCATGGATAAGCCTTGATATACAGAGTCTATTTGGCAAATATTATTTTTGCCAACTTATTTTACTATTCAGCTTATTGGGTTGAAGTCGGTGAATTTGAGATTCTTGTTCGAGTGGTCCTGCACCTTTTGGTGAAAATGACATGCATTTTATTGATTTTATTGATTTTCTCTCTTTGCGATTATAATCTTTTGATCATGTAATTTTTTTTTAGGAGAATACTCTGTAATTTTTCACCCTTTTGTTAAACAAGAAATGATTTTCATTGGAACATCAAACTGCTCAAGTAACTTCAAGGAAAAAATGAGTGCATTTACTCTAGGAAACAACATTCACTCCATCATTGTGGTTTAATGAGTTTGGTACATTTTGATTGACTATTGCTTATAGCTAATACAGTGGAATAGGGTAATACTTGTAACGACTCACCAAGCAGGGAAATAGACCCAGCAAATGAGCCTAAAATTTGAAAACGACTCACCAAGCAGAAAATTGAGTAGAATTAACTCCTAAAATGTTGAAAATAGGCCTAACAAGCAGGGAAATGGGCTGACTGAGTCATGGTATGCTTACATATCTAGTGGTAGAAATGTAGAATAATTAGTATAGGTTTCTAGATATTAAGTTGAGAACTCGAGCCCAAATGACCTGTAGCTGTAGGGATCTTAGTGGTCCATCGTAAATGGGCAATTGCGTAGGACATAAAACGGGGAGCTGTCAAGGATGACCTTATAGAGAGTGTTACTTTGTTGAAAAGACCAAGTTTGATTGAACAGGTTTGAGAATAAAATACCTAAACATTGAGTTGTTGCAATTTATATTTACTATGTGACTGCATTGGTCATAAGCCATAGAGTTGAATTTAAATGTCCTTGGGGGAAGATCACATATTGTGTGTCGCATGGTTAAATTTAATATGTCTTCCCTCCATATGCAGCTCCTAATAATTGTAATTGATATTTTCCTTGTTAAAATCAATCTCAAAGACATCATAAAATTATGGCAAGTTCTTATTTATTTAAGCTTCAATTTGATTGCTTTTGGATTGCATGTTAAGTGGGGGTAAGAAGCGATGTTGACAATCTTGTTGGGATCATAATATGTCTTACTGTATCCATGCTTTTATTTTATATTAATTGTGGTTTACTTGTCAGATAATTGCTAACAATCTATTTGCTGCCATGTCAAATATGCAGACACTAGATAGAGTGTGGCCTGGACCCGACGATCTTACCCAGTTGACCCGGCAGCCGAATCATCGGTCAACTCCACTTTGGAGCCACGCTGCCAACGAGGTATGTAGTTGTATTATTAATACATGTCTGTTTTATAATTACCTCGTGTGCACTACCTAACATAATACTCGTCCCTGTGCAGAAGTTCCTGGCATGATAAAGGTTCGACGCCGTAAATGTGTATTGTCGTAGGGTGGGCTAGACCCACGTATCATGCAATGCATAGATGTAGCAGGTTTGACCGGTTTATTCAAGGTTCCTGATATGGAGGTCGACCATGCCTTGATCACGGCCTTGGTTGAGCGGTGGCATCCGGAGACGCACACGTTCCACTTGCCCCATGGAGAAATGGGTATCACCTTGCAAGATATCGAGGTGATGCTGGGGATTCCGATGGATGGGTTGCCTGTTATTGGGAGTACAGCCAAGCAATGGAACGTGGTGTGCCGAGAGTTGTTGGGCCATGAACCTCTGCTCGTGATACCGAACTCAAACAAGTCTACCCTTATTAGGGCGAGGATAAAATACAAGTGGCTTGATGAACAGTTTCCCGCTCCCCCAGCTGCGGATGCCGGTGACAAAGTCGTGCAGCAACATGCCCGCTACCATATACTTGTACGGATGGGGGCCCTGTTGTTTATGGACAAGTCTGCGAACCGGGTCTCACTGTTGCCTCTGTAGTTGCTCAACCCAATCAGCAATGCGAGACGGTATAGCTGGGGCAGTGCAGCATTGGCCTGGCTCTATAGGCAACTTTGTAGTGCATCGAAGAAGGAGGCGATGTAGATTGGAGGAGCAGTCTTGTTGGTGCAGCTATGGGCCTATTCAAGGTTCCCACGACTATGCCCTATTATGAGGCCGCCTCTACCGCCAGTGCACTCAGGGCCCCTTGCCATTAGGTACGTTCATTGAGTTCTCGTTATTCAAGCTAAGTGTCTCTTAGGAATAATTATTTACGTGTAATAGTATATTACATTTTATTTGTCTCTTTGATATAATTGAAAATATGTCAAACTAACAAACAAAAATAAACTTATCAATCCTTAGTATATGGATGTAAAATATAAAGTAAAGTTTGTTAAATGTAAAGTTCAGTAACGAGCATTTGTTGACACCCCATGTTTGCTAGGTGGAGCGGGCCAAAATGCACCGCAAAGCATGCCACACACGTCCTTGCTGCATACCGGACGTCGCTGGCTACACTACGGGCAGAGCAGGTATTCGGTTAATTTACGTCCTCAATTTGAGGTTTTTATTTTCGTTTCCCTCAAGTATGTTTCCAAGTTTTTATTTTTATTTTAGTTTGAATTCTTGGATTGTTGTAGGAATGAGTTGATTTCAGAATATTGGTTCCATCCCATCATTTTGTTTGATACTAGGATTTTCATCCCATCATTTAACTCAATTGGAATGTCCATTGTGAAGTACATCACATTAGAACTTCCATTCGCAGCACCTGCATGAATATGACCAAGCATAAACTCAAAAATTCCAAAGTGTTAAATCAAAGGCTTCAATTCTTTTATTTTAACCTAGCATAAACAAATATTATATAATCCAACAATTTTAAAACCTTATATTTGGAGACTTCTTATTATCAAAAGTAGGGGTGTACATGTGCATAGGTCGAGTTGGGTTGGATTGAAGGGTTTTTTCCAAAAGAATGTCGGGTTGAGAAAATCCTAACTCATTACATGTGTAAAAACCAACGCAACCCGACTCACGTGAGTTAGTTTAAGTTGGGCTGGATCAATGGGTTATATTTAAATTTAGTCATCTTATGTTATTCACCATTCCGGACACTTGGATTTCTCTTGGACTGCATCTGGAGCGGTCCAAATATCTGGGCTGGGCGGGGAAGCCCAGTGAAAATAACTCGAGTTATATATATAATCGAGTAAAAGTGAACATGACTCGTTTTTCGTAGTATCGAGTTACGTGCTACACAGCAATTGGATTCCTGTGATTTACAATGCATAGAACTCGGTTTCAGAGAAATCGGGTTATGTGGAAGACCCTCCTGGACACTTGGATTCCTCTTGGACTGCATCTGGATCAGTCCAAATATGTGGGCTGGGTGGTGAAGCTCAGTGAACAGAACTCGTTTTCTGGAGTGCCAAGTTACGGGGAAAACCATTTTGGACATAAATTGGATTCCTGTGATTTACAATGCACAGATCTCGATTTCACAGAAATCGGGTTATGTGGAAGACCCTCCTGGACACTTGGATTCCTCTTGGACTGCATCTGGATCAGTCCAAATATGGTGGTAAAGCCCAGTGAACATAACTCGATTTATAGATAATCGAGTTCTGTGAACAGAACTCGTTTTCTGGAGTGCCGAGTTACGTGGAAGACCGTTCTAGACATAAATTGGAGTCCTGTGATTTACAATGCAAATAACTCGATTTCCAATGAATCGGGTTATGTGCAAGACGACTGGACACTTGGATTCCTCTTGGATTGCATCTGGAGCAGTCCAAAATATCTGGGCTTGGTGGGGAAGCCCAGTGAACATACCTCGAGGTATAAATAATCGAGTTATATATAACTGGATTACTGTTATTTACACTGCATATACCTCGATTACTTAGTAATCGAGTTATATGCATATAACTCGATTTACGTATCATCGAGTAATTCTCGAGATATGTCCCCCACCATTATAAACCCCACAGTTCTGCAGAACTTGCAGCTGTCCGAAATTACATCTTCGATTGCTCTCGCTGCATCCGGCCGGAATCGACAATTTCCTGCGCAAATTCTTCGAAGATTGTACATAGTAAGAGTCTTTTAACATTTTGTTTCCTTTAAAATGACACATTTGTGGTGCGTTATTGTCAAATTTTTTATTCATGCTTCAAACTTCATTGTCTATGTAGATTGTGATGAAGATGGGTGTTTGGCTAGTCAAATGCATTGTTGTTAGTAAGGTTGCTTATCTCGTAGGTTGTCTTCAACTAGTATCCTTCTACAAAATGAACTTGCCAGTGGCGCGATATGTGTGTGGTAGTCTTGATGTTGTTTGTATGTCTGAACTGTACATTGTGCAATTTAATGTTTTTTGTACAAGTTGGTGAAACTTACTACATGTAGCTAGGAATTTTGAAAATGTGTCAAGTCCTACATCCACTTGTATGTTTCTTGTATAATGTTGAACATGCTGTTAGAATGCTTGCTATCGGTGCGTGACATTATTGATCATTTTGACAAAATTCAATATGTTAACAAATTGCATGTTGGCTCTTTGAGTTCAACTAAAGTTCATATACTCTAGGTCTCTATCTTCAAATTACAGGTCCACTCGGACCAAAATGCATTACATTTATTTAACCAACTAAACAACCCGTGAATAAGAATATTGTTTTTTCATTGTGTTGTTGTAAACTGCTCTAGACAGTAAATTGTATGGATGATTTTATACACATGGTAGTGCATTATCTATGGCAATTTTTGTTCTCTGCTTCAAACTTCATTGTTTATCTCTTTGTAATGCGGTATTTGGTTCTATTTTTGTGTGAGCTGATCGTGTTTCCACTACTGACCATCAGTTAGTTATGGCTCCGAAGAGGGCTAAGAGGGGAAAATGCAAAGCTGCATCCGAACCTGAAGTGGTGTTTGATCAATTAAGGTTCCTCACGCCCGGAAATGAGCAAACCTTTGAAACCTTGATTAAGCGTAGCCATATTTGGGGAGAAAGGCAAATCAATCTACATGAACTGCATCCTTCTGTCCGTGAGAATCTACGGTTTAGGCATTGGCTGTCCCTGTGTACAAACATACAACCCCTTCCAGCTGACTTGATTAGAGAATTCTATTCGAATCTATCGGTGCATGAAGCTTGTGGTGGTCACAAGGTGGCATCGTCCATACGTGGTGTACCGTTTACAATAACTAGGGAGCGTGTATCTAAAGCTCTTGATGTACCTATAATTTGTACACCTACTTATCCATACTCTATGTCTCCTCGTGTTGATGATGTTATGGATGTCCTTTGTGGACGATCAGTCACTCGGGGTTTTGACCGAAGTATTAGCCCAAATGAGTTGACTGAGCTTAATTATATCTTCTTTAGGATAGCTTGTCACAACATTTTCCCTATCTCTCATATCCATACAATCCCTGTAGACAGGTGTTTCTTTCTTTACGCCCTCGTCACCAATAGTTCCATTTGTTTTCCTTCCCTTTTCATCGAAACCATTGTGGAGGTGCGTAGGAGCAAGTATAAGAGGCATGGTTTGTTTTTTTCAGTTCTCATCCATAGGGTCCTCAAATATTTAGGATTAAAGAATTTTCCTTCTCAAGAGTTGGTTCACATCCAAGCCCCCATAGGAGCCAAATTTCTGAAACAGCGAAGTGCCCAAAAGAAGGTTGTCGACCCCAGTGTTGGTCCATCCAAGACACCACCAGTACGGTCTACTACTGGAGATGTTCCAGATGAGGACATGCATGGGGATCCCACAACTGCTGTTGCCGAGGATGGTGATGATGAGGTAGATGTTGACACTGCAGATGCAGCGCATACAGGCCCTCTTCCTCCCTCTCTTCATGCTATAATGGAGACCATTATGACAACTCAGGCAGCCCATGGGCAGCTTCTACATGGTCTTCTTGCTGAGGTTGCAGCTCTCCAAGCGGACATAGCTGACTATAGACGTCCTGTTCCACCTTCTCCACCATCTGACTCTTCATGATTGCCATTGCCCATTGTACCCAAGGAGGGGACAAATTTGTTGTAGTTGTTGTAGCATATTTGGAGAATTGTATGACAGTTCTATGAACTGGCTTTCAGCCAGTTGTATATTTTGTTATTTGTGTGGCAATTTGACAAACATGGTATCCGTGGAAAGTAATTTGATATATTAATATGATGGTTAGTTTCATGCCCATCGTTACTATTATTAGTATTATTGCAATGGTTCTAACTGTAAGAACCCATCAATTTATTATGTGATTCTATATAACACCAAGTAGATCCAAGTCAGTATGTAAATAAGATTTATTTCATAATTCTGTACGGCACTCACGTGTTATTATAGTAATTATTGAAGGTTTGTAATTAAGATCCAAGTCAATGTGTAAATAAGTGTATTAGATTATAGTAATAAGTGTGTAAATAAGATCCAAGTCAGTGTATTAGATTATTGTAATTATTAATACAAATTGAAGGTTTGTGAAAGCACAATTGGTTTGCAGGGTTTGTTGTTGACGATGAACCACCTAGGAGATTTTCCTTGGAGCAATGGCTCAAGCTATATCTTCACTTTAGGCAACTGTTTTTATTGGAGGTTTTGCTTTTCAGTCATGTATTTTCAACTAATTGGATATTTTTGTCGCTCTTAGATCAGCAATTATATTATTCTGAATTTGGTCCCCGCCTGGACTGTACCTCATGTATCATATTTTCATTACAAAATTTATTGATTAAACCTTGCAATGCAGACTCGTCCAAAACGATAAAAGTGACAATGGGCACGACCTCATGCACTCCCGCATTAGGTCTAACGGTTTTTTTTTTTTAATCACCCATCACCTGTATTGATTTCGTGTTACAGCAATGAAGTATACAAATGTTAATCTTATAGAATGTTAATCTTCATCGTGTTGTTCAACTGCTCCATGCATCGCACGGGTTAGCGACCAGTAATAGTCATAATAACTACAATAGCAATAATAACTACAACAGGCGCCAAGTCATTCCAAAAAAAAAACTATCCCACGTTTATAGAGTAGTAAATTAGTGAGAGTTATGATGAGGGTCTTTTGGGCAATGTATTAGGGAGAGTTACAGTTGCATTGTTACTGGATTGTCCCTTAAACATAGGGGTGTGGGGGCATTTTTGAAATAAAATATGAGGATTCCAAATAGGAGAAGCTCCTAACATAATAGTATAGATAACAGTGAGCTGAAGATAATAAACACCGTGAAGTTTAATATTTTTGTGAAGGACCAAACACAATTAAATAGATATAACAGTGAGCTCAAGCCACCAACATGAAAGTTCTGAGAGCAAAGTGGTGCTTTCAACCTGTAAATGTTTATGGGACATGATTGTTTGAGAGCTCAGTTTCAGGGTTTTTCAGTGGTTTTACCATGTGCAATCTCTTCTAACCAATAGTCACGGATTATGGGAAGAGCGTTTTGACTGGCATCCTTGAAAATGACCAACAATAATAAACACCCTGATGTTTAATGTTTTGTGAAGGACCAAGCACAATTAAACAGATATAACAGTGAGCTCAAGCCACCAACATCAAAGGTATAACAGATGTGCTATTCAGTTCCAGTTGGGCTTCGCTTCAAACCGGCAACTCTTTGACCACGATGTTTGATCGAACAGTCGAGTAAGTAGGTATTCCAAATCTACAGGGTCACATTAATTGGCTACGATTACAAGAGAAATTTCAGTGTTTAAGGCTGTGGGGCTGCGTAATTTGTAAGAGTGATGGTTTTGAGAGCAAAGTGATGCTTTTAACCTTTAAATGTTTAATGACCAAAGGTAATGAACACCATGATGTTTAAACTGGCTTGAAAATGACCAAAGATAATAACACACTGTGATCTTCAGAATCTGTTTTGTGAAGGATTTAAACAATTAATAAATTAATATAGCGAAATTGCAGCGTGAAAGACAAAACACAATTAATATAGCGAAGTTTCAAGATGACCAAGTTCGAACTCTGAACGCACGTCACCAGCCCGCTGCTGTAGCACCAACTGTAGTCATATCAAACTCCTTCAATCGCAGCACATGCGCCAACAGACGCGGTTGTTTAGCCAAGTCATGTTCGCAATTCTGCACTAGAAGTATCAACAGCTCGACATTGTTTCACACCCACACTCACGTGAATACACAATTGTGAAATTGGATGCATAGATGTCCCATTTACATCTAATGTTGCAACTATTGCCCACCTTTGATGCGACATTGGGAACATGTAAAATCCTGTTTAGATTGCAGTGTTTTTCCAGCATGTATTAACATGACAAGCCCTAATAACTGAAATTTTAATTAAATAGTAGACTATGAAATGAGGTTATAAATGCACCAGTGATATAATGTTAACTTTCTACCTCGCTAACTTCGTAGATTGATTAAGCTATGAGTCGTAACGCCTCAACATCAAAGCGTACAATGCGAAACAAGTTTGGATCTACTTCAACAAATTCATCATCACAAGTTCCAACAGATCAACAACTACATACATACACAGACCACTATGGAGGGATATGGGTTGGAAAGAAGAGAAATTTCGTTAATATGCCGATATACACGTACGAGAGTCTTGGAAGGATCGGACACATCATGGTTGGCAAACCTACAAAACTAAGTACAGATACCACCGCAATAGAGTTCACTGTAGCAGAACCACCATGGTCAACCCTATACGAGAAGAGGTGTGAGTTAGAGGTGTATTGTCGATGGCACGGGTTACAAGTTCCTAAGGCACGCTCAGCCGAGCTACCTAGAGATGAACCTGCCAACATACTTGCTCGTCTTGAACAAGAGAACAATCAAATGCAAAGACGACTAGACCGTTTTCATGCAATCCAAAAAGCTAGAAAGCATCTAAAGGGGAAGGCGCAATAGCGAGCCATCAAGTCTATTAATGAAATTACTGCATTAGATGATGAAACAGATATTTCAAACTTCTTAGATTCAAGCAATGATGATTTCCAAAAATTTCTACCTACGAACATTAGGCGTTGTTGTTAATGTCTACACATTATGTGCAATACATAATGTTGTTGTTAATGTCTGACAAATGATGATTATGTACGTTCAACTTTTGCAACTCTAAAGATTAACTGTTCATTAGTTTTGGCTAAGTTTATGTGAAATCAGTTTCTCATTTCTTCCCTGTTGTTCTTTGTTCCTACATTCAAGTAATGTGCTTTGGTTGGACAATGTCCTTTGCTTTGTAATGTAGGAAAAACCGTAGGAAGTGAAATGCCTCCAAATTATATTTATTGCACATTACTTTTAGGAAAATTTAATAGATTCAATACATACAGACTCATCCAAAGCACATAAATCAACCGCACATATGATTCAATAATACGAATAATTCATTTATATGAGTTGTTTGAGTCGCGGTATCATATACACGTATCCGTTTATAGTGTCCTACTTTATATAGATACATTTAAATACTCGTCCAAACCAGACTAATCACTCACTTACTGAAAATCCATATGGCTCACACAACACACTGTCACAACGATATTTGGTTTGCTTAGAAATAGGGTAAAGGCCTAAAAGCCTGATCAGCCTTTAAAATGTTTCATTCAAGTTATTGGTTTGTTGTAGCATTGCTCCAAAGCTCCCTAATATTGCAATTGTGATGATCGGAAGCCATTGATGTAAAACTTGGAAGCATAGTTTTCTTCGTGTAATTTTACATTGATATTGAGAAAATGTAACTACATTTTGTACTCGCAAAGGCTCCCTGAAAAGTTTGTAAGGGAATCTGGGGATAAAACTCTCCAGTGTTGCTACACTCGCTGCACGTAATACTAGCATTTACTGATGTTGAGATTGGAGAAGGCTAACACAGCTCTACACTATTCAGCCAAGTCATGTTCGCAGTTCTGCATGTGCTGCTCAACAGCTCGGCACTGTTAAATCCTGTTCAGTCATATCATCCATGCTCACGTGAATAAACAGATATGCAACATTTTGCAATGCACTATTTTCAAGGATGCAGAGGATCCCTTAAAAGTGTAAGCAAAATTTTGGGGGTGAGCTGTCCACCATTGCTACACTTGATTGATGCAGTTTTGCATGTGATGCTCAATAGCTCGGCATTATTGAACCCTGACCACAAGTACCCATCCCCACTCACGTGAATACACAGATGTGCAACCCTTTGCAATGCACCATTTTCGAGGAGGCAGAGCATCCCTGAATTGGTTATGCATCAATTTTAGGGGTGAGCTGTCCACCGTTGCTACGCTGATGTTCGCAGTGCTGCATGTGCTGCTCAACAGATTCACACTGTTGAACCCTATCCAGTCATATCACCTACACGCACGCCAATGCACAGATATGCCTTCTTTTGCAATGCATCGTTTTCAAGGATGCAGAGCATGGCTGAAAAGTTTATGATACATTTAACACACCTCAGCACTGTCTCGTCAAGTCATGTCAGATGAAGCACAGGAATGCTGAATAGTCTTCAACAAGACATACCAAACTGGTCAGAGAACAGTCTTAAAACCACATCCATCAGATATAAACCATACTAGTGATCAAAGTCCCTAATTAAATATAAGCATAAACATCACTAGTTTAAAATTTAAACATGTTATCCTAGTCCAAACTCTGGTGGTCAACCACGTGAAATATTGAGACACTAAGCACAACAGACTTCCTCTCGATCACCTCGAAGACACAGACATCTCCTTCTTCTAAATTATTGTGCTTTCGAAAATGCAACCCATCCCTTCCCGAATCTCATTGCTGAATATGTTTTGATGAAGGGTAATAGCACAAGACATTGAAGTGTGACATCATGATCACATTATGTATAAAGGCTCACCATATTATGCAGCCGTGAGATACCCATGAAAGAAGAATTTTTAGGCTTGAACTTTTCGGCTGCTTGGATTGCTCTCTCTCTTCCTCTGGACATGCTAGATAATTTTTTCAAAACAAACTTTTCTCTGACTTCATGTTTTGTGGGTCTGTACATTGAGGTTTGCTTATGATGAGTTTGTATCATCTTCATCTAAGTATATTATTTCTACCTGATGATCTTCCAATTTACAATTCTTCCTAAGTGGATATTGAATCTCAGTGGCAGTCTTATCAAATATAAGAACATGGAAGCTTGAATTTCCTTCATATCTGAAGACTAAAATATAACCATAACAGATAAAATGGTATTCAACGAAATCCTGCCAACCATTACAAAACCAAATGTTGTTATTAGCTTTCTTCAATCCCACTTGCCAAATACCACCATAGGGAGCAATGAGTGTAGCTACGGTGGATAGCTCAGCACTGTTGAACCCTGACCAAAAGTACCCATCCACACTCACGTGAATACACAGAGCATCCCTGAAAAGTTTATGCTCAACAGCTTCGCATTGTTGAACCCTGTCCAGTCATATCACCTACACGCACGTCAATACACCTTTTGCAATGCACGCTTAACAGCTTTTGCAATGCACCGTTTTCAAGGATGCAGAGCATCCCTGAAAAGTTTATGATACATTTAACACAGCTCAGCACTATCTCGTCAAGTCATGTCAGATGAAGCACATTAATGCTGAGTAGTATTAACGTGAATAAATACGCAACCTCTTTTGCAGTACACATCACCAGCCCGCTGCTGTAGCACAAGCTATAGCCATATCAAACAGCTACCTCAGCGAATCACATGCACCAACATACGCCACTGTACAACCAAGTCATGTTCGCAGTTTTGCATGTGCTCCTCAACACCTTGCCACTGAACAATACACTGTCGAGTCATATCATCTTTATTCACGTGAATACTTACCCTTACATATAGTCACATCCATGTGAATACTTGCCCTTGCAAAACCCCTATATAAAGTCTCATTTACATCTACCCTTGCAAAACATCTACACATACCGAAGTCCCAATTACATCTACCCTTGCAAAAGTCCCATTTACATCTACCCTTGCAAAACATCTACACATACCGATCTAAAGCCACATTTTCCAATGTCGATGCGCAATTGGATGCTACCTCATTTTCCAGATAACTATAGAAGGGAAAGAGATTCCGACGAGAGGGAATACTATGCAGGATTGCGGCGGGAGTGGGACTTTCGTGTGAATGAGTCCAACGCTCTGCACGATGATCTCCTGCGACTTGGAGCGCCTCTTGTCGACCATAGCTCACTCGCATTGCCACGCCGAAACATGCACCAATATAGCGTGCAGTTACTAAAATAAAAAAAGAAAAAAATCTTATGATACTTTGTAGGTCCAGGTATCACATGCTACAACTAGCGGAGGAGCTGGCCGCCGTAACGAACAGGCAACTCGCTCCGACAGAACGTAACAATGTCCTCAACTATGAGGACTACTTGTCAAAATGAATGCCTATGTGGTGTGTGTGTGTTATGTCTAGTGTTAAGTTAATAATGTTAGTGTAAGTTATTTTAAGTTTTCTGTGTTATGTCGTACGTGCTTATTGAAAATCATCATGTGTGGGAATATTTAACTTTTAAGCGTTATGTGAGAATAATCTAGATTGCGAATAACGTGCATGCTCCTTACAATCAATAATAAGGTTTACATAGTACAAATGCAACAACGGTGACACACATACATATAAAACATAGTTAAGCAAAATAGTTCGTCTGACATCTCCACGTTTGATTGATAAATGGGATCAGCAAGAAGTGATTGCATAAACTGTGCGTGCTCGTACCACCCTTCCTCCATTGACTCTTGAATCTCAACTTGGGTCCGATATCGATTAAGACGTATCTTCATTCGATTATTTTCTTTTCTTATGCGGTTCAATGCTTTACGAAGTTCGTCGATCGTGTCTCTAGGCATTTGCGATGCGAGTTGCTGAGGCACTAGCAACTTAAAACCAACCAGCTTATCATAAAACATTTGCTGTTCATGAAATAACCAAGCCCACTCTTGTCTCATGGTACTGTGAACATAAGCACTATTTCGCAGATTCGGATTGATTAGATAGCTGAACTCATCTTCTAATACCCAACAACGACCCATAGCAGTGAACACATCATGAGGCCTATAGATTTGTGGGTTGCCAGAACCAGACATTGACGTTGAATACAATAACACCAAATGATCAAGTTAACAGTGTGCATCAACTGTTGGTAAATAATATAATGCTGCATAAGATGGTACACGACAAAAACATTCATAAATTTGTGTACTATTACATGCTAAAAATGAAATACTAACACTAACACTAACATTTGACCATGTGCAAACACATTGTTGTTAATGTCTACCCATTGTGTTCAATACATAATGTTGTTGTAAATGTTTGACCAATGTGATTATGTGCAATACAAAATGTTGCTATAGTAAAGATTTCATTCTCTTGTGACCAACGTTCACTACAACAAACAACCAAAACCACACCAATGTACTTACTTCACACTCATTCAACCACAAAAAATAAAAATTCAGTACAATATCAAATAAAAACATCATTGCCCTAAAATTCTGGTGTGAGTTTTTTACCTGAGATGATACAAACTTCAGTTGAGTCCGAAAGCTGTTGATCTGAGTATAGTGGAATTCAGTTCAGCGGAAAGCCAGACACACTAAATGGGAGGAGGTGTGGAGAAATTATACGCGAATAACTCGATTTTACGGAGTTCGAGTATACTTTATAACTCGATATTACAGTAATCAAGTTATGTTAAAAACCATATATCCGTATGCCTGACACAAAGACAGCCTGAAAACAGGTTTAATAAGAGTATATCTCGATATCTGAATAGTCGGTTACATAACTCGATTAATATAAAATCGAGTTACTTAGGGATTTGAAATAGAAAATGCCACGCTGGACGTCCAGCGTGGCACAAACCTGAAACTACCTCGATTATTCTATAATCGAGTAATTCATATGTAAAGTTGTTATTTACAACTATGTATTTTTGTTGACTTTTATTCCGTGCCAAATTTGATTGTAATTATTATCAATCGTTTATACCCTGTATCTATTGTGGGATTTGTTGTAAGGGTTGTATGATAGAGAGAGAGTGTGAAGACTCAAGCATTTGAAGGCTGAAGAATTCTCACGGGTATGTCGCGACCTAGCTTCCTGCGAAGTGAATCATGTGCCTTGCACATGCTGGAATGCGAAGAGTTAGGCCAGGTGGAGACAGCTGTGTCTCGCAAGTATCTCGCGGGTAAGGCTTTCCTACGAGACACCCGCGAGGCAATCTATTCTGCCAGCCTGTACTGAATGACTCACACTTTCTGTGCCTATCCTATATATACCCTTATTACCCACAAATGTTGAGGAAGGCTTTAGAGAGAAAACCCTAGCCAAACACATTGAGAATTAGAGATTGTCATCCCCACCTTTCTATATACACTTGCTTGTGGTATTTCCTCAACTCTTCCCTCTCCATTTCTATACCATTGAGAGGTTGATAGCCTAAACACTTAACACATCTTTTGAGAGTGTTAAGTGACGTTTTGGTGCTGTTGGGAAGCATTGGAAGAAGCCAAGGATGGCAGATGCAACATGGAGCTTGTTGCGGGATCCGGAGAGCTAGACAAGACACGGTTCCGAGAAGCCTTGTTGGAGTAGGAGCTTGGAGGGCTTAGGTACATCGGGTAGATTAGGCTTGAAGGGTCTCTTGCTAACCCATGTATCCCAACTGATTGTCTAGTGGATCGATTTCCGCTTGGAGGGCGGCGGAGAGGTTTTTCTTCGAGTTCTTCGGTTTCCTCTTCGATAACACGTCTCGGTGTTATCTGTATTTACATCCTTCTTCCCTACTCTTGTTTATTTCATTTTTACTGCTGTGTTGCTTTAATTATGGATTAGAGTAGTTGTCTTGCATATACGCTTGTGTTAACACTATTCCGCACTTAGTATTAAGTTAGTGTAAAATCAACCAAGCCGTAACTTTAATTTGGGGGGTCTAAATTGCTTTTGTATTTTCGACACATTTTTCGAGCTTTCAATAGGTATTAGAGTGGGTACACTTGCTGTAGTTTAAATACCTGAGTGTGATCCTTGACCCTATTTGAGATGGACCGATCTCAATCGCTCAATGTTCCACCATTTTTTGATGGGAACAATTATGCTTTCTGGAAAGTCAGAATAAGAGCATTTTTATGCTCTATAGATGATACCGTTTGGGATGCGGTTGAGATAGGTTGGACTAAGCCGAAGGATCCTAAGTCCACTTGGGATAAGGCAGCTCTCGCAGCAGCCAATGCTAATAGTAAAGCTTTAAATGCTATTTTTTGTGGTGTGTCTCCTGATGAATTTCACAAGATCTCTCATATGACGGTAGCCAAGGAAGCTTGGGAGATTTTGGAGACAACATATGAGGGTACGAAGAAAGTTAAGGACACAAAGCTTCAGATGCTTACCACCAAATTTGAAGAACTCAAGATGGGTGATGATGAACCATTTGATTCATTCTATGGGAAGCTCAATGAAATTGTGATTGCTAAACTCAATCTTGGGGAGAAAATTGAAGATACTAAGGTGGTGAGAAAAATATTGAGGTCCTTGCCTGAAAGTTTTAGAGCAAAGGTTACAGCCATAGAAGAAAGCAAAGACTTGGATGAGATCAAAATCCAAGAGTTGATAGGGTCTCTCCAAACGTATGGGCTGGGACTGCCTTCCCATAAGACGAGTAAATCGCTTGCTCTTAAAACCATCACTGAAAGAATGGATGATCCTTCCGAAGAAGATGGAGTGGAGAAGGAAGTAGCATATCTTATGAAAAACTTCCGCAAATTTCTGAAGATGAAGAACAGTGGGAAACCATTCAACAGAGGGAAATTTTCATCTTCAAGAGGTGATAGGAAAGAGTTTACGAGGAAAGAAGGGAAGGATTCTCAACCTCCTTCAAACATTGTGTGCTATGAGTGCAATGGCCATGGACATCTAAAGAAGGAGTGTCCAAATTTTCTGAGGGGAAAAGGCAAGGCTTATGCCACAACGCTCAGTGATTCAGAATCTTCTAATTCTGACTCGGAAGAGAGCTGTGACAGAGAGGGAAACTACTCCACCTTCATGACCATTGCTCATGTGGATTCCTCGGATGACTTGGGTACACTTGTGAAGGAGCTTGGTGAGCATTCTGATTTAGAGTCTATTGGGATTGTGGAAGAATCAGATGCTGAAGGGGAAGAGAATACAGCTAATCTTCAAGAAAATTACTCCTTACTACTTGAGAAGTCGGGAGAGTATGCCAGGGTAGCCAAGGCAGCTGTAAGGAAAATGAAGAAAGCTGAGGAAGATTACAAAAGCCTGCTGGTCAGATACAAGGAGGCAAAGTGTGAGATTGAAGCACTTAATGGTGAGCTATCAGAAACTTACACAAAAGTGAGATTTCTTGAGCAAGAGGTAGTGCAAGCTCATGCCAAGATAGATAGGGTCTCTTCCAGGAAGTTAGATGATGTTATTTCATCTCAAAAACATGCCTCCGACAAGTCCGGATTGGGATATACCGGAGGAAGTAGCTCATCAGCAAATGTCACCAAAAAAGTGAAGTTTGTGAAGGCAAACGAGACAGTTGTAGAAGAACCCATTCCTGAAAAAGTTAAGGATGTAAAGAAGAAGAATATGGTTGAACAAAGGATGGTGAATAAGCTCCGAAATCAATCTGTTGTCAAACATGAAGCCAGAGGAAGATCCATTCCGAGATCTCAACGGGGTCCTAGAACGGATTATGTGTGTCATTATTGCGGATTGCAAGGACATACTAGACCCAACTGTCAAAAGCTGAGATCAGACAACAATGCAAGCGCACTTCGGTCAATAGGAAGGAGAAATGACATGAGGTCTTGGGGTGGTAAGCAACCAAGAAGTCAAAATCGTGATCCAGGAATGATGGACGTGATGAAGATGATCGGTGCCTTCACCAACTGCTTGGAGAGTTTCACCAGAAGGTTTGAAAGTCCAAACTCTCGTACCCAATCCGTCAAGGACATCACCCCAAACGCACATGACGTGTGGGTGAAGAGGGGTACTCATGCATAAGCATTATAACATGTCCATGCATAAATTCTTCCAATGTTTAGGGACATTTGTTGTTGCATCATATCATGCATTGCTTTCAGTTTACTGTTGTTCTTTTATCTGGTTGGTTTGTACCAGCTATTTTTGTTGATCTTACTTTTCTTGTTCTGTTTTGGGTGTGTTTAAAAAATAAAAAACTCATAAAAATTGAAAAATCTCAAAAGTTTGATCACTTGTTTTGTGTATGTCACATGTGAGTTTGGCCTAGTACCTTCGTACTAATGGCGTAGTGTATTTGCGATCTTGGCTTATTATGTATGCACTCATTTCTATGTGGAAGAAATCTTGAACACTATGTGTGACTGTTGTAAATAGATCTTCAAGCTTGTCATGAATGATTGGTCAATAGTCTTGTTGGTCTTGATACTTGCATAGACTTGTGTCTATATCTCTTCCCACTTTATTTTTATGTTTTTGTAAAAAAAGCTCACTAAATATAAATCTCCAAATGAAAAGAGATATTGAGCTGCAAAAGCCTGTCGCACACACTAGTATTCAATTAGGAAAAAGGGAAAGCGACTCTGTTCTTTTTTTAATGTGTTTTGTATGGTGCTCAAAAAGCCAAAGGCTAATCATCAATGTTGAAATATCATAAATTTCAAGCACCAATCTCAAAATAAGGTGTTTTTGTCCAAACAAAATAAATTGGACCAATTGTTATGCCTTATGCAGAAGCCAAATGAAAAGCTTCTAAGTTATGTATTCAATGTGTGGGAGGTCATATATACTCATTTCTATAATGGAGATAGTCCACTTGATTTCGTATCAGTTGTGTATGACTCGTTTGAATTGATCATTGAAGCTTCGCTCTGATCTAAAGACTATTCCACATTTGATACTCACACACAACACACAAGACTTTGATTCAATCAATGTCTATCTCATTTGTGTGATTGTATATGTTCAAATGTGATGTGTATGCTCAAGTTCTTGTTGATCAAACCCAAAAAGATTTTTGAGTGATTTATATGTTTTTGAAAGTGATTTTATCCTTTTGTGTGTTTATTTTTGGTCAAATGCATTTTGTGTGATTTTCATCAAAATCTGGTTCAGGGGTTGTTTCGCGAGAAGCTCGTGACTTAGAGCTTCCCCCGAAAAGTGTTTGAGGGAAATAAACTTTTTGCAAATTTACACAGAGACTTTCGCGACCAACAGCTTCTCGCAAAATGCTGTTTGGAAAAAATTGGAATTTTTCCAAATTCAGATAGAAGTTACCGCGACTGTATCGCGACTGTCTCGCGACCTAGTGCTTCTCGCGAAATTTCATGTGCTTTAGTGGCCATTCTCGCGATTGTCTTGCGACTGTTTTGCTACTATCTAACACACGAGAAACGCGTGTTTTCAGTTTTATATAGCAGATGTGACAGTTTTTCAAATCATTCTCATTTCCCTCACTCAACCTCCTTCAATCCCCTTTCAACCCAAAATCAATTTCTTTCATAAACCCATCAATTTCAAGCATCTTTTCTGCATTGTCAACTTCAAGGTATGTCTTCTAAAGCATTTTCCTTCAAGTTTTTCTTAGTTTGTGCAGAATTTTCGTTAGGGTTTCAAAATTTGGGGATTTTCGAAAACTTGAATGTTTTTCTAAATTGGGTGAAAATTTTTCAAATTCTTTGATTGGGCTGTGTCCCATTTGTTGTTTCTGCATCTATGTTGGCCCCTTGTGGCATTTTAACATGTATTGAGGGTAGATTTTCTCATGTTCATGCATTGATCATGCTTAGAGTACATTTGTGCATGCTAGGTGTTTGATAAAATGTCCGAGTGACATTTTTGTGCCTAATTGGAATCAAGTGATTTCAATCTATGGGTTTTCACTTGTTTGACCATGTTTCACTCGGTGTGGTCATTGTTCATGTGTTTTACACACTTTGCCCATTTTGTGCCTCAATTCCATGTCATGCACACACTAGGCACACACCTAGGCACTCCTCATGCATCTTATGCTGCACACACATGCATCAACACATACACACAGACGCACACACATGCACTGTTACTTATTTTCATGCATTGTGTCTATTTCTGTTTAGCATGCTGTTTAGAGTTGATTATGCTCTGTTTTAAGTTACTTTAACTTTGTTTTGGAACTAACTTGAATCTAATCAAGTTTTGTGTTATGTTTTGTGTTTTGTGCACTTGTTTCCCATCTGTCCTGTGCAATTTTGCAGATGTCTCCAACTAAGCATGCAGCAACAAAGAAACCAACTTCCAAATGTGCTCGCACTAATTCTGATCACTTCAAGTCGGCTGATGCTGATATGAAGTACAATGACTGCTATAAGCACAGAAAAATCGTCATGGAAAAGGTGGTTCAGTTGGAAACTCTTCAAGACACCTTCATTCCTAATGCATTCAAAGAACGAACTTGGACCAAGCTGTTGAACCCGACTGGGGTTGTCTATTCAGAGATAATCAGGGAGTTCTTCTCAAATGCTACTGTTGAAGGAGATCGTATTGAGTGCTGGGTGAGGCACAAGGAGTTCATAATCACTAGGGACAACATTCAAGATTTTCTGGAGATTCGTCCTACCTCTCAGCCAATGTCAGTTCAATATGATGAGAGATTGGGTTCTACTGAAGATATGATAACGACTCTTGGTGGTTCATCGAAGAAATCATCTATGGACACAATCCGGTTTTCACCAGAGATGAGAACATTGAGTTATGTCATGATCCATAATCTGTATCCGGTCACCAACCTCACCACACTATCAGCTCCAAGGACGAGGTTTCTCTTCGACCTCTTCACCAACAAGGAAATTGATATATGCAGTCACATCTTCCACGTTCTGAAATTGAGCATTACAAAGCAGAATTCAGAACCATAATGCCTTTTCCCTCATTGATCATGGGATTAATCGCTAAGACGAAGCTGAAATTCCCAAGTGGTCTCACTGTGGTTCAGAGGGACTATCTCATTGGTGCTCATACATTGACAAGGAGCACAGCACACATCAAAGGCTCCAAGATTGGTGTGCATACCATTCCACAACCACGGGTTCAGCAGGATGAAGGTGAAGATACAGAGGAGGAGATTGATAGGTTCACCTCTGCTCTAGAGCCCTCTGCACAGCCATCATCTTCGGCTCCACCACAAGGTTTAAGCAAACTTGATCAGTTACTAGCTAAAATGGATCAGATGTCTACAGTGCTTGACTTCCATGTACAGCACACAGCAGATCAGTTCGCATACCTCCAAGGACAGATCACCGCATTATCATCACAGATTCAGGACTTGTCCTCCGCTCATTGATCAGACTCCGAGTCCGACCAATTCTAGCCCTTTGGCCATTCCGGTCAAAAAGGGGGAGAAAATTTTGAGGGGTAGCTGGAGAAGAGCTTGCACAGTGTTAGGGGGAGCATAGCCTTAGACGTAGTCTCATTGGTTATTGGTTGTTGACTCAAAGACGGTTTTATTAGTTTATGTTTTGTTATCTGCTTTATGATTACAGTATTTACTACTACTGCTTTTGGTTTAAAGTTTTGATACTCTGGTTTTATTTCAGTATTTTGTGATATTCTTTATGCTTTGTAGCATATCTTGTTTGTACCCATGTTGCTTGTGTAAGCTTTTAGGGTTTGTTTCATTGCATGTTTGTAGGCTTTTATGGTTTGTGCCATGCATATGCAGTACCTTGATTATGCAGCCTTTATGCTTGTGTACTTGATGTTTAATGTCATACATGTTACTTCAGTACATCACTCTTGTGCCCTTGTAGGATTGTTCCTAGATGCATATACGTTCTATGCATTGGTTGAGTGATGAACACTCTTTTGCCCTAGTAGGATTTTTCCTAGATGCAAATACTTCGTGTATTTCGCATTGGTTGAGTGTTGGATTTGCAAATGATACTCTTCAAATGAGCTTATCATCTTGCATGTCCGGATGTTCATTCCTTGTGTGAATGAGCATAGTGATCACTTTTGTATAGTGATTGCTTGTTTGATCTTGTCATGGTCTATTGTTTTTTTTATTCCATTTTGCTTGATCACATTATATTTGCTCCATATGCTTTTCAAGTTTTTCTGCATACAATGATATTATTGTGTTGTTGTGTTTCAGGGGATACTTGTTCATATGTTTCAAGAGCCTTTCAGAATCTAGAATTAGGTGTGAGTGAGTTTTGCCTTTGTTCCCAAACTCACGTTTAAGTCTAGAGTCTGTTTTAGGGTTTTGTCATGGAATAGCCAAAGGGGGAGATTGTAAAGTTGTTATTTACAACTATGTATTTTTGTTGGCTTTTATTCCGTGCCAAATTTGATTGTAATTATTATCAATCGTTTATACCCTGTATCTATTGTGGGATTTGTTGTAAGGGTTGTATGATAGAGAGAGAGTGTGAAGACTCAAGCATTTGAAGGCTGAAGAATTCTCGCGGGTATGTCGCGACCTAGCTTCCAGCGAAGTGAATCATGTGCCCTGCACATGCTGGAATGCGAAGAGTCAGGCCAGGTGGAAACAGCTGTGTCTCGCGAGTATCTCGCGGGTAAGGCCTTCCCGCGAGACACCCGCGAGGCAATCTGTTCTGCCAGCATGTACTGAATGACTCACACTTTCTGTGCCTATCCTATATATACCCTTATTACCCACAAATATTGAGGAAGACTTCAGAGAGAAAACCCTAGCCAAACACATTGAGAATTAGAGATTGTCATCCCCACCTTTCTCTATACACTTGCTTGTGGTATTTTCTCAACTCTTCCTTCTCCATTTCCATACCATTGAGAAGTTGATAGCCCAAACACTTATCACATCCTTTGAGAGTGTTGAGTGACGTTTTGGTGCTGCTGGGAAGCATTGGAAGAAGCCAAGAATGGCAGATGCAACATGGAGCTTGTTGCGGGATCCGGAGAGCTAGACAAGACATGGTTCCGAGAAGCCTTGTTGGAGTAGGAGCTTGGAGGGCTTAGGTACATCAGGTAGATTAGGCTTGGAGGGTCTCTTGCTAACCCATGTATCCCAACTGATTGTCTAGTGGATCGATTTTCGCTTGGAGGGCGGCGGAGAGGTTTTTCACCGAGTTCTTCGGTTTCCTCTTCGATAACACATCTCGGTGTTATCTGTGTTTGCATCCTTCTTCCCTACTCTTGTTTATTTCATTTTTACTGCTGTGTTGCTTTAATTATGGATTAGAGTAGTTGTCTTGCATATACGCTTGTGTTTACACTATTCCGCACTTAGTATTAAGTTAGTGTAAAATCAACAAAGTCGTAACTTTAATTTGGGAGGTCTAAATTGCTCTTGTGTTTTCGACACATTTTTCGAGCTTTCATCATATAACTCGACTCTAGTATTATCGAGTTACAAAACAGGGGCAATTCCCTATTTAGTTTGGGAAAGGGGGCAAAAGGATGTTTAATTTTCTGGAAAAGAGCAAAAGCCCATTTTGTCCGAGAAAAGTTTGCATAAACTTATCTGAATGCTTTGAAAGAGAGAGTGAGAGACAATTGTGTTGTGTCATGTGTGTGTGTGTGTGAGAGAGAGAGAGAGAGAGAGAGAAGATTTCAAAGTCAGATATACTACCGTCCCCCATAGAATGCATATGGCCAATATAACTGAGCCATGTGAAGAATAAGCTCCGCTTTCTTCTTGGATTTCATTTCCAGCTGACCTCGCAGCTTAGTGTCTAATAGGGTTGCATCCATTAGTGCACTTCTTTGAGCTAATTCATCAGAAATGTAAGAGGAAAAACTGTCCCTTGAGTTGAAATACTTAAATTCAGTGATGTGGATGTTCTTTCCTTTTGAGTCCATCAACGGAGAACTAGTGAAGTGATCGTAACAAAACTTGAATAAATCATTCAACGTAAATGGGTTTACAGTAGATGACCCAACATGGTAGACATTTAAGCCTGGTTTCACAGCAATCCCATGTTTTGCTATGGCTGCTATGGACGCGTTGACAACCATGTCAACAGGAACCTACAAGCATTCAACTCTAGGTGGAATAGAAATTAAAATGTTAAAAACATTTCAAATTTTTCTATATGTCACTTACAACTTAATATTGCAGTAAATTTGATTGGAAAATATCAATAATATAATATATTTGATAACACATCAGTTTGTAAAAGTCATATGATGAATTTTGTAGATCCGTAGCATCATTCAAATAAAAAGTATACCATATGTCAATTGAAAAAATAGCTACGCACCACGTCTATAATTGTTTTTGAGTCTCCAATAAATCCTGTGAGCTGGCCTTTACCATAAGATATGATCACTGGATCTAGCATTCTGATTTGTTCGCATATAAGAAAAGATAATAAGTATATTTACATTAAAATTTTAAATTATCAATTTTATCTAATGTCAATTTATATAAATTTCTTTAAATAAAACAAAAGCATGATATAATTGTCGATTTATACAATGTCTTATCATTTCCCTTTCTTTTCATTTTAATTTTTAAAACGTATCTATAGCTTTCACTGTACTTAATTTTTAAAAATCTACACAACTCTAGGAAATGGATTAAGCATTTACATCCCATCTCCACTGCTTCCTTTTCATTCTCTGCTCTCTTTTCTCCCACAAAACTTAAACACATTTTATATATGTTGTGACTTGTGAAGCTTCAAAGGGCACCTGTTTCCTTGTATACATCCAAGGCAAGGCTCTTTATAGGTACTCTCAACGATAGTAGGGCGAATGATGACTACTGGAATATTTCCTCTCTGGCTATTTACTAGCATCTCACCTATGGCCTTAGTGAACACGTATGTGTTTTGCCATCCGAAGGTTTTTGCCCTGTTAAAGTGATACAAGTTATTAGGATTAACCTAGCCATAGCAACGAAAACCTAAAGTTTCAACATATGCATGTTAACATATCCAACCTTACAGGAAAAGTAGAAAACTAATCTTTACTTCTGATGAAAGGTTTGAGTCGAATAATTTTCTACTTTCAATTTGCATTTCTAATTTAAAGAACATTTTGATACCTTTGCAGACCCAATTCTTTCATCTTTTGAGCAACATCATTTTCATGCACAGATAATTTCAAATCTCTGAAGCCAACTCTATTTCAGCAATAATATCCAGTACTGGGATAGATACTGGTGGGGTTTTTGAGGTGGCACTTTCCCCTGCTATTGTCTGTCCCATGTGGAAAGGTTTTTCCATAATTAATCCTTGTCTCTCCCCATTGACATATGCTGTGTAACAAAAGTAAAACTTAAAAAAATAAAAATAAAATAAAAATTGTTTTGATAATGTATATATTTAGCTTTAATTAGAGTTCCAGTTTATTTGCTTACCGGTTGATATATGCAAGAAAAGGTCAAGTTTCTTGCACCTCTTTGCAAAACCTAAGAGCCGAGAAGGTCCTATTGTGTTTGTGTTGAGAGCAACATCATACCTATATGATAACTATATTTAAGATTCAATTTTACGAGAACACCTAGAATACAAATAAGGCTAAAACCACGTTATTTTATATATGTATGTTCAAGTGAAATGGAGAAAAACCTTTCATCAAAAGTTGTATTGGCGGCTGAATTTATGATCACATCAACTTTTTTTGTGATCTCATTAGCTGTACAGGGATCCATCCCTAGATTGGATTCACAAACATTCCCAACTACTGGGACCAGCTTCCTCATCATGAAATCCTCAAAGGATTCCCCATACATTTGTTCCAAGCACTTGAAAAGTTTTGAGTCTAAAATCTAATCATGATAATTGAATCTCTGAGACTATGAACAAAGATCTAAAATGTTATTTTTTTAGACAAATTTCATTTTAAACCATATAGTTTAGGAGTAGTTCAAATTAAATTCTATAGTTTTAAAAGTACGTACCGAATTAAACCCTTAGAGGTAACAAATTAAACTCTAAAATCAAATAGGTGTAACACCATTAACGGTAGGGGAATGTTAGGACATATGTGTTTCATTTGTTAAGAACATATGTCATTCTTTTATGTAATTGGCTAATCCTTTGACCAAAACGCACTCAACTTGTAATTGGGTAGTTCTAGGTGTTTTTAATACTTCAAGAAACAAGGTTTCAAGATCAAGTGTTGAAGTCATCAAGTCTGTCTAAGAAACAAGCTGAAAAAGTGCACAATCATTAAATCTCGACACCTGCTCGATAGCTTCTCGACACCTTGCTATCTGTCGAGGTTTATAAAATCAGATTTTCTGATCTGATTTCTTGGGATCCGTGAATGTGTCTTTGGGCCTTCTTTTCTCTTAACCCTAGACATATAAAATGATTGTTTTAAGGGCTGTCAAAGTGTTCACAAGTTGCGCAAGCATTAAGCAAACTCTATTCAAGCAAATTGTGACCGGAGACAAAGTTTTGCCCTAGTTCATTTCTTCAGAAGAAGTTGCTGTGTATGTGCACCTTTGGGTTTTGTGACCAAGCATCTTCTTGATCTTCATCGTGAATGAACTGAAGAACTTTGCAGCCAACAATTCTTTCTAGTTGGTGATTGAAGTCGCGTACTGGGATCCGCGCATTGGTTAGTCACGTACTTGGGAGCCGTGCATCAAAAGGGGAAACTGTCACTACAGAACAAGTCCAATTGGGTATTGGGGTAAGAGTTCAACTGTAGGTTGGTAAGGTACTTGGGATTCCTTTACTTATAACCGCTTGTTGTGATAATAGTAGAGTTTCGGGAATGGTGACCTGAAAATCACCCGATGAGGTTTTTGCCGTTAGGTTTTCCCTATTCGTAAACAAATCACCTTGTTATTTATTTTCCGCTGCATAATTAGTTTATTGGTGATTTGTTTGTGCTACCACGCGTTTGCATGTTAAATTGATTAATTAATAACTTGGCTAATTAATTAATTAATTTCATCACAAATGGTTAATACGTTTTTGGCCTATCAAGTGGTATCAGAGCAGGCACACTCTGATTAGGTTTAATCTTTACTGTGTTGATCCATTGACCCCTATTTGTCATGGATAGAGGACAGTCATTAATCATACCTCCTTTATTTGATGGCACTAACTATGCATACTGGAAAGTACGCATGAGAACTTTCTTGCAGTCTTTAAATGAGAAGGTGTGGCAAGCTGTAGAGATTGGCTGGACCAAGCCAAAAGAAGCGCCGGCTGATTGGGATGAAACCAAGATCAAGGCGGCAAACTTCAACAGTAGAGCGTTGAATGCTTTATTTAGCGCAGTCACCAATGAGGAGTTCAAGAAGATATCCTCTACTGAAACTGCAAAGGAAGCATGGACCATCCTTCAGACAACCTATGAAGGTACAAAGGCTGTCAAGGATTCAAAACTTCAAATGCTCACTACGAGCTTTGAAGAAATAAAGATGGAGGAGGATGAGTCGTTCGATGAGTTCTATGTCAAGCTCAAGGACATAGTGAACTCAGCCTTCAATTTTGGGGAAACCATTCCTGAACCCAAGATTGTGAGGAAAGTGCTCAGATCTCTACTCGAAAGATTCCATGCGAAGATTACTGCAATCGAGGAATCAAAGGATACTGACAAGATTCCTTTGACTAAGCTGGTTGGAAACTTGCAGACCTACGAGCTAGGACTATCTAGGATTGGCAAGTCGGGTAAAGGCAAGAGTATGGCCTTAAAGGCAAAGAGCAGTGACACAGATGATTCTTCCGATGATGAAGACTCCAAGATGAAGTCCTACATTACAAGGTAGTTCAAGAAGTTTATGAAGAATGCCAATGGGAGGAACTTCAACAAGGACCGCAAACAATCCAGTTCTTTTCAGTCTAAGGGCCAAGACAAAGGGAAGAAGGATGCAAGGGATGATGGCGGTCAGTACACTATTCCCACATGACCTAAGTGCTTTGGGTGCCATGGCTTCGGTCACATGAAGCAAGAGTGTCCCACATATCTCAAGAGTGTTGGGAAGAGCAAAGCACTTGCTGCTACGTTAAATGACACTGAGCTTGAAGATGATTCCGACAATGAGGATGATGGAATCTTAAATGCATTCACTGCCACAGTCAATCCTACTGAAGGGATTGTTGAATAAGTGGACGAAGAAGAAGAACTGGTGGAGTCCAAATTTGAGAAGATGGATGATTAAGATGATATCCATACAACCTATGAGAAACTTTACAAGCTCTCTGAGAAGCATGAGAAACTGTATAGGCTAACCACCAAGAAGCTCAGTGATGTAGAACTTGATCATGAAGAGCTTTCCACAAAGTTTGATGAAGCTAATCAAACAATTGGTGCACTGAGGTTTGAGAACAATTTATTGGCTGAGAAGACCAAGAAGCTTGAAGCAGAGCTGTTTCAAGTCAGAGCTCAGTTGGAGAGGACTTTGAGTGCAAAGCTTGATGAGATGCTCAGCATTCAGAAATTTGCTTCGGATCGTACAAGTTTAGGGTATGGTCTTTCTTCCTCTAATATTGCTTTTACTAGTACTACTGTGTTTGTTCCTCCTGCTAATAAAACTGATATTGAGAACACTGATGTTAAAACTGAATTAGCTAGTGAGAACCTAGACAGGGGAAAATCTATCTTAGGAGCACCCCCTAAGCAGGATAAGAAAGATATTAAGAACCCTAGGGCTAAGAAGGCTAACTCTCAAAAGCCCAAACAGAAGAAGCAGCATCTCTGTCATCATTGTGGAGCTGCCGGTCATACTTGACCAAATTGCTATAAGTGGTTAGCTACTCAACAGAGCAACGGCATGATCGCATCTAGAAGCCAGAATCAGCTTCAATCCTCTCTTGCTCCTCTCGGTGATCTTCTCAAAGCCCTCATGTTCCTTTCGAACTTGAATGGTTTCAATTCTTCCCCCTCACCGCCAGTTCAAGGGTTTAGTCAAAGGAAAGGTTCTTCCAAGGTGTGGAAGAAAAAGGACTCTAAGTGATTTTATCACTTTCTTCCATTTTCTTGTTTTTGTTTGTTGCATTACTTATGTGTTTTGCATTTTTTTTTGAGTCAGTCTAGTTTTATGCTTTGTTTTGTTTAACATGTTTTTGTTTGCTTGTTTTCAGTTTTGTTTGTTTTGTTTTTAAAATAAAAATAAAATAAAAAATTGAAAAATCAGAAAAATACAAAAACAGTGTGTGTTTTGTGTACTTTAGTACTTTTGTACCTTGGATGGCCATTGGAACAAAGTTTTCTAAACTTTGTATCATTTGTAGCTTAGACGAGCATTCCTATGCACAACTAAGCAAGTGAGCTTTATGGCTCTTGTTTGTGATGAGTAAGATTAAGTTATCTCTTGAACTTAACACTCGTATCACTCTTTTTGACGGGTAGGACTAGAAAATCCTAAGAGAAAGACATAAATAACCATCTCACCACTGTTGCCCGCCAATCATGAATGACACTTGTATGCTTCGGCATAGCAAAAGTACAGTGTCAAAGACATCTGTATGCTTCGGCATAGCAAAAGTGCAGTGTCAAAGACATTCATATGCTTCGGCATAGCAAAAGTGCAATGTCAAATGCTTACCATCTTGAGTATTTCTTTTCTCTCTCTTATATGCCCATGCATGATATGCTAAATAAAAGAAAATATGCAAAGAAAATAAAAAGCAAAAAGATCAAAATGCTTTAAATATGATTGCAAGCGTGTTTTCTAGGAGATGTGGGAGTTATAGGATGTACCGCAAAGGTGATAGTCCCCATCAAATAGTTATGATTATGTGTGAGTTAAAGTGATTTTCTCATATCTCAAATCTCAAATCGTCATAACATGTATACACTTATGCAATCTTGCGATATTTTTCACACACAACACGCAATATTCTTTGCTACTCTTGATACATGTGCAGGTACAATGTGATTTGGCTATCACAAGGTTTTACATGTGCTAATGTATACTCACTAAACTGTCTTGACTTGTTTTTAAAATATAAAATTGGTTAGACTTGTTTAGTGTGTGTGTGTGTTTTTGAGGATCCATGTGCTTAAATTTTCTGTTGAGAGATATTTTTAAGAGCTTAATATGTTGTTTGGATCATTGGTTGAGTTGTATATTGGATTGCATTCATGTCTGTGTTTTTCTCTTCTTGAAAAACTGTTTTGAAAAGCTATCTTGACACCTCCTCGATACCTAGCTATTTGTCGAGCTTCTCAAGCTTTTTCTTATCGCAATCTCGACACCTCTTCGACACCTGGTGGATCGATCGAGAAAGTTCTTGCCTCCTCGATAGCTTCTCGACACCTGGTGGATCGATCAAGAAAGTTCCTGCTTCCTTGATAGCTTCTCGACACCTGGTGGATCGATTGAGATTATGTTCTTTGTCAGGTGTTTCTTGTTCCTTGATACCTCTCGACACCTACAGCTGTCGACGTTCATCTTTCTCGACACCTTCCTCGACACCTCTCGACACCTTAGCTGTCGAGATTTACTGAGGTTTCTATATAAACCCCTTGTGCGATCCGCCTCTCATTTCTCTCGATCTCTCTCTCGATAGATCTCTCTTTTCTCTCCCAAACACTCTCATCTCACTCCAATCTTGTTCCTCAAAGGTTTCCTCAAGCTTTTTCAAGTTTTTCTACACTTGGTAAGCTTCTTATCTCTTCATTCTTCATGCATTTCATGTTTTGAAACCTAGGTTTTAGGGTTTTTGAAATTTTTTTGGGGTTTTTCAAAATTGATGAGTGTTTATTGAAATTTTGGGATGGGTTTTCACTTACATGTGTTTAAAATCTCATGCATTGCATAACATTAGCATTATAATAGTATTTTCATGCATTTAGATGTGTGTAATATGCTTGTGTGCTGATAGGATTAGATTGGGCTGAGCCCATGATGTATTTTCTTTTGCATGTCACATGTTCATGCATTTCCCATGCATACGTACTCTCTTTTCAATATATTTGATATATTTGAATTGCTTGGGACTTTTCTGATTGTCTTTCTTTCTCTCCCTCTCTTTCTGTTTACGTTAGTTATGTCTATGGCACCTAAACGTAAGTCTGCTCCGTCCCAGAACCCTCTGCGTTCTAGGACATCTTCATCTTCTGATCCTACTCCTTCTAACATTCGGTTTTGTGATGAGGATGCTCGTAAGGCTTTCCCGGAGAACTTCTCTAGAAGAGGTGTTCATTCGGAACGCCAAGTCATTTTGGCGGACTTCGCTGACACTGACCTTCCCTCTGTCATTCACAGTCGGGGATGGGAGTCACTGTGTGATGTCCTGGTCACCTGTCCTCTCGTGCTTATTCAGGAGTTCTACTCCAACATGCACAGGATTGATCGTTCTGTACCTCTTTTCTTCACTCGCGTTCGAGGTACGCGCATTCCTGTCACACCGCAGCTTGTTGCAGATGTGCTTCGGGTTCCTAGGATAGAGTTTCCTGACTATCCTAGTTGTGAGCGTCTACAAACTGTGTCTAAAGATGAGTTCATGGCTACTTTTTGTGAGTGCCCTGCTGACTGGGGTGAGCGTCAGTATACACCATGTAAGGCTTTTGCTAAAGGCCCTCGCTTCATGAACATGGTGATGACCTTTGTACTCCATCCTCTCTCTCACTACAACTCCATCACAAAGCCTCGTGTTCGGTTTTTGTTGTCTCTTCTTGAGCATCTTACTATAGACTTTCCTTCTCATTTCATTCTCTCTATCATAGATGTTCATTTAGATTCGGCGTCCTGTGATAAGCTCATCTTTCCTTCCGCTATCACGAGGATCTTACGCCATTTTTCTGTCCCTTTTCCTGTGTCCGACCACTTCACACACATTTGTGCCATAGACGTGCTACCGTAAAATGTAGTGAGGCGCAGTTTAGGTCGCGACAGCCAGATTCCACTCCTCCCTCCCATTTGGCTCCATTTCATTTAGCTCCATCCACATTTGCCCCCTCCTCTTCCATGGGCGATGTCTCACTTGGAGACATCATGGCGCAGCTGCAGCGCATGGATGCTCGCCTTGATACACTCTCTACTGAGTTGTATCAGGTGAACGTTCGTGTCGGTCGTATTGCACGACGGCAGGCGACTATGGGTGGCTTTGCTCTTGAGGCTTCTCCTCCACCACCTCCTCTAGTGGCTTCTGATTCTGATGCTGAGGATGGTGATGACGATGACGCTTCAGATGATGATGGAGATACTAGCTCTACCGATGAGATGTCTACTTGACACTCTTACCCTTTGTCACTCGTGACAAAAAGGGGAAGTAGTTTTGGGGATATTGAGAGTAGTCATTCTTAGGGGGAGAGTTAGTGTAGGACATTTTTGTTAGAGGGAGAGTGCTGATATGAGGGATGTAGTGAGGATATGATGTATCTTTTTCTTTTCTACTCTTTTTTTTTAGATACATTGTTCTTATACATTAGGTCTTGTGACCAGTTTTTACATACATTGTACTCATTTTCTCTATATGTGGATGTATGTTTCTTTCACCTACCTCTACATGTGTTGTTTTTTCTCTATCTTTATACACATGTTTCTTATACTTGTATGCAATCTATTATTTCTGTTTCACACTAAGATGCCTTGATGAGTTTTGTTTACAGTGTTTCAGAAATACAGGTTGTCAAAGTCTACTTGCCATAAACTCTCGTCTTGCAAAGTTTTTCAAGAGTTTGTGTTAGGATAGATTTTATTGTATTCAACAAGTGAATATGAGTTGAGTGATTTATGACTTCTCTCGTATGTTCATTTGTTTGTTGTGGTTTTGTCATAGATTGCCAAAGGGGGGAGATTGTTAGGACATATGTGTTTCATTTGTTAAGAACATATGTCATTCTTTTATGTAATTGGTTAATCCTTTGACCAAAACGCACTCAACTTATAATTAGGTAGTTCTAGGTGTTTTTAATACTTCAAGAAATAAGGTTTCAAGATCAAGTGTTGAAGTCATCAAGTTTGTCCAAGAAACAAGCTGAAGAAGTGCACAATCATTAAATCTCGACACCTGCTCGATAGCTTATCGACACCTTGCTATCTGTCGAGGTTTATAAAATCAGATTTTCTGATCTGATTTCTTGGGATCCGTAAATGTGTCTTTGGGCCTTCATTTCTCCTAACCCTAGACATATAAAAGGATTGTTTTAAGGGCCGTCAAAGTGTTCACAAGTTGCGCAAGCATTGAGCAAACTCTGTTTAAGCAAATTGTGACCGGAGACAAAGTTTTGCCCTAGTTCATCTCTTCTGAAGAAGTTACTGTGTATGTGCACATTTGGGTTTTGTGACCAAGCATCTTCTTGATCTTCATTGTGGATGAACTGAAGAACTTTGCAGCCAACAGCTCTTTCTAATTGGTGATTGAAGTCGCGTACTAGGATCCGCGCCTTGGTTAGTCACGTACTTGGGAGCCGTGCATCAAAAGGGGAAACTGTCACTACAGAACAAGTCCAATTGGGTATTGGGATAAGGGTTCAACTGTAGGTTGGTAAGGTACTTGAGATTCCTTTACTTGTAACCGCTTGTTGTGATAATAGTGGAGTTTCGGGAGTGGTGACCTGAAAATCACCCGGTGGGATTTTTGCCGTCAAGTTTTCGCCATTCGTAAACAAATCACCGTGTTATTTATTTTTCATTGTATAATTTGTTTATTGGTGATTTGTTTGTGCTACCACGCGTTTGCATGTTAAATTGATTAATTAATAACTTGGCTAATTAATTAATTAATTTAATCACAAGGGGTCAATACGTTTTTGGCCTATCAGGGAAAAAAGTGAGAGAGAGAGAGAGAGAGAGAGATATGGTCAATTACATAGACCAGTACAATAGTGGATCACTGAGTTAGGATGAGCTCTCATTGGCAATGAAGGATTCTCATACAGATTACATGGAAAACCCAATGAAAAGGTTGGTGGTCCCATACAAGCCTAAAGAAAAGGATTATTTGTATACCAACCCACAAGACTTGAGTAGTACGTGATCTTTATGTTAGGAAATTGTGACATTCATCAGTGTTCTGCTGTAGTGCTTGCCTTTCCGCGTTGATCTATAGATATATCTACAGAGGTACAGTGATAATGAAGGATCTATTATTTTTTATTTTTTAGAGGAGATCATGAAGATTAGTGATAAACTACAAGAAACCTGAGATGATCGCTGGAAGCAGCTAGGAAACAATCTTGTCTTCTTTTTTCTTTTCTTTTTTCTCTCTAAAAATACTATGAAATGAAAGGTAAAAGTTAAATCTACAGGCATGAATTATAGACTGCCATCTTTATTCTCTAACACTCTTCAAGTAACCCATTCAGATTCTCCTTTTTCTCTTTCATTTAAGACAAATGTCACATGAGTGGCACTCAATCTTTGTCACTCTTTTTTACTTCAAGGTTGCAATTTTCTGTTTAATATATACCTATCAAAAAAAATTTCTGTTTAATATACGAGTTAGTTAAATCATATTTATTTATTGTGCCATGTTTAGGTTTATTAATAAATTAATCGATGTTAATGTGTTGTTCTAAGGCACTTGTTTGTTCTTGTAAAGTTGTTATTTACAACTATGTATTTTGTTGGCTTTTATTCCGTGCCAAATTTGATTGTAATTATTATCAATCGTTTATACCCTGTATTTGTTGTGGGATTTGTTGTAAGGGTTGTGTGATAGAGAGTGTGTGAAGACTCAAGCAATTTAGAGGCTGAAGGATTCTCGCGGGTATGTCGCGACCTAACTTCCCGCGAAATGAAGCATGTGCCTTGCACATGCTGGAATGCGAAGAGTCAGGCCAGGTGAAGACAGCTGTCTCTCGCGAGTATCTCGCGGGTAAGGCCTTCCCGCGAGACACCAGCGAGACATGCTGTTCTGCCAGCCTATACTGACTGTCTCACACATTTTGCACCTATCCTATATATACCCTCATTACCCACAAATGTTGAGGAATGCTTCAGAGAGAAAACCCTAGCCAAACACATTTGGAATTAGAGATTGTCATCCCCACCTTTCTCTATACACTTGCTTGTGGTATCTCCTCAACCCTTCCCTCTCCATTTCCACACCATTGAGAGGTTTATAGCCCAAACACTTACCACGCCCTTTGAGAGTGTTGAGTGACGTTTTGGTGCTGCTGGGAAGCATTGGAAGAAGCCTGGAATGGCAGATGCAACATGGAGCTTGTTGCGGGATCCGGGGTGCTAGACAAGACACGGTTCCGAGAAGCCTTGTTGGAGTAGGAGCTTGGAGGACTTAGGTACATCGGGTAGATTAGGCTTGGAGGGTCTCTTGCTTACTCATGTATCCCAACTGATTGTCTAGTGGATCGATTTCCGCTTGGAGGGCGGCGGAGAGGTTTTTCGCCGAGTTCTTCGGTTTCCTTTTCGAGAACACGTCTCGGTGTTTTCTGTGTTTGCATCCTTCTTCCCTACTCTTGTTTAATTCCATTATACTGCTGTGTTGCTTAGTTTATGGATTAGAGTAGCTTACTTGTTCATCCGCTCGCTTTTACACTATTCCGCACTTTGTATTAAAGTTGTGTAAAATCTATCGAGCCGTAATTTTAATTGGGGGGTCTAAACAGCTCTTGTGTTTTCAACACGTTTTCGAGCTTTCAATTGGTATCAGAGCGGGTACACTTGTTGTGGTTTAAATACCTTAGTGTGATCCTTGACCCTATTTGAGATGGGCCGGTCTCAATCGCTCAATGTTCCACCATTTTTTGATGGGAACAATTATGCATTTTGGAAAGTCAAAATGAGAGCATTCTTATGTTCTATGGAAGATACCGTGTGGGATGCGGTTGAGATAGGCTGGACTAAGCCGGAGGATCCTAAGTCCACTTGGGATAAGGCAGCTCTCGCAGCCGCAAATGCTAATAGTAGAGCTTTAAATGCTATTTTCTGTGGTGTGTCTCCTGATGAATTCCACAGGATCTCTCATATGACGGTAGCCAAGGAAGCTTGGAAGATTTTGGAGACAACATATGAGGGTACGAAGAAAGTTAAGGACACAAAGCTTCAGATGCTTACCACCAAATTTGAAGAGCTCAAGATGGGGGATGATGAACCATTTGATTCATTCTATGGGAAGCTCAATGAAATTGTAATTGCTAAATTCAATCTTGGGGAGAAGATTGAAGAGACTAAGGTGGTGAGAAAAATTTTGAGGTCCTTACCGGAGAGCTTTCGGGCAAAAGTCACAGCCATAGAGGAAAGCAAGGATTTGGATGAAATTAAGATCCAAGAGCTCATTGGATCACTCCAAACGTATGAGCTTGGACTGCCTTCCCACAAGACAAGTAAATCGCTTGCCCTTAAAACCATCACCGAAAGAATGGATGATCCTTCCGAAGAAGATGAAGTGGAGAAGGAAGTAGTATTCCTTGCGAAAAACTTCCGAAAATTTCTGAAGATGAAGAACAGTGGAAAACCATTCAACAGAAGAAAATTTTCATCTTCAAGAGGTGATAGGAAAGAGTTTACAAGGAAAGAAGGGAGGGAGTTTCAACCTTCTTCAGAAATTGTATGCTATGAGTGCAATGGCCATGGACATCTAAAGAAGGAGTGTCCAAATTTTCTGAGGGGAAAAGGCAAAGCTTATGCCATGACACTCAGTGATTCAGACTCCTCTGATTCTGACTCGGAAGAGAGCTGTGACGGAGAGGGAAACTACTCCGCATTCATGACCATTGCTCATGTGGAATCATCAGATGATTTGGGTGCACTTGTGAAGGAGCTTGGTGAGCATGCTTACTACTTGAGAAGTCGGGAGAGTATACCAGAGTAGCCAAGGCAGCTGTAAGGAAAATGAAGAAAGCTGAGGAAGATTACAGAAGTCTCTTGGTCAGATATAAAGAGGCTAAGTGTGAGATTGAGACACTAAATGGCGAGTTGTCTGAAGCCTATACGAAGGTGAGGTTTCTTGAGCAAGAGGTAGTGCAAGCTCATGCCAAGATAGAGAGAGTCTCCTCCCAGAAGTTAGATGATGTTATCTCATCTCAAAAATCTTCTTCAGACAAGTCCGGGTTGGGATACACCGGAGGAAGCAGCTCATCAGTCAAAGTCACCAAAGAAGTAAAGTTTGTATAAGCCCCGAAATCCATCTGTGGTTAAACATGAAACCAGAGGAAGATCTCTCCCAAGATCACAATGGGGTTCTAGAACGGATTATGTGTGTCATTACTGCGGACTGCAAGGACATACCAGGCCCAATTGTCAAAAGCTGAGATCAGACAACAATTCAAACGCACCTCGGTCACGAGGAAGGAGAAATGACATGAGGTCTTGGGGTGGTGAACAACCAAGAAGTCAGAATCGTGATCCCGGTATAATGGACGTGATGAAAATGATCGGTGCCTACACCACTTGCTTGGAGAGTTTCACCAGAAGGTTTGACAGTCCAAATTCTCGTACCCAATCCGTTCAGGATATCACCCCAAACGCACGTGACGTGTGGGTGAAGAGGGGTACTCATGCATAAGCATTATAACATGTCCACGCATAAATTCTTTCAATGTTTAGGGACTTTTGCTGTTGCATTTCTTCATGCATTGCTTTCTTTTTACTGTTGTTATTGTGTCCGGTTGGTTTGTATCGGCTGTTTTTGTTGATCTTTCTTTTCTTGTTCTGCTTTGGGTGTGTTCAAAAATTTCAAAAACACATAAAAAATAGAAAATCCAAAAAGTTTGATCACTTCGTTGAGTTTTGTCTCAAAGCATGTTTTGCCTTGTACCTTTGTACTTATGGCTTTGTGCATTTAACGAGCTTTGCTTGTCCCTCATGCACTCATATCATTGTGGAAGAAATTCTGAAATCTATGTGACTGTTGTAAATAGATCTTCAACCTTGTCATGAATGATTAGTGAATGGTTTTGTTGATCTTGAGACATGCATAGACTCATGCCTATATATCTTCCCACTTTTATTTATTTATTTATTTTTTTGCTTAAAAGAGCTCTCTAAATGTAAATCTCCAAATGAAAAGAGATATAGAGTTGCAAAAGCCTGTCGCATAAACTAGTATTCGACTAGGAAAAAGGGAAAGCGACCAAAATAAAATGTATGATGCCCAAAAAGCCAAAGGCTAACTCATCAATTGAAATATCAAAAATTTCAGACATCTTTCTCTAAATGAGATTCTCTTTGCTCAAAAAGTTGCAAATGATATGTTGAATATGGAGCCAAATGAAAAGCTTCAATGAATTGTTATCAAGTACATGTGGGAGGTCATATATGCATGTTTCTATAATTGAGATAGGTCACATAATCTAGTGCTAGTTGTGTATGCCTTGATTGAATTGATCATTGAAGCTTCACATTGGACTAAGGACTATCTCATTTTTGATATCCACACACAACACACAAGTCTTTGTTCAATGAATGTCATATTCATTTGTGTGATTGTACTTGATTAAATGTGTTTTCACATGCTCAATCTTTGTTGATCAAACCCAAAAAGATTTTTGAGTGTTTTATTTGTTCTTGAAAGTGATTTTATACTTTCATGTCTTTTGTTTTTTATTAAAATGCATGTTTTTGTGTTTCTTCAAAAAACTGGTTCAGGGGTTGTTTCGCGAGAAGCTCGCGACTTAGAGCTTCCCGCGAAAAGGAGTTGAGGGAAATATTTCTTTTATCATGTCACACAGAAACTTTCGCGACTGTCTCGCGATTGTCTCGCGACCAACAGCTTCTCGCGAAATGCTGTTTGGCTAAAATTGGATTTTTCCAATCCGCGACTGTCTCGCGACTGTTTCACGACCTAATGCTTCTCGCGAAATTTTTGTGCTTCAGTGGCCCTTCTCGCGACTGTTTCGCGACTGTGTCGCCACTCCCTAACCCGCGAAAAACGCGTGTTTTCAGTTTTTATATAGCTGATGTGACAGTTTTTCAAAACTCTAAAACTTCCCTCGCTCAACCTCTCTTGAAACTTTTCAACCCAAATCACTATTCCATTTAAACCCCTTCAATCCAAGCACTTTTTCTGCATTTTCTTCTTCAAGGTATGTTTGATAATCATTTCTTTTTAAGTTTTTGCTTAGATTATGCAGAATTTTTGTTAGGGTTTTGAAATTTGGGGATTTTCGAAACTTTGGGTTAGTTTTCAAAATTGGGTGAATTTTTCTCAAATATTTTGATTGGGCTGTGTCCCATTTGTTGTGTCTGCATCTGTGTTGGCCCCTTGTGGCATTTTACCATGTATTGAGGGTAGATTTTTCCATGTTCATGCATTATTCATGTTGTATTTGCATTTATGCATGCTAAGTGTTTGTCAAAATGTCCGAGTAACATTTTTGTGCCAAAATGGAATCAAGTGATTTCAATCCATGGACTTTCACTTGTTTTGACCTTATTGTACTTGGTTTGATCATTGATTGTGTGTTTCACTCACTTTGCTCATGTTGCACACTCTTGGCACACAACTAGACACACTTAGGCACCTTCATGCATCTCATGCCGCACACACTCATCAGCACATGCACACAGACACACACTCTTGCACTGTTTCTTAATTTGTTGCATTGTAGTTATGCTTTATAGGTTGGAGTCCTTTAGCATGATGTTTAGTGTCTACCATGCTATGTTTTCAGTTAGTTTAAGTCTGATTTGAAACTAACTTGAATCTAATGAAGTTTGTCTTCTGGTTTGTGTTTGTGCATTTTTTCCTTCTTTGCTTTGTGAAATTGTGCAGATGTCTCCCACCAAGCATGCAGCTAGGAAGAAATCGACTTCAAAGTGAGCCCGAACTTATTCTGAACATTTCAAGTCTATAGATGCTGATATGAAGTACAATGACTGCTACAAGGACAAGACGATCATCATGGAACGGGTAGTCCAGCTAGAGACTCTTGAGGGCACTTGCATCCCTGAAGTGTTCAAGGATAGAATGTGGACCAAGCTGCTAAACCCGACTGGAGTGGTATATTCAGAGATTATCAAGGAGTTCTTCTCTAATGCCACTGTCAACGGAGATTGTATTGAGTGCTGGGTAAGACACAAGGAGTTTAAGATTACAAGAGAGAGCATCCAAGACTTTTTAGAGACTCGTCCTCCATCTCAGCAAATCACAGTTGCTTATGAGGACAGATTGGGTAATATTGCTGATATGATTACAGTCCTTGGTGGTGAACCGAAGAAATCATCCATGGACACTCTCAAGTTCTCTCTAGAAATGAGGACACTAAGCTATGTGATGATTCACAATCTGTATCCGATCACCAATCTCACCACTCTATCTGCTCCGAGAACAAGATTCCTGTATGATCTCTATACACATAAGGAGATTGACATTTGTGGCCATATCATGCATGTCCTGAAGAAGAGCATCACAAAGCAGAATTCACGGACTGTGATGCCGTTCCCCTCTTTGATCAAGGGATTGATTGCCAAGACAAAGCTCAAGCTACCCAGTGGCCTCACAGTTGTTCAGAGGGATTACCCCATTGGTGGTCATACACTGACTAGGAGCATTGCACACATTAGAGGCTCCAAGACTGGTGTGCATACCATACCACCACCACGACGAGTTCAGCAGGATGAAGGTGTAGATACAGAAGAAGAGATTGACAGGTTCACCTCGGCTCCAGAGCCCTCTGCACAGCCATCATCTTCTGCTCCACCACAAGGCTTAAGCAAACTTGATCAGTTGCTTGCTAAGATGGATCAGATGTCTACAATGCTTGACTCCTATGTGCAGCAACACAGCAGATCAGTTCGCGTACCTCCAAGGACAGATCACCGCATTAGCATCGCAGGTTCAGGAATTGTCCTCCACTCATGGCTCAGATTCAGAGTCCGATCCGTTCTAGCCCTTTGGCCATTCCGATCAAAAAGGGGGAGAAATTTCTGAAGGGGAGCTGGAGAAGAGCTTGCACAGCATTAGGGGGAGCATAGCTTAGAAACATAGTAGCATTGGTTATTGGTTTTAAAGACGGTTTAATTCAGTTTCTTTTAGTGTTTATAACTGTTTTACTGCTTTTGGTTTAAAACTTTGATACTATGCTTTATTTAAGTATTATTTCAGATGTTTCTTTTGTGATATTCTCTATGCTTTGTAGCATACTTTGCATGTACCCATGTTGCTTTTGTAAGCTTTAAGGGTTTGTTTCATTGCATGTTTGTAGGCTTTTATGGTATGTGCCATGCATATTCAGTACTTTGTTTATGCAGCCTTTATGCTTGTGCTATTGTGGTTTAATGTCATTCATTTTACTTCAGTACATCACTCTTGTGCCCGTGTAGGATTGTTCCTAGATGCATATACGTTCTATGCATTGGTTGAGTGATGAACACTCTTGTGCCCTAGTAGGATTGTTCCTAGATGCAAATACTTCGTGTATTTAGCATCGATTGAGTGTTGGATTTGCAAATGTTACTCTTCAAATGAGCTTATCATATTGCATATCCGGATGCTCATTCCTTGAGTGAATGAGCATAGTAATTGCTTGTGTATAGTGATTACTTGTTTGATCTTGCCATGATCTAGTGTTTCTATTTCATTTTGCTTGATCATGCTTTTATTGCTCCATATGATTTTTAAGTTTTCTGCATACAATGATATTATTTTGTTGTTGTGTTTCAGGAGTTACTTGTTCATATGTTCAAGAGCTTATCAGAATCTAGAATTAGGTGTGAGTGAGTTTTGCCTTTGTTCCCAAACTCACGTTTAAGTCTAGAGTCTGTTTTAGGGTTTTGTCACGGAATAGCCAAAGGGGGAGATTGTAAAGTTGTTATTTACAACTATGTATTTTGTTGGCTTTTATTCCGTGCCAAATTTGATTGTAGTTATTATCAATCGTTTATACCCTGTATTTGTTGTAGGATTTGTTGTAAGGGTTGTGTGATAGAGAGTGTGTGAAGACTCAAGCAATTTGGAGGTTGAAGGATTCTCGCGGGTATGTCGCGACCTAGCTTCCCGCGAAGTGAAGCATGTGCCTTGCACATGCTGGAATGCGAAGAGTCAGGCCAGGTGGAGACAGCTGTCTCTCGCGAGTATCTCGCGGGTAAGGCCTTCCTGCGAGACACCCGTGAGACATGCTGTTCTGCCAGCCTGTACTGACTGTCTCACACATTTTGCACATATCCTATATATACCCTCATCACCCACAAATGTTGAGGAATGCTTCAGAGAGAAAACCCTAGCCAAACACATTTGGAATTAGAGATTGTCATCCCCACCTTTCTCTATACACTTGCTTGTGGTATCTCCTCAATCCTTCCCTCTCCATTTCCACACCATTGAGAGGTTGATAGCCCAAACACTTACCACGCCCTTTGAGAGTGTTGAGTGACGTTTTGGTGCTGCTGGGAAGCATTGGAAGAAGCCTGGAATGGCAGATGCAACATGGAGCTTGTTGCGGGATCCGGGGTGCTAGACAAGACACGGTTCCGAGAAGCCTTGTTGGAGTAGGAGTTTGGAGGGCTTAGGTACATCGGGTAGATTAGGCTTGGAGGGTCTCTTGCTTACTCATGTATCCCAACTGATTGTCTAGTGGATCGATTTCCGCTTGGAGGGCGGCGGAGAGGTTTTTCGCCAAGTTCTTCGGTTTCCTCTTCGAGAACACGTCTCGGTGTTTTCTGTGTTTGCATCCTTCTTCCCTACTCTTGTTTAATTCCATTATACTGCTGTGTTGCTTAGTTTATGGATTAGAGTAGCTTACTTGTTCATCTGCTCGCTTTTATACTATTCTGCACTTTGTATTAAAGTTGTGTAAAATCTATCGAGCCGTAATTTTAATTGGGGGGGTCTAAACAGCTCTTGTGTTTTCAACACGTTTTCGAGCTTTCAGTTCTTTTTCTTATAGACTATATATTTTTGATTGTTGTGCGAGGTGCATTTCATACCTACCAAAATAATTGTCTATTAGTTTTATGCAATAAATCGTATCTTCATTTTACCAACCCCCACCCCCCGGGTGGGCGGGCGGGCGGGGAATTTCATTTGCAAATCCAGAACTGTGTTCATTTTCTCTACTCATTCCTTGCTATTCAAAAAAAAAATTAAAAAATTAAAAAAAAAATGAAATGAAATTCTCTACTCTTTGCTGTTTTTGATCAACCATGGAATTTTGGCCCATGCAGTTCGGGAGTTGATGAGCTTGAGAAGCGGTTGGTAGCTCTTAGAAATCCATGAGCTGAAGACTGGATATTTGTGAGTTGGTGAATTTTTGCAAGGTAGTTTATTGTAGATATTCTATCTCCATAGGATGCTACTCATTTCAGCATGTATCTTGAGATGCTATTTCATTGTTTTGTTTTGCGTATTTTATGGAATGCCATGGACAGTGATTCTCCATCACATTTGCAAAAAATGTAATTGTTGAACTTGTTTTGTTTTGTTTGTTGGCAATTGGTTGGGAACTTGTTGGGTTTTGGAAATTGTTGAGTGCTTACAGAATTGTAAATTATTTGGGCAGGAATTGTATTTAGTAGGAAAAAAAAAGGACCTATAGCCGCATTTTAAAAAACGCAGCTATGGACAAACCAATGTAGGGGGCTTTAGCCGTGTTTCTAAATGCAGCCCAAAGATGGTCTATAGCCGCGTTTTCTACAAAACGCAGCTACAGGTCTAAGCCTATAGCCGCGTTTTCTACAAAACGCAGCTATAGGTCCCGCATTTGTGGGTGTGTAAAAACGTGGTTATAGGGTGTAGAAAACGCAGCTATAGACCCGGTTTGGGCTGCGTATTTAAAAACGCAGCTCTAGGTCCCGCAGGGGGCTATAGTTGCACAGGATAGGCCGTGTTTGGAAACGCGGCTATGGAAAACGCAGCTATAGCCTATAGCTGCATTTTTAGGGTCTATAGCTGCGTTTTTCAAATGCGGCTATAGCCCTCTTTTTTTCTTTTTTTTTTTTTTGGTAGTGAACGTTAAGCCGGACCCAGCTAAACGCAGCCTGAACCCAACAAAACGCGGCTTCAGCGCTGGTCTATAGCCGTGTTTACTAAACGCAGCTATAGGTCCAGTGGTGGAGCTGCGTTTTTTAAAAACGCAGCTCGAAAACGCAGCTCCAAAGCGCGTTTTTTGTAGTGTCAACAATTACACTAATTTTGACTCTAGGTTAATTTGTTATCGAAAGTTCAGGATTTAATTTGGCCCTTTTAAAATTATAGATTTAAATTTGAACTACTGCTAAATTATAGGGTTTAAAATGAAATCTATCTTCTTCTTCTTCTTCTTTTTTTTAATTCAGAAATGTACACATACAAAAGTAACTTATTTAGGTTACATACTTCAATTTTGAGTCTGTCAGTTGCAGTTTTCTTATCCTTTGCCTTAATCAAGAGAAAGATTTTCCCCACGTCAGGCACCGTGCGTAATATCTTCTCAATAAAAGTTGCACCATTGAATATATATTCACAAATCATGTTAGATAAATTAAGAAGATCTATTAATCGTTGGCCACAATTTCTAAGTTGAACAATCTAGGTATCCAGACTTATTGGTAGGAGTTAATCAGAAATTATCTCGAGGGGCTTAAGAATAAAATGATTGAGGCACAAATAGTTTGCATGCAACCGTTATGCAACCTTATTTTGAATGGACAGCTAATGTATTGAATAGGGTTCTATGATTGGCTAATGACCACTGAATGCTGAAGATATCTTTGGGGCTGATCTCATAGTTCCTATAAGGTGTAAATAATTGGGGATTCCATTAATATTCCATTCAAAAAAGAGAAAGTTCAAAACAATTGAAATTTTTTGGGAGATTGGATGCAATTTCTAGTTCATGATTTGGCATAAAAAAAAAAAATGAAAAATTCACTCTTGATTCTATGAGAAGTTTCATGAAAGCCTTTCATTTGCTTCTCTGAAAGTTTCATTTAACTATCAATAAATTTTATATAAAACGAGAGGATTATTAACATTTTGTGAGATGATCCCACTAAAGTGCATATCCACATAGATATCATCCACACATAATGTTTTGATTTAAGATTTCAATTATTTTGTATAGCAGTAGTAAGTATATTTCTCCACAAAGCTAAGGTCTAAAATTTGGAAGAAAGAAGTGTTTCGTAAGGAGAAATTGATCCAATTCGAAGTTGTAATTGTTTATACCAATCTATCATATGTAGAACAAAAATTCTAACTCATTGTGATTAAACTTCCTATTAATCTGGAAGTTCTTTTCATATACATGGTGAGAAAGACAAAACTTGAAGTTAATAATGGGCAAAAGAAAGATTGAGAACACGGTGAACACCCTTCTACCATATTGGTTCAAATAGAATAGCTATACAGACAGAATGGTAAAACAAACCCCTTCTGTGGAACATATCAAAAGAGAATTGGATTTGGATCAGTTTTCATTATTCAGATCAATGAATTAAATTAAATAGTTATATGAGTAAAAGAATATAATGAATTATATATTCCCTGTAAAATTCTTAAGTCTTATCTTCTATGTAAATGAATTATGCATTACACATTGGATGAATCAACGATTACCAAAATTTTCTAATCAATTTGCATCCGAATCAATTCGTGCAAGAGGGTCAAAATACTTTGAGTTCTTGCATCTTTTGTAAACATGATCAGTACATTATGTATCATACATTATAATAAGTCAAATTTCCATTGTTGGAAATTTAGACCCCTTAAACCAACCAGATTGCGTAGCCTAGATTAATTAGCCAAGTTGTTACTTAGTCAAATTAAGCAATTCTAGGTTAAAACAATCCAAACAATCATATCAAGAATATAAAGCAGCGGAAAATAAATAACACAAGATATGATCACCCAGGAAACCACGCGGTAAAAACCTGGGGAGGATTTGACCCACCGATCCTCAAGGCTAACTTGAATCCACTATGAAAGAATTGAAGTTCTTACAAAAGGACTACAAGCTCCCCGCTCGACTTCCTAATGCTACCCACCAGTAGAACTTCCTGACACGACCTCGCGCAGGCTCCGAATCCACGGACTACTTCTTTCTTGAATTCCTCAATCAGCTACAAGCTCCCCGCTTGCTTTTCTTTTAAGTTCCAATGGTTGCAACTATGTTGATCATCAAGATATTGACAACCCTAAGTTTATGTGAAGGAAAGCTCCTCAAAGATCTCACAAGAGATTCACACAAACAACAAATATGAGCAACAAAGTAATATGGACAACCTTCAAAAACGTGGTTAGGGTTTAGTTTATATACCTAGGGTAAAAACATAAAACCCTAAACGTTTAATGAGGTAGGGCTGAGTTGGAAATTCTGCAGAATAATCAACCTGTGCGATTTTCGATCGATCGAGTCTATTCTTCAATCGATCGAGCCAGGCCAAAAGTCCTAAGTACTTCTGCAGCCACTCGATTCCAACTTTACAATAATAAACCAACTTTGAGCAAGCCTAAACAAGACTAAATACAATGTTTTGATCATGGTTTGCCAACATTACAAATTAGAGTTCTAAATACATAAAATCCTAAGACCTTAGAACCTAACAAACTCCCCCCTTGGCAATCCGTGACAAAACCATAATTAAAAGCTCAAAGTTTTACAAGTAAAAAGCCCTTTACAAAGATAATGCTCAAAAAATCCAATTCAGCCTAACTACTATCCATCAGTTGCAAGTGTAGACAGCAGCTTAGTTGAATCAACCTGTATCGACCTGTATATTCCTGAAACACTCAACAAATGCATAAACGCATGTGTAACAGAAAAGAGTAAAACAACAGGTATAACATTCTTGTAAGATTCACACAACACAAAATAAAGACATATATGAATGATCAACTCATAAATATAAATCAATAAGCAGTGAATCATAAAGCAACAAGAATCAACAAAAATAACATGTATATCAATCAATGTTACTCCCCCTAACATGAATATCCTTGTATTTTCCACACATATCAACATGATTCCCATAAATCAATAATTTCTCCCCCTTTTTGTCACGTATTGACAAAGACAACTCATACAAAGAGTAAACAGTCAACATACGCAATAAAGGATAAGAGAAAATAGAGAATCAAGGGGAACACAAAACAATTCAACTCTATAGAAAATAGAGACAGCTCCCCCTATGAACAACACAGGTTAAAAAAAACTTTTCTCCCCCTATAAAAATAGGAAAAACAAAACAAGTTTTGGGAAAAACAGTTTTGGGGAAAAATAGAGGGGGGGGATCAGCAGCATCACCAACAGGATCAGGAACATCCTCACCAGCAGGCCCAAAGATAAAAACACACATACCAAAGTTAAAAACTAAGGTAAGGATATACATGAAGAAAAAATATTCTCTCTTTCAATAAAATGCAAACATGGCATTATGTGACCCATAAACAGTTGCATGAGTAGAGAAAATATTTGCACATTGATTATCCATCATATCTCTTAAGAAAAATATTTTCTACAGTTCACACATAAGAAATAGCATATACTAGAATGTACAAAACTCAAAAATTAATCAATCAATTTTTAAATCAAGTTGAGTACCCAATGTAGCAAAGTGTATGCATGTTTTGTGTGAAAACAATGAGAGATATGACTGCAAAACTGTAAGATGGATACAGAAATCAATGCAATGCATGTGAATCTTAAACACAAACCAAGGGCAGACTGCAAATTAGCACAAAAACAATATAGAATAAAAATCTATATGATGCATGAACAAATACAATGCCATGATGCATGTACTAATGCAGTAAAATATTAAGTTCAATTGAGATCAAATTGACAAAATTGGTTTGAGCATAGAGTTTCTAACAAAAACCCCAAAAATTTGAAAACCACTTGTTGAATTTTTAAACAAATTGATGAATTGAGCATCACATAACACAACTCACAGAGTATAATGCTTAATTACATCCAAACAACAAGCCAATTTCATCAAATTCAACTCAATTTCACAAAAGCCCCAATTCGGATAAAAAACAAACCCTTTTTAAAAACCTGATTCGCGACTTTCGATTGATCGAAAAATACATTCGATCGATCGAATGAAACAGTCATTTTTAAACAAATTAAAGCACTTTTTCGATCGATCGAAAATCAGAATGGATCGATCGAACTGGGCAGAGGCTCACAAAATTTTTGAGAAAAATCACAGTTTTGAAAAACACAAACCTAATTTTGAAAACAACTCCTCAAAGCATTAATCAACGAAAGCAAAATGCATGAGTATGAGATGGAATGCTTTTTCAAAAACCCAAATTTTAAACCCAATTTTCTCAAAAACAAGTTTCAATCATTCTCCCATTGAAATTTTCTTAAGCAACAAATATGTTCTGCACAAATCTCAAGATATTTTCAAATTTTTCAAACTTGAAACACATTTTGCATTAAAATCAAGGAACTTTTAATCTTGGATAGCCACAACAAGATCACACACAATAAAATGTACCAAGTTTAACAAAGAGTAACTTGTGTAGTCTGTGCAACTAGCAAAAGCTTGAGATACATGTGAGGTGATATGTGAATAGCAATCAATCACAAAGTCTACACAATCCATCACATAGAATTCAAAAGAGACTATTACCTAAAGAGTTACATCCTATAACTCCCACATCTCCTAGAACAAAAGCTTGCAATCATGTAAGTTTCTTGCATTTTTGCCTCTTATTTGTATGAATTGGCATTCAGCCTAATAGTACACACCGGTTTGAATTAAGTGAATTGGCATTAAGCCTAATAGTACACACCAGTTTTAATTTAATTGAGGCTACACCTTATATTCTTTTTGTGCATGTGCTACACTTTCTCGAGCACACAATCTTATGATATGCACTAAGGTATTCATGATTGGCTAGTGAATAGTGGTGAGATGGTTATTTATGCCTTTCTCAAAAGGATCAAGTCCGACAGTCAAATAACATGTGACTTCAAGATTAAGACAAAGTGATAAACACCATAAACATCTTTCCCACACAACATGCACTACAAAGCTTTAACTAGTCAAGTGCAATATTTAAGCTCATCAAAGCTAAACAAGGTACATAAACTAGTTATGTAAAGATAAGGTGGCCAACCTTGATTATAAATCCAAGATCTATAATACAAAACACAAAAATCTTTTTGGTTTTAACAAACTTAATCACCAAAAACAAAAAGCACATATTATGCTAAATGAACAATGCAAAAGCAATGCATGATAGTGCAAAACTAAGCTATAGAGGGTACACAAACAAGAAATATCAATTTCTTAATTAACCCTTGAGTACATGTACAAACTAGTACATACTCACACAAAATCAAAAATAGCTTAGCACAAACTATTCAAGTTTCTCCACAATGTCAAGCATATTCTAAATCAAGAGAGATATCATAATTCATGTAATCCTCAAGAAAAATAAAACAAGACACAAAATAAAATATTTTTGTCTTTTTGAAAATTTTCAATGTTTTTTTGGATTTTTTTTAATAAAAAAAACTAAAAAACAAAACAACCAAAAACAAAGACAAAACATGTCCACAATTAATTGAAAGAATTAAATCAGGGACAAGTTAGCAACACTCACCTTGGAGAATCTTTTCTCACCCATTTAGCACGAGTATTCGGCTTTGTAGGTGAAAATCCATGAGAAGCAGAGTGTATTTGAGGGACTACACCAATCTTTTGAGAAAGAATAAAATCCTGCAAATTCCTTTCACAAGCCAACAAGCTCAAATTTTTCAAAAGCATATGAAACAATTTATTTGGACTTATGGCAGTAGAAATATCATCACATATCCTAGATTGACATACAGAATGCTTAAATTTCAATTTATGACAATTAGGACGAATGTGACCACGAACACCACAAAAGTGGCAAACAGGAACAAATTTAGGAACATCAGTATTCCTAACAGCAAATCTAGTCTCAGATTTTGATTTTTGCCTCAACAAAGAACAATTTGGTCTAATATGACCAACAACACCACAATGGTGACAAGTAGGCACAAAAACAGATTTATTATGTTCTCTAATAGTAGGTTTAGACTTAGGTGTAGAAACTTCAGCGTCTACATCAGAACTTTTACCTTTGTCTAACCTAGCAAAATAAACCTTTTCTTTATTATTCCTCTTGAAAGGGGGGATATAAACTTTTTCAGTTTTAGGCTTAAGAGAAACAGAAACACTTCTGTTATCATCAACAAGTTTGGTATTAGACAAATTTTCCAATTTAGCTTCAGCCTCAGCTAACTTTTGTTCCAAACTTTTCATCTTCTCATCTTGAGAGGAAATTTGATTTCTCAAAAAATCATTCTTTTTATTAGACTCATCTAATCTAACAAGCAATTCCTCTTTTTCAAGATTAGTCAATTTTAACTCTTCTTTGAATTTCTTAGAAATTTTCAAAGATTTAGATAATTCCTTGCGAAGAGTTTCAAAAGCATCAAAAAAATCAGCAGAAACAATAGTGTCCTTTTTATTCAAAACATCATAGGCATCAATAAAATCAGCAGAAGCATGAGCAGAAACATGATCAGAAAGACACTTCAAATTATCCATGACAGCAGGGGTCAAGGATCAGCTCTTAGATCAAAAGATCTAAAACAAACAAAGAGCTACCCGCTCTGATACCACATGTTGGAAATTTAGACCCCTTAAACAACCAGATTGCGTAGCCTAGATTAATTAGCCAAGTTGTTACTTAGTCAAATTAAGCAATTCTAGGTTAAAACAATCTAAACAATCATATCAAGAATATAAAGCAGCGGAAAATAAATAACACAAGATATGATCACCCAGGAAACCACACGGTAAAAACCTGGGGAGGATTTGACCCACCTATCCTCAAGGCTAACCTGAATCCACTATGAAAGAATCGAAGTTCATACAAAAGGACTACAAGCTCCCCGCTCGACTTCCTAATGCTACCCACCAGTAGAACTTCCTGACACGACCACGCGCAGGCTCCGAATCCATGGACTACTTCTTTCTTGAATTCCTCAATCAGCTACAAGCTCCCCGCTTGCTTTTCTTTTAAGTTCCAATGGTTGCAACTATGTTGATCATCAAGATATTGACAACCCTAAGTTTATGTGAAGGAAAGCTCCTCAAAGATCTCACAAGAGATTCACACAAACAGCAAATATGAGCAACAAAACAATATGGACAACCTTAAAAAACGTGGCTAGGGTTTTGTTTATATACCTAGGGTAAAAACATAAAACCCTAAACGTTTAATGAAGTAGGGCTGAGTTGGAAATTCTGCAGAATAATCAACCTGTGCGATTTTCGATCGATCGAGTCTATTCTTCGATCGATCGAGCCAGGCCAAAAGTCCCAAGTACTTCTGCAGCCACTCGATTCCAACTGTACAATAATAAACCAACTTTGAGCAAGCCTAAACAAGACTAAATACAATGTTTTGATCATGGTTTGCCAACATTACAAATTAGAGTTCTAAATACATAAAATCCTAAGACCTTAGAACCTAACATCCATAATAATAAATATAATTTGACTTGATAAATATTATAATCACTAAAATTAATCACTTTATGTTTGTTGGGGACATAAATTAAGAACTTTTAGTTTTAAAATACTAAAAATGATACCTCTAAGTTTTTTAGAGCCAAAAACGATACTTAACTTCATGGATTAAGGACTCTCATGAGCTAAAGTTTAGGGAACAACAATACATTTTGATAAGGAAAAATATTTCCTTTTAATTAAAACTATCATAAAAAAACAAATTAATTTACTAAAATTATTATTAACTGCATTCAAAATAAAAAAAAAAGGCTGGGCACCCACATATTAGAATTGTTGTGTAAAATTATGAGGTATCCAATGTTTATATAGCACAATATTAAAAGGTCAACTAAGTATTAAAATGTTTTAAATAGTAATGGTGCACTAATTTACTCATTCTCATATATATATATATGGGGGGGTGAAAGTCCAATCTTATGTACTGGGCCAAGGACCCTATCTGATGATCACTGTGCGTCCGAAGAGAGGAAAATGTTTGAGGGAGCCCATGTGGAAGAAACATACCTGGAAGTGAACGAGGAGTGTAGCCCGAAGAGATCATCATTGGTCCGAAGAGGTCATCATCCTCGGATACCAAGAGCCCTGGTCAAGCAAACACCTGGGGAGTTCAAGTAATCATTCTAATGATTCTGATGATAAGGGAAAGGCTTCAGGCACGTATGGAGATGATAGGAGCTTCAAAATATCTAGGAGACAAGCTGCAACCACCACATTAAATGCACTGCAACTGCTTTTCTGGCCGCATTAATGTGGAGAAGACCCCTGAACAGTATAATCTCAGCTGCCACCACTCACAGAGAGCAAAAGAAGATACCTGATGGGACATATACTCAAGTGGATGCTTAGATGAGGAACAAGTGGACGATGAAGATGAGGGGAGGGGGTGCTATATAAAAAAAAAAGGCCTCTGATACTAAAGACGGAAGAAAAAAGAGAGGGAAGGAGAAAATAACTTTACTGTAGCTCTGAGAGTTGTAATCACTTCTCATTCAATAAAACACCTCTTCGGACGTTCATTTATTCAGTTTTTCAAGCATAATTTCATGTTAATTCACTCTTAAATATCACAGTTAGTTACTGTTTAATTCACAACCAGCCCAGCTCTTTCACCCACTCTCTACAAATTTATTGTTTTGGGTTTGTTGGGTTCATAATCCAAATCTCTTGGGTTTGGGCTACAAAAATTGACCCTACAAAATATATATATATATATATATATATATATATATATTTTTTTTTTTTTTTTTTTTTTCAGTTTAAGAAAAATATAACTATTTGAAAACATCACTTTTCTAAATTTTGTTTTTGTTCTAAAAATATAACCAAAATCAGCCCTATGTTTTTAAGGTACATTAAGACAACGCACAAGAAACCAATACCTTTGGCTAGCAATCCAGTAGCACCTGTGATAAGGTAGTTCTTGCCTCGAAGATAACTGACAATGCCAATGCCATCGCATGGCTTCGTGAGAGGCATGTTAGTGGTGGTAGAGATGGTTCTTTTGTGGCTCTCAACCACCATATCCATATCCGTGGGTGTTATTTCATTAGAATGAATAGAAGAGAGACTTGTATAGTCTCCAACATTTTCTTTTTTTAAGCAACAGACAACGTTAAAAGTTCTTCCAGCGGTTGTGGAACTATTGTAGTGATAGCAGCAATGGTGGTTGTTTGTGCTAGTGTGGAGGAGGACAGGGGTTGAGCTAAGATTAACTGCACGACTACGGGTGAGAGAATTGGATTTATAAGGCATAAATGCTGTGTACATGGAAGTGGAACTTTGGAAAAAAGTCATTATTGTTTTAAAACAATATTAGGAGCTTTCTAAATTTAGATATGCCTGATGTTCTTCTATATATACAAAGCATTGTGAAGCAGCTGAGAGCCTCTTTATTATAATGGCGTAGGACCACGCGTAACATCTTCATACGTAAGCAATAAACATGAGAATTGATTTTCCATAATGGGATAAATTATATTGTTCCCTTCGTGGACTACATTACTCTTGTGATCCACCATTCCATTTTATGGCTTTCACGTGTTTTATTCAGTCAAGTTAGAGATGGAATAAAAGTTGGGTGCTCGGATAGTAGTCCAGAAAAGTGGAGTTTCTCTCTGCTAGTGAAGGGTGGGTATCCATCTCTTCCTAGAGTGTAAAATTGCTGTCCCTTCTCTTGAAGGTGTCAGTGTCCCCCAAGGTAACAGGTTTACCTTGAGGCTTTGGTGGTTTTTTCTTCAGGGGTTTTGGGAAACAATCTTTAGTTTAGGATGGAAGAACTTACAAAGACTTGGAATAGCCTAACCCTCTCGGAATGTGAAGGATCGAACTTTTGCATCAACGAGGACCAAGCGAAGACGGAGTTTATTTTAGCAGCTAAGTTCTTGACTAAAAGAGCTCTTAACATAGACGCCATAGCTAAGACCTTCAAGCCTATTTGGAGATCAAAAAATGGTTTCAAAATCAAAAGGGAGAGTGAGCATGTGGTATTGTTTACTTTTGACGATAAAAGTGAGATGGAGAAAATCATGGCAGCAGAGCCTTGGAGTTTTGACAAGCGGTTAATGATACTGCAACGGTATGGTAAGGAAACAAATGTAGGTGATATGGAGTTTAGTAAGGTGACATTTTGGGTGCAAGTCCATGATCTCCCAATCAGATTTAGGACAAGGATGATAGTTGAACGATTGTGTGAAGTGATTGGAACGGTGAACAAAGGGATTGGTGAAGAAGAAATAGAGGGCGACAATTTCATGCGAGTCCGAGTAACCATAGACATCTCCAAACCGTTGTGCAAAGGGCGGGTTATATCACTGGATAGTGGTAAGGAACTTTGGGTGCCATTCAAATATGAAAGGCTTCCTAGTCTTTGTTTTTGGTGTGGAAGTTTGTTGCATGACGATCGTGACTGTGACCGTTGGGTGGAAAGCGAAGGAAAACTCTCACCTGAAGCCTAGCAGTTTGGTCCCTGGCTTAAGGCAGCGCCATTCGTGCCAGCTCGGAGATACATGGTTAAAGTTCCTGGTTTTTTTGCTAGCAAAAAATTAGGCACGTCGACGGAGAAACTTAGCACAGCCAAGACGCCACCGGTAGTGGTGGTTCGCACAGGGAATACAACACCGGAAATTATTAGGCTTGAAAATGAAGAAGGAAACATGGAGGATGTGATGTTTCAACAGTCCGGGTCAGCAGGAACAAAGATGTCAATTGAGTCTTTTGAGGAGGTACTAGGGGAGATAGATAAAGAAATAAAAAAGTTTGATTCAAAAGCTTCAGTGACAGCCGGGTTTGGGGGGGAACAAGGATAAGGAAAATGAGGAAATAAAAAAGAGTGATTTACAAGCTTCAGTGATAGCCGGGTTTGGGGGGAACACGGATAAGGAAAATGAGGAAAAGGAAATAAAAAAGAGTGATTTACAAGCTTCAATGATAGCTGGGTTTGGTGGGAACACAGGAAAGGAAAATGAGGAGGATCAGCCTAGCATTAATGACTCAAACGTGTCAAGCCTGCTAGCACATGCAATTCACCTGTCCGCATCATCACGGGCCCCTTTGGCTGAGATATCCAACTCTTCTGTCAATCACATGCATGCTGCAGGCACTTGGAAAAGGCTTACTAGAATAGGGGTGATATCAGATGTGGGTATGTCTGAAGCAGTAGGGGAAAAAAGAAGTGCAGGAAGTATAACAACCCAAACTAAGTTACCAAAAAAAAGAAGGGTTTCTCAAGGGGGTGAAACAAAAAATAAGATATTGGCGGAGGCTGGTTACCAGCCCTGCCAGAAGCAATGAGTCTATTATTATGGAACTGTCGTGGGCTTAGGAACCTACATACAGAGAATGAGCTTGTACGATTGATACAGGCAAAAGATCCCTCTGTTGTGTTTATAGCCGAAACATGGACAGATGAAGCAAGGCTAGATCGTACTTTGAGTAAGATTAATTTTGACCAGAAATGGGTGGCTCCAAGGCTTAATAGAGGTGGTGGTTTAGTATTATTTTGGAAAAAATCTATTAACAGTGATGTTGTTGATTCCCACAGGTATTATATTGATACGATCATCAATGGGAATACTAAAAATGTATGGCGATTCACAGGTTTTTACGGAGAGCCTGAAACCCATAGAAGGAGTGAAGCATGGAGTAAACTGAGAAGCTTAAATTCTAGGTTGAACATTCCTTGGATTTGTGGTGGCGATTTTAATGAAATTGTGCGTCAAGAGGAAAAGTGGGGTGGGGCTCCTAGAGATCACAATCAAATGCAACTATTTCGAGATGTGATCGATGAATGTCGGTTTATGGACTTGGGATATGTGGGGCCTAAGTTCACGTGGGCAAAACATTATGTTGATGGACATTCCATAAGAATAAGATTGGATCGGTGCTTGGCTACAAATTCTTGGTTTCAAAAATTTCTAGGAACTAGGGTACATCACCTTAGTTGTATGTCATCGGATCACTCTCCTCTTTTGATCAATTTGTCGGGACTGCCTGATCCTAGGAGGAAGAGGTGTTTCAGATTTGAAGAAATGTGGTTATCAGATCCAACTTGTGGGGAAATGGTCGAGGAGGTGTGGAGTAACACAAGAGAACCAAACCCAAGCATAGCCATTTTGAAAAAAGTGGTGTGATGTGAAAAAGAGTTAACATGGTGGAACAAACACAACTTTGGGCATGTGAGGAGGGAATTGGAGATTAAAAAGAATCAACTAGCTTGGGCCGAGAATGAGGCTATGGTGAGTGGGAACAATACTCGGGTTAGAAGCCTAAGAATGGAGATTAACTTGTTGCAAGATCGAGAATCAAGGATGTGGTGTCAAAGATCGAGGGTGTTGTGGCTTAGTAAAGGTGACAATAATACAGCTTTCTTTCACAGTAAGGCAACAAAAAGATTTAGGAAGAATCTGATCAGAGGAATAAGAGACGGGAATGGAACTTGGCAATCTGAACAAGATGAAATTGGGCATGTGATGGAGAATTACTACAAGGAACTTTTTTCCACCTCCAATCCGAATCTAGAAGTCGACTCTCTTGAGAAAATTCCATGCATGGTTACAGATCAGATGAACGCTGAATTAGTGAAGGAATTCACAGAATTGGAAGTTAAGGAAGCCTTGAATCAGATGGCACCTCTAAAAGCGCCAGGCCCCGATGGTATGCCATCGTTGTTCTATCAACATTTTTGGTCGACAATGCAGCATGATGTTACTTCAGCCATTCTCTCATGACTGAACTCAGGTATCCTTCCCGACCTCATCAACCACACTCTCATTACTCTTATCCCTAAAGTAGCTAATCCTGAACTTGTGTCTGAATTTCGGCCTATTAGTCTTTGCAATGTTCTATATAAGATTTACGCTAAGGTTTTAGCAAATAGGTTGAAGAAATTTTTACCTTCCCTAATTACTGAGCATCAATCTGCTTTTGCTAAAGATAGACTTATCTCAGACAATATTATGGTTGCATTTGAGACTCTTCATCATATGAAGCACCACAATACAGGAAAACATGGTTTTATGGCTATCAAATTAGACATAAGTAAAGCTTACGATCGGATGGAATGGGTGTATTTGGAGAAGCTAATGGAGAAACTGGGATTTTGTGCTAGATGGGTAGCTCTCATGATGAGTTGTGCGAAAACGGTGTCGTACTCTATCATGGTAAATGGGGAGCCCATTGGAATGATCCATCCCAAAAGAGGACTTAGACAAGGAGACCCCCTATCTCCTTTCCTTTTCCTTTTATGTACGGAAGGACTTCATGCCCTTATTAAACATTCGGCGAGGAATGGGGATATTAAGGGCTTTTCCTTGTGCAAACGAGGCCCAAAACTAACCCATTTGTTTTTTGCAGATGATAGCTTGCTTTTCTGCAGGTCCATCGTTGAGGATTGCACTAATGTGTTGAAATTATTGGGTGAATATGAATCTTGGTCGGGGCAAAAGATCAACAAAGATAAGACGACAATCTTCTTTAGCAAGTCCACCACGGATGAAGCAAAATCAAGCATAAAGAATCTCCTCTAAGTCCAAGAAGTGAAGTCTTATGAGAAATATTTGGGTCTTCCATCCTTTGTGGGTAGGGGAAAAAAGGCTAGCTTCAATTACATAAAAGAGAGGGTATGGAGAAAGCTCCAAGGTTGGGAGGGTAAGTTGCTCTCTCAAGCCAGGAGAGAGGTCCTAATTAAATCCGTGATCCAAGCTATCCCTACTTATGCTATGGGGTGCTTTAAATTACCATTGAGGCTTTGTGATGACATTGAGGTAATGATAAAGAAGTTTTGGTGGGGACAAAGGGGCAATAGAAGGAAAATTCATTGGCTCCGATGGAGTGAGATGACTAAGTCCAAAATAGTAGGCGGTATGGGTTTTCACGACTTGGCTCACTTTAATGACGCCCTTTTGACGAAACAAGCTTGGTGGCTCTTGCATAACAAGGAAACCCTCTTCTACAAAGTTTTTAAGGCAAAGTTCTTCCCTAATCATTCCCTCTTAGAAGCCAAGGAATCAAGTACGGGGTCTTACGCTTGGAAGAGTATTTTACATGGTCGAGATGTCATCCTTGATGGGGCTTGTTGGAGGGTGGGGAATGGTAAATCGATCAAAATCTGGCAGCATCATTGGCTGCCCAGAAAACATCCAACCAAGATTCTCTCCCCAATGGTAGATACAATGGAAGAAGCTACAGTTGATTGCCTAATTGATGAAGGAACTAGAACGTGGAATGAAGCGATGGTGGATGGGATTTTTGCACCACAAGAAGCTGAAGAAATAAAAAATATTCCGTTGGTTAGGATTGAAACGGAAGATACCATGTATTGGCCGTGGGAGCATGATGGGAGATATAGTTGCAAAACGGGTTATCGATTTTTGAAGGAGGATGAGGTTGGTTTTCAGGTGGCAGAAAATCAAGACCATGAAAAAGGTCTATGGAAGAAGATTTGGGCTCTTGAATGCCCAAACAAAGTAAGAAATCTTATTTGGAGGGCTTGCCGTAATTCACTTCCATCAAAGTGCAATCTAGTGTGTCGAACAATTATTTCGGAGCAGAGATGTGACTGATGCAAGGGAGAAAATGAAGATGTTTTGCACGCGGTGTGGAGCTGCAAAGAGCTGGACGGAGTTTGGGGAGCGTATGGAACTTTCGGAACCAGAGGTGTTTCTCCAACTTCAGCGAGCTGTTAGCCTGGGTATTTGAACACCAAAGGAGCCCGGTCCTATTTGCTTTCACCATTTGGTCCATTTGGCACCAAAGAAATCAGGTGAGAACCCAGCCTTCCCACCATCCTCTAAACCTTATCTCTCAATGGGCTCATGACAGGTATGTGGAGTTCAATGCTCTGAAAACGGCGCCAACGGCCAGTCGACCACGGAGGCAAGTCCGGTGGAAACCACCTGATCAGGGAGCTTTTAAAATCAACTTTGACGGAGCCATATTCGCTGGAAATAATTGCTCCGGCCTAGGAGTTGTTGTCCGTGACAGGGAAGGTCTTGCTATAGCTTCCATGGCTGCTCGGGTCCTTCAACAGCTCCAGCCTATTGAAATTGAGGCTTTGGCTGCTTACAAGGCTATCGTGTTTGCCAGGGAGCTGGGTCTGTCAAAAGTTGTACTGGAGGGTGACTCTTCATTAGTGATGTCAGCTGTGAACTCTAGTAACCCCGGGCTAGCTCCTTTTGGTTTGCTGGTACAAGACACTCTAAATGTAGCTACAGGTTTTTCTAAATTGTCCTACTCTCACACTAAGAGAGAGGGTAACTCAGTTGCGCACAACTTGGCTCAGTTAGCAGCTAATATTCCAAATTGTGTAATATGGATGGAAGATGTCCCATCTGATGTACTGTCTTTTTACCATGCTGATTTAGCTGGTATTCCTTAATTTTAATGCATCACATTACACATTCTCAAAAAAAAAAAAAAGTTAGAGATGGAATTGAAAAAGAACTATCAACTTACCGTTAGCATCCGTGAGGTTTGGGATATAGCCAAATAGGTCTAAGACATTTCAAAACTAATCAATTTGATTCCTAACCCATATGCTAAATACAATATTTTCATTTTTAAGAGCATATGGTTTACAAGATTTAGGGACCAAATTGGTTATTTTTGAAATATTTTAGACTTGCTTGGTATTAGCTTAAACTTCAGAGGTGATGATTGTAATTTACCTTATTACCTAATATTTGGTGTAAAAAAAAAAAAAAAAACTTTTGGGCCGGACCTAATTTAATTTGGTTAACGTAAATTTACAAATTTTGTTTTGTTTTGTTTTGCTTAAAAAATAAAAGGGGGAATGTATATATATATATAGTACAGAACCAAACATGAGAGTTTCTTCTCATCCATCTCCTTGTGAATGAAAACTAACAATTATAAAATGGTATACAAGTATTTAATGAATAATATACGGAATCATGGGAGTCTTTGAGATTTTATCTAAAGTGAATTTGTATGCCCTCGAACATGTCTTTTAACTTTTCTATTTAATATGTATGAAGTATTAAATATCTAAAATATTAGCATTTTTTTTGAATAGTAAGAGACATCGTATGAACAAATAAAAAAGAAAAGGAAGTCAAATCTAATTTTTTTACCCTAGGTAAGAGCATCTTTAGCAGTATCTTCAAATTTTTGTATTGTTTAGAAAGTGAATAGTTTATTTTGCCTTTTACGTATCTATTTTTTCAAATACATTTTTCAACAAATTCTCTGTCTCTTCTCTATTTCATTTAAATATTATTTCTTTATTCTTTTTTTAATATTTCTTTATTCTCTTCAATATTCCTTCATTCATTCCTAACATCTATATTTTTTAAATTCTCAACAATTATATTTTTTAAATCTCCCAACAATAATATTTTTAAATTTTCCAATGATATTTTTTTTAACAAATTTTGTGGAGCACATTTTGTGGCAACGATATAGTAACTTGTAGAATTATCTAATTTTTCTTTTCAAAAAAAAATGATGATATAATTTTAATGAGAAGTGTTATGTTCACAATATTTTTACAACATTTTTATAACAAATCATAAGTATGTGGTAACTTATTATTGATTTAATTTAAACACACTATTAAATTTTTTTTTTCTCACAAGCATTAACTAGTAACAACCTACTACTTTAAAATTTCTTATAAAAATATTATAATAACATTTTTCAATTTTAATTTTTAATTTTATTCTCCCTTATTTCTTTATTGTTTTTCTTACATAAGTTTTTTTTTTTTTCCTCTTTTTTTTCTCCTCCATACACGTACCCTTCCTCTTCTTTCTATGATTCTATCTCATTTTTATTTTTGTTTTTTTACCATTTCGTTCGTACTAGACCAGAACATAGCCCTTTCTTTCTTTCTCTCTTTCTCACTCTCTCACACACACAGATCGCCGGCAGATAACAAAGGCTAGAGAGAGTGAGCCCTTTAAATCAGCGTTCAAGAATGCCGCCTCCTCCGCTCCACCATCGCTCATCCTCCTCCCCACCGCAGCTCAGATAAGTCAGATTTGCTTTGTCTTTTCTTTTTTCTTTTGCTGTTCTGATTTGATTAGTTTTAAGATTGTGATTTGAGTTTGTATTTTTATTGTGATTGAGTTTAGAGATGTTTGAGTGATAAAAAATCTGGAATGGTTGAGTTATTAGCCGTTGTGAATGATAAGTGAAAATTGAATTTTTTAATCGGTTGGTTGAATTTTTTATTTTATTTTTTTATTTCAGTTAATTCTTTTGCTCATGAACAGTAGGTCATCAGACCAAGAGAGTTACGGTTCATTAGCAAACAATTTTGTTGCTAATAAACAGTAACTTAGAGAGACTGCTGGAGCACTATTTTGTGGGTTTACTCTCTAAATTTTGGGTTTAGAGAGTTTGTTGGAGATGCTCTAATATCTTAGAAACCCTCTTCTCTCTCTGTGCGCCTCTCAGAAAATATTGATGGTGCTGTTGGTAGAGATCCGTATTCCAGATCTTGGGTGTGGGTGCCTCTGCAGGTCAGAAAAGCTTTTGTGGAATAACAGCCGGCGATGACATCATTCCTTGGTGAATTTCATATAAGATCGCTTATTTTTGAGGATTACTCTCAGAAAATATTGATGGAGCTGTTGGTAGAGATCCGTATTCCAGATCTTGGGTGTGGGTGCCTCTACAGGTCAGAAAAGCTTTTGTGGAATAACAGCCGGCGATGACATCATTCCTTGGTGAGTTTCATATAAGATCGCTTATTTTTGAGGATTACTATCTTTTACCAAAACAAAAGTCTTTTCGTAATTTTTATTTTATTTGTTTCTAGTTTGGTCGTAACATGTTCCTCAGATTTTTATTTCCTTTTATTTATTTATATTTTTATTAAATTTTTTTGTTGTGTGGAGGTAGTTAAACAGTTTTAAGAATAATCTTTTATTTTGTGTATTCTTATTATTATTATTTTTTGGTTGTGTGGAGGTAATTAAACAGTATTATTTCTTAAAATTGCTAGATTTGTTTTGGTTTGGTACATAAGATCATTTTTTTTTTAGAAGAGGTACATAAGATCATTGATATATTCACACACACACACACACATATATATATATATATATATATCTGAAAAAAAGGTATTTATTCTTTTTATCTTTGGACCGTAGGTAGTATGTGTTTAGTTTTAACAAATAATTGAGACAATAACCTGGACTTACAGCCTTATAGGCTTGTACTGCTAACTGAGCTGGTGCTTGGAATTGTCATAGGGTGTCTGCTTTTGTTAGAAACTTAGAATAGGTTTTCCACGGTATGATTTTTGAAATAGTGTTTTTTTTTTTTTTTTTTTTTTAATTAAAAAAGTTGGTGATAGGTTTGTGAGAGGGGCTGGGACACTAGATCTAGATTATTTGGTGCAATGGCTACATACCAATTCATCAATGCTGAAGAGCGGCACAGCTTCATATGAAATCCTATGGGCTATGGCTTATGACTTTATCTAGACCACTCTTCTAGGATCTTGCTGTGGTTGCAAACTTGCAATAACACTCAGAAGTAAGTAACTTTCGTTGGCTTCTTTTTGGGGAATGAACTTGAGAGAGTGAAAATGTTTACTGATCTTTGTCTTTTCACCATAACAAAAGTGCAATTCTAGGAAAATTTCTCCTGGAGCAGTAGTTATTCCCTAGTTCTTATACATACTAAGGCAATAATAAGATTCTAGAACTTCAGTAAGACTCCTTTTGTTTTGACATTAATATTTTGTGGAAAATGAGTCATCCCCCCACCCACCCCCCAAAAACATTTTTTTTTTTTTTTCTAGAAGACTATCTTATTGTCCTATGTTTGGTAGTGACCTTGAAAACATGAATCTTTATTCCTCTGTTTCACTTGTTTTGAGATAGAGTTGTTTTCCGAAAATTTTTAACGGAAAATCACCTTTAAAAAATGAGTTTTACATTAACTAAAGATAGTTATCTCGAAAACTATCTTCACACTAGAATTTCCATTGAAACAAAGGGAATGACATGTATGCGTGTGTGTTGTTTTTCCTTCTAGAATTTCAGTGAACTCCCTAAATCATAAAAAAAACCATTACTTTAAATTATTTATGGAGGAACCCTATCCTTGGTTTAGGGTTCTTAATTTTATTGGATGTCTTTTGAGGCAAGTATACTCCAATGACTTGCAATTTCATTAACTCATTGTATACCCAAACTATAGTTATAAGTTCCATTCCATACCTCTCGCAATGACTTGAATTTTCTTTCCAATTAGTTAACCGGTACAAATCATCCCTCTATTCCATCTTGTTCTGAATTCTGGACCATTCCGCTCAATTTTTCACCTGTTTCGGTCCATTCCACTAAATTCCACTTGGTATGGTGATTTCAGCTAGTATGTAATTGAATCATTAATTTTTTTCCCCCCCTAAACCCATCTTTTTTAATTACTTCACGTTTTTTTGTTGTTGAGACTTTTATTATTTTTTTTGATAGGAAATCAGAAAACTATTATAAATGAGAGAAAAATGAAAAATACAAGAAGTTCATGATGATGAACAACAAGAAATAAAAGAAACAAACAACACAACAAACAGAGGGAAGTCAAGAAACTAAGCTAAGGGAGGACAAAAACTCAGAGAGAGAAGAACAATCAGTAAAACCCCAACAACGAGACCACTCCAAAAGACTATGATGGCATAAAACCTTTAACTCATCAAACCACACAATCCACATTAAGCACCCTGGAACCAAGTTCCAAATGTCCGAATTATGCTTCCCAAGCCACTGATGCCAACAAGATAACAAACCCGCCACCGATCCTAGCATAACCCAATGAATACCAAAGGCCTGAAGCATAAAAGTCCATAGGAAATGGGTAACAGGACAATGAAGAAGAAGGTGGTCTACCGGCTCCCCATCACAGCAACACATACAACACCTATTAGCCAAAGGGCGACCCTTAAGCATTAGATTATCCAAAGTGAGAGTCCGACCATGTGCAGTTGTCCACAAAATGAAAGCCACGTGCTTAGAAATCTTTGGTTTCCTAACACCCTTCCAAGGAAACAAAGAATTCGAAGCACCCCGAATCGCATGGTAGTAAGACCGAGTACGAGTTTGGATAAGCTAAAGTAGAGAAAAAGATGCAGCCAACTCCCAATCTTCAAAAGCTCTATAAAACCTTAAATTCCACACTCTAACAGTACCCCCTTCTGGAATCCACAAAACCTCAGAGATACAAACATCCTTGACCGTTGAACACACATAGAGCTCAGGATAGAGATCTTTTAGAGTATAATCACTACTCCACCTATCATGCCAAAAGCGGATACGAGTGCCTTCACCCACTACAAAAGTCAGATGCTTAGAAAAGCTCTCCCACCCTTCATTAATGCTTCTCCATAGGCCACACCCATGAGTCCTCCTGCAAACATTAGTGCTCCACCCCCCTTGACCTTCACCATATTTAGTGGAGATAACTTGCGCTTGAGATGGGTAACTTCATGACCAAATCTCCACAGTCATTTCTCTAATAAAGCTTGATTAAAAGGCACCACACTTCTAGTCCCCAAACCGCCCATCCCAACTGGTAAACGCACCTTTTCCCAAGCCATCAAAGGATATTTGAAACTCCCCTCAGAAGACTCCCAAAGGAAATTCCTTTGAATACTTTCCAATCTAGCAGCCACAGCTTTAGGAATAGTAAATAGAGATAAAAAGTACGTTGGGAGACTAGAGAGAGTACTCTATAGTAACATGAGCCTACCACCCTTAGATAAATAGAGACGCTTCCACCCAGATAGCTTCTTCTCCATTTTCTCCAAAATAGGATTCCAAATTGAGGCTGTCTTAAAAGAAGTTCCCAAAGGCATCCCTAAATATTTCATAGGCAAATTGCCCACTCTACATTGAAAAATATTAGCTAGAGCATCTAGATTATTCACCTCCCCAACATGGACAATCTCACTTTTCCCTACATTGACCTTCAAATCCGTAAAAGCCTGGAAACAAGACAACACCAACCTTATGGACAGCAGATGTTCCCTAGAGGCATCACAAAATAAGATAGTGTCATCAGCAAATAACAGATGGGAAATACACACACCAACAGAGTTCACAGCTCCCACATGAAAACCCCGAATAAGATTACACTTCTTTGTCTTCTTCAAGAGTCTACTTAAAACTCCATTATCAAAAGAAACAAAAGTGGAGATAGTGGGTCTCCTTGTCTTAACTCACGAGAGCTTCCAAAAAAACCTTAGGGGATCCATTTACCAGGACTGAAAAACGGACAGACGAAACGCAAGCCTTAATCCACCCCCTCCATTTTAACCCAAAACCCATCCGACCCAACAAATAAAACAAGGCCTCCCAGTTCACATGGTCATAAGCTTTTTCAATGTCCAGCTTGCAAGCCACACTTGGTATTTTGCTCTTCAACCTGCTATCCAGGCATTCATTTGCAATAAGCACTGAATCCAGAATCTGCCTTCCGCTAACAAAAGAATTTTGAGTCTCAGAGATGAGTTATCCAAAACCACCCTCAACCTATTAGCCAACACCTTGGACAGTAGTTTGTACACACTACCCACCAAACTGATGGGGCGAAAGTCCTTAATGTTAATGGCATTACTCTTCTTAGGAATTAAAGTGAGGAACGAAGCATTCATAGACCGTTCAAACACAGAGTGCCGATGAAAGTTATCAAAAAAATCCATGATATCCTTTTCCACAACACTTAACATTTTTGAAAGAAAGCCATGGTGAAACCATCAAGACCAGGGGTTTTATCACCCTCCATCTCCCTTAATACTTGGATGATTTCCTCCTTTATGAACTCCTTCTCTAAGGATAACCGCTCATTCTCTTCAATACAAGCAAAATCTAACTCATCCATAGTAGGACGCCCCACCTCAGTTTCCTTATACAACCCTTGATAAAAGAGAACTATCTGAGAGCGCACATCTGATTCATCCTCGTAAAGAACACCATCCACCTCAATCCTTTAAATTTGGTGTTCTTTCAGAGCCAGCCACTACCCAACCCTTCTTTTAGTGAAGGTTGGGTAGTGGTAGGCTATGTTCTTCTTACGAGCCATGATACGACGTATTTAGTTGAGGTCTTCCCTCCCTAATACCGGGAGGGGTTTTGGAGGCTGTGCAGACTTTGAGAGGGGTCTTGCTGATTTGGGATAAGTGGCTTATAAATAAATAAATAAATAATAGATGATCTCGTTTGTACTGCACCTCGTAATTTCTTCTTGTTAAAAATAAAAAACTTATTAGCATGTAATTTTAAAAGAATTATTAGCATATGATGGGTATGGTGATAGTCTAAACAGTAAGTCATCATCTGAGATAATCAATACTTACATGAAATTTGGATGAGGCAGGTTAGTACTTCATCCAATATTGGTCTCCCCCTAGGAGAAGTGTGGGCACATAGCAAGCCCAACTCTGTGATTTTGGTAGCCTTTTCTTCAGTGCATCTATCTTTTAGCAGATTTTTGTGAACTGCATGACCTTTAATGCGTTGCTTCTCCTTTGCACACATGATCAAATCTTTTTCTCTTTTCTTAGCTCCTGTAAAGGTCACTTCTTCAACTTTCTGTCCTCCTTTTTTTTCTGTGTTTTTTTTTTAAATTTTTTTTTATGCTTCTTTTGTTGAATTCTTTTTCAATATGGGAGGCTCTATTTTTTCTTCGTTGAATCAAAAACTTTTGAGTTTTCAGTTGAGGAAGGTGGTTCTTATTTCTTATTACGGTTCTTTGAGAAAGGCCATACCTCAAAGTGCTCTGTGTTTATGGGAAAGGAGAGTGCAAACTGTTTTTTGTTCCACTTGGAGGAATTAATTTCAAAGCAATCACTTGGTCAGTATGCAAGAACGATTAGAGAGGGTGATACTGTTTTCATCCTTCAATTGGGGTCCAACGCCCATGGCACGTTTTTAATGGTTTTTGAACTTCTTCATGGTCGACGGAAGGGTAACATAGTGATACTTGAGGGAAGGTTGGGTAGTGGCTGGCGTAGCTTTGGCCTAAACCTGAGGAAAATTTAAAAACCAGCTTCTCTTACTGGGAGACTAGAGAGAGTTCTCTTTAGTAACATGAGCCTACCACCCTTAGATAAATAGAGACGCTTCCACCCAAATAGCTTCTTCTCCATTTTCTCCAAAATAAGATTCCAAATCGAGGCTGTCTTAAAAGAAGTTCCCAAAGGCATCCTTAAATATTTCATAGGCAAATTGCCCATTCTACATTGAAGAATATTAGTCAGAGCATCTAGATTATTCACCTCCCCAACAGGGACAATCTCACTTTTCCCTACATTGACCTTCAAACCCGTAAAAGCCTGGAAACGAGACAACACCAACCTTATGGACAACAGCTATTCCCTAGAGGCATTACAAAATAAGATAGTGTCATCAACAAATAACAGATGACCTCTCTCTTCCGAGGATTGTTAAGCCCCCTTACATTCCAAGAAAGTAGTTGTAGAGTCATTTAAAACTACCAACAACCCCCATATCAATCGAAGTAGCTATGTTCCTACTCCTAAAAGAGACACCATCATAATTAACAAAAGAAATAAGCCCCTTAAGCTCCCTGAGACCTTGTGACCCTGAGTTTGCAAGTCGTCTAGACACCCCATCGTCATTCACCTTGAGACATTCCTGTTCCAGAATGCGAAAAAGAGCCAAACATTGAGCTTCATGTTTCACAATAGGGAAGCCCACCATTTTACAGAAATTTTTCATCAACTTGGACACCCAATTCGAGGGTGGACCAGACTCAGTCACCTGTGTTCTCTCTACAGAATCCTGAACCAGCAAACCCTCATTGAGATCATTAGGTACCCACCGATACAGAGGTTCACAATCCAACACACAATTATCTTTCACTCCACTGCCACAACCATTATCAAACACCCCACTAGTTTCCTATGGTAGAATGTGAAGCCCAGAATCTGTCTGAAATTCCCCAACTAAATCCGTGGTATCATGATGAGGACTACACCGATCTTCTTCATGAGCTTCCCATTCCCCAAACTTAGCTTCCATCCCATCACCCAAGTCTGAGAAAGGAGAAAATCTATTAAGCACCACCCATGGCTGCCGATAAGGGATCGGCGACACCTCTTTCAGATTTGGAGGCTCAATCCCTACCATTGCCGAGCTTATCACCAGATCATCGGTGAACCCAGAGACTCAAGAACCAAAACCAAGAGTTACCTCAACACCGGGGCTCGTGGACCCAAAAAAAGCCTTACCGGAGTCGAGATTAGCTATATCGGAAGTACACCTTGACTCCGATTCTTTTTCGGTGACTGGGTCACCACAAACACTTGAGCTCGCACCCACTTGTCTCTCTAACGGAAGCGGGAACTCCATCTGCTTCTGAACATGAGACCCTAGCACTTGGGCTACAAGTTCAGATTTTAAGTTCTGACAGTGGGTTGGGTTCACCAAAATTTGGCTTTGGCGTGGCCTCCAAACTGATTTGGGCTTGGCTGTAATAAAAGGGCTAGAGGGAATAAAATTATGACCAGTGGGCTTTATAGATTGTTTTAGGCCCACTTCATTAACCTCAGACCACACTATAGCCCATCTCCCATCTAACCCACACTCCATACGCATAAAAAGATCCAAGGACAGCTCAGATTTTATCCCGTCACTTTCAATTCCCTTTATCGTTGACAAAACCTTCGCCCCGAGAAGCTCCCTCTGTCCTAGAGTACTTCGCTTGCAGGTATCACGGTTATTACGGCTGAGATCTGACAAAAGCTTCTCACCAAGTTGCTCTCTCTGTCCAAGGATACTTTTCTTGCAGGTATTATGACTGAAATTTGACAAAATCTTCACCCCAACCAATGTAGATTTATTCTTTCCTTCAACTCCTCCGCCACTGGTGTTTTTCTGTTTCCCCTCCACCACCGACGCATAGGATATTGATGCATCTCTTTTGGGAATACCTGTGGATGCTTTGCCTTCATTTTTAGCACCGCCGTGGTTATGAGGTCTGTCAACTACCACCGCCACCTCAGCCTTTGGTGCACACTGTATTCTATGAAACGATCCCTGACTAGTAAGAGAAGCTGGTTTTAAAATTTTCCTCAAGTTTAGGCCAAAGCCGTGCCAGCCACTACCCAACCTTCCCTCAGGTATCACTATGTTACCCTTTCGTCGACCATGAACAAGTTCAGAAACCGTTAAAAACGTGCCATGGGCGTTGGACCCCAATTGAAGGATGAAAACAGCATCACCCTCTCTAATTGTTCTTGCATAATGACCAGGTGATTGCTTTGAAATTAATTCCTCCAAGTGGAACAAAAAACGGTTTGCACTCTCCTTCCCCATAAACACAGAGCGCTTTGAGCGCTTTGAGGTATGGCCTCTCAAAGAACTGTAATAAGAAATAAGAACCACCTTCCTCAACTGAAAACTCAAAAGTTTTTGATTCAACGAAGAAAAAAAACAGAGCCTCATATTGAAAAAGAATTCAACAAAAGAAGCATTTAAAAAAAAAAAAAAAACACAGAAAAAAACAGGAGGATAGAAAGTTGAAGAAGTGACCTTTACAGGAGCTAAGAAAAGAGAAAAAGATTTGATCATGTGTGCAAAGGAGAAGCAACGCATTAAAGGTCATGTAGTTCACAAAAATATGCTAAAAGATGGATGCACTGAAGAAAAGGCTACCAAAATCACAGAGTTGGGCTTGCTATGTGCCCACGCTTCTCTTAGGGGGAGACCAATATTGGATGAAGTACTAACCTGCCTTGACCAAATTTCATGTAAGTATTGATTATCTCAGATGATGACTTACTGTTTAGACTATCACCATACCCATCATATGCTAATAATTCTTTTAAAATTACATGTTAATAAGTTTTTTATTTTTAACAACAGGAAATTATGAGGTGCAGTACAAACGAGGTCATCTGTTATTTATTTATAAGCCACTTATCCCAAATCAACAAGACCCCTCTCAAAGTCTGCACAGCCTCCAAAACCCAAGAAGAACATAGCCTGCCACTACCCAACCTTCACCGAGGGAAGGGTTAGGTAGCGGCTGGCTTTGAAAGAACACCAAATTAAAAGGATTGAGGTGGATGGTGTTCTTTATGAGGATGAATCAGATGTGCGCTCTCAGATAGTTCTCTTTTATCAAGGGTTGTATAAGGAAACTGAGGTGGGGCGTCCTACTATGGATGGGTTAGATTTTGCTTGTATTGAAGAGAATGAGCGGTTATCCTTAGAGAAGGAGTTCACGAAGGAGGAAGTCATCTAGGTATTAAGGGAGATGGAGGGTGATAAAGCCCCTGGTCTTGATGGTTTCACTATGACTTTCTTTCAAAAATGTTGGAGTGTTGTGGAAAAGGATATCATGGATTTTTTTGATAACTTTCATCGGCACTTTGTGTTTGAACGGTCTATGAATGCTTCGTTCCTCACTTTAATTCCTAAGAAGAGTAATGCCATTAACATTAAGGACTTTCACCCCATCAATTTGGTGGGTAGTGTGTACAAGCTACTGTCAAGGTGTTGACTAATAGGTTGAGGGTGGTTTTGGATAACTCATCTCTGAGACTCAAAATTCTTTTGTTGGCGGAAGGCAAATTCTGGATTCAGTGCTTATTGCAAATGAATGCCTGGATAGCAGGTTGAAGAGCAGAATACTAGGTGTGGCTTGCAAGCTGGACATTGAAAAAGCTTATGACCATGTGAACTGGGAGGCCTTGTTTTATTTGTTGGGCCGGATGGGTTTTGGGTTAAAATGGAGGGGGTGGATTAAGGCTTGCGTTTCATCTGTCCGTTTTTCAGTCCTGGTAAATGGATCCCCTAAGGTTTTTTTGGAAGCTCTTGTGGGTTGAGACAAGAGGACCTACTATCTAGATTTTGATGGTGTTTTCTTCAAAGCACTCATTTTTTAGCAGTTTATGTAAACTACAAGTCTTTTGGTGTATAGCTTCTCCCTTACACACATGATCAAGTCTCATATTTTTTTCTTAGCTCCCATAATGTTCACATCTTCAACTTTCATGATAAGTTGCAAAATCAGGATGCCCAAGCTGTACATCTGATTTTGTGCTTGCATTCACTGCAAATTTTATTGTAAAATTATAAAAAGTCCACATGTGGAGATTATAAGAAGTCCACATGTCTTGGGATCTCCGCATGTGAACTCCTTATAATTTTACAATAAAATTTGCAGTGAATGCAAGCACAAAAGAGGATGTATACAGCTTGGGCGTCCTAATTTTACAACTTATTATGAAAGTTGAAGATGTGAACGTTATAGGAGCTAAGAAATGGAAACAAGACTTGATCACAAGTGCAAAGGAGAAGATACACACCAAAAGACATGCAATTCACAAAAATTGCTAAAAAATGGGTGCATTGAAGAAAACTCCATCAAAATCACAAACTTAAGCTTGCATTGTCCCGAAAGGTCCAAAACTCATCCTGGGGGGCGACTAATAATGGATATAGTACTGACTTCTCTCAACCAACTTTCATGTAAGCAATGATTATCTTTTATTGGCTTAGAGATGCGATGACTTACTATCTTTACCATCACCATACTAATTATTCAATTCAGTTTATATGCTAATAATTATTTTCTTGTTTTTCCTTAAAAATTGCATGATAATAAGTTTTTTGTTTGTAGCTACAGGAAATTACAAGAGGCAGTATAAACAAAGTCTTCTTTTTCCACGACATTGGATCACTTCGTGTGTGCTATTTTTTTACACAATTTCTCTTAAGTACCAAATGTAAATGGGCGCAAGAAAGCACCATTTTTTTTTCCCGTTATTATTTACAAAATATTGATTCCTTTCATATGTTACTACAAAACAAACTAGTAGCTCTTTTTGGTATCACAAAAGTCACATTTTTTTACTAAAACTAACAACTGGGCACCATTTGGACTTCCCATTTTGCTTCAATAAACAGTTGACCAAGTGGCTGGCTCTTCAATAGCCACACCACCAGTTGGAGGTAGTCTGATTATTTTATCAGAATTTGATTGCTCAGCAACATCAATTTTTGGGTTCAAACAATTCTTCTCCTTTGTCTGATGTGGGTTTTGGTACATATGATTTTGTGGTTCCTAGACTGATTTGGGATGACTCTTTGCTTCGGATAGGGTGGGGAGGCCTTCAATTCTTTGGATATTACACCTTTGGCTCTGTGTGACCCTAATGGTGATCTCGACCCCATCATAGTGGAAAATGAATTAGATGGGTCTTCTAAGGAGGAGGAACTGGAGCCTTCGGAATGGGTGAGAAAGATGATTAAAGGTTTTGGTACTTATCAAATAAAATTTGATGAATCTTCTTTTCCATTTGCTTCAAATACACCTTCACTGCCTTCTAACTCTCCATCCTTATCTCCTCATAAATTTTGGTTAAGTTCTACATTTTTCTTTCACCCTTGTACTGCTCCCTCCATTCTTGAACCACCTCCAAATACTACTCCAAATTCTATTCCTTTATCTTCCTTTCCCTCTCTTCATCTTGCAGTCACTTCCTAAGAATCCCACAAGTATATATGCAAAACAAACAATACCCAGTAAACAGGGCATCTACAGTTCTACACAAACAGACCGCCAAAAACCCAAGAAAAGAAAAAGATACCCAAGATTACCAATTCCCAATTTTACCAATACCCAAGATTACCATCTACAGTTCTACATATACTATGCATGAGCATGAGAGTACAAATTTTCTTTACATTAAATTTTTTTTTTTTTCACCAAGTGCTGTTATGTGATGCCTAACTAAAAACAAAATTATTTGGACTGTTATTCAGCCAAAAAAAAAAAAAAACCAATTGAGATTAGAGATTACCAAAATCTTGAAATCTCTTTTGTCTTTTGAATTAAAGAGTTCCTGGCATTAAGAAGTAAAAATAAGGGAAATCAAATCAAAGCAATAAATGAAATGAAATCAATAAATGCATAGCAAAATTTGATTTCTTACACTTTGGTTGGTTGTAGTTAGAGAAAGGAAAAGAGAAAGGGCGGGTCAAGGGATTCTTGAGACCAAAGAAAAAGGGAGAGATTTGGGTAGACTAGGCCATTTACTAGTGGGTTTACTTCGCAATGGCTGTTTGGAGCCCAAAATTGGAAAATTAAGTTGGGCTTGACTTTGTGAGTTATACACTTATACATTGCCTCAACAAAAGCACTTGAGGCCTAAAGCATAAGAACTAGGCAGTTGCTCTCACTTGAGTCTCTAGCCATAGCAAAATTGCACTAGGTTGAACTAAGGTTCGTCCTCTTGTTGTTATTGTCGATTTATAAAAAAATAAAAAATAAAAAATAAAAACCATTCATTAAAAGTAAATTTATCATATGGTTTAGTTTAAATTTTACAAATCTAAATATATACAAGCTACCATGACATTTAAAATTTTAAATGTCAATGTAATTTATACTGTTAGATCTAAAAAATAGAATTTTAACCATAAAATAAAGAACACTTGAAAATGGAGAGGATGTTTCTAAAACATCAAAGGTTCAAATAAATTTTCCCATTGTTTCTGTTAAATTGTAAAATTAAATTAAAAATTAAAAATTTTTTTTTTGAGGGGATGTTATTATTGTTACTTTTTTTTTTGTTTGTTTGAGAAACCGTTATTGTTACCATTTAGTCTTACTACCAATCTTTCTTTTTGGCTTGGTTACATTAATAATCCCTAGAGGATTATAGCATTCAAATCGCTAAGCTAAAGCATATGCAAATCACTGGTTAACTAGACATAATGTGAGGAGCAGACTATTGTTAACGAGAAAAGTTTATGTTAATATTTTTAATTAGCTAAAATGCAAAATTCATCTTCTATGTTTCATCATATTTTATTTCAATCTTTTAACTTTGCTCTTGTTTTCAGTCCTCTAAGTTATAAAAATGTTCAATTAAAGCCTTAGTTAGTCTTCCCTTAAACTGTCCGTTCACTCCTCTTAAAATTGCATTCATTTTGTTCTATTAACAATATTTAATTAATAACCTTATTATTTTATTATTTCTTTTGATAAAGAAGATAGAATTTAATAAATAAAAGTAAGAAAAAAGATTGAAAAAAGCGGCCTGGACCCAACACTGCATCCAGCCAACAAAAATTGAAACCATGACACAGTGATTATACCAAAAAAACAGAACAGACCGTAGGGAATTAACCCGAAATTCTCAACCTGTGAGAAACAAAAAAAAAAAAAAAAAAAAATAGAGAAAACACACGCCAAAGACAATATTTACGTGGTTCGGCAATTTGCTTACGTTCACGGAGTTGCAGGGATTTCACTATTATTAGGGAAAAATACAAAGTGCGGCAATATAATGTTTCAGTCTCTCAAGAATGACAACAACAACAAACTCTAATCATAGACTGAGTCTCAGAAAATCTCCCATTAAAAACCACATAACATTATTCGGGTCGGGTTGGGTTGGGTCGTTAATCGAATCAAATATAACTAGGCTCTACAAAGCCCAACACAGACAAACAAGAAGCAAAAATAAAGTGCAAACTAGGAGTTTGGCCTAATGGTTGTGATCTTCTGGTAATCTTTCAACAGTGCAGTGGCTTTGTCTAGTTTAGCCTTTAACAAACAAAGAAATAGTAAGTTGAACAACGTTGCAGAGAAAGAAAACAAAACACTCACCCCTAACCAGCACAAATCTAATTGGTATCGTGTGAAAATGATGACCATAATCTGAGAGAGAACGAACTAGGTACAGATCTGATTGGTATCATTCAATCTACCGAGATAGACATTGTAAACAAAGGCTTCCTAACTTGTGAATTGCCCTGCTTCTTCAACATCTTGAAACCAAACCAAAACCTCATCTTCCATATGATATGAAGCCAATGGTATCTTCTATTGAAAGAATTGGTGTGCTTTATAGACTCAACCTGATGGTTTCTCACCCATGAACTTAGGAAATTCTAATCTCATGCTGAATTGGTGTAGCTGGAGATGAAAGCCTCACTGGCAATGTAACTCTCCGCCCCACTGCTTCTGTCAATAGAAAGCTTTGGTACTCTTTGGGTTCAAAAGAAGCCATACGTGACAAAGTAGAAGTAAAATAGTCTTGCCTATAAACCTTGTCTTGAATTTACAAAGTTTTAACTTGTTGCCTTACTTTTCTATTCCCTCACTATGTTTCTCTGTAATTGTCGCTTATAGTTACTGAATTAGATGAAATAAGGAAAGAAGTATTGCTACTTAGGGCTAATATCAAGCAAGCTGAGAAAGAATTGCACACCATAAAGAAAGATATATAATCTCTACAGAAGCGATTAACAGTTACAGGACACAGTAAGGATGAAATGTACAAATGCATTCTTCAACTGAGGAAACTGCATGATCAGGAGGTATGGTAATTTTCATCTGGTTTCTAATTCTATATTTGTTGCCTCTTCTTACCATTTGTGTCAAACATACTGTATATATGACTCTTCCTGTAAGAGGCACATGGAGAGTCCTTTCATAATAAGTTATAATTTCATGCTGTTTAAGGTGCACGGTTGCCAGCTGAGAGTAATGTACAATTGTCCAATAGACTGCTTTAAATCTATTATAATCAACTACACACACACACACAGAGTATTTACTAAATGTGTAAGACATACAGAAATGCCTAACCATGTATGTCACACAAGTTTGCACAATTTTTGGAGTTGGCTATGGATCCTCAATAGACTAGGTAGACCACATGTATTATTTTCCTCTATTCAATTCTATTTGAAGTCATATACTTTGTTACTTCCTAGATTGGCAAGTCATTTATTACTACTTCTATCAGTGTAATGTTAGCTTTGGTCGTCGTCTACATTTTTTCACTCCTTTAATATGAATCAACTCACTATTTCTCATTGGTGCATTAATTGCTATCCTTTGAACAAGTCACACATGTTCTATGATTTTTATTTTTTATTTTGTCATTTAACTTTTTAGCTGTAATTGTAACTTCTAGTTTCTAGTTTGCATAAGATGTCATTTTTTCTTCAATGATTTTTCTCCATGGATAAACCAAATCTTCTCCTTTTTTCCACACATACGCTAATGTAACTTTTGAAGACCGTTAAGTGTCATGCATAACCATTTGTGAAACCACCTTAGTTATTTATTCTGTATGATTCACAGCCTTGCTGCAAAATTCTCCACCTTTTGTCAAGTCATTTAATCTTATATTTGTTCTGTGAAAGCATTGCCTTACTTAATATTGACAAAAATTGGTAGAAAAAAGATGCCTCAAGGATCCTAGGCAATAAGAAAAATGTAACTAGCTCGTCACCTTGACACGTGTATTTGTTTACACGAGCCTTTAAGTTTTGGGATAGGGTTGTTGACTTATATGGAGCAACACTACGAGGCACTCTGCCAGGAAGAATGTTTAGGCAAAAAATTAACAAAATTGGGTTCTCATGCTGTCAAACCTTGTAGTTTCCGAAAATTTTAAATGGTATTTCAGAAAAGTACGAACAATTTAAGCTAATGAAAAGTCAATAGTTCATAATCTTCTTATCAGCTTAACATTTCAATATGTAGAAATCTAGTTAGATCATTAGTTTGTGGAATTGAACCTTCAAGTAGGCCTGGGAGTTTTAGAAAACAAGGCTTGAACACATGAGATCCTATTGGACTATGCCTTCACCTGATTCAGACACGAGGTTACTGTATTGTTTTTACAATTAAATAAGCGAATATTTTGTACCATCCAAATGTGCTCTCTTAAGGAGTCAAGCTGTCTTTATGTGCTCTCTGATATATTGTGTAGTTGCTTTATCATAATTTCAGAGTTCCTGCTATTATCAATGCCGATCACTCTTAAAGAATGCCAGAAAACTAGCTCAAAAGAAAGATGTAGCAGCCCTTGGGGAATTGTCTTGTGGACAGGTATTGTCAAAATCCTTCCTCCATTTTTATTATTGCATTGCTTTGACCCTGTCTATATTATTATTAATGTTATTAAATTCTTTCTTGATTAGGTTGATAGATTTATGTCCCAATGGAACAACAGTAAAGCTTTTAGAGATGAATATGACTATATGATAAAAGAACTTTGACATCGCTTGACTGCTGACAGTAGTGAGGATGGATGAATGAGAAACTCTGGTGACAAATCACTCATTTCAGTGACTCTGGCAAAGCATCAAACCAGAGACAATGAGTGACAGAAAATTGAAATTACATTTGAAAGATGCCAAAGAGCTACTAATTCCCTCTCTTGAACAAAAACCTGTATGCCATTTTCATATACATTTTTAGTTGGGATGAGTGTTTTACTTATCCTAATTGCTATCATTGAGTGTTTACACAAGTCTTCACCACTATGCTATTTTGTTCATAGCTCATTTCAAGCACAGACATCAAGTTGAACATTATATCCTTTTGTGTGTAGCATATATATCTATATCTTCCTTTTTGGGAGTGTAGTTTAACTAAGTCGAGTTATGAATTTTTTTCCCCTTTTTAAGTACCTTTAGTTTATGGAGTAGATGCTTACGATGTTAGAATCTTGGAAAGGGAACATTTGAAAATGATGAAAAGAACATTAACATTTTATGACAAAATGCTTAGATGAAATCCAGAAGTGCCTTCACATGCCTTAAATTCATAATACGCAGTGAATTAACTACTTCTAACTTCATCTCCATATTTGTGTAGCATTCCCTGCATCCACCAATGTTCTAATATGAATTTTGAACAAACTCATAAAACCTCTACATTTTCTCTTTTAAGTTCCGGGAAACATCATATTGTATCAACAGGGCAAGGGTGAATGACAGTTTAGAAAATATTAATGTCTTCAAATTTATAGTCCTCAATCAATGAACACTAATGAGGGGGAGGCATGAATCTACAACTGTTCTAAAGCTGTGTGAAAACAATTTTCACATAGTTGAGAAAATATGTGCATCAGACCAGCAATGAGTTTTGATAAGCATGCATGGAACTAATAGAAAAACATATGACAATGTCAGCATGGGATCCTGGGAGGGTGGTCAAGCACAAGTGAAATCAATAAATGAAAAATAGCCGGAAGGTCTTTTCTACTTTGAATGTGACATTTGGTTTGTAAGAGTAAAACATAAACAGGCCGAAATTTGTTGACTCGACCTGAATTCGCCCATTTTGATCCAGCCTGAACTTTATTTTTTTGGGCCAAATAAAAAATGGGTCAACTCATGGTCTGCCTGTTTTTTGTGGGCCAACCCGACTCAACCGGACCTGATTACTATACGACCCGGCCCTTTTTTTCAAACTTTTTTTCTCCTAAAATATTTAGTACATGCTCAGGTGCTAGGTGCATAGATATAAAAGTACAAAGCACTGCACTGACATTGCTTAGCTATTTAGTAGCCACCAGTGCCAGTGCCAGTGCCAGTGGCCATCCCTCATTTATTGAAAAAAAAGAGTTAGTTAAAAGAAAAAAAATACAAAAGGCGAAAGCATCTACAACTACACGTCTACACTGCTAAATGTCTAACACTAAGTTAAATATTAAGACTAAGTTACTAACACTAAGTCTAACTAGCACAAAATAAAACTAAAGTAAAAGAAAAAGTCCAAAAGTTCAAAATTCCATATCATTAGTGAACTTTGAATCTGAAATGTGTAAACTTAAAATATATACTTTTTGCGCTCCTTAGAATCTATCTCTCTTTCGAGTTGTAAATTTGTAATTATAAGCATTTTGGCTATGAATTATTAACATGGAGGATTTTGTTATCATGACTGTAAAGAATTTTAGTCATGCTCGAAACTATCAAAATTAGAAGGATATGGAAAGTTTTATATATTTTTTTGGTTTGTTTGGTTTTTTCCCCCTTCATATGTATAATAGTAACACAAATAGTCTAATAATAATAGGTGCCCACTTAGTGAAAAAAAAAGGGTATTATGCGCAATTCGTTTCCTTGATTGATGTGATTCATTCTCTCTAAAAATTTGGCATTTTTTTTTTTTTTTTGTTCAAAAAAAAATTTCATGCGAAAATACGGGTTGGCCTGACCCAATTCGCCCACAACCCGATTGCCTCGACCCATTTTCAACCCATTTAAAATGACCCATTTTAACTCGACCTATTTTGGCCTACAATCTGATTGACTCAACCTAAACCCAACCAAACCATTTGCCATGTCTACATAATCGTCTTGAGGAGTCTTGTAAGGGTTTCATATGACAATTTGAGGTCAATGCTTACATGCCAAAATTATTGTGCATAATGGATCCTGGAGTTGTGGATCAAGCAGCATAGGTTTTGGAGCTTTCTATGTTTAGTGTGTGGGCAGTGTGGCCTAGGTTACATTTTTTCAGGGTCATTAGGTCAAGATTAAGTCTTACACTCTACTATTTTTTTTTTTTTTAGAAATGTCTTACACTTTGCTTTGTTCCAATACTACAATTAGTCAAATAGATTGGGGGATAAATTGCACAATAATATTAAATAGAAAGTTAGGAACAAGTTTCTCTCCAAATTAGTTTGGAGAGAAACTCTTCAAACTTCTCCTATATCTCTTTTTTATGTGTGAATTTTGAAAATTTAACCGTTGAATTTCATGTTCTTTATATTCTTAACATGCATATCAAATTTCGTTTAAATTGGATGTTATTTATTATTTGATCATTAAACTTATTTTTTTTAACAATTTAGATCACAAAAAATTTTAACATTTGTTTGATGGCATAGCAATTAATCTTTGATCTTCTAGAAATTTTGCAAGTATGAAGGATATGATAATAACATTTAATCTAACAGTTAGATTTTCAAAATTTACACTTGATTTTAAAAAAAAAAATGAAGAGTTTGAAGGGTTTTTCTCCAAACTAATTTGGAGAGATTTTTTTTAGTTTAGAGAGTTCCCTAGTTTCACTAAAGTACAAGACGATGCATGTACAATTTTGAGTTCTGAGTTAATTACAAGTCTGGGTTATAGTCTAGTGTGTGCTTGTGCAAACCAAATTAGTAGTCCTTTGTTTAATGAACCATGGGAAAAGGTGCCACGTATTCATCTTTGACATCAAGCTAACACATTTTCTTATGTGACAGCTCTCTATTGGTAAATTTGTAACTAACCAATTAAAATTATCATCTACTTTATTGGAGCCTATATTAGAACCAAGATGTTTATTGGAGCCTATTCTACTGTGAAAATGATCATCTACTAACCAATAAAGTAGATGATCAATTTGATTATTTAGTTACAAATCTACTAAGTGTATTATTGGAACCTATACTACTGTGAAAATTATCACATACTATTGTGAAAATGATTATCAACTTTATTGGAGCATATACTAGAACCAAGATGTTTATTGGAGCCTATACTATTGTGAAAATGATCAACTAACCAACAAGATAGATGATCATTTTGATTGGTTAGTTTCAAATTTACTTGGTGTATTATTGGAGCCTACACTATTGTGAAAATTATCACACACTACTGTGAAAATGATCGACTACTTATTAGAGCCTATACTAGAATCAAGATGTTTATTGGAGCCTATACTACTGTGAAAATGATCTTCTACTAACAAATAAAATAGATGATTATTTTGATTAGTTATTTACAAATTTATTCAGTGTATTATTGTCCAAAGGACTGGATTTCTTACCTCTCAATTTTTTTTTTTTTTTTTTTGAACATGGACAAAGTTTTATTATTTGGTATTATTATGCGATTGATTCAACGAGTTTGTTACCTTTGATATCTGGCGTTGAATGTTCGGGAGTAGTTGTTGGTATGTTTTTACCATTTTGCATAGCTGAACCAAAGTCACCTTGCTTCACTTTTCTTTCTTGAACACAAGAATAAAGTTTAGGAAAAATAATTTTTTGCATATATTTATGAAAGATAACAATTGCTTCTATCATTAATATATGGCTGTGCTTTCTATGGTTCTAATTTAGAATATCAAGAAAAGTATTTTCTAGTTTGAGGTCCTATAAATGAACTAGGAATTCCCTTTCAAAAAAAAGAAAAGAAAAAAAAGAAAAAAAGAATTGGGAATTAGAGTTATGCATGAAAAAAATCGCTGATGCAATTTCCTTGAGAATGTCCTAATTGTCTTGCCAAAATAGTCCTATGGAACATGAAAAGGAAAGCGTATATTAATTAATGAGAACTATGCACGATAATGTTAAAACCTCAAATGCAATGAGTAAAATCTACATTTTTCAATCGGTCCAATTTTTTTTCTTTTTTGGATTTTTATCTTTTTTTTTTTGGTGTGTGAGGAGGGGTGGGTTTCATTAGAGTTCCATTGCATTTGAGGTTTTAACATTATCATGTGTAGTTCTCATTAATTGATATATGCTTCCTTTTCATCTTCCATAGGACTATGTTGGCAAGACACTCTGGACATTCTCAAGGAAACAATATCAACAATTTTTTTCATGCATAACTCTAATCTCCAATTCATTTATGGAGACCTCAAACCAGAAAATATTTTACTTGATGGGGTAAGTTAGAACCACAAGAAGTACAGCCATATAGTAATGGTAGAAGCAATTCTTTCACAAGATTACTTATGTTATAAATATTTTTAGTTTCTTTTAAAAAAAATAATTTTGAAGTTTATGTAGAAAAGTGAAGTTAGGTGACTTTGGTTCAGCTATGCAAAATGGTAAAAACATACCAACAACTACTCCCGAACATTCAACGCCAGAGATCAAAGGTAACAAACTCGTTGAATCAATTGCATAATAATACCAAATAATAAAACTAACTTTGTCTGTGTTCAAAAAAAAAATTTGAGAGGTAAGAAATCCAATCCTTTGGACAATAATACACTGAGTAAATTTGTAAATAACCAATTAAAATGATCATCTACTTTATTTGTTAGTAGATGATCATTTTCACAGTAGTATAGACTCCAATAAACATCTTGATTCTAGTATAGGCTCTAATAAAGTAGATGATCATTTTCATAGTAGTGTGTGATAATTTTCACAGTAGTATAGGCTCCAATAATACACCAAGTAAATTTGTAACTAACCAATCAAAATGATCATCTATTTTGTTGGTTAGTTGATCATTTTCACAATAGTATAGGCTCTAATAAACATTCCAACTACTCCTATACATTCAAAACCAAAGATCAAAGGTAATAAACTCGCCGAATCAACAGCATAATAATACCAAATAATAGAACTAATTTTGTCCGTATTGAATTTTTTTTTTTTTTTTTTTTTTTTAACAAGATAAGAAATCCAATCCTTAAAAGAAACACTACAAAATGAAGATGATAAGTTTTGACAATAATACACTGAGTAAATTTGTAACTAACTAATCAAAATGATCATCTACTTTATTGGAGCCTATACTAGAACCAAGAAGTAGTACTATACATAAGAGCAATTTGATACCTTCATTTTCATAGCGATCTTGGCTTCTTAGATCATGGAACCATAGAGGTAAATGATTATACATACATAAATATATGTGTGTGTGTATATATATATATATATATATACACACACAAACAAACACAAACATGTATGGTGATGTACATTTTTCCTTATTAGTAGAAAACAATAGTAACAAGTAATATTATTCCAATAGTGAAATTTGTATTTTACATTTATTGAAATTTTAGTTCAAATGTCACAAATTATGAAGGGAATCTTGGTATGGTTGAAAATCTATATATATATATAGACATGTACACACAAAACATGCATACTGATGTACATTCTTCTAGATAAGTAAAAAACCATTAAAGTTCGTACATAGTAACTTTATTCCAAAAGTTTACCATCTGTACTCATTAATATTTAGTTGAATTTCATAGATTACGATGGAATCTCAACATGTCTTGGAATGTCCATATGTGTACTCCTTATAATTTTACAATAAAATTTGCAGTGAATGTAAGCACAAAAGAGGATTTATACAGCTTGAGTCTCTTGATTTTGCAACTTATTATGAAAGTTGAAGATGTGAATATTATAGGAGCTAAGAAAAGAAAACAAGACATGATCACATGTGTAAGGGAGAAGCTACACACCAAAAGACATGCAGTTTACAAATACTACTAAAAAATGGGTGCACTGAAGAAAAAACCATCAAAATCACAAACTTAAACTTGTAGTGTGCTTAAACTCATCCTAGGGGTGACTAAAAATGGATACAGTAACTAACCTCCCTCAACCAACTTTCATGTAAGCAATGATTATCCTTCATTGGCTTAGAGATGTGATGACTTACTATCTTTACTATCACCATACCAATCATTCAATTTAGTTTATATGCTAATAATTTTTTTTAATTACATGCTAATAAGTTTTTTGTTTGTAACTACAGGAAATTACAGGGTGTAGCATAAGCAAAGTCTTCTTTTTCCACAACATTGGACCACTTCATGTGTGCTATTCCGTTACACAATTGTTCTTAAGTGCCAAACATAAATAGGGTGCAAGAAAGCACTTTTTTTTTTTTTTGGGTTATTATGTTACAAAATATTGGATTCCATTCATTATGTTATTGCAAAACATACTAGTAGCACTTTTTGGTATCATAAAAGTCACATTTTTTACTGAAGCTGTCAACTGGGCACCATTTGGACTTCCCTTTTCATTTCAGTAAACGGTTGACCAAGCAGTTGGCTTTTCAACCGTTGCACCATCGGTTGGAGGTAGTTCAATTATTTTATAAGAATTTGAGTGCCCAGAAATGCCTCGGTAACATCAATTTTTGGGTCCAAACAATTCTTCTCCTTTGTTTGATGTGGGTTTTGGCACGAATGAGTTTGTGGTTCCTAGACTGATTTAGGATGACTCTTTGTCTTCAGATAGGGTGAGGAGGCCTTCAATTCTTTGGCTCTATGGGGCCCTAACGGTGATCTTGACCCTGTCATAGTGGAAGATGAATTAGATCTACAGAAGAGGCTCTGGAGCCTTTAGAATGGGTGAGAAAGATGATCAAAGGTTTTGGTACTTTTGTGGGATTACGTATGAGTTTAGTAATGTGTTCCAATAAAAGTTCCTACTTGCTTATCAAATAAAATATTTCATGAATCTTCTTTCCTATTTGCTTTTGTAAGTTGTGATTTACAACTATATTGTGTTGGCTTTAATTCCGTGTCAAATTTGATTGTAATTTCTTTAATCATTTTTCTCTACATGTATGTGGGTTTTTAATTGTAAGGGATGAGTGTGAAAGATTGTGAAGACTCAAGCTTCAAAGGATGAACAAGTGAATTTCGTGAGTGTTTCGTGTGAAGCTTACCTGCGAAAGAGCCAAGTGTAGAGCACGACTGGAAAATGAAGAGTCGTGCCAGGCTGGAAGTTTTTGCGAGTGTCTCACGGGTAAGGCTAACCCGCGAAGGACTCGTGAAACTCTCTCTATTTGGCAAAAAGTTGTGTTTTACTTTACCAAGTCTTTACCCACACTATATACCCTCATTACCCGCAAATTGAAAGGAGTGCTTTTTAGAGAGAAAACTCTAGAAAATACACTTGAGAGTTAGAGATTGTTATACCCACAATCATCTACACATTTTCTTGTGGTTTTCCTCAACTCCTACCTCTTCATCTCTACATCCTTGAGAGGTTGCTAGCCCAAACACTTACCACACCCATTCTGAGTGTAAAGTGAAATTTTGGTGCTGTTGGGAAGCATTGGAAGGAACCATTCATTGGCAGATGCAATCGGATTGAATTGCGGGATCCAGAAAGTTAGAGAAGACAAGGCTCCGAGAAGTCGGTTGGTAGCAGGAGCTTGGAGGGCTTAAGTACATGGGCTAGGCTAGGATTGGAGGGTCTTTTGTTATTCGTGTACTCCAACTTTATTCTCTAGTGGATCGATTTTGACTTGGAGGGTCGCAAAAAGGTTTTTTGCCGAGTTCTTCGGTTTCCTCTTCGATAACACGTCTTGGTGTTATCTTATGTTTGCATCTCTCTTTCCTACTCTTATGCTTTCTTTTTATTGTTGATAATGGATGAATATGGCTTAGGGTAGTGATAACGGTTATATGCGCTTATTTACTCTTGTTCCACACTTAATATAAGTTAGAGTAAAAGCTATCTAGCCGTAATTTTAATTTGGGGGTCTAAACAAGCTCTTGTGTTTTTGCACAAATCTGAACTTTCAATTGGTATCAGAGCGGGTACACTTATCGAATTTCATTATCCTAGTGTGATCCTAGACCCCAAGTGAGATGGATAGATCTTAATCCCTTAATGCTCCTCCATACTTTGATGAGAGTAACTATGCTTTTTGGAAAGTATGTATGCCTGCTTTTCTTTGTGCCATTGATGAGACGATGTGGGATTCTGTTGAGAATGGATATGTAAGACCCACTACAGCCAAATCCGAATGGGATAAGATTGCTCTTGCTTTGGCAAACGCCAATAGCAAAGCTATTAACGCTATTTTCTGTGGCGTTTCTATTGATGAGTTTCACAGGATTTCGCATGCGAAGACCGCCAAAGAGGCATGGACCATTCTTGAGACAACCTACGAAGGTACCAAGAAGCTTAAGGACACTAAGCTTCAAATGCTCATTATTCGGTTTGAAGAAGTAAAGATGAGTGACGATGAGTCGTTCGATTCTTTTTATGGGAGACTCAATGAGATAGTGATTGCCAAGCTCAATCTTGGGGAGAAGACTAAAGATGCCAAGGTGGTGAGGAAGATCTTGAGATCCTTACTCGAAAGTTTCAGGGTTAAGGTCACAACCATAGAGGAGAGTAAAGATTTGGATGAAATAAAGATTCAAGAACTCATTGGATCTCTCCAAACTTATGAGCTCGGACTCCCTTCTCACAAATCCAGCAAATCACTTGCTCTTAAAACTATAAATGAGAGAATGAGTGATTCCTCCGACGAAGAGAATGTAGAAAAGGAGGTGGCGTTTCTTGCAAAGAACTTCTGAGAATTTCTCAAGATGAAAAACAATGGGAAGTCATTTGGCAAAGGAAAATTCTCATCCTCAAAAAATGACAAGAAGGAGTTCAAGAAGAAGGATGGGAAAGACTCGTCATCAACTCAAGAAATCATGTGCTATGAATATAATGGGCACGAACTTCTCAAGAAAGAATGTCCAAACTATTTGAGAGGAAAGGGGAAAGTGTTTACTACCACCCTTAGTGATTCAAAAAGCTCAAATTCCAACGCGAAAGGAGAATGTGATAGTGAGGGAAACTATTCAGCTTTCATGGCAATTACGACAATTGACTCCAGAGATGAGTTGAGCGACTTGTTTGATGAGCTTGGTGTACATTCCAAATGTGAAGAAGTTGAAGATTTGGAAGATGAGGATATGTGCCTCAACGAAGGTGAGAAGAACCTTCAAGAAGTGTATGATGCATTGCCTGAAGATTGTGGCAAATATGCCAAGGTTGCAAAGAACACAGTTAAGGAGATGAAGAAAATTGAAGAAGAGTATAAATACACACTTGCAACTTAAGGAGGCAAAGTGTGAAGTTGAAGGGCTAAAGGAAGAATTGGTGAATGCCTACTCAAAAATCAAGTTCCTTGAACTTGAAATCATTCAAGCAAATGTCAAAGTAGAGCACATTTCCACCAAGAAACTTGAGAGCATGCTCTCTTCTCAAAAACCTTCAAATGACAAGGCTGGTCTAAGCTATACCGGTGAAGGAAACTCAAGCAGCGAACCCAAAATGGAAGTGAGGTTCGTATCGGCCAAAAATGTAGAGAAATCTAAAGTGGAAAAGCCCGAGATTGAGACCCTATTGTTGCAAAGAGAACCATTGGTGCAAAACCAAAGGAAAAAGGGAAGCCATTACCCAAAAGTCAAAGGGGACCCCAAGTGAAGCATTTTTGTCATTATTGTGGCATACGAGGGCACACAAGGCCAACTTGCTTCAAGCTTCAGGCACTTAAGAGGGCTGATTCTTTGTGTGGCCAAGACAACTCAAGAAGAATGCCAAAGGGAATTCAAGCTAAATGAGAAAATGAGGGATAACTCATTGGAGATGTTATGGAAATGTTAAAGAACATTTCATCATGCCTTGCTAGCTTCACCCCGAGGTTTGAGAGTTATGTTGGTCGTACCCCTCCATCTAGGGATCTCACCCAAAACACTCGTACAGTGTGGGTGAAGAATGATACTCATGCATAATCACTCACTATGCCCATGCATTAATACTTTCAACGTATTAGGGTTATAGTTTTATGCATCATGACATATGCAATCTTCTTGTGTCATTGCTTCCGTTTTAAGCATGTTTCTTTTTCAAGTCATTGTGTGTTGTTTTTGTTGATCTTACTTTGTTTGTTTTGTTTTTGAGTGTGTTGAAAAATTTAAGAACCCATAAAAAGTGAAAAATCTCAAAAAGTTTGATCGCTTGTGTTGTATATATCTCATATGAGTTTAGCTTAGTACCTCCGTACTAATGGCGTAGTGCATTTACGAGCTTAATTTGTTATGTATGCACATTTTCTAAGTGTGAGCAACATTTAGAGATCTACGTTTGATTGTTGTAAATAGATCTTTAAGCTTGTCATGACTGATTGGTCAAAAGTCTTGCTTGCTCTTGATACATGAGTAGACTTATGCCTATATATCTCCTCACATTTTCTTTTTCTTTTTCAAAAGAGCTCTTCAAATGTCAATCTCCGAAAAGAGAAAGAGCTGAAAAAGTCTTGCTTTGAAAACTAGTTTGACTAGGAAAATGTGAAGCAAATATGTATTAAAATGTATGGTGCCAAAGCCAAAGGCTTATTTGTTAAAAATACATCAAAAAGTTCATGGCATCTTTTCTCAAGAATTTGAGTTGTATTTGATCAAAAGTATGAAAAATAGAAATCAAATGAAAAGCTTTCAATCAATTGTAAACACATTGGTGAGGGGTCATATATGTTCACTTCTACAAGTGAGATAGGTCACTTGACTTTGTACTAGTTGTGTATGACTTGATTAAATTGATCATTGAAGCTTCATACTAGACTATGGACTAGTTCATACTTGATCCACACACATAACACACAAGTCTAATGCACAATGAATGCTTATTCCATTTGTGTGATTGTACGAGTTCAAATGTAATGTGTATACTCAATTGCTTGTTGATCAAACCCAAAAAGATTTTTTGAGTATTTTTATATGTTTTTGAAAGTGTTTTTATGTATTTTGTGTGTTTAGAGTTTTGTCCAATCAATTTTTTTCATTTTTGTTGAAAAACTCTTTCAGAGGCATTTTCGCGAGTAAGTCGCAACTAAGAACCTACCCGCGAAAATGAGGAAGCCAATTTCAGTATTTCCTGAAATTCAGATAAAGAGTTTCGCGACTCCTTCGCGAGTAAAAGCTACCCTCAAAATCTGTCAAAGTGCTTCAGTGGCCATTTCACAAGTAACTTCGCGAGAAGCTTACCCATGAAATGAGCGGTTTTGCAGTTTTTAAAGCCAAACAATGACAGTTTTTCAAAAACTCTCCATTTGCCTCCTCCGTGCCTCTCTCAATCCAAAACACATTTTCTCTCAATATCTCACCCAAAACTCAAGATCAATCCCTCTTAAGACTCATCTAAGGTACGTTTTAACACTTTTTCACTCTTATTTCCTTAGATTAAGTCTTAGATTATAGGATTTCTAGGGTTAGGTTCTTTTTGAAAGGGTTGGAAAAAACTTGTCTTTCTTTCAAATCTTAACATGTATTTAGGTAAGATTTCAACATGTTCATGCATTGTTTCACATGTTAGTGATTTGCATGCACTCTAAGTGTTTGATGAAATGCCAAAATGGCATTTTCTCGTTGTTTTGGACTCCGATGAGTACCAAATTTTGGGGATTACTATGTTTTTACAATCTTAACAAGTTTTAAACATTGGTTGTGTGTTTCACACACTTTGCCCCATAGGTGTTTTGTCATGCATTGCACATGCACACACTTGATCACTCGACATGTTTTGCATTTTACTCATGCTAGATAAGTCTTGTTACATGTTTAGCACTTAAAATATGATCTTGTGACTTTGTTTGTTTGTTTTTATGTTCTTTTTAGGACCTTTGTTCGTTTTTATGAACTAACTTGTATCTAATCAAGTTTATTTCCTTGTTAGTATTTGTCTTTGTTTCTTTGTGTTTGTGCTTGTTTTGCAGATGTCTTCTATTAAGAAATTGATAATGCATTAAAATGTATACTTGTTATATATTTATGTGGGCGTTATCTCCTTATTACTATGTTTAATTTGTATAATTGAGCCATGATTTGCATTAGTCTCTATTATTTATCTTTACATAATTTCTTGAATAAGATGTTATTTATTGCGTGAAATTTTCTACTTTCAGGAAATCATGTGAAAAAGATGAGTTTACAAGAGTCTGTGAGAGAATGGAGGCCAAACTAGAATTAAAGAGGAGCTAAAAGGCCATGCTTAAATGTCTAAGGAGGTGCAGCTGGAGTGCTTGGATCGTCTCCCATGTTTGGAAGCTTCAAATAAGGAAAGAAATCAAAGAGGCAGAATCTGAAAAGGAAAAATCTGATTTGAGCACTGATTAGTACTTTGGGTGTATCTCTCTCCTCAAAAATCCAATTGACATCAAGCTAGATGTGTTGGAACTATGACTTAAATATCTACAACTTTCTAGTTTTGAGTTTTTCGAAATTCTTAATATTTGAAGGCCGAAATTAACTCACAAGTTACTACTGTAACATTGGACGAAAATGAAAATAGTAAAAGTTTTATTTTCTTTGGACACTTGGACATTAGGGTTTTGAAGGGAGGCTGTGTAGAATGAATTTTGGAGAGAAAAACCTTGTATTTTCCTTTCTCTGATGGCAGCCTAAACTCTTTGCTAGGGCTAGGGGTTATGTTTCTTCTATACGGTATGAATATTCAATATGATTTTTTCTAGAATTTTATCAACAATATATTTGATTGTTCAATTAGATTTCTTTTGATGTATTGGTTCTTCCATGCTTTCAATAAGTTCAATCATGTTTTTCTTATTATTTAGATGAATTTCTAATAGTTTCAAATAGAAATCAGGTTTTAAAGTGAATGAGTTTTTCTGAAAACTTTTCTAACCACATTATTAATCTAAGTTATCATGTGTTCTTGAATTGTCTCAGTTCAACCGAATTATAAGTATTTAATTGTATAAGAATAATCAATTATGAAATATATAATTTCTTAGATCACAAAGAATTTCATATCGATATAGGGAAACACCCCGATACCCTAGTATTTACATTATTGAATTTAATCAGTTATCATTGTTATTCTTGTTTACAATTACCAGGAATAAATTATTCTTCATCTTCACCAAAAGTTTTTTTTTTTAATTACATTGTCTTTGAATTTACTCCACTCCTTGTGGTTCGACCTCGGTACTCCGAGAATTATATTACTACGATCTCCTGTACTTGGGAGTGAGCAAGCACAAATCGGTTGCAAAGAAGTCTTCAAAGCGTCCCTGTACCTCCTTGGATTCGTTCCGAAACGATGATGCTGTAACGGCCTTTAATGATCACTACAAAAGGGCCCCAATCATCTTAGAGAGGAATTTGGACTTAGAGTCCTTAGAGGGCACTTTCATTCTGGAAGTGTTCAAAGAAAGGACGTGGACGAAGTTGTTGAATCCGATGGGCAATGTTTATGAAGATGTCATTCAAGAATTCTATGCCAATGCCTTTGTGGAAGGGGATCACATCAACTGTTGGCTAAAAGGGAGAGAGTTCTTAATCTCAAGGGAGTTGATTCAAGAAATCTTGGAGGTTCGTCCAATGACTCCACAAACATCCCTACAATATGATGTGAGAAGGGAGAAACTAAAACCCCTTGTGGAAATCCTTGGTGGACAAGTCAACAAAAAGGCCTTGCACACCATTACGTTCACCTCGGAGATGCGAACTTTGGCCTATATTATGATCTTCAACCTCTACCCGGTAAGGAACTTGATTAACTTATTAGCACCAAGGTTCTTATTCCTATTTGAACTCTTCACCCACAAGGAGATCGACATCTGCAGTCACATCTACCACCTCTTCACCAAAAGTATCACAAAAAGGAATTCAAGGCTAACTCTACCATTCCCAAGCCTTGTTATGTCTCTTATCACAAGAGCAAGGGTGAAGATTCCTAGTGGACTTCAAGTGATGCAAAGAGAAGATCCAATAAGTGCGCAAACCATGACCCGAAGCAAAGCTCATATCCCCAGACCATCTGTTGGTGTCTCTCAAATTCCAAGAGATGAAGAAGGAGGAGACACTGAAGAAGAAATTGAGCATTTCACTTCAGTTCTAGAGGACACTGCATAACTCTCTTCCCAAGCACGTGCAAGAGCACCTGATCGTCTTGATCATCTAATCGGAAGGGTTGAAGAGTTGCATGTCATGCTAGCTTCCCACATCAGCCACTCCACATCTCAATTCACCTACCTTGAAGGCCAGATCACTGCCCTCTCGTCTCAGATTGATGACATGATGAGGAACCAGGAGCAGAACTCAGAGTCGGAGTCTGAGGCATTCTAGTCTCTTTGGCCATTCCGGTCAAAAATGGGGAGTAGTTTAAGGGGGAGTATAGCTTAAGGAGCACAGTTTAGCACATCTTAGTATACATTGGTTTATTTTGGTGGTTTTTAGTTTACTTTAAGCTTTTTTAGCTTAAGGATATTTATAATGCTTTCGTTTAAAGCCTTCAAGTACTTTAGTTTAAAACTTAGTTTTCTTTTGTATTGTTTTGTATCTTGGTTTTTATAGCCATTTTGATGCTTATTGCTTTCTATTGCTCTTAGTTTTAGTTTCCTTAATGTATCATGTTTGTTGGACATAGAATTGATTTTAGCATCGCTCTTAATTGCATTGCGTGTCCAGATAATCATTTACTTGATAAATGTTCATTGTAGTAATTTCTTAATAATTGTTCATGTTTGATCAAGTTATGCTTCATAGCTTATATTTCTTTTGGTATCTTGATCGCATTTTACTTGTTCCTTGTACGTACCTTGTGTTCTACTTGTTATGAGCTTAATGAAAGTTTGTTGTATGTGCAAGCGTTTCAAGATACAGGTGTATACAATGCAAGTGCTTCACAGCTTCTAGAATTAGGTGTGAGTGAGTTTTGCCTATATTTCCAAACTCACGTTTAAGTCTAGGGTCTATTTAGCGGTTTTGTCATGGAATAGCCAAATGAGGAGATTGTAAAGTTGTGATTTACAACTATATTGTGTTGGCTTTAATTTTGTGCCAAATTTGATTGTAATTTCTTCAATCATTTTTCCTTGTATGTATGTGGGTTTTTAATTGTAAGGGATGAGTGTGAGAGATTGTGAAGACTCAGTCTTCAAAGGATGAACAAGTGAATTTCGCGAGTGTCTCGCGAGAAACTTACCTGCAAAAGAGTCACATGTAGAGCACATGATTAGAAGATGAAGAGTCGTGCCAGATTGGAGGTTTTCGCGAGTAAGGCCAACCTGCGAAGGACTCGCGAAACTCTCTGTTTGGCAAAAAGTTGTGTTTCGCTTTACCAAGTCTTTACTCACACTATATATATCCTCATTACTCACAAATTGAAAGGAGTGTTTTTCAGAGGGAAAACCCTAAAAAATACACTTGAGAGTTAGAAATTTTTATACCCACAATCGTCTACACATTTTCTTGTAGTTTTCCTCAACTCCTACCTCTCCATCTCTACATCCTTGAGAGGTTGCTAGCCCAAACACTTACCACACCCATTTTGAGTGTAAAGTGAGATTTTGGTGCTGTTGGGAAGTATTGGAAGAAGCCATTCATTGGCGGATGCAATCGGGCTAAATTGGGATCCGGAAAGTTAGAGAAGACAAGGCTTCAAGAAGTCAGTTGGTAGCAGGAGTTTGGAGGGCTCAAGTACATAGGGTAGACTAGGCTTGGAGGGTCTTTTGTTATTCGTGTACTCCAACTTTATTCTCTAGTGGATCGATTTCCCTGAGCTGGTTGTGGAGAGGTTTTTCGCCGAGTTTTTTGGTTTCCTCTTCGATAACATGTCTTGGTGTTATCTTGTATTTGCATCTCTCTTCCCTACTCTTACGCTTTCTTTTTATTGTTGATAATGGATGAATATGGCTTAGAGTAGTGATAACGGTTATATGCGCTTATTTACTCTTGTTCCGCACTTAGTATAAATTAGATTAAAAACTATCTAGCCGTAATTTTAATTTGGGGGTCTAAACAAGTTCTTGTGCTTTTGCACAAATCCAAGCTTTCAGCTTCAAATACACCTTTACTGCCTTCTAACTCTCCATCCTTTTCTCCTCATAAATTTTGGTTAAGTTCTACATTTTTCTTTCACCCTTGTACTGTTCCCTCCATTCTTGGATCACCTCCAAATACGACTCCAAATTCTATTCCTTTATCTTCCTCTCCCTCTCTTCATCTTGCAGTCACTTATTGTCCATCCTCACCTATTTTCCTTGATAACTTCACTCATTCTACTGCTTCTTCTCCCTTAGTTCCTCCATCTCCTTCATTATCACCATCATCATCTTCTCTTCCTAACCTCTCTTCATCCTGCAGTCACTTCCTAAGAATCCCACAAGTATACATGCAAAACAAACAATTCCCAGTAAATAGGGTATCTATAGTTCTACACAAACGGACCACCAGAAACCCTAGATTACCAATACCCAAGATTACCATCTACAGTTCTACACATACTATGTGTGAGCATGAGAGTACAAATTTTCTTGACATTAATTTTTTTTTTTTTTTTCCCAGCCTGCCAGGTGATGTTATGTGATGCCTAACTAAAAACAAAATTCTTTTGACGGTTATTCAGCAAAAAAAGAAAAGAAAAAAAAGATGAACAAGATTGAAACATTAAAAAAGCCAAAAAGACAAACAAGATTGGAGATTACCAAAATCTTGAAATCTCTTTTGTCCTCTTTTGAATTAAAGAGTAGCATTAAAAAGTAAAAAATGAGTCACGGAAATGCATGAAAGGACAGTAAGGGAAATCAAATCAAAGCAATAAATGAAATGAAATCAATAAATGCATGGCAAAATTTGATTTCTTTGTTTGTATGTTGCAGTTAGAGAAAGGAAAAGAGAAAGGGCGGGTCAATTGATTCTTGAGACTAAATATAAAGGGAGAGATTTGGGTGGGCTAGGCCATTTACTAGTGGGTTTATTTCGCAATGGCTGTTTTGAGCCCAAAATTGGAAAATTAAGTTGGGCTTGACTTCATGAGTTATACATTGCCTCAACAAAAGCACTTGAGGCCTACAACATAAGAACTGCACAGTTCCTCTCACTCAACTCTCAAGCCATAGCAAAATTACACTAGGTTGAACTAAGGTTGGTCCTTTTGTTGTTATTGTCGATTTAAAAAAAAAAAAAAAAACCATTCATTAAAAATAAATTTATTTTATGGTTTAGTTTAAATTTTACAAACCTTTTTTTTAGAATAAAATTTTACAAATCTAAATATCTACAAACTACCACAACATTTAAAATTTTAAATAGCAATGTAATTTATACAGTTAGATTAAAAAAAAAAAAATTTAACCATAAAATAAAGAACACTTGAAAATGGAGATGTTTCTAAAACATCAAATGTTCAAATCAATTTTCCCATTATAATTGTTAAATTGTAAAATTAAATAAAAAAAATTGGGGGTATGTTATTATTGTTACCATTTTTTTATTTTTTATTCTTAGAAACTGTTATTGTTACTGTGGGGGGAGAAAAGCCCAACCCAACGTATTGGGCCCAATGCCCTATTTGAAGACCACTGTTCGTCCGAAGAGATGAAAACACAATCTGAGGCCCATGTAAAAGGAGCATGTCTGGAGAGGAGCACGTGCAAGATCCGAGGAGTCCAATATCCTCGGATCCGAAGAATCTTGGCCCGACAGGTGTATGGGAAGCTCAAGTGATCCTTCTGACAAATGTAAGGAGGGAAATGAACCTCGGACACGCATGAGGATAACAAGAACAGAGAAATATCTAAGAGACAGGCTTCAACCACCGCATTAAATGCACTGCACCTACCTTCCTGGCCGCATTTATGTGGAGAAGACCCCTGAACAGTGCATTCTCAGCTACCGCCACTCACACAAGGCTAAAGGGGGAGTATGATGGGACATGCACTCAAGTGGGCATCTTGATGATGAACAAGTGGACGGTGAAGATGTAGGAAGGGAGTACTATATAAGATAGGGATGCCTCTGATAGAGGGGGATCGAAAATCAGAAGTAGAAAAGAGTGGACTCCATTACTGTAGCTCCAAGAATTGTAACCCAAGCTTATGAAATAGAAATACCTCTTCGGACGTTGCGTTTACATCTGTCCGAGCACGTTTTAATACAAATTCATTCACAAACGTTGTTGTCTAATACTGTTTATTCATTTCTAGCCTAGCTCTTTCACCCACTCTCTACAAATTTATTGTCTTGGGTTCAGTGGGCTCAAAATCCATACCTTCTTGGGCTTGGGCTGCAAAAATTGACCCTACAATTGGCGCCGTCTGTGGGGAGAGCTTGTGCAAGAGTGAAAACAACAGTTGATGATGGCAGGACAAGGTGAACAACAAGCAGAATCCAGGGCATCCCAACACGTGGACCCTTTTGTCAACTTAGAGAGGAGACAAAATCGCGAGGGCAGTGTACACACTGTGCGCCTTAGCCAGAGCCAGTCACAGGGCGGAAGTCACATGTCCCATGCAGAGAAGAACCGTGACTTACAACTGGAAGTAGAAAAACTAAAAAGGGAGTTGCGCCATGCAAAGAGGAAACGAGCTTCCTCATATTCTGAGGAGGATCTTGATGACGAGCAGGATGTCTCTTATCAGCATAAATCTAGGACACCAGCCAGCGAGTCCTACACCTATGAAGAGGAGTCCCATCGTAAGAGGCAACGTAGAAGCTCATCACGTGAGGACATGGAGAACGATGCCATGAACAGGGCTCTGAATCAGATATCTAGGTCACCCTTCACGTGCAGGATTGAGGAGGCCAGACTTCCTCGGCGCTTTAACCAGCCAACGTTCACCATCTACAATGGTAAAACTGACCCCGTGGAGCATGTGAGTCATTTTAACCAGAGGATGGCTGTCTATTCCAGAGACGAAGCTCTGATGTGCAAGGTTTTCCCTTCCAGTATTGGGCCTGTTGCCATGAGGTGGTTTGACGGTTTGAAGGCAGGCTCCATCAACTCCTTCAAAGAGCTCACTCAGGCATTCGGCTCCCGTTTTGTCACATGCCGAAGAGTGGCCAGACCTTTCTCTTCACTGCTATCCTTGTCCATGCAGGAAGACGAGTCCTTGAAGGCATATTCAGACAGATACTGGGAGATGTTCAATGACATGGAGGGCAACAATGATGCAGTGGCCCTCAGCACGTTCAAGCTCGGCCTCCCCACTGACCACGGTTTGAGGACATCTTTATCTGGCAAACCGGTCACAAACGTGCGTCAACTAATGGACCGCATAGAGAAGTATAAGAGGGTTGAAGAAGACCAGTAGCAGGGCAAGGGAAAGGACAAGGTTATCCCCCAGGAGAGGAGGGATTCGAGGTCGGACCGTTACAATTACAATAAACCGCGGAGGGATTTTGCCGGGCAATCAGGATCGACGAATCCTCAAGCGGTCAACACCGTGTTCAAAGAGCCAGTGCACCATGTCCTGGAAAAAATCAAGAATGAATCATTCTTCAGGTGGTCGAACAAGATGGTAGGAAACCCTGAGAGACGCAACCATAATCTCTACTGCCAGTACCATCAAGACCATGGGCATACCACGGAAGATTGTAGGAGCCTGTGGGATCACTTGGACCAACTGGTTCGCGATGGTAAACTGAAACACCTCTTGCACCCCTCCAGCGGCCGAGGGCAGGCGGGCTCAGGGCCACGCAGAGATGACCCCTCAAAGCCGCCGCTAGGGACTATAAACGTTGTCTTCGCCGCGCCGGGAAGAACAGGATCCTGGCCATTGAGAGTTATGTCGGTAGGTCGACCATCCGCAGGGGAGTCAAGCCGAGGACCGAAGAGAGCTAAGTCTGGTGCCCCGCTGGTTATGGGGTTCTCGGACGAAGACATGACTGGCACCATCCAACCCCATGATGATGCACTAGTCATCACCCTCAGAATAGGAGGGTACGATGTAAAGAGGGTGATGGTGGACCAGGGTAGTGCTGTGGCGATAATGTACCCAGACCTCTACAAGGGGCTAGGCCTAAAACCCCAAGACCTGACACCATACAATTCCCCTATCTTAAGCTTTGAAGGAAGGCCAGTCATCCCGAAAGGCCGGATACGCTTACCTGTGCAGTCCGGCTCCGAGGTGGTGGAGTTGGACTTTATAGTTGTGGACGCATATTCGCCCTACACGGCACTCGTAGGCAGACCTTGGATTCACGCACTTGGGGCTGTTCCCTCTACTTTGCACCAAAAGGTCAAATATCCATCAGAAGGGCGGATACATGAGATCCGAGGAGACCAGTCTGTTGCTCGACAGTGCCTGGTAGCTGCCATTCAACATAAGACCCCAGCCGAGTCCTTGGACATAGCCAAAAGGGATTTATAGCAACTACAGTCTCGGGGATTGCCCGTCGAAGATCCAGATGAAGGCACTCGATGTGAGGATCTAACGAAAGTGGTTATTGGAGATGATCCTGATAGGTTCTTCCAAGTCGGATCTCAGCTGCCTCTTCAAGAAAGGGAAGAGCTAATAGAGTTCCTCAAGCGAAATCTCGATGTGTTTGCCTGGAGTGCTTACGAAGCCCCAGGGGTAGACTCGGAGTTTATATGCCACCACTTGAAGGTGAATCCACTGGTCACCCCCAAGAAACAGCCTATTCGGCGCCCGTCCAAGGAACATGCTGACGCAGTGAGAGAGGAGGTAGCGAAACTCAAACAAGCTGGGGCTATCAAAGAAGTTTTTTATCCTGAATGGCTGGCAAATACCGTGGTAGTAAAGAAGAAGAGTGGGAAATGGCGAGTGTGCGTAGACTTCACCGATTTGAATAGGGCTTGCCCCAAAGATCCGTTCCCTATGCCAAAAATTGATCAGCTGGTGGATGCCACTGTCGGCCACCCTCGGATGAGCTTCCTAGACGCCTTCCAAGGCTACCATCAGATACCATTAGCCCCGGAGGACCAGAAGAAAACTGCTTTTGTCACCCCTATTAGTAACTACCACTATAAAGTGATGCCATTTGGCTTGAAGAACGCGGGTGCTACCTACCAGAGGATGATGACGAGGATGTTCGAGCCACAGCTGGGCAAAAATATCGAGGTCTACATAGATGACATGGTGGTGAAGAGCAAGTTTGTAGCCGAGCATGTGAAGGACCTTGAAAGTACCTTTGAAATTCTACGAGAGTACAAGCTACGACTAAATGCTTCTAAGTGCTCATTTGGGGTGGGGTCCGGCAAGTTTTTGGGATACATGGTCACCTACAGAGGAATTGAGGTTAACCCCGACCAGATAAAGGCCATCAACGATCTACGAGCTCCTCGAAATCCCAAGGGGGTTCAGAAACTAACCGAAATGACTGCTGCCCTCAATCGGTTCATCTCTAGATCAGCAGACAGGTGTCGGCCCTTTTTCTCTATGCTCAACAAGTGGAAGGGATTCGAATGGACTGAAGAATGTGCTTTGGCATTCCAGCAACTCAAGGATTATCTAGCTCGGCCACCAATCATGTCTAGTCCTGAGCCAGATGAGGTACTGTTCGCCTACATCGCTGTAGCTCCCTATGCGGTGAGCCTGGTGTTGATACGATCAGACTCTGGTGTACAAAGGCCCGTTTATTACGTAAGCAAGTCGCTGCATGAGGCTGAGATTCGTTACTTGCCTCTGGAGAAGGCTATCCTAGCAGTAGTGCTTGGCACATGGAAGCTACTTCACTACTTCCAGGCCCACACGGTCATTGTTCTCACTCAACTCCCACTCAAAGTTATACTCCGAAGTGCTGATTACACTGGTCGGATTGCCAAGTGGGGTACAATCTTAGGGGCTTTCGATATAAGATATATGCCCCGCACATCGGTCAAGGGACAGGTCCTCGCGGATTTGATGGCTGAATTCACGGAGCCCTAGTTAAGAGAAGTAAAAACCACGTCAGGCATGGATGAAAAATCAGTTGGCATGATCTCCCAACAGAATCCCTCCCATTGGGAAGTGTACGTTGATGGCGCGGCCAACCAAAGAGGTTCTGGAGTTGGGCTGGTATTGATATCCCCCGAGAAGATCATTATCGAGAAATCGTTAAGGCTAGACTTCTCGGCAACGAATAACGAGGCGGAGTATGAGGCCTTACTGATGGGAATGGCTATGGTCCGTAGAATGGGTGGGAAGTCTGTGGAATTGTTCTCGGACTCAAGATTGGTCGTAGGTCAAGTACAAGGCGAGTTTGAGGCGAAGGACGAGAGAATGCAGGGGTACTTGGGCCGTGTTAAACATCTGCAATCAGAGTTCGACTCCTTCAGTTTGCTACATCCCCAGAAGTGGTAACTCACATGCTGACTCCTTGGCCACGCTTGCAACCTCTTCGGCGCAAGACCTGCCGAGGATTATCCTCGTCGAAGACTTGCACAGGCCTACAGAGGCGAAAGCAGAGGCAGTCCAGGTTCACCAGGTCAGGGCCAGGCCCTGCTGGATGGATCCTTTAATCAAATTCCTCAAAGAAGATATATTGCCTGAAGAGAAGGGAGAAGCTGATAAAGTTCGGAGGAAGGCGACCAAATTCTGGTTATCCGAGGACCAGAAATTATACAGACGCTCCTACTCGGGACCATACTTGCTATGCATGCATCCTGAAGCGACTGAGCCATTACTAGAAGAGCTGCACGAAGGAATCTGTGGGAGCCACACTGGAGGTAGGTCCTTGGCTCACCGAGCCCTCACCCGAGGCTATTGGTGGCCTAACATGCAAAATGAGGCCCACGAGTATGTCAAAAGGTGTGATCAATGTCAGCGCTTCGCTCCAAACATTCACCAGCCAGGGGGAAATCTTAATCTGCTATCTAGCCCATGGCCCTTTGCCCAATGGGGCTTGGATATTGTGGGACCCTTCCCTAAAGCTGCAGGAAATAAGAAGTACCTTCTGGTCGGCACAGACTATTTCACCAAGTAGGTTGAAGCCGAGCCACTAGCCAATATCAGAGACGTTGATGTGCAAAAGTTCGTGTGGAAGAATATTGTCACTCGTTTTGGAGTTCCTCACACTCTCATCTCGGACAACGGCTTACAGTTCGATAGCAAGGCATTCAGGAATTATTGCAGTGAGTTGGGAATTATAAATAGATACTCCACTCCTGCCTATCCCCAGGGTAATGGACAAGCAGAAGCTGTCAACAAGGTCATACTGAATGGCTTAAAGAAGAGGTTGGATGATGTAAAGGGCAAATGGGTAGAAGAATTGCCACATGTACTTTGGGCTTACAGGACTACGCCTCGTAGGTCTACTGGAGAGACCCCCTTCTCAATGACCTATGGGGCTGAAGCTGTCATTCCCTTGGAGACCGGTTTCCCAACGTTAAAAACTAGCTCGTTCAGTCCGGCCGACAACGATGAGCAACTACAGAAGAGTTTAGACTTGATTGAGGAAAGGAGGGAGAATGCAATGGTTCGGCTGGCACATTACCAACAAAAACTCAGGCAAGGCTATGATGCTAACGTAAAGCTAAGGCCTCTAGAGCCTGGTGATCTAGTGCTGAGGAAAGTTGTGGGCACCGCAAAGAATCCAGCTTGGGGAAAACTAGGACCCAATTGGGAAGGACCATATCGCATCACTTCAGGAGCAGGCATTGGGGCATATTTCTTGGAAGACCTGGATGGTCATGTAATACCACGTCCATGGAATGTAAATAACCTCAAGAGGTACTTTTATTAATCGAGTCTTTTCTTCAACCGATGTGCCAATTCACTGCGTAAAGTCTTCTCTCAAGTGTTTAAACTTAAATCCAGTCATGCCTGTAGTCCTCGGACCAGATGATTAGGGTTAGTTAACACTCATTCGCCACTAGCTCAAGTGTTTAAACTTAAATCCAATCATGCCTGTAGTCCTCGGACCAGATGATTAGGGTTAGTTAGCACTCAGTTACAGTTCTATAGTGTTTAAACTTAAATCCAATCATGCCTGTAGTCCTCGGACCAGATGATTAGGGTTAGTTAACACTCCGTACCAGTTCTATAGTGTTTAAACTTAAATCCAATCATGCCTGTAGTCCTCGGACCAGATGATTAGGGTTAGTTAACACTCAGTTACAGTTCTATAGTGTTTAAACTTAAATCCAATCATGCCTGTAGTCCTCGGACCAGATGATTAGGGTTAGTTAACACTCAGTTACAGTTCTATAGTGTTTAAACTTAAATCCAATCATGCCTGTAGTCCTCGGACCAGATGATTAGGGTTAGTTAACACTCAGTTGCAGTTCTATAGTGTTTAAACTTAAATCCAATCATGCCTGTAATCCTCGGACCAGATGATTAGGGTTAGTTAACACTCCGTAGCAGTTCTATAGTGTTTAAACTTAAATCCAATCATGCCTGTAGTCCTCGGACCAGATGATTAGGGTTAGTTAACACTCAGTTGCAGTTCTATAGTGTTTAAACTTAAATCCAATCATGCCTGTAGTCCTCGGACCAGATGATTAGGGTTAGTTAACACTCCGTAGCAGTTCTATAGTGTTTAAACTTAAATCCAATCATGCCTGTAGTCCTTGGACCAGATGATTAGGGTTAGTTAACACTCAGTTGCAGTTCTATAGTGTTTAAACTTAAATCCAATCATGCCTGTAGTCCTCGGACCAGATGATTAGGGTTAGTTAACACTCCGTAGCAGCTCTCTAAGTGTTTAAACTTAAATCCAATCATGCCTGTAGTCCTCGGACCAGATGATTAGGGTTAGTTAACACTCCGTAGCAGTTCTCTAAGTGTTTAAACTTAAATCCAATCATGCCTGTAGTCCTCGGACCAGATGATTAGGGTTAGTTAACACTCAAATACGTTCGTCCCCAATGGCCCTTGAATCAAATGACACAGGTTAGTCAATACCCCCACACAGCTATTGTCACTGGGGCTTAGTGCTAAAATTCCTGATTGCGTTTAAATTAGTTCTCACTTATGACTGTCTTCCTTAGTTATACTTAATTTGAAGCCGAGGGGTAGTAACACGGAAAGACGTGTGAAACTTACACAACTACTCGCTGCAATCATTACTTATTAATGACTTTTACTTGGACTGTTTCTTTTCAATATCAATTTCAATTATTCACACCATCAGTATAATGTATCAATCAAGTTCATTTGCATTATTTTGTTATAAGTGCAATGTACAGTTATATGCTGCAATAGTAAGTAATAAAACATGTATTGAAGACACCCGAGACAAATGGGAAGTCATTTCATTAATAAAAAGAAAAAAGTTTACAATTCCTTAGACGAAAACAAAAGTAAATACAAGTGCAAAACAAAAGCCCTATGTATCTACTCTTTTGTTGGAGGGAGCACAGGATCAGCAGCCTGGCCTGTCCGAGCAGATGCTTCAGAGGCTTGGTCTTTGGGCTCAGCAGGAGTTTTCTCTTTACCCGACCCTTGGCCTTTGTCTTTGACTGGTTCAGCTGGTTTATCCCTGTCACCTGGCTGACCAGCCTCTTTGGGTGCATCAAGGGTGGACGAAGGAGCTTGGCTGACCAGTTTTGGTTCAGAAGCCCCAGGAAGCTGTGGGGCAGAAGGATCATCCACCGGGATCTCTCTGATATCAGGATCATAGTACGTGCTCCCAGGTAACCTCAGGGGAGAGTCCGAGGGGACCCCAGCAGCGTCCAATGCCTTTTGCCAGGTTATGTCGCAGTACTCACGACTAACTGAGGCAAATTGCTCAGTAAGCTGCTGCCCGGTCACATCTACCCCCAACTGATACACCGCCTTCCTCTCAGCTTCAACTGACTCCTTGGCCAGTTGAGCCTTTTGCTCAGCTGCTTTGGCGCTCTCTTTGGCCTTTTGGAGTTCAGCTCTGAGGCCCTTCACTAGCTCCCTTTCGGTCGCCAGGTTGACCTCTGACATGTTCAGCTGTTTACGCTGTTCCTCGACCTGCTTTTCAACATTCTTGATTCCAGCATCGAGGCTTCGCTTCTGAGTGGTCACCTCTTTAAGGTCCTCGGACATACAAGCATATTCCTCCTTCAGCTGGTCGAGAGATGCCTCTACCTCAGACTGGGACTGGGCTGCTGCTTGGGCCTTGAGGCAGGACTCCTTGTTCCATTCCTCGGCCACGTAAATCTGCTGAGTAATCTGCATGACAACATTTTCAACATTAGGTTAAGAAAGGAAGCAAAGCCAATTAAGGATAAAACCTGAATTAAGGAATAGTGCACTTACCATGGCTATATCCCGCTTAAGGGACAAGAATAGCTCCTGCTGGTTGAAGCGCCTGAAGGAGGCCATGTCATGTGGGAGAAGGAGTGGCTGCTGCAGAGCCTCAGCAACGTACCCTGCCCTTCCTCCGTCATAATTCCTGAAGGATGTGTCCCAAGGAATAGGGGAGCCATCCAGCTCCAGCCTTGGAGACCAGTTGCGAGGTCCTCTTCCTCAGCGGACGTCGGCGACGACTTCGTCTCGGTTTTCAGTGGAAGAGGCCCTTTTGTTTCGTTGGTCCCTTGCCACCTTTTGTTGTTTATTCGTCTTGGGTAGCACGACCACCTCCCTCTCTTCAGGCTCGTGGGGCCTCTTCTTCTGCAGGTTTGGTATGGGTTTCAGACTTGGGTCAGGGACCTGGGTAGGCATTAGGGGCAAGGTCACTACTGGTTTAGACGTCCCAGCATCTTTCTGCTCGGGCTTCTTGCCCCTGCCCTTCATTAAACTCCTCAGATCCATGTCGTCGTCCGAGGAGTCTTCGGAATGAGTGGCTAGCAAATTAAGGTGGATCTCTGATTGTCTATCGGCCTCTTCCTCGGCGTCTGAGACCTCTATCACTCGGTTCACTCCTGAAACCTCTCCCCCAAATTGAAATCTGTCTATCTGCTCTTCTAGCGAGGAGGTGGAAGAGCCGACCCTCTCACCTTCAACCGCTTGTCCGAGGGGAACTTGCTGGAGTGGTTGGACAAGAGGGGGTATAGCCCGAGGATTTGGATGGGGTACGGGTTCAAGATCGTCTGGTGCCAAGAAACCCTTCCGACCGATGTCAATACGTTCAACTGCGTTGCCGACCGGTTGGAAACCCTTTGGCTTCCCTGTGTATCCCAGAATAAGGGGAGCAAATCGGAGTTGCCCGTCCTCGCTCACGAAAATCTCTGACCTTAATAGGTAATTAAGGGCGGCAGTATTTGTAAGGCTGAGCCGAGGAGAAACTTGATTTTTATCTGTTACAAATCACAGCAGAACATGGTTAGAAACTCAGAAATAGCAACCAAAGAGGAATCAGAAACCATTAAAAGACGAGGACCCTAAGCCTATGGTTAGTGTGCCTAAATCTAACATGTCCCACCTGGCTTCCCATGCTTGGTTGGGCAATGATGGCCGTCATGCCATGCGCCCGAGACGATCACATAGTCGTCTTTCATCCCTTTGTTGGATTTGGGAAGGCAGGAAATGAGCCTGACAACGTCCGACCGGGATTTTAAGAAATATCCCGCATCTTGCTGGCTGTGGCATTCGTACATATGTACTACATCGAGCCAGGTGAGTCCCAATCCTAGGTGACGGTTAAGGTCCTCAATCGCTCCTAGGATCCTAAACATATTAGGCGTGCATTGCCAGGGAGTAAGCCTATGGTTCCGAAGGTAGCTAGTGGTGATGGGACCCATGGGGATTGTCATTTCCCCTTCTTTGAAGGCGATGAGGGGGATAACGACTTCTCCCGTCTTCCGATCTGTTAGTATTTTTTCTGGGGGGCAATACCTCACACCCACGTTTGGGGGTATGCGATATGCGGCCCTGAACGCCTCCAGTTGCTCAGGGCTATCCACCAAGTACTGGAGTTTCCCCATGGTGGTTAAACAAACTGACTGGCCGAAGAGGAAACTAAAGGATTCGGCGGACAACGACTTACGAGGACTAGGCCGGAGAAGGGATTGCAAGCTCGTAGAGGGATTCGTGAAGACTCTAGGGAAGACTGGAATTGGCGACTGAGAGATTTGGACGGAGTCGTGCGTTTGTTCTTGCTGGAGTGTCTGAAGATTTGCAAAGTGAGGAAGAAATAACTTCCTCTGAAGGTTTTATACGGAGTCAAACGAAGAGTCAGGGGCATTCCCGCCCAAATTCGGAAGAAAAAGCCACAGCCGTTGGATCAATCATCCACCGTTGGATACGAAGGACAAAGCGCCACCTGGTGCAATTAATGCAGCGCCTTGGGAATATGGAAACTGCAGCGGCATTAATGAAGCGTCTGTTCCTATGTCTACGCACGTGCCAGTTCAAATCTGCCCGTTCTCAAGATTTTGCTCCGTGGCAAGTCAAAATCCTACTTTTTCTCTTCGGATGCGAGGGAAAAACTACAATTTTGAGGGGCTAATGTGGGGGGAGAAAAGCCCAACCCAACGTATTGGGCCCAAGGCCTTATTTGAAGACCACTGTTCGTCCGAAGAGATGAAAACACAATCTGAGACCCATGTAAAAGGAGCATGTCTGGAGAGGAGCACGTGCAAGATCCGAGGAGATGTTCATTTGTCCGAGGAGTCCAATATCCTCGGATCCGAAGAATCTTGGTTCGACAGGTGTATGGGAAGCTCAAGTGATCCTTCTGACAAATGTAAGGAGGGAAATGAACCTCGGACACGCATGAGGATAACAGGAACAGAGAAATATCTAAGAGACAGGCTTCAACCACCGCATTAAATGCACTACACCTACCTTCCTGGCCGCATTTATGTGGAGAAGACCCCTGAACAGTGCATTCTCAGCTACCGCCACTCACACAAGGCTAAAGGGGGAGTATGATGGGACATGCACTCAAGTGGTCGTCTTGATGATGAACAAGTGGACGGTGAAGATGTAGGAAGGGAGTACTATATAAGATAGGGATGCCTCTGATAGAGGGGGATCGAAAATCAGAAGTAGAAAAGAGTGGACTCCATTACTGTAGCTCCAAGAATTGTAACCCAAGCTTATGAAATAGAAATACCTCTTCGGACGTTGCGTTTACATCTGTCCGAGTACGTTTTAATACAAATTCATTCACAAACGTTGTTGTCTAATACTGTTTATTTATTCCTAGCCTAGCTCTTTTACCCATTCTCTACAAATTTATTGTCTTGGGTTCAGTGGGCTCAAAATCCATACCTTCTTGGGCTTGGGCTGCAAAAATTGACCCTACAGTTACCATTTAGTCTTACTACCGTTCTTTCTTTTTGGCTTGGTTACATTAATAATCCATAGAGGATTATAGCATTCAAATACCTATGCTAAAACATATGCAAATCATTGGTTAACTAGACATAATGTAAGAAGCATATAAGTTAACGTCCATATTTTTTATTGTTTAAAATGCAAAATTCTTCTTATAAATTTCACTATATTTTATTTCAGTTCTCTAATTTTACTTTTATTAAGTTCAATTCTTTTAGTTTCAAAAATGTTCAATTAAAGCCTTAGTTAGTCTTTCATTAAACTGTCCGTCCGTTAACTCCCCTTCAAATTGCGTTGGTTTTGCTCCATTAACAATATTTTATTAATAACCTTACTATTTTATTATTTCTTTTGATAATGAAGATAGAATTTAATATATAAAAGTAAGAAAAGACTCGGCCTGGACCCAACACTACATCCAGATCAAGCCAAGAAAATTGAAACCATGACACAGTGATCATACCAGAAAAACATATATAACAGACAAACAAGAAGCAAAAATAAAGTGCAAACTAGGAGTTTGGCCTAATGGTTGTGATCTTCTGGCAATCTTTCAACAGTGCAGTGGCTTTGTCTAATATAGCCTTTAACAAACAAAGAAATAGTAAAGTTGAACAACGTTGCAGAGAGAGAAAACAAAACCCTCACCCCTAACCAGCACAAATCTAATTGGTATCATGTGAAAACGATGACCATAATCTGAGAGAGAACAAACGAGGTACAGATCTGATTGGTACCGTTCAATCTACCGAGATAGACATTGTAGCAAAGGCTTCCTAACTTGTGAATTGCCCTGCTTCTTTAGCATCTTGAAACCAAACCAAAATCTCATATTTCATATGATATGAAGCCAATGGTATCTTCAAGTTGGGTGGAGTATTGTACAATTAAAAGAATTGGTGAGCTTTATAGACCCAACCCAATGGTTTCTCACCCATGAACTTAGGATATTCTAATCTCACAGCCTTTGAAATTTCTATTAAGGTTACTGAATCACGTAAATACTGTCTTGTGTGTAATTTTTTTATTTGGCGTATATTTTCTCTTTATTTTTGCATTTCACAAGTTTGGGAATTTCGTTCGTATTCCCCTCAAAAGCCTTACTGGAAATGTAGCTCTCCGCCCCATTGCTGCTGCCAAAGGAAAGTCTTGGTACTCTTTGCGTTCAAAAGAAGCCATACGTGACAAAGTAAAAGTAAAATAGTCTTGATTATAAACCTTGTCTTGAATTTACAAAGTTTTAACTTGTTGCCTTACTTTTCTATTCCCTCACTATGTTTTTCTGTAATTGCAGCTTATAGTTACTAAATCAGATGAAATAAGGAAAGAAGTATTGCTACTTAGGGCTAATATCAAACAAGCTGAGAAAGAGTTGCACACGATAAAGAAAGATATAGAATCTCTACCGAAGCAATTAACAGTTACAGGACACAGAAAAGAAAAGATGAAGCGTACAAATGCATTCTTCAACTGAGGAAACTGCTTGAATGGCGGAGTCAGGATTTTAGCTTAGGAGAGAAGATTAAAAGATAGTATTAAAAAAAAAATGTATTAATCGATTATAGTAACAAAATAAATAAACAATTGTAAACAAATTTAACAAAAAGTAAATGTTGCATATTGTTAAAAAAATATATTTAAATGGCATTTCACTGTTTATTTATGGGACAAGTCATTTATGAGATATGAACAAGAAAGACAAATGCCATGAATAATGTAATTGGTAAAAAATAAGGGATAGGTTATGTACACAACATTTTCTTAACAAATTTTAGATGACAAGTTGTTACAGGTTGTTATTAGTAAAAAAAAAAAAAAAAAAAAACTAATTTCAGTGGTAGGTTCAAATTAAAACCAATTACATCTTACACATATAATTTGTTATAAAAATATTGTAAATATAGTATTTTTCTATATTTTTTATCATTTTTTTTTTCTTTAACTTTTTAGGAAAACTTTTTTCCTTACTTTCCCGTCTGCTTCTTTAAGGGTGGAGTGGACCAACTTTTTCTCTCTTTCATATCAAAAGGGTGGGTCAAAGTGTCAAGCACCTTAAATAAACACTGAAATGCCTCCCTACAAAACTAGTAGTATGGGGAATTTTTTTAATTACAAACCCCCGCGGGCGCCCCATGCTGGCTCCGCCAATGTCAGGAGGTATGGTAATTTTCATCTGGTTTCTAATTCTATATATGTTACCTTCTCGTACCATTTGTGTCAAACATACAGTATATATGACTTCCTGTGAGAGGCACATGGAGGGTCCTTTCATAATAAGTTATAATTTCATGCTGTTTTGAAGTGCACGGTTGCCAGCTGAGAGTAATGTACAATTGTCCAATAAACTGCTTTAAATCTATGTTAATCAACCATACACACACACACAGAGTATTAACTAAATGTGTAAGACATACAGAAATGCCTAACCATGTATGTCACACAATTTCTACAACAACCAGCCTTAGTCAAACAATTTTTTGGGTCAGTTATAGATCCTCAATTGACTAAGTTGACCACGTGTATTATTTTTCGTCATTCTATTCTATTTGAAGTCATAAACTTTATTACTTCCTAGATTGACAAGTCATTTTTACTACTTTTATCAGTGTAATGTTAGCTTTGGTTTTCCTCTACAATTTTTTAGCTTCTTTAACTCGAATCAACTCACTCTTTCCATGATATAAGACATGTCATTTTTTTACTTCTTTTATCAATGTAATGTTAGTTTTAGGCTTCCTCTACATTTTTTTCGCTTCTTTCACTTGAATCAACTCACTCTTTCCATAATACAAGACAGATGAAAGTTTAACAAAACATAAGATATTTCTACATTAAGACCTCAAACATCGTTATTCCCTATTTGACCAGGTTTACCTAAGATCAAATTGGCTTGATTTATTTTTGGACAAAATACGTATTCATAAATTTATAATGCCATTAAGTTCTTTTGAGATTGGCATGAAAGTTCCATGAAATCCATATGGAACTCTGCATGGTAATGTAATTTTGGCAACCGGCTCACTTGAAAACTTCTTTGCATCAATTATATAAACCTGCAAGGAGAAGAAATATATTTCAATCTATAATAACGTATAACAAGATCTATATTAGCTAGATACCCAATTCACTTACTTGAGATATGTCAGTGTCTTCGTTGTCAGTGGTGACGCCACGTTATGCTCAGGGTGTTCCCAAGAACACCCTGACTTGAAATTTTTTATATATATATATATAATAATTAAATTTTTTTTTATTTGTTTACCCTTAAAAAAAATAGGAACACCCTCAATCAAAATTAGGAACACGCTCAAATTAAAAAAAAAAAAAAAAAAATTTATTTGTTCTACTTTCAAGCCAAAAAAAAAAAAAAGCCCAAAAAAATTTCAATTAAAATCTAAAAAAAAATTTGTAACAGAGCAAAACAATGGACGGCAAGCCCAACATCAAGCCCACATCAAGCCCAATAGATTATAGAGGAAGCAAACCCACGGATTCTAAAAGAAAAAAAAACCCCAATACAGAGCAAATCACTAAATCAAAAACCTCAAATCAGTAAATCAGTACATCAGAAATCACTAAAGCTAAAGCAAACCTAAAAACAAAGCAATAGAGCAATGCCTCCCTTTAGAAGTTAGATCGGTCCAGTCGTAGTCCAGACTCCAGAGCACATCGTCGCCCCTCATTAGAGATCGGTCCAGTCGCAGTTCAGAGCACATCGTCGCTCATTGGAGATCGCTCGCACATCATCAGAGATCGATCCAGTCTAGAGCATATCGTCGCTGGGTCGCTTGTCGTCGTCGCTCGCCCCTCATTGCAGATCACAGATCGCTTGGCGCCTCGGCTGCTCCGGTGCTCGATGCTCCCTCCCTCAAGGTATTTCTCTCTCTTTTTCCCTCTGACTCTCTCTCAATCTCTCACTGAAATGAAAAGTGAAAACTATGAAAATACGAAATAAAATTAATGAATGAGAGTCTAACTCTCTTTATTCTTTAAGAGTCTAACTCTCTTTATTCTTTAAGAGTCTAACTCTCTCTCTTTTGAATTGTGAGTCTGTGATTGGCTCATTGGCTGGCCGAATCTTTAGCTTTATTAATATATATATATATTTTTTGCCTGTTTTTTGACTTTTTGAATTTGGCTTTATCTTATCGTTGGTGTGTGTTGGTGTTGGTGTTGGTGTTGGTGAGATATAATTGTCTTTTAGTGTAATGTGTATTGTGATTTGTGATTGTGAAATTTTCTTATTGGTAGCTGGCTCTTGTGATTGAGGGCATCAAGCATGAGGCTTGTAATAAATCACTCTTTTTTAGACTTGGACTTAAGCTGTAGGGCCTATATGTTTTTGTGTTGCACAATTTATTGACTTTTTTTTTTTTTTTTGGTTAAGTAATAGTGTGATATTCCAAGTATCAAACAACCATAGTAATTAGTTGAACTAATTAATTTTGTTTGTTTGGGATATTAATTAACCAATAATTAATCAAGGAAATCAACTAATAAACAATAATTAATAATTTAATTAACCAATACATTATAAAAGACAAACAAATTAAATTATGTTAGGCTAAACAACAATTAATAATTTTATAATGAATGAAACAACAATATAAGAAATTATAGTTTATAAAAGACAAAAAAATTAATGAAATAACTAAACAAGAATACATTTGGGAAAAATTCCTGGAGGCACCACTGGGAAAAATTATGTTTCTTAAGGAACATCCTGAGAAAAATTCCTGGAGTCGCCACTGTTTGTTGTGAATAAAAGTGATAATCCAACCATCATCTTCTTCAAAACCTCCTTCTTTCAAGACAAAGGCAGCTCCAGTGCAAAATGTATTATCCTCAAATACATGATATTCCAGTCCACAAAATCAATGTTGGGATTAATCAAATTAACAATTTAATATTGATGTATGTATTGAAAGAGAAGAACAAAAGACGTTAGGACTCTTTACCAAAGAAAATCTTGTGTCTGTCTCTTCAAAGTGTAGCTTGGCTAGTCCTCCATATTTAGGCTTGCCTAAATGATTAAGTTGAAAAATTATATTTTCACATTTAATAAGATGTTAATGATAAGGGTAAAGGTCACTATTTTAAGCAAGATTGTTTTGAATTTTTTGTAGTCACCTGAGGTAGAGCTCGCAATGGAATTAACAATTTGGCAATATCCATACCTATTCTTTACACCTGTAAAATCTCCATTGATAATAGGAAAATCCATAGAAAATTCAATTCCGGTAAGATTTCTCTCCCTAACTTCTCCAGTTTGCATGTGTAACCTCCATTCGTAACGAGTAAATAATAATCCATCTTCTGTTGAGCTATTAGTAATTTAGTATCTCCTTCAATTGAATTTATAGGCTAAAGTCTTTTGGAAAACCACTCAAATTTATTCAAACCCATTTCTGGCCCTGGTACAACTGAGTCAAGGTCTCTTCCTCCCCACACTACAACCTATTATTCCTCATCAGACAAACATAATTTCAAAACAGTCAAGTTAGTTTATATGATTGATCTTATTGGAAGATGGTAAAGGTAAAAAAAAAAAAAAAAAAATTAAAGATTGCTTATTCTATCATTTACCTCATTATCATCCTCAAAGCAATTGATAATATGATATGTGCAATTGGTTTCCACCTCAAACCACCGGATTGAATCTGAGTCACCATAACGAGGAACTATCCCAATCCTTGCATAGTCTTCCTTATTGTACTTGATTAATCTGCAAATAGAATTTGGTTTATAAAGTGACATAAAAATGATTTCATGTAGTACTTGTTAAAATATTGGTTCTTCAAAATTCTATAATTTTCTGCATGAAATATAAGAAATATATATATATATATATATATATATATATATATTGAAAAAGTGAAGAAAACAAATTTTATAAATTGGTGTCAAAGGGCACATGCACTCACGGGCCTCCTCTAAAAAGTCTTTTAATTTCTATAGTTGGTGGAAAATCCAAGATCACATTATACCTGCAAAGCAAAAGCACAGCTTATTAGGGTTATCAATTTTATTTATTTGGTAAATATTTCAAAATTAATACGAAGTGGGATCAGTAACTTACCTCTGAGTGACCCCTATCTCATGGATAATGCAACACCTATCCAGTTTGAGATCCACTTTGTGAACCAATTTCTTTCCATCAGCTTCAAAAAGAAAATAGGCCATGCTCATTAGGCTAACACTACACATTAGAAGGATCATAAGAAATATTATTTTTGAGTATACCAGAAATCACTCCCAATTCAAGAAAAGGTTTAATAGCATCCATCCCAATAATAACAAGCTCTCCAGTTCCTGGAGCTCTCTGTAACATAAACACAGATAAAATGAGCAAAATTTAAAAACTTTAATAAAAAATGAATGTTGAATAGTTTTAGAGTATGTATGCAAAAAGGGATCTTTGGATGGCTGGTACAAGGTCGTTTCCAAGCTCCATTGAAATCCCAATTGCCTAAAGTTTTTAGTGCTAAAATGTCAATCTCTTGAGGCACGAAATTTTCTGCAACTTAGTATAACTTCCCAGAATACTCGAAAACATTTGTGTTGCTTAAGTCTTTGTTTACTTTGCCATACCTCAACTACAAAATTCATATCAAAGGTATCAATCAATTTAGCTAAAGCTTTTATATATGTCACAAATTTCACAAAAAGTTTAGTTATTGGCCACGTTTAATTTGACATCGCTTTTATGTAAAATATAAAAAACCGTTTAAATAATTAATTATTTTTTCTTTTTCCACAAATTTTTTTAAGAAATAATATATCTTCTAAACCAATATCGTCAATGCATTCATTTAAGTTTTCCTATTTTATATTTATTGCCTAACTTCAAAGATAAACATGTCTGCACTTATTAATTTATTACTACCAGGCTTGGTGAAATCTAAAAGCTAATATGTAATCCACCATGACCACGTAGTTAATTTTAATGGCTCTATCTACAATTCATGCAGCCATATCTTAGAGACCAAAAAAAGAAAAAAAAAAACTAGTTTTATATTGATTTACCCACCAAATTTAGCACATAAGCAGACAAAATAGCGAGTGAATCGCCTTCCGCAGCTGGGAGAAAGCACGGTTTTTTTCTTTGCGTTTCTAGCTTGAACGTTTCGGTTTCAATATATCTCTTATTGTAGACAACATTCCAGCTCCCATCACCATCTTTATTAAAATACAAAGCATGAACCATTCCTTCTTCCACCCAAGAGTGACTGGACCTTCCAAACATGGACTTTATCGATTTAAATCCTCCAAAAAGGGGGTTCGATCCTGCAATCACAATGAAATGCACCAATTGCTCCATATTTTTGATAATTCAATTGCTGCAACAAGTGAGGAAGGAAGGATTTGAACATCAATTATCATCATAAAATACATTAAGTTATACTACTGAATTACAAGAGTCCAATCTTATATCTCATAATTCCTATTCTACTTTATACTCCTCTAATAAAATTTGAACACATGCTCACCTCTTTAATTAAATCCTCATTTTCAGCCTTTTTCTTATGTCAATTTCCTAAAATAAAATTAAAAAAATTCAAACCATCCCCACAAGCCGCCGCCGCCACCACTGATCACCACCAATGACTGTTGCCGGTGCCGTTAGAAAGATCTCGTTGACGTCATCAGCTGCCATACACCACTGCCAGCAGTAAAAATAAATAATAAATAAATAAATAAACCCCAACAGACCACAACCATCGTTGCTGGGTTTGCCCACTTTCTCTGTCGCCATCGTTGCCAGGTTTGCCTCACTCAGCCAACACCTTTATCTACTCGTTTTCTTGCCATTAACGCGCTGAGGAGCACAACTTGGACATAACATTAAGAAGGTTTTTATTCATTAAATAGAACATGGTGGTGGCGGTCCCAGACCCCCTTCTTCTTAATTTTGATTCGAATGTTTGAAATTTCGAACTATATTTAATCTTTCTTATGAAATATATTAGTTGGAAACCTTCTTAATTTTAGAGGACTTGAGCAGCGGGAGAGAAAAATAAGAAACCATCGTGGTGGTTTCTTGCCAGTGGCGTTGCTGGATGACAATGGTGGTAGTAGGCGTTCTAATCGAATTCAGATCTGCCTCGACTGTGACTGGAGTTGATGGCGCCGACGAACTCATGTCAGTGGCGTTGGGCCCAGGTTGGTGGACTTGGGTGGGGGTTGAATATGCGTTGGATTTTTTTAATTTTCAATTTTATTTTGTGGACAGTTTTTTTTTTTTTTTTTTTTTCATTTATTTTAGGTAAGTCAAATAAAATAACATAAAATTAAGAATGAAAAAGAATGGGTGGACAAGTGACATATTTTGATTTGTGGAGCATGGAATGAGACAGAGACAGAGAGATAGATGATTTTGATTCGAATTACAAGACTGACTCTTAATTAATTAGACACTTTTTTTTTTAGGGAAAAATTAGACACACTTTTAATTCTTACAATAATTGGTAATTAGCTAAATAACATGATTAACTTTTTTATACAAGATAGAATTCTACTCGAACATAATTTAAGTGTATATGTGTGTGAAGCTCCCTCCTGGAGACTTGAACCCCGGTCCTTGCCCCCCCATACCCCACAAGCATTTATACTTGTGGAGTGACCATCGCACCAAGGGTGTGCGGTGGTACGATTAACTAAGGCTTGTTGAATTAATAGTTTTTTGATACAAGATTGAAATTCTACTCTAATCTAATCTAAGTGTATATGTGTGTGAAACTCCCTCCTAGAGACTTGAACCCCAGCCTTTACCCCCCACACCTCGCAAACATTTATACTTGTGAAGTGACCATCGCACAAAGAGTGTGCGGTGGTATTAGTTGAATATATGATTTACACCTACAAATACTGTTGGGGAAAAATCCTAATCCCCTTTTTGTCTATGAGTGAATTAAAATATATAACTACCAAGTAATAGCAATATTATAAAAACAAAAAAAATTTCAGCAAAAGCCACATAAACACAACCACACAAGAACACCAAAACCAGTAACAAAATCTTCCTCTGAATACTCCAACTCTTCATGGTTGTAGCACTCAAAAACTACATGAGAACTCCACCAATTTATCTTCCCTGTGTGTAACTTAAGTAAAGAAAAATGTCTCCTTTTTCTTTTTCACTCTCTCACTCTCTCACTGTGTTTCTCTCTATCTCTTCATTCGGACTGCACCTCTCAAGCTGAAGTTCTCTCTTTCTCTGTGTCTTGCTCTCTTTAGAACTCACACAAAATGGCCAAAATAGGTCTCTATTTGCTTCAGCTTCCCACAAGGCCGAATGGCCTTAGTTTCTTTCTTTTCTTCTTTTTTCAATTTCAGCGTGTTAGACATGCTTGAGTCAAGTCTCATTAAGAGGCATGGCTGACTTGAAGACTTTTGGAAGCAAGCTCATAAATGAGCTTTGACAAGGCATGTGGGCTGGACCCACACAGTGCTTTGCATCCAACAATCTCCCCCTCCAGCCCACTACGGAGGAGATCTTCAACCCAAGTCTTCAATCAGAATTCATGTTGGCCAACTCGACACAAAACTTCAGCTTCTCTCTAAACACAACCTTGATTAACATGTTAGCTGGATTTTCATCTGTGTGAATCTTCTCTAATTCAAATGACTGTAGTTCAAAAACTAGTCTCAACTAATGGTATCTCACCTCAATGTGCTTCGAGCGTAAATGGTACATAGAATTCTTGCTCAAGTCTATAGCACTCTGACTATCACAATTAACTACATACCCTGCTTGCTTCAAACCTAATTCTTGGAGAAACTGTTTCAACCTAAGCTTCTCTTTACTTGATTCATTAGCTGCAATATACTCAGCCTCAATTGTAGATAAGGCAACACACTTCTGCAATCTTGACTGCCATGATACAGCTCCCATTGCAAAAGTAAATAAATACCCCGATGTAGATTTCCTACCATCAAGGTCACTTGCCCAATCTGCATTTACATAACCCTCCAAAACTGGTTTAGAATCACCAAAAGTCAAGCACAATTTAGTGCTACCTCTCAAATACCTGAAAATCCACTTCACTACTTCCCAGTGATCTTTACCAGGATTAATCATGAACCTACTGACAACACCAACTGCGTGAGCAATATCTGGTCGTGTGCAAACCATAGCATACATCAAACTCCCAACTGCTGAGGAATAAATGGTTGATGCTATGTCTTTTTTCTCTTTCTTGGATGAAGAACAAGATTTCTTTCTTAGCTTGAAATGAGCACCAAGAGGTGTACTGACTGGCTTGACATGCTTCATATTGAACCTTTCAAGAACCCGCTCAATATATTTCTCTTGTGATAACCATAGCTTCTTAGCTTTCCTGTCACGTAGAATCTGCATATCCAAAATTTGTCTTGCTGGACCTAAGTCTTTCATATCAAATGACTTGAACAAGTCCTTCAAATTTCCAATCACACCTGCACCTTGTCCTACTATCAACATATCGTCTACATATAGTAGAAGAATAACAAATTTACCATTGGGAAATTTTCTGACATACATACAATGATCTGCATTTGTCCTCGTGTACTCGTGACCCACCATGAATGAGTCAAACTTCTTGTACCATTGTCTTGGAGTTTGCTTCAAGCCATACAAACTCTTCTTTAACTTGCAAACCATATGTTCTTTCTCTTTTACTTTGAATCCCTCTTGCTGATCCATGTAGATTTCTTCTTTCAAATCAACATAAAGAAAAGTAGTCTTCACATCAAGTTGCTCAAGCTCAAGATCCAAGCTAGCTATAAATCCCAGAACTATCCGAATAGAACTCATCTTGACCACTGGAGAGAATATCTCATCAAAGTCAATCCCTTATTTGTGACTAAAACCCTTGACCACCAACCGAGCTTTATACTTCACTAACTTGTCACCATCTTTCTTTAGCTTAAACACCCATTTGTTTTTCAATGCCTTCTTGCCTTTAGGAAGTTCCACTAAATCATTAGTCTTATTCTTGTTAAAAGAATTCATCTCTTCATGCATAGCCTTCAACTAGCTCTGTTTATCCTTATGAGACTGTACTTCCTGAAAGCTTTCTAGCTCTCTCTCTTCAATAATCCGCATACTCAGCAATGGGGTATCTAGTCGATGGACAACACTCTCTAGTAGACCTTCTCACTTGAGGTTCTACCATCTTTAGTGGAGGAGGCTACTCCCCCTACTCAACACCATCTGTATGTATCATATCATCACCATCAACACTTGCTGGCTCATTAGCATCAAATTCTGTTGGTTCATCACCATAATTCTCATCTTGTACCTCTTCCCTATTTATGGCATTATCTGAGGAAGAAGAGGTAAGTGTAAGATCAAGAACACCTTCAACTGTAACTTTAGGTTTCTCAGTTTTCTCAAAGTCTGCCAAGTTTTCATTCTCATGAAAAACTACATCTCGACTTCTGATCATCTTCTTTTCTTTTGGATCCCATAGCTTGTAGCCAAATTCTGCATCTCCATATCCAACATATATACAAGGAGTGGATTTGCTATTAAGCTTTGATCTTTGTTCCTTAGGCATATGAACAAATGCCTTGCACTCGAATATTTTCAAGTAAGAGTAAGAAACATCTATCATTGTCCATACTCTTTCTGGAATATCAAAATCCAAAGGAACTGATGGAGATCTATTAATTAGGTAGCATGCAATCACAACAGCTTCACTCCAGAATGACTTAGGTGGATTAGCCATTCTTAACATACATCTGACCTTCTCAACAATAGTGCAGTTCATCCTTTCTGCCACATGATTTTGCTATGGGGTACCAGGAATTGTCTTCTCATGTCTAATGCCTTTCTCGGAGCAGTAACTCTTGAATTCATTAGATGTGTATTCACCTCCGTTATCACTACGGAGACACTCTAAAGACTTCCCTTTCTCTCTTTCCACCATGGCATGGAATTTCTTGAAGTGCTCAAATACCTGGTCTTTTGTTTTCAAAACACAAACCCACACCTTTCGTGAAGTATCATCAATAAATGTAACAAAATATTTATTGCCACCTAAAGTCTCAACATCAATGGGACCAAATACATCAGAATAAACAAGATCTAATACTTTGGGTTTTCTAGTAGAGGGTATATTAAATGAAACTCTATATTGTTTACCAAATAAACAAAAGTCACTAGGATTTAGTGACGTACCTTTGGCAAAGGGAATGAGAGACTTCTTTTCCAAAATCTGCAACCCTTTTTCACTTATGTGAGCCAGCCGCCTATGCCACAAGTTAGGCGAAGAATCCTACTAAGCTGCACTAACAACATCCTTGCACAGTTTTACTTGTGTCTTGTAAAATGTACAACAAATCTTCCCTCTAGCAAACACCAATGATCCTTTGCTAAGCCTCCATTTTCCATCACAGAAATAATTTCCATAACCTTCTTTGTCAAGAACATGAGTGGAAATCAAATTCAGGCGAATATTCGGAACATGTCTCACATCCTTCAAAATCAGGGTGTATCCAGTGTTAGCCCTAACACATATGTCACCAATTCCCACAATGTCCGCATAACTATCATTGCTTATCTTCACTCTCCCAAAGTTTCTCGTTTTGTATGAAATGAATAACTCCATTCATGGAGTGACATGGCAGGAAGTAGTTGAATCAATCACCCATTCAACATAAGGATTTGAAACTGTACAACAATCATCTTGTCCTATAGCTAGGATATCATCTTCCAACATTATAATAGTAGTAGTATTCTCATCATCCGCCTTTTTCTGATTTTTATCCTCTTTTTGTTTGTTCTTCCAAGCCTTGCAGTTTCTTTTTATGTGACCTTCTTTATCAGAGTAAAAGCACTTGAATTTTCTTTTTGATTTTGATCGACTTTTGGATTTACCTCGCCCTTTAGAGCTTCTACTCTTACTTCTCCCCCTGTTTTTAGTGACAAGAGCCTGTGCAATATCCTTGCCCATATCCTTTTTTCTAGTTTCTTCATTAAGCAAACTATCTTTAACCATGGCAAGTTGTAACACACCATTCGGAGCATAATTACTAAGTGATACTACCAAAGTCTCCCAACTATCAAGTAAGGAACTCAGAAGCAATAAAGCTTGCAACTCATCATCTATTACTAGTTTCATTGTAACCATCTGATTAACCCAGTCTTGGAACTCACTAAGGTGCTCGGCAATGGACTTACTCTCTTTAAGCTTCAAATTCTCAAGTTTTCTAGCAATAAAAGCTTTATTTTGAGCTATCTTTCTTTCATAAAGACTCCTTAATTTTTCCCAAAGAGCCTCTGCATTTGTTTCCTGAGACACATGATGAAAAACACTAACATCGATGCATTGTCTAATACACCCAATAGTTTTTTTATTTAATTTCTCCCAGTCTTTATCTGACATATTACTAGGCTTGACACTATCACCCTCAATAGGGTCATGTAAATCCTTGCAATAAAGGGCATCCTCCATCATTGGCTTCCATATCGAATAATTTGATGCAAAGAGTTTAACCATAGTATTCATAGTCATATTCTCCGTTTAATCCAATACAAGACAATCAAACCCAAGCAACCAAAAGCTTTGATACCACTTGTTGAGGAAAAATCCTAATCCCCTCTTTGTCTATGTGTGAATTAAAATATATAACTACCAAGCAATAGTAATATTATGGAAAAAAAAAAAATTTCAGCAAGCACCACGTAAACACAGCCACTCAAGAACACCAAATCTTAACCCTCCGGTGTAGAGGGAAAAACTACAGGGTAACTCCAAAAAATATCCACTATGAAATAGAGATTACAACTATCAAGTTTGTGCTAAACTTAAGTCCACAATAAATTGGATATACAACAAATAAATCTCAAGAAGTAAATACAATCTCACCACAAAGCCAGTAGCAAAATCTTCCTCTGAATACTCCAACTCTCCATAGTGTAGCACTCAAAAACTCCATGAGAACTCCACCAATTTATCTTCCTTGTGTGTAACTTGAACAAAGAAAAATGTTTCCTTTTTTCTTTTTCACTCTCTCACACTCTCACCGTGTTTCTCTCTATCTCTTCATTCAGACTGCACCTCTCAAGCTGAAGCTCTCTCCTTTTGTGTATTGCTCTCTCTAGAACTCACACAAAATGGCCAAAATAGCTCTCTGTTTGCTTCAGCTTCCCACAAGGCCGAATGACCTTAGTTTTTTTTTCAATGTGTTAGACACGCCTAAGTCAAGTCTCATTAAGAGGTATGGCTGACTTGAAGACTTTTGGAAGCAAGCTCATAAATGAGCTTTGACAAGGCATGTGGGCTGGACCCACCCGGTGTTTTGCACCCAACAAATACCATCCTAATAAATGCCTCTTTAAGATCCTATTCATATCCTATAATGTTAAGAACTCTTATGTCCAAAAACTAAATTTGTAGAGCTCTTGTTAACACTTAACACCACTCAACCAGTAATGCTTACCTTTATTTGAAGATATCCTTGTCAAACATTTATATGATACCATAACCAAAACTTACAGGACGCTCACGCTAAAAGATTAGTAATAAACAGCCTAAAGGCTATTATATTTGCACTCACAAAACTTCAAATAGAAGTTTTCAAATGACTAATTTTCAAATAATTTTTTTTTTTTTTTTTTGAGATAGTTATAATATGCTGCTAATTTTGCAGCTTGAACCTTATCCCCTTAGACCCCAAGCACTTTGTATATAAAGAGATGTCAATTAAATTACAAGACTCCTGGCAAATAACCAATTTAAATAATCCCTCTTTCTATGGTTTTTTAAAAATCTTATATTAAATATGCAATTCAATAATTAGAGTAGATATTAATAAGCATTTATTTTTAGAGTTTGGTTCAAATTACACCTGGTATAACTTTAAGTAATGTTACACCACCCAATAACTTGTTATTGAATTAATATTTTGAAAATCCAACCGTTGAATTACATGTTCTATATGTTCTTAACATGAATGCCAATTTTCATATCAATCGGATGCTATTTACCATTTAATTCATAAACTAATTTTTTATACATTATTTTAAACTATAAAAATTTGAATTTTAACAATTAACTGATGACATAGATATTAATTCTTGATCACTTTGAAATTTTGCCAGCATAAAGAATATACAAAGATAATGTAATTTAATGGTGGATTTGTCAATATTCACATCCAATTAAAAAATATTGAGTCTTGTAACATTACTTAGAGTTACACCATGTGTAACTTGAATGCAACCCTTATTTTTATTATGATTATATCTGGAACTATCTATTTTACCATTTAAAAAATATATGTTGTGCTAAGATTCTAATGAAGGTGTTAGGAGGTTTTATATCGAATCCTTATGAAATTTAAACACATGTTTAAAGATATATATTAGAATAAGAACAAAGTTTAACTATAAACTTAGTTGTAACTAATGACTACAACTCTACTCAATATCTTTTTATTGTATGTGAATTTTGACAAATTTATTATTGAATTAAATTTTCTTCTTGTATGCCTCATGCTTGAAAATTTTTCAAAAGATTAAAGATCAATAACTATGTTATTAATCAAATATTTAAATTTTTGTAATATAAAATTATGCATAAAACAAGTTTATGGATCGAATAGTAAATAATATATTATTAGTATGAAATTTGATATGTGTGTTAAGAACATATAAAGAACATACAATTTGACACTCTTTTTTTTTGTATAATAATTTTGTAATCTATAGATTTAAACAGTTGAAACAAATATAAATACGATGGGAGGATTAGACAATTTTAATAAAGTAAAGTGATCAATATCTTTGTTTAATATATGTAGGCATAACTTTTTTTTTTATTTTTTAGTAAAAATAATAATTGACTTTATATGGTCACCATTCTATTCTAGATACTCTCTAAGAACATAATATCAGGTAATGTGGAACCATTCTCCAAAAAAAAAAAAAAAAAAGGTAATGCGGAACATAATATGTAGAGGTCAAGTACCTACCATTTCTGATGTAAACACCCTCTGGGAAATTGGCGGGAATTGTCCCTTCAATAGTAATGAGAAGGGCTTCTTTCAACTCATCGACTGGAGCAAAGTTACTCTGCAAGTAATTTGGCACAATTAGGATACGTTTATATAAAAAAGCGATCAACATGAATGTTTTGTACGTGCTTGTGTGCTAATAATGAGTACGTGTTTGTGCATTGGAGATTTGGAAGGCTACCTAAAATGCAAGGTGCATGGTACCGTACGGTACATACCTGAGATGGGAGCAATGGCTGGTCATCAAACTCAAACACCAAACCAACAAAGGCATCCAATATTTTCACCGAAGCGTTCTTGATGGTTTTGGAAGCATCAAAGTGCATGGGAACTTGTTTTAGATCTCTGAAATTGAGCTGTTTTTGAAAACTTTTCCAGTTAGATCATGGTTTTCTAATTTGGCTCACTGGCTGTTATGACAGCTTTAAAATTTCCACTCCGAAAAAAAATAGTTGCCCGAAATTAATGAACTTACAAATTAATTTGGATGAAAACAGGGGCAGAACTAGGATTTTATGAATGGAGGGGCCAAAATTATAACAAATACAAAATTGAACTAATTTAATTGAGTCATACAAGAAATATCAAGAGTTTAGGGGGCTAATTATATTTCTTTTGTAAAGTTTAGGTAAATTTAGGGGTAAAAGTCTAATATTTGAGAAGTTTGAGGGGGGCATGGCCCCCCACTTCTCTAGGCAGTTCCGCCCCTGGATGGAAATAAAATCGAATGTTATCCAAATTATATAAAACCTTTAATTTCTGAAAATTTGATTGAAGATTTGGGGCATCACACAAAATGTTAGCCAAATTTGGTGCAAAAGTTGGCGATTCAAACAAGTTTCAAGTACACCTCTGTTCAAAACTATGTAACGTAATGAGTTAATAGCTTCATGAGAGAGAGAGAGACCTTGAAAACAGAAAAAAGTGTGGTCTTGAGGTGATCAAAGCTGTTCCAAAGGTAAGGCCTCCTTTCAATGTTGCAATTCACTTGAAATGCCATATTTGCGGTTGCCATCTTACTCTCTTTGCTGCCTCAAGAGTTAAGGGAATCTAGCTATGACTAACAACTATGAGTAATCGAGATGCCCATATTCATATATATTCGCCTCAAACTCAGTTTCCAAATGCAAGGGGACAACTTCTAAGTTGTTGGGACTAAGAGCTACACATAAGGCGTGACGAAGTAAATAAATATATACTATTAAAATAATGAACGACGTTTTTGTGCAGATATCGATCTTAAAACTTTTTTTTTTTTTTTGGTCAAAAAGAAAACAAGGAAACGTTTTTTTAACAACCATTTAAAAATAAATAAATAAAAACTAATGGAAATTGTTTTTTTATAACAACTTATATATTTGTAAACGTGTCTGTAAGTTTTTTTTTTTTTTTTGAGAGAGTTTCAACCTATGGCGTCCGCTCTTGATGATAGTTCTTTATCATCAGACCAAGACACCAATCAGTTTTTAGTGTAGACGGGGATTGAACCCCAGATCTCTTATACAACCATCAAAGACTTTACCAGTTGAGCTAACTGGAACCCACATACACGTGTCTGTAAGTTAAAAAAAAAAAAAAAACTTCATTTTTTTTAATGAAATAATAACTAAAGTAACACTGTTGGAAAGGTTCTTGATTCAATTTCCCTTAATTATGAACTTTTAAATTTCAATTTTTTTAATTAAATATAATCCTTCAATGGAAAATTGTATAAAGCTTAATGAAATCATTTCATAAAATATTTATTAATATTTTAAAGACTAACTTTATTTTTATTTTTAAATTTAATACTAATTTAAAATTTCTATTTTTTTTTTATAATATACCTTCTCTTCTTATTTAACTATGAGATAAATTTTTTCCCTAAACAATTCTAATCTCATGAATATTTGAATCTAAGATATTGATCAAACTCTAGAGTTGAATCTAGATCTAGATCCGCCGAAGAATAAAAATTTATTTTAATAATATTTACATAAGGCATTAATAACTTTTTCAAAATTTTGGAGCCAACTGTCCACCTAGTTCTGCCCATGTCTTAATTAATTCTAGAAATTCCACACCTACTATGTGAGGGTTTGGATACAACTTAAACACGCGTCTGCGTTTTCTCAAAGCGTGTTTTCTCCTTTTTTTTTTTTTTTTTTTTTTTTTTTACCACATTTGTTGACTTTGAGAGACAATATTTACTGTTCATAAATAGTGTATGCACTATTCACGCACTGTGTATACACTATTTACGCATTAAAAATATATTAAAAATGGGTCCTACGACACTATTCATACATTTAAAAATTATTTTGTTACAGTGTTTTTAGCAACAATCAGTTTTCAGCAACAATAAGTTGTATCCAAACGGACCCTATATATGGCAAAGAAAAATTATAAAAGATCTTTGAAATTTTCAGAGATTGTGATCACCCTAAACCTGAATTGGATGTGCTCACTGGTCATATCCATTATCCATATACTATTTAAGGGTCCGTTTGGTTGGAGGAGTGAAAAAGTAAGATGACAGAAAATGGTGGAAAGATGAAAAAGTGGGAGGATAGAAAAGATTTTATTTTCTCTCCTATTTGTTTGGTTGGGACTGGAAAAGTGAAGGAATGGAAAAAATGGGTTTGAATAAATTTACTCATATACCCTAGTTAAAAAATGATGCTCAATTAAAAAAAAAAATGGAATAATAACCACACAAAAAAAAAAAAAAAAAACAATCACCCAAATTTACTAAAAAAATAAAAATTATGTCCCAAAAAAATCACATCTAGTTAAAAAAATAATAATAATCACGCCCAGGCCTAGAAAATCAAAAGAAGAAAAAAAGAATAGGAAAAAAGAAAAAAAAGAAAAGAAAAGGCAACTGCCCCGAAGAAGAAAAAAAAAAATGAAGAAAGAAGGCACGCTCGCCCAGGCCTTAAAAAAAAAAAAAAAAGAAGAAAGAAAGAGGGAAGGAAGAAGAAGAAGGCAACGTTGCTGCCCAGAAGAAGAAAAAGAAAAAGAAGAGGCAACGTTGCCCAAAAAAAAAAACACACATAAGCCAAAGCAACGTTACTAAGAAGAAAAATAATAATAATAATAAAGGCAACTTGAAGAAATGTGTGTGCATATGTACCATTTTTGTCAATTAAGAAAAAATTTATTCTCACTTAGTTTTCTCTCCATTTTGGAGAGAAAACATTTTGGTGGGTGTAAGCCACGAAAGGCCAAAAATGGCTAAGTAACAAAATTCCACATAGAATGGATGTAAGTTACTGACGACCATAAAAAATGGTTGAAATAAAGCTAAGTAACAAAATTCCACATAGAATGGATGTAAGTTACTGACGACAATAAGAAATGGTTGAAATAAAGCTAAGTAACAAAATTCCACATAGAATGGATGTAAGTTACTGACGACCAGAAGAAATGGTCAAGATGAAGCTAAGTAACAAAATTCCACATGGAGTGGATGTGTGTTATTAACGAAAATGATGCCTACAAAGTGAAGAGATGGACCCTACGTGGACGGGCGCATTGCGAGCGACGACTAAGCAAACACAAGCATAAGTAAGTACACAAGAGCAAATCAAATTAAAAAGCCCAAAAAATAACGGGCAATTCACAAAGTGTTTTTACAAGGCCCATAAACACTGAGCCAAAAGCCTCGTCCTTAAAATAAATTAAAGAAAAAACGACCCAAAACACAGTGGGTATCCAAAAATAAATCTAAGTATCAGGTACAGGCAGCATCATCAACAGAAGGAACGGTGCCAACAGGATCTGCGTCAGCAGGAGCTGCGTCAGTAGGAGCTTCGTCCACAAGGACATCGCCCACAGGAACCTCATCACCAGGAGCACCCACAGAAGTTTCAGGCTCAGGAGCAGGAGGTCGGGCGGCTTCATCTGCGGCCATTTCCTGATCCACCTCCTCCAGGTCCAGCTCCTCCATATTCACCCCCGATGGGTGCTTCACGAGGTACCTCCTCAGGAGCTCGAAACCCTTGAAGTACCAACTGAAGAGCACAGTGTTGTACTCGTCAGTGGTTTGGAAGGCTTCAACAGATCTGGCGGCTATGGTCTTGAGACTCTCCCTGGCCCCAAGGAGTTGATCGTCCTTCTCCTTAGTCAGCTGGCGCTCAACCCGGAGGTCACCGTTTAGTTTCTTGACCTGCTCCTTCAGAGTGTTGTTCTCACCCATGGAAGCAATAAGGTCTCTCTTCAGCGACGAGTTCTCTGCCTCCAAGACCTCCATCCGAGACGTCATTGACGCCACCTTGGCTTCCTGAGTAAAGAACTCAGAAGAAAGATGCAAACTCTCCCCTAGCACCTGGACAAGCTTGTGCACCTGACGAGCCGCGATCTCGTTGAAAGGGACGCCAGATAAAGCTTGCAAATCTGCAGACGTCACGGCCTCGTGAGCTCGATCTACGGCCATCTTCTCGTCATTCCACAGGGTTGACGAACGAAGCGCATGTTTCTCCTTCCCTTTCTCAGTCAGCCGCGGCCTTTTTGAGGCAGGAGTGCCACCTATCTCCTCCACAGAAACTGTAGGAGAAGCCGTTCTCGTCGTCTCACCCGCGGGAACGATTGGACGAACAGAGGGAGTTGGAGTAGCATGACCACCCTTCCCAGTGACGCGTACGCTCTTTGCTCCCAGACTCGACAGAGGCTCGTCTTTCTTGGATCTCATTTTTGCGTACATACCTTTGTTAAATTTGGTCGTCATCTCTGCAAAGGAAAAAAAAAAAAAAAAAAAAAAATGGTGAGTACTGACGGATTTAACACTTACTCTTTTTTCCTTCGATGTCAATGTTACGAAGAACGGTTGCAGAGGGATCAGGACCGAGGCAGTAGAAGGCTAGCGTTCTGGGGTCAACAAGCTCGTCCCAGCTCTCAATCGTCAGTGCGTAGTCGATCGCCTTCTGAACCCGTTCTCTATACCTGCTCTTGAGCTTGGGTCGTTTCTTAGCTATAAAAAAAAAAAAAAAAAAAAAGGGTGTCAATAGCCATGAAAGAAAACACAACAAAAGTGAAAGGACGAGGATTGAGGTCGACGCACCTAAAGTCGGGGTTTCCCACCGACGACGCAACCTTGGGATATCACCCCAAACCCCTCCAGAGGCCGTCTCAAAGTCATCCCCAGACACAAAGAAGAATCTGGACTTCCAGTACCTGAAGGACGACGGTAAACCCTTGACGATCCTGGTCCTTCTCTCCCAGGGCACCAATTCATAATACCCGTACTCCTTCGATGCCTTTAAACGATACATGTAGACAAGCTCGTCTACCCTAAGCATGTCCCCGTCATTAGCGGCCAACCAGATCACCATACAGCTGACCAAGATCCGCCACGAATTTGGCATAAGTTGCCCGGGGGCAACACCTAAAAGATCTAGGAGTTCCATCAAGAAGGGGTGGACGGGAAACCTCAATCCACAGACGAAGGCAGATTCGTAAAAACAAATCTCCCCAGGAAAGAAATGACAGGCCCGGTCTGCTTCACTAGGCAGACGAACCCTAACTCGCTCTGGGAACTGAAACCTGTCCTTGAACCTACCCAGCGCGTCGGCATCTAAACCACACTCCTCCCTAAGGGCATAAAAAGCCCTAACTTCTCGAGGCGTGGAGACAGCTGTGTCTTCCTCCACGGGATTACCGCTAGACGATAACCCAGTCTCGAGCTCACTGGATCTAACCTCAGATGCCATCCTATCCTCCCTCACCAAATCCTCGAACCAGTCTATTGACTGACGAAGCAACGGCAAGAGGTCAGCCAACACCACAGCAAGACAACTACCCTCGTAAACAAATTTTTCGAGGTATGGAAAATTTCCTAATGAACCTCCTAATCGAGCAAAAAGAAACGATATGGAGGGGCAAGCTATCCTAACCTCAGGGCTACCAACCATAAGTAAAACAGAAAAATACAAGAAAACCTAGAAATCCCTAAACCCGTCGGAGCAAGCACAAAGAAAGAAAAGATGGGAAAAATCAGAAGATCCACCACCAAAAATACAAACAAAAATATGAAAGAGAATGAGTGGGGAACACACCTCAAAGAAGATAACTGCCGCCGACGACGCACCGGTAGGGAGGAAAGTTGCAGAGAAGGGTTGGCGAAGAAGATACCCAGAGAAAGAAGTAGAAATTCTTAAGAAAAAGTGAAAAGGAGGAGTGAGAAGAAGGGAGGTTTAAAAATAAGGCTTGGGAAACTGAAAAATCAGCGGGAAGCCCAATAGTCCCCATTATTCGGACATTAACTCCACCAGCCAGCACGCGCCACGTATGCCACGTTCTATGGAGCGCCGTCACTTCGCACTTAATGAGGAACAGAATCCCAAGAGTCACCTGCAACACGAGACCCTTCAGATTCTATCATCGTCAAGAACATGACGAACATAGAATCCGGGGGCAACTGACGAGACTGACGAGTCCGTCCCACACTGACGATATTGTTCACGGACGATGACACCATCGGGAGTAACGAGATGATCATGCACGCCACTGACGAAGGCATTCAGACTATTTAATGCAGTCAATCAAGCCTAGAACGGTTGAAAGACCAGCTGTACGGACCGTTGGAACGCATTGATGCACCATTCAATGCCCCCAAACGTTACCAGAAGAAGCATTAAGACCTCCATAATTACTCCAACGGCTAGAGGCCATGGAAGAGTATAAAAAGACCACACATTTGCCAATACCAAGGTACATACACAAACACACAAAAGAGTGAACTATTACTTTCTTGCATTCTCCAATTTCTCTAAGATTTCTTTGCATACTAACTTTGGCATCGGAGGCGTGGTAGCAGGCACCACACCGGTGACCCTTTCAGGAGGCTGCAGGTTGGCTTCATCCGACCACATTGACTGACGAGTTCACGCTCTATCACCTATCCAGTTTGAGATCCACTTTGTGAACCAATTTCTTTCCATCAGCTTCAAAAAGAAAATAGGCCATGCTCATTAGGCTAACACTACACATTAGAAGGATCATAAGAAATATTATTTTTGAGTATACCAGAAATCACTCCCAATTCAAGAAAAGGTTTAATAGCATCCATCCCAATAATAACAAGCTCTCCAGTTCCTGGAGCTCTCTGTAACATAAACACAGATAAAATGAGCAAAATTTAAAAACTTTAATAAAAAATGAATGTTGAATAGTTTTAGAGTATGTATGCAAAAAGGGATCTTTGGATGGCTGGTACAAGGTCGTTTCCAAGCTCCATTGAAATCCCAATTGCCTAAAGTTTTTAGTGCTAAAATGTCAATCTCTTGAGGCACGAAATTTTCTGCAACTTAGTATAACTTCCCAGAATACTCGAAAACATTTGTGTTGCTTAAGTCTTTGTTTACTTTGCCATACCTCAACTACAAAATTCATATCAAAGGTATCAATCAATTTAGCTAAAGCTTTTATATATGTCACAAATTTCACAAAAAGTTTAGTTATTGGCCACGTTTAATTTGACATCGCTTTTATGTAAAATATAAAAAACCGTTTAAATAATTAATTATTTTTTCTTTTTCCACAAATTTTTTTAAGAAATAATATATCTTCTAAACCAATATTGTCAATGCATTCATTTAAGTTTTCCTATTTTATATTTATTGCCTAACTTCAAAGATAAACATGTCTGCACTTATTAATTTATGACTACCAGGCTTGGTGAAATCTAAAAGCTAATATGTAATCCACCATGACCACGTAGTTAATTTTAATGGCTCTATCTACAATTCATGCAGCCATATCTTAGAGACCAAAAAAAAAAAAAAAAAAAAAACTAGTTTTATATTGATTTACCCACCAAATTTAGCACATAAGCAGACAAAATAGCGAGTGAATCGCCTTCCGCAGCTGGGAGAAAGCACGGTTTTTTTCTTTGCGTTTCTAGCTTGAACGTTTCGGTTTCAATATATCTCTTATTGTAGACAACATTCCAGCTCCCATCACCATCTTTATTAAAATACAAAGCATGAACCATTCCTTCTTCCACCCAAGAGTGACTGGACCTTCCAAACATGGACTTCATCGATTTAAATCCTCCAAAAAGGGGGTTCGATCCTGCAATCACAATGAAATGCACCAATTGCTCCATATTTTTGATAATTCAATTGCTACAACAAGTGAGGAAGGAAGGATTTGAACATCAATTATCATCATAAAATACATTAAGTTATACTACTGAATTACAAGAGTCCAATCTTATATCTCATAATTCCTATTCTACTTTATACTCCTCTAATAAAATTTGAACACATGCTCACCTCTTTAATTAAATCCTCATTTTCAGCTTTTTTCTTATGTCAATTTCCTAAAATAAAATTAAAAAAATTCAAACCATCCCCACAAGCCGCCGCCGCCGCCGCCACCGATCACCACCAATGACTGTTGCCGGTGCCGTTAGAAAGATCTCGTTGACGTCATCAGCTGCCATACACCACTGCCAGCAATAAAGATAAATAATAAATAAATAAATAAACCCCAACAGACCACAACCATCGTTGCTGGGTTTGCCCACTTTCTCTGTCGCCATCGTTGCCAGGTTTGCCTCACTCAGCCAACACCTTTATCTACTCGTTTTCTTGCCATTAACGCGCTGAGGAGCACAACTTGGACATAACATTAAGAAGGTTTTTATTCATTAAATAGAACATGGTGGTGGCGGTCCCAGACCCCCTTCTTCTTAATTTTGATTCGAATGTTTGAAATTTCGAACTATATTTAATCTTTCTTATGAAATATATTAGTTGGAAACCTTCTTAATTTTAGAGGACTTGAGCAGCGGGAGAGAAAAATAAGAAACCATCGTGGTGGTTTCTTGCCAGTGGCGTTGCTGGATGACAATGGTGGTAGTAGGCGTTCTAATCGAATTCAGATCTGCCTCGACTGTGACTGGAGTTGATGGCGCCGACGAACTCATGTCAGTGGCGTTGGGCCCAGGTTGGTGGACTTGGGTGGGGGTTGAATATGCGATGGATTTTTTTCTTTTTCAATTTTATTTTGTGGACAGTTTTTTTTTTTTTTTTTTTCATTTATTTTAGGTAAGTCAAATAAAATAACATAAAATTAAGAATGAAAAAGAATGAGTGGACAAGTGACATATTTTGATTTGTGGAGCATGGAATGAGACAGAGACAGATAGAGAGATAGATGATTTTGATTCGAATTACAAGACTGACTCTTAATTAATTAGACACTTTTTTTTTTTAGGGGAAAATTAGACACACTTTTAATTCTTACAGTAATTGGTAATTAGCTAAATAACATGATTAACTTTTTTATACAAGATAGAATTCTACTCGAACCTAATTTAAGTGTATATGTGTGTGAAGCTCCCTCCTGGAGACTTGAACCCCGGTCCTTGCCCCCCCATACCCCACAAGCATTTATACTTGTGGAGTGACCATCGCACCAAGGGTGTGCGGTGGTACGATTAACTAAGGCTTGTTGAATTAATAGTTTTTTGATACAAGATTGAAATTCTACTCTAATCTAATCTAAGTGTATATGTGTGTGAAACTCCCTCCTAGAGACTTGAACCCCAGCCTTTACCCCCCACACCTCGCAAACATTTATACTTGTGAAGTGACCATCGCACAAAGAGTGTGCGGTGGTATTAGTTGAATATATGATTTACACCTACAAATACTGTTGGGGAAAAATCCTAATCCCCTTTTTGTCTATGAGTGAATTAAAATATATAACTACCAAGTAATAGCAATATTATAAAAACAAAAAAAATTTCAGCAAAAGCCACATAAACACAACCACACAAGAACACCAAAACCAGTAACAAAATCTTCCTCTGAATACTCCAACTCTTCATGGTTGTAGCACTCAAAAACTACATGAGAACTCCACCAATTTATCTTCCCTGTGTGTAACTTAAGTAAAGAAAAATGTCTCCTTTTTCTTTTTCACTCTCTCACTCTCTCACTGTGTTTCTCTCTATCTCTTCATTCGGATTGCACCTCTCAAGCTGAAGTTCTCTCTTTCTCTGTGTCTTGCTCTCTTTAGAACTCACACAAAATGGCCAAAATAGGTCTCTGTTTGCTTCAGCTTCCCACAAGGCCGAATGGCCTTAGTTTCTTTCTTTTCTTCTTTTTTCAATTTCAGCGTGTTAGACATGCTTGAGTCAAGTCTCATTAAGAGGCATGGCTGACTTGAAGACTTTTGGAAGCAAGCTCATAAATGAGCTTTGACAAGGCATGTGGGCTGGACCCACACAGTGCTTTGCATCCAACAATCTCCCCCTCCAGCCCACTACGGAGGAGATCTTCAACCCAAGTCTTCAATCAGAATTCATGTTGGCCAACTCGACACAAAACTTCAGCTTCTCTCTAAACACAACCTTGGTTAACATGTTAGCTGGATTTTCATCTGTGTGAATCTTCTCTAATTCAAATGACTGTAGTTCAAAAACTAGTCTCAACTAATGGTATCTCACCTCAATGTGCTTCGAGCGTAAATGGTACATAGAATTCTTGCTCAAGTCTATAGCACTCTGACTATCACAATTAACTACATACCCTGCTTGCTTCAAACCTAATTCTTGGAGAAACTGTTTCAACCTAAGCTTCTCTTTACTTGATTCATTAGCTGCAATATACTCAACCTCAATTGTAGATAAGGCAACACACTTCTGCAATCTTGACTGCCATGATACAGCTCCCATTGCAAAAGTAAATAAATACCCCGATGTAGATTTCCTACCATCAAGGTCACTTGCCCAATCTGCATTTACATAACCCTCCAAAACTGGTTTAGAATCACCAAAAGTCAAGCACAATTTAGTGCTTCCTCTCAAATACCTGAAAATCCACTTCACTACTTCCCAGTGATCTTTACCAGGATTAATCATGAACCTACTGACAACACCAACTGCGTGAGCAATATCTGGTCGTGTGCAAACCATAGCATACATCAAACTCCCAACTGCTGAGGAATAAATGGTTGATGCTATGTCTTTTTTCTCTTTCTTGGATGAAGAACAAGATTTCATTCTTAGCTTGAAATGAGCACCAAGAGGTGTACTGACTGGCTTGACATGCTTCATATTGAACCTTTCAAGAACCCGTTCAATATATTTCTCTTGTGATAACCATAGCTTCTTAGCTTTCCTGTCACGTAGAATCTGCATATCCAAAATTTGTCTTGCTGGACCTAAGTCTTTCATATCAAATGACTTGAACAAGTCCTTCAAATTTCCAATCACACCTGCACCTTGTCCTACTATCAACATATCGTCTACATATAGTAGAAGAATAACAAATTTACCATTGGGAAATTTTCTGACATACATACAATAATCTGCATTTGTCCTCGTGTACTCGTGACCCACCATGAATGAGTCAAACTTCTTGTACCATTGTCTTGGAGTTTGCTTCAAGCCATACAAACTCTTCTTTAACTTGCAAACCATATGTTCTTTCTCTTTTACTTTGAATCCCTCTTGCTGATCCATGTAGATTTCTTCTTTCAAATCAACATAAAGAAAAGTAGTCTTCACATCAAGTTGCTCAAGCTCAAGATCCAAGCTAGCTATAAATCCCAGAACTATCCGAATAGAACTCATCTTGACCACTGGAGAGAATATCTCATCAAAGTCAATCCCTTATTTGTGACTAAAACCCTTGACTACCAACCGAGCTTTATACTTCACTAACTTGTCACCATCTTTCTTTAGCTTAAACACCCATTTGTTTTTCAATGCCTTCTTGCCTTTAGGAAGTTCCACTAAATCATTAGTCTTATTCTTGTTAAAAGAATTCATCTCTTCATGCATAGCCTTCAACTAGCTCTGTTTATCCTTATGAGACTGTACTTCCTGAAAGCTTTCTAGCTCTCTCTCTTCAATAATCTGCATACTCAGCAATGGGGTATCTAGTCGATGGACAACACTCTCTAGTAGACCTTCTCACTTGAGGTTCTACCATCTTTAGTGGAGGAGGCTACTCCCCCTACTCAACACCATCTGTATGTATCATATCATCACCATCAACACTTGCTGGCTCATCAGCATCAAATTCTGTTGGTTCATCACCATAATTCTCATCTTGTACCTCTTCCCTATTTATGGCATTATCTGAGGAAGAAGAGGTAAGTGTAAGATCAAGAACACCTTCAACTGTAACTTTAGGTTTCTCAGTTTTCTCAAAGTCTGCCAAGTTTTCATTCTCATGAAAAACTACATCTCGACTTCTGATCATCTTCTTTTCTTTTGGATCCCATAGCTTGTAGCCAAATTCTGCATCTCCATATCCAACATATATACAAGGAGTGGATTTGCTATTAAGCTTTGATCTTTGTTCCTTAGGCATATGAACAAATGCCTTGCACTCGAATATTTTCAAGTAAGAGTAAGAAACATCTATCATTGTCCATACTCTTTCTGGAATATCAAAATCCAAAGGAACTGATGGAGATCTATTAATTAGGTAGCATGCAATCACAACAGCTTCACTCCAGAATGACTTAGGTGGATTAGCCATTCTCAACATACATCTGACCTTCTCAACAATAGTGCAGTTCATCCTTTCTGCCACATGATTTTGCTATGGGGTACCAGGAATTGTCTTCTCATGTCTAATGCCTTTCTCGGAGCAGTAACTCTTGAATTCATTAGATGTGTATTCACCTCCGTTATCACTACGGAGACACTCTAAAGACTTCCCTTTCTCTCTTTCCACCATGGCATGGAATTTCTTGAAGTGCTCAAATACCTGGTCTTTTGTTTTCAAAACACAAACCCACACCTTTCGTGAAGTATCATCAATAAATGTAACAAAATATTTATTGCCACCTAAAGTCTCAACATCAATGGGACCAAATACATCAGAATAAACAAGATCTAATACTTTGGGTTTTCTAGTAGAGGGTATATTAAATGAAACTCTATATTGTTTACCAAATAAACAAAAGTCACTAGGATTTAGTGACGTACCTTTGGCAAAGGGAATGAGAGACTTCTTTTCCAAAATCTGTAACCCTTTTTCACTTATGTGAGCCAGCCGCCTATGCCACAAGTTAGGCGAAGAATCCTACTAAGCTGCACTAACAACATCCTTGCACAGTTTTACTTGTGTCTTGTAAAATGTACAACAAATCTTCCCTCTAGCAAACACCAATGATCCTTTGCTAAGCCTCCATTTTCCATCACAGAAATAATTTCCATAACCTTCTTTGTCAAGAACATGAGTGGAAATCAAATTCAGGCGAATATTCAGAACATGTCTCACATCCTTCAAAATCAGGGTGTATCCAGTGTTAGCCCTAACACATATATCACCAATTCCCACAATGTCCGCATAACTATCATTGCTTATCTTCACTCTCCCAAAGTTTCTCGTTTTGTATGAAATGAATAACTCCATTCATGGAGTGACATGGCAGGAAGTAGTTGAATCAATCACCCATTCAACATAAGGATTTGAAACTGTACAACAATCATCTTGTCCTATAGCTAGGATATCATCTTCCAACATTATAATAGTAGTAGTATTCTCATCATCCGCCTTTTTCTGATTTTTATCCTCTTTTTGTTTGTTCTTCCAAGCCTTGCAGTTTCTTTTTATGTGACCTTCTTTATCAGAGTAAAAGCACTTGAATTTTCTTTTTGATTTTGATCGACTTTTGGATTTACCTCGCCCTTTAGAACTTCTACTCTTACTTCTCCCCCTGTTTTTAGTGACAAGAGCCTGTGCAATATCCTTGCCCATATCCTTTTTTCTAGTTTCTTCATTAAGCAAACTATCTTTAACCATGGCAAGTTGTAACACACCATTCGGAGCATAATTACTAAGTGATACTACCAAAGTCTCCCAACTATCAAGTAAGGAACTCAGAAGCAATAAAGCTTGCAACTCATCATCTATTACTAGTTTCATTGTAACCATCTGATTAACCCAGTCTTGGAACTCACTAAGGTGCTCGGCAATGGACTTACCCTCTTTAAGCTTCAAATTCTCAAGTTTTCTAGCAATAAAAGCTTTATTTTGAGCTATCTTTCTTTCATAAAGACTCCTTAATTTTTCCCAAAGAGCCTCTGCATTTGTTTCCTGAGACACATGATGAAAAACACTAACATCGATGCATTGTCTAATACACCCGATAGTTTTTTTATTTAATTTCTCCCAGTCTTTATCTGACATATTACTAGGCTTGACACTATCACCCTCAATAGGGTCATGTAAATCCTTGCAATAAAGGGCATCCTCCATCATTGGCTTCCATATCGAATAATTTGATGCCAAGAGTTTAACCATAGTATTCATAGTCATATTCTCCGTTTAATCCAATACAAGACAATCAAACCCAAGCAACCAAAAGCTTTGATACCACTTGTTGAGGAAAAATCCTAATCCCCTCTTTGTCTATGTGTGAATTAAAATATATAACTACCAAGCAATAGTAATATTATGGAAACAAAAAAATTTCAGCAAGCACCACGTAAACACAACCACTCAAGAACACCAAATCTTAACCCTCCGGTGTAGAGGGAAAAACTACAGGGTAACTCCAAAAAATATCCACTATGAAATAGAGATTACAACTATCAAGTTTGTGCTAAACTTAAGTCCACAATAAATTGGATATACAACAAATAAATCTCAAGAAGTAAATACAATCTCACCACAAAGCCAGTAGCAAAATCTTCCTCTGAATACTCCAACTCTCCATAGTGTAGCACTCAAAAACTCCATGAGAACTCCACCAATTTATCTTCCTTGTGTGTAACTTGAACAAAGAAAAATGTTTCCTTTTTTCTTTTTCACTCTCTCACACTCTCACCGTGTTTCTCTCTATCTCTTCATTCAGACTGCACCTCTCAAGCTGAAGCTCTCTCCTTTTGTGTATTGCTCTCTCTAGAACTCACACAAAATGGCCAAAATAGCTCTCTGTTTGCTTCAGCTTCCCACAAGGCCGAATGACCTTAGTTTTTTTTTCAATGTGTTAGACACGCCTAAGTCAAGTCTCATTAAGAGGTATGGCTGACTTGAAGACTTTTGGAAGCAAGCTCATAAATGAGCTTTGACAAGGCATGTGGGCTGGACCCACCCGGTGTTTTGCACCCAACAAATACCATCCTAATAAATGCCTCTTTAAGATCCTATTCATATCCTATAATGTTAAGAACTCTTATGTCCAAAAACTAAATTTGTAGAGCTCTTGTTAACACTTAACACCACTCAACCAGTAATGCTTACCTTTATTTGAAGATATCCTTGTCAAACATTTATATGATACCATAACCAAAACTTACAGGACGCTCACGCTAAAAGATTAGTAATAAACAGCCTAAAGGCTATTATATTTGCACTCACAAAACTTCAAATAGAAGTTTTCAAATGACTAATTTTCAAATAATTTTTTTTTTTTTTTTTTGAGATAGTTATAATATGCTGCTAATTTTGCAGCTTGAACCTTATCCCCTTAGACCCCAAGCACTTTGTATATAAAGAGATGTCAATTAAATTACAAGACTCCTGGCAAATAACCAATTTAAATAATCCCTCTTTCTATGGTTTTTTAAAAATCTTATATTAAATATGCAATTCAATAATTAGAGTAGATATTAATAAGCATTTATTTTTAGAGTTTGGTTCAAATTACACCTGGTATAACTTTAAGTAATGTTACACCACCCAATAACTTGTTATTGAATTAATATTTTGAAAATCCAACCGTTGAATTACATGTTCTATATGTTCTTAACATGAATGCCAATTTTCATATCAATCGGATGCTATTTACCATTTAATTCATAAACTAATTTTTTATACATTATTTTAAACTATAAAAATTTGAATTTTAACAATTAACTGATGACATAGATATTAATTCTTGATCACTTTGAAATTTTGCCAGCATAAAGAATATACAAAGATAATGTAATTTAATGGTGGATTTGTCAATATTCACATCCAATTAAAAAATATTGAGTCTTGTAACATTACTTAGAGTTACACCATGTGTAACTTGAATGCAACCCTTATTTTTATTATGATTATATCTGGAACTATCTATTTTACCATTTAAAAAATATATGTTGTGCTAAGATTCTAATGAAGGTGTTAGGAGGTTTTATATCGAATCCTTATGAAATTTAAACACATGTTTAAAGATATATATTAGAATAAGAACAAAGTTTAACTATAAACTTAGTTGTAACTAATGACTACAACTCTACTCAATATCTTTTTATTGTATGTGAATTTTGACAAATTTATTATTGAATTAAATTTTCTTCTTGTATGCCTCATGCTTGAAAATTTTTCAAAAGATTAAAGATCAATAACTATGTTATTAATCAAATATTTAAATTTTTGTAATATAAAATTATGCATAAAACAAGTTTATGGATCGAATAGTAAATAATATATTATTAGTATGAAATTTGATATGTGTGTTAAGAACATATAAAGAACATACAATTTGACACTCTTTTTTTTTGTATAATAATTTTGTAATCTATAGATTTAAACAGTTGAAACAAATATAAATACGATGGGAGGATTAGACAATTTTAATAAAGTAAAGTGATCAATATCTTTGTTTAATATATGTAGGCATAACTTTTTTTTTTATTTTTTAGTAAAAATAATAATTGACTTTATATGGTCACCATTCTATTCTAGATACTCTCTAAGAACATAATATCAGGTAATGTGGAACCATTCTCCAAAAAAAAAAAAAAAAAGGTAATGCGGAACATAATATGTAGAGGTCAAGTACCTACCATTTCTGATGTAAACACCCTCTGGGAAATTGGCGGGAATTGTCCCTTCAATAGTAATGAGAAGGGCTTCTTTCAACTCATCGACTGGAGCAAAGTTACTCTGCAAGTAATTTGGCACAATTAGGATACGTTTATATAAAAAAGCGATCAACATGAATGTTTTGTACGTGCTTGTGTGCTAATAATGAGTACGTGTTTGTGCATTGGAGATTTGGAAGGCTACCTAAAATGCAAGGTGCATGGTACCGTACGGTACATACCTGAGATGGGAGCAATGGCTGGTCATCAAACTCAAACACCAAACCAACAAAGGCATCCAATATTTTCACCGAAGCGTTCTTGATGGTTTTGGAAGCATCAAAGTGCATGGGAACTTGTTTTAGATCTCTGAAATTGAGCTGTTTTTGAAAACTTTTCCAGTTAGATCATGGTTTTCTAATTTGGCTCACTGGCTGTTATGACAGCTTTAAAATTTCCACTCCGAAAAAAAATAGTTGCCCGAAATTAATGAACTTACAAATTAATTTGGATGAAAACAGGGGCAGAACTAGGATTTTATGAATGGAGGGGCCAAAATTATAACAAATACAAAATTGAACTAATTTAATTGAGTCATACAAGAAATATCAAGAGTTTAGGGGGCTAATTATATTTCTTTTGTAAAGTTTAGGTAAATTTAGGGGTAAAAGTCTAATATTTGAGAAGTTTGAGGGGGGCATGGCCCCCCACTTCTCTAGGCAGTTCCGCCCCTGGATGGAAATAAAATCGAATGTTATCCAAATTATATAAAACCTTTAATTTCTGAAAATTTGATTGAAGATTTGGGGCATCACACAAAATGTTAGCCAAATTTGGTGCAAAAGTTGGCGATTCAAACAAGTTTCAAGTACACCTCTGTTCAAAACTATGTAACGTAATGAGTTAATAGCTTCATGAGAGAGAGAGAGACCTTGAAAACAGAAAAAAGTGTGGTCTTGAGGTGATCAAAGCTGTTCCAAAGGTAAGGCCTCCTTTCAATGTTGCAATTCACTTGAAATGCCATATTTGCGGTTGCCATCTTACTCTCTTTGCTGCCTCAAGAGTTAAGGGAATCTAGCTATGACTAACAACTATGAGTAATCGAGATGCCCATATTCATATATATTCGCCTCAAACTCAGTTTCCAAATGCAAGGGGACAACTTCTAAGTTGTTGGGACTAAGAGCTACACATAAGGCGTGACGAAGTAAATAAATATATACTATTAAAATAATGAACGACGTTTTTGTGCAGATATCGATCTTAAAACTTTTTTTTTTTTTTTGGTCAAAAAGAAAACAAGGAAACGTTTTTTTAACAACCATTTAAAAATAAATAAATAAAAACTAATGGAAATTGTTTTTTTATAACAACTTATATATTTGTACACGTGTCTGTAAGTTTTTTTTTTTTTTTTTTAGAGAGTTTCAACCTATGGCGTCCGCTCTTGATGATAGCTCTTTATCATCATACCAAGACACCAATCAGTTTTTAGTGTAGACGGGGATTGAACCCCAGATCTCTTATACAACCATCAAAGACTTTACCAGTTGAGCTAACTGGAACCCACATACACGTGTCTGTAAGTTAAAAAAAAAAAAAAAACTTCATTTTTTTTAATGAAATAATAACTAAAGTAACACTGTTGGAAAGGTTCTTGATTCAATTTCCCTTAATTATGAACTTTTAAATTTCAATTTTTTTAATTAAATATAATCCTTCAATGGAAAATTGTATAAAGCTTAATGAAATCATTTCATAAAATATTTATTAATATTTTAAAGACTAACTTTATTTTTATTTTTAAATTTAATACTAATTTAAAATTTCTATTTTTTTTTTATAATATACCTTCTCTTCTTATTTAACTATGAGATAAATTTTTTCCCTAAACAATTCTAATCTCATGAATATTTGAATCTAAGATATTGATCAAACTCTAGAGTTGAATCTAGATCTAGATCCGCCGAAGAATAAAAATTTATTTTAATAATATTTACATAAGGCATTAATAACTTTTTCAAAATTTTGGAGCCAACTGTCCACCTAGTTCTGCCCATGTCTTAATTAATTCTAGAAATTCCACACCTACTATGTGAGGGTTTGGATACAACTTAAACACGCGTCTGCGTTTTCTCAAAGCGTGTTTTCTCCTCTTTTTTTTTTTTTTTTTTACCACATTTGTTGACTTTGAGAGACAATATTTACTGTTCATAAATAGTGTATGCACTATTTACGCACTGTGCATACACTATTCACGCATTAAAAATATATTAAAAATGGGTCCTACGACACTATTCATACATTTAAAAATTATTTTGTTACAGTGTTTTTAGCAACAATTAGTTTTCAGCAACAATAAGTTGTATCCAAACGGACCCTATATATGGCAAAGAAAAATTATAAAAGATCTTTGAAATTTTCAGAGATTGTGATCACCCTAAACCTGAATTGGATGTGCTCACTGGTCATATCCATTATCCATATACTATTTAAGGGTCCGTTTGGTTGGAGGAGTGAAAAAGTAAGATGACAGAAAATGGTGGAAAGATGAAAAAGTAGGAGGATAGAAAAGATTTTATTTTCTCTCCTATTTGTTTGGTTGGGACTGGAAAAGTGAAGGAATGGAAAAAATGGGTTTGAATAAATTTACTCATATACCCTAGTTAAAAAATGATGCTCAATTAAAAAAAAAATGGAATAATAACCACACACAAAAAAAAAAAAAAGAACAATCACCCAAATTTACTAAAAAAATAAAAATTATGTCCCAAAAAAATCACATCTAGTTAAAAAAATAATAATAATCACGCCCAGGCCTAGAAAATCAAAAGAAGAAAAAAAGAATAGGAAAAAAAAAAAAAAAAAGAAAGAAAAGGCAACTGCCCCGAAGAAGAAAAAAAAAATGAAGAAAGAAGGCACGCTCGCCCAGGCCTTAAAAAAAAAAAAAGAAGAAAGAAAGAGGGAAGGAAGAAGAAGAAGGCAACGTTGCTGCCCAGAAGAAGAAAAAGAAAAAGAAGAGGCAACGTTGCCCAAAAAAAAAAAACACACATAAGCCAAAGCAACGTTACTAAGAAGAAAAATAATAATAATAATAAAGGCAACTTGAAGAAATGTGTGTGCATAAGTACCATTTTTGTCAATTAAGACAAAATTTATTCTCACTTAGTTTTCTCTCCATTTTGGAGAGAAAACATTTTGGTGGGCCAGGGGAGAAATTACCCGGCTCCCACAATTTATTTTCCTTCATTTTCACTCAACTAAACGCATTCCAAAAAAGTTTTCATGCCTATTTTCTCTTGAAAATTTTCCATCCAACTTGTTTCACCTCCAAACAAACACACTCTAAGGCTCAAATTGGAAAATCATACTAAAATTCTCAAAAACATTTCAAGAGGTGGTGTATCATAATTTTACAACTACTAGCTTCTATAATCTTCCATACGCACGGCACGGCATGGATGCATTTAATAGCAATATTCAATACGTACTCAGCTATCATCTTACAAATGAGTTGCACAAAATATTTGCAAATATTATGATTAAATGATTATGATAATACTGGTAAAATATTTCAAATTTGGTTTTTTCAAAAGTAATAACTAATAACTACTAATAAAAATAATTGGAGCCTCATGGTGTTTTTAGTAGAGACGTATATGGTTTAAATCAATTCTTCTCCCACTATAAAATTATAATAAAAAATAAATATATCTTAAAAAATAACTACAATAATTACACAAATATGAAATGTTTCCAATCTAAGTTTTATAATAACAATATATGCCAAGAGCCTTGTAACTTAATTAATACATTTCTATGCACAAAGTGCTTGATGATTTGGGAGAGGAAAATATTCGGGTTACGCAGATAGCAACATATTGTAACTATTTCAAAAAATAAATATCAATGTCTATTTGTGAATTACATAAATATCACGTGATAGAATCATAGAACAAGTTAGTGCTCCATTTTATTAAGAAAAAATAAATAAATTACACTCACACTTCCAAGGCATAGTTAAATTAGACTTGATATACTTGATCTTCAAAAATTAAAATTTTTATATAATGGTTTTACTTCTTAGATTTTTTTTTTTTTTTTTTTTTTGGTTACTATAATACAATAAATTTTGTTAATATTTAATTTTTTTATAGTAAAAATCCAGTCATTATAAAAATCTATTGTCTTTACTAAAGTGTGTACTTTAGTTAATGATAAGCTTTAAAATTTCAAGAGAATTTAAAATAGTTTCAAGTTCCATATTGCTTTAAATTAGTTCTAAATTGGCTAGATATAATTTTAAATTGGTTAGAGTTAATTTTAAACTATATATAATGAAACTTGGGATAAAATCAAAGTAAATTAACTTAATCTTACACCTATGGTCCCCCTCCTTAAACAAAAATGGGAATTACCAATTGGCTTACATTTAGGCCCCTCCTAAAAAAAAAAAAAAAAAATTAATTACAAAAAATTTAAACTTAAGTATTACCGTGCTACCATATTGAGGACATCCACGGACCACCCATATCTCAAGGTCCTTATGGGTATCAGTCGTAGCAAGGACTCTTACCCCAATTTAGCTAGCTATAGTCTCTCTTTCCCTTCAGAATTAGTTTTTAGTTTTTATTTATTTTAACAATCTTATTTATGATTTCGTTTTCTTAACCACAAAATGTTTAAGCTTCAAGATTGATAAATTTATCATTTATTTTTCTTTGATAATATATTAATTTCAATTATAAGAATAAAAATAAAAATAAAGAAAATGTAGGTTAACTATGTTTATATGTTTGGGGTATTAATATCGCTAAAAAGAACGGGAAACAAATTATGTTTAAATTAATTCATTCTCCGTCTTTTTTTTAGTTTTTATTTTTATGTGGTTTTGGTGAGTAAAACATAATGCCGAATTTTTCGATATAGTCAAATTTAATGCGTTATTTTTAGTGTCAAATTGTTGGGTTTTTGTTTTCAATGCTGTTTTTTTTTTTTTTTTTTTTTTTTTTTTTTTTAAAAAAAAAAAATTTTATTTTGGGTTTTGACTTTTTTTGTTTGAAAAGAAAAAGAGACTTGGATGTCAAATTGGATATATATTACAACATAATTTATTTATACAAGAGAACTTATGATAACCTCAAGCTTCAAAATCAAGGTAAATTGCTGCGAAATCTTGTACACTTTAATAAATAATTCACTTGAAATTTTTAAAAATATACGGGTGTGGCTTACTTTCAGTACTTTTTTAACTGGAGGTGAGGTCTCATTTTGTTTTAAATACACAATGGCATGCAAGTGGTAGTAGGTTTTAATCTCCACATTTTATTTAGTGTGGGTGATGTGACACTTTCTCATTAAAACAAAAGAAAATTCAAGTTAAAAAAGTATTAGAGGCAAACCAAACCCAAAAAATAATAACATTGTGTCTTGTATTTTATTTATATTTTGTTAATATTAAATAGAGTAATAGACTCAAGTATTATTATTTAGTTATTAATTTAATATAAAATTTTTGTATATTTTTCATTATGAAACCGGTTATAATTTTTTGTTTATGGTCTGATCCCAAAAAATGAAGTCCTGATTGCCAAGATAGTTTCAATTGAGAGTTGGCTATGGATGAAGATAGATTGGCTGTTCCAGAAGGGTATCTTTTCATGTGAGATGCTTCCAGTTCCAAACACATCTATTTGGAGTATCGGTAGGTGAAACCTGTTTTGGCCGCATGCAAAGCTTGGAAGGAATGTTTCAATTGTTTTTCCAATTGAAACCTGGTTCTAGACAAGAATATTCATGTTTCTAAGTGTTAGGATATATGTGGATCATGTTAGGAACATATGTCAATATTTTATGTAGTTGGCTAATCCTTTGACAAAACGCACTTTACTTGTATTTGGGTAGATCTAGGATGTATTTAATACTTCAAGGAATAAGAGTTCAAGTCTAGTATTGAAGCCATGCAAATCTGTCCAAGAAACAAGTGAAGAAGTGCTAATTTTTTAAAACTCGATAGCTGCTCGACACCTCTCGACAGCTAGGCTATCTATTGAGATCTTCAGCTGATTTTTATCGCAATCTTGACACCTCTCAGTAGCTAGGTCGATCGATTGGTCAACTTTCCATCCCCTCGATAGCTCTCGATAGCTCGCAACAGATAGGCTCGATAGCTTCTCGACACCTCTCGATTGATCGAGAATTACAAAATTCAGATTTCCAGATCTGATTTTCGGCCCATGCTTATGTATTTCTGTAAGGTTTCTTTTCTCACAACCCTAAACATATATAAGGCTTATTTTAGAGGCCGTCACATAAGAGAATACAAGGAGAACACATGCAAAAGGTGACCAATGCCTTATTCTCTTTAAAAGAAGTTACTGCGTCTTTGCGCCTTAGGGTTTTGCAAACAAGTGCTTCTTGATCTTCATTATTGATGAAGTGAAGAACTTTGCAACCAACATCTTCTTCAAGTTGGGGAGTTAGTCACGTACTGGGATCCGTGCAAAAAGGGTGGCGTTCATATATTGAAGAGTTCAGAGGTTCTGAAGCGGTAGAAGATTTCTGCTGTAAGTTCATCTACGGGGATTGTAGAGTCTAGGAAAAAAAGTTTTGTACTAGATTTGAAACTTCTCTTTACTATAGTGGATTGCTTTTTGGGAAGGTTTCCCCTCAGGTTTTTTACTGTGAAACTAGTTTGTTTCATTGGTTTTCCTGGGTCATCATATCTTGTCTTATTTATTTTTTTCGCTGCATGATTTTAACATGATATTGATGTTTATTTGTTTTAATAAGTTTTATTCATAATAAATCTAATTAATAACTTGGGTTTAAAACTTGTTAATTCTATCAACTGGGGTCTAAATTTCCAACAAATGGTATCAGAGCGGGTACACTTTGATTAGATTAATTTCCTGAGTGTGATCCTTGACCCCTATTGTCATGGATCGTGGTCAATCTCTTTTGATTCCTCCTTTATTTGATGGAACTAATTATGCATACTGAAAAGTTCCTATGAATGTTGTTTTGCAGGCTCTAGGTGAACAAGTATGGCAAGCTGTTGAAGTTGGTTGTATTAAGTCAAAGGAAGCGCCGGTGGATTGCGATGATGCAGCAATCATAGCGGCAAATTTCAATAGTAGGGCCTTGAATGCTTTATTTTGTGGAGTGACCAATGAAGAATTCAAGAAAATATCATCCACAGAAGTTGCCAAGGAAGCATGGACCATTCTTGAGACCACCTATGAAGATACCAAGACAGTAAAGACTGTGAAGTTTCAAAGACTTACTAGTAGTTTTGAAGAAATAAAGATGGAGGAAGATGAGACCTTTGATAAGTTTTATGCTAAATTCAAGGATATTGTGAATTCTGCCTTCAACCTTGGAGAATCTATAGCAAAATCCAAAATTGTTAGGAAAATCCTTAGGTCCTTACCTGAAAGATTCCATGCCAAGATCACTGACATTGAAGAAATGAAGGACATTGATCAACTTCCTTTGACTGAGCTTGTAGGGAACCTTCAAACCTATGAGATGGGATTAGGCTCAATGGAAAAAGGTGGAAAGAGTAAAAACTTGGCTCTTAAGGGTATAGAGGAAGAGATTGAGGACTCTGAAGATGAAGATGAAAGTGAAGATGAAGATGAAGATGAGGATGAGGATCTGACTTTCATAACTGATGAGATTATCAAGCTTCTTCAATTTAGGAAAAAGGATAAGGGCAAACCTCCTAGGAAATCTAAATCCTCAAAGAAGGGCAAGAATGAGAAACCCTTCATCTAATGCCATGAGTGCAAATGTTTTGGTCATATGAGGATAGGGTGCCCAAACTACCTCATGAAGGGAAAAGACCAAGGAGTCAAAAGATAAAGGGTTGGTTGCTACTTGGAGTGACACTGAGAATGACTCTTCTAATGAGTATGTGGATGAATGTAGTCACGTTATGGCTTTTTCTACCTCAACCGATAAGGTGATTGTGGAGAGTGCTAGTGATAGTTAGGATTCTTCTGATGATGAAGTACCCAAGAAGTTGACCCTTCAGGAAGCCTATGATAGGCTATGCACTGAATTCAAAAAATCTGAAAAGACTTCTCATCTTTGTTGAAAAGAGCTTAATGAGGTAAAAACTGAAAAAGCTGATCTATTAGTCAAACTAGATGAGACTACAAGGTTAGTTGAGACTCTTATTGTGGAGAACACCTCATTAGAAGAGAATGTCAAGAATCTTGAGGTTGAGCTTAGTCAAGCCAGAATTCAAATAGAGAGGATGTCTAGTGCAAAACTTGATGAGGTATTGAGTGATCAAAAGCCTAGTTCTGATAAGATTGGCTTAGGATATACTGTTTCCTCTGGCCCCTCCTCTTGCACGGCTTTTGGATCAAAGACTGTCTTTGTGCTCCAATCTGAGAAATGTGATAAATGTATGAAATCTAAAACTGATTTGGCTAATTCTAAATCCTCTGTTAGACCTCATGTTTATCACTATTGTGGTGTTTCTAGACACATTCGTCCTAATTGCTTTAAGTTGTATCCTCATAAGTAATTGTCTAAACGGTCACAAGTTTCCTCTCAAGGACCTACACCTTTGTTTGGAGAGTTATTAAAAGTTTTGAGCTTTTTAACTCAATTTCAGGAGAATTCTAATTCTTCTATGTCTTTTAGTAGACATACAGGGATACGTGCCTTTTCATCTTCAAGGCCAAAGACTCGTGCTGTATGGGTGAGAAAGGAGCCTAAGACTTAACTGTCTTTTCTGTTTGTCCTCTGCTTTAATTCTTTCTATCTAAAGTAAGACTCTTTTTGCTCGATTTCTTATCTGTTTTTAGAATCATGCTTTCATGCATCTGCACCTTTCTATCATGCCTTCATGCATATGCATCTTTCTTTCTGCTTTCATGTTGTTTGTCTGTTTTTGTTTGGTTATTTAGTTTTTATTTTGTTTTGTTTTCAAGATAAAAAAAAAAAAGGAAAAAAAAAAATACAAAAACAGTGTGTGTTTTGTGTACATTGGTACTTGTGTACCTTGGATGGCCATTGAAACAGAGTTTTCTAAACTTTGTATCTTTTGTAGCTTAGATGAGCATCTCTATGTACAACAAAGCAAATGAGTTTTGTGGCTCGTGTTTGTGATGAGTAAGGTCAAGGAATCTCTTGTACTTAACACTCGTATCACTCTTTTTGACGGGAATGACTAAAAAATCCTAAGAGAAAGGCATAAATAACCATCTCACCATTGTTACCCGCCAATCATGAAATGACATATGTATGTTTCGATATAGCAAAAGTGCAATGTCAATGACATTTGTGTGCTTCGGCATAGCAAAATTGGAATGTCAAAAGCTTAACATCATTGGGTATTTCTTTTTTATCTCTTATATGCCTATGCATGATTTGCTTAAAAAGAAAAATATGCAAAAAAAAAAAAAAAAAACCAACACGCATAACACGCTTTATATATGATTGCAAGCGTGTATTCTAGGAGATGTGGGAGTTATAGGATGTATCTCGAAGGTGATTTTCTCATATCTCAAATCGTCATAACATGTATACACTTATGCAATATTGTAATGTTTTTCACACACAACATGCAATATTCTTTGCTACTCTTGATACATGTGCAGGTACAATATGATTTGGCAATCACAAGGTTTACATGTGTTCATGTATGCTCACTAAACTGTCTTAACTTGTTTTTGAAATATAAAAATCGGTTAGATTTGTTTAGTGTGTGTGTGTGTTTTGAATCTATGAGCATGACTTTTTTTCTTGTTGAGAGATTTGTTTTTCACATGTTTTGCGTATTTCTTTTATCTTGTCATTCATATCATCTTGTTTCATTACATTCATGCATTTATATGGATTCCTTGTGCCCTCGTGATCATCCTTGATCATCTTTATGTTTCTTGGGTGAAGCTTTCTAGCTTCTTGTACCATTTGTCAATCATGACAAAAATGGGGAGAAATTGTGGAGACTTTGTGGTTTCTTTTTAAGATTCTACATGTTAGAGGGAGAAATACATGCCTCTGTAAGGGGGAGATGTGTTTCATCTTGTTAGGGGGAGTGCTTACCTCCTTCTTCTTGTACACTGGTCTTGTGATCATGTTTACATACACTGTGCTTTTTTTTCCATCTCCATACACATGTTTCTTATAACTTGTATCCAATCTATTATTTCTGTTTTACACAAAGATACTTTGATGAGTTTTGTTTAAAGTGTTTCAGAAATACAGGTTATCAAAGTCTTCTTGCCATAAACTCTTTTCATGAAAAGTTTTTCACGAGTTTGTGTTATGATAGATTTTATTGTACTCAACAAGTGAGTATGAGTTGAGTGATTTATGACTTCTCTTATATGTTCATTTGTTTGTTGTAATTTTGTCACAGATTGCCAAAGGGGGAGATTGTTAGGACATATGTGGATCATGTTAGGAACATATGTCAATATTTTATGTAGTTGGCTAATCTTTTGACAAAACACATTTTACTTGTATTTGGGTAGATCTAGGATGTATTTAATACTTCAAGAAACAAGAGTTCAAGTCTAGTATTGAAGTCATGCAAATCTATCTAAGAAACAAGTGAAGAAGTACTGTTTTTTTAAAACTCGATAGTTGCTTGACACCTCTTGACAGCTAGGCTATTTATCGAGATCTACAGCTGTTTTTTATCGCAATCTCGACACCTCTCGATAGCTAGGTCGATCGATCAAGTAACTTTCCGTCCCTTCGATAGCTCCTTGATAGCTCGCAACAGATAGGCTCGATAGCTTCTTAACACCTCTTGATCGATCGAGAATTACAAAATTCAGATTTCTAGATTTGATTTTCGGCCCATGCTTATGTATTTGTGTAGGGTTTCTTTTCTCACAACTCTAGACATATATAAAACTTATTTTAGAGGCCGTCACATAAGAGAATACAAGGAGAATATATGCAAAAGGTGACCGATGCCTTATTCTCTTTGAAAGAAGCTACTGCGTCTTTGCGCTTTAGGGTTTTGTAATCAAGTGCTTCTTGATCTTCGTTGTTGATGAAGTGAAGAACTTTGCAGCCAACATCTTTTTCAAGTAGGTGAGTTAGCCACGTACTAGGATTCGTGCAAAAATGGTGGCGTTCATATATTGAAGAGTTCAGAGGTTCTGAAACGGTAAAAGGTTTCTGCTGTAAGCTCATTTATGGGGATTGTAGAGTTTAGAAACAAAGGTTTTGTACTAGATCTGAAACTTCTCTTTACTATAGTGGATTGCTTTTCGGGAAGGTTTCTTCCTAGGTTTTTTACTGTGAAACTTGTTTGTTTCATTGGTTTTTCTGGGTCATCATATCTTGTCTTATTTATTTTTTTCGCTGTATGATTTTAACATGATATTGATGTTTGTTTGTTTGTTTTAACAAGTTTTATTCATAATAAATCTAATTAATAACTTGGGTCTAAAACCTATTAATTCTATCAACCGGGGTCTAAATTTCCAAACACTAAGACCAACCAGACAAGTGACATATAAAATAAACTTCAACTAGGAAGTCAAAACAAGGACTACTTCTTTGAATATATGTTTCATAAGCATTTTCTACCACCGAACAATTCCATTATTCAAACACAAGTGACAGAGAAAAGGGGAACATAATATAGCAATAACCTTTTTGTCAGATTAATTCCATTATTCAAACACAATCCCATCTTTTTCTTCATGTCAGAGATTCATTTGAACCAGCGGCGAAGCTAGGGGGGTCATGCCCCTCTCCAGAATTGGAGAAGGAAAAATATATATACTACTAGTTTAGTTGTTAAAATTCATTTGGGCCTTATGAAACTTTAGAATTGTTTTATGGACAAATTTTGTAGCCATTGGCTACAAACTTAATCAATATCATTTTATTGGAAGTGGATTTTGAAAAATTCACCATTAGATTACATTTTTTTTTTCTTATATCCTTTATGCTTGCAAAATTCTTAGAAAATCAAAGATCAATAACTATGTCATCAATCAAATATTTAAATTTTAAGTTTTTGTAGTATAAAATTATGCACAAAAAATAAGTTTACGAATCAAATGGAAAAAAAAAAAAAATCTAATTAGCACGAAATTTGAAATGAGTGTTAGGAATATAAAGAACATGCAATCTATGGTTAGATTTTCAAAATATATAACTATGTTAATTTTTTTAGTGGGAGTTATAGCCATTGATACAACCAAGTTGTAACCAAATTTTGTTATTATCATATGTGTGTGTGTGTGTGCGTGCGTGCGTGTGCGTGTATGTGTGTGAGACAAAGTTTAGTTACAAAATTGATTGTAACCTAAGACTGCAACCTTACTCAATATCTTTGTATTAGGGGTAAAATTTGACAAATCCACTATTGAATTATATTTTCTTCTTATATCCTCCATGCTTGCAAAATTTCTAGAAGATTAAAAATCAATAGATATGTCATCAATAAATTGTTTAAATTGCAAGTTTTTATAGTTTAAAATTATGCATAAATATAAACTTATAGATCATATAGATATAATAAATAATATCCGATTGTTACAAAATTTGACATGTGTGTTAAGAGTGTAAAGAACATACAATTTAACGGCTTGTATTTTTAAATTTTGATAATTTTATTTTATTTTATTTTTTCTAATAATAATTTGATCATATAGATTTGAAAATAGTGGATAGAGTAATTAAATTTAGTTACTGAATGCTTGTTTATTGTATATTTATATTTGATAATAGGAATATGTGTAATATATTATTATATTGAGGTAAAGAAGAATTTACTTTAGTTGTTTGATTTTATATGATTGCATACATGTTTCGAGCTTGACGTTAGATTTAATAACCTATCAACACTTCCTTGATTATGCCAAGAATTGGAGAGAGCTAAAAAATCAACAATTTATACATTAGTTGATTTAGAACACACTTTTGTTGAGTTAAAATTAATTTATGAAATAAAAAAAATTAGCCATAAAGTTTTTTTTTTTTCCTTATTTTTTTAATATTTAGTTTAGCCCCTTAGAATAAATTCTTGGCTCCATCAGTAAATTAAACCTTCTACATTCAACGTGGTGTTGCCCCTAATTCAATACAGTGACAATAACCTGTATATGTAATGCAAGATATTTGGTAAAAAGCTAAAGAATGAAATGTTATTATTATTATTATTTTGTTTTGGTTAACAGGAGAATTGTATAAATTAGGAATTAATAAGTCTATTACAGCACAAAGAAGCATTGTCAAAGGTCAAAAGGCTTTCTACCACAAGCGGTGGTTCTACAAAATCTACAAAGGAAGTATTATAACTCGATCCCATTTTAGCCAATGCATCAGCACATTAGTTGGCTTCTTGGTATATGTGCTCTATCTGCTTATTAAAGAAAGCTTTTAATAGATTCCTGCAATCAGAAAACATATGTCCCATTAACAATTTGGCACTATCATAATGAAATGTTATTTCAATATAGGGATCCATGTATTAGAAATAATTTATTAAACTTCAGTTAGGTGAAGGAGAAATTAGCAAATAAAACAGCTAGATAGAAGGAAAAGTTGCTTTCAAAATCGGATAAAGAGATCTTGATAAATTTTGTTGCTCAAGAAAATCTGATATACACCATGAGTTGTTTCAAACTACCTAATGCACTTTTTGATGATTTAACTAGTATGGTAAGAAATTTTTGGTGGGATCAAAAGACGAATGAGCATAAGAGACATGGATTAGCTGGGATAAGCCGTGTATGAGCTTTAAAGATCTGAAAAAAGGCTTTTAACTTGGCTCTTTTGGCAAAGCAAGGGTAGCGGCAACAAACATGTCCGAATTCTTTGGTGTCCAAGATTTTTATAACAAAATACTTCCCGGATTGCAACTTTGTGAATGAAAAACCACATACATGGCGAAGTTTGTGAAGAATACCAGCATGTAAATGAACACAAGACATGAGTGACTACTCCATCTCAAACATTTGTTGCAACTTGTAACATGGTCTCCTCCAGCAGAGACCCATTTCAACCAATGCCTAAGCCTTTTAACCCAAATCCATTTATTTTGGCCCAACTCGATTTTCAAATAAATTTAACCATTCCTTTATGAAGTTTAACCCAAGCTCACTTTTGAATTAAAGCCTGTCCTGATTCAAACCCAATTAAACCCATGAAATCTATCTATCAAACCCATGAAGCCCACAAGTACATTAGCCCTAGATTAGCCGAAAAGCCCTTCAGGACCAAACCAAAACCAACTTTAAAGTCAAGTCAACCGAAGCCCTAAACCTAAAAGAACCCAAAAAGCTGGGGCCAGCCCATTTCCAATTATTCTTTACCACTTGGCCCACAGCTTTTTTTTTTTTTTTTTTTTTTTAATTCACAACAATGCTACGCAATAGACAACTTATATATATGGCATAAAGTTCAAATCTTAGCATAAATAATTATATATATTATACTGTAAGGCTTCATGTTGTAACTTAAAAAAACTCATTAAAAATCACCCAACAACTTAATTCGGCAATTGTAAACTTGAACTTTTTTACTTTTTCTTTTTTATATATTTTTTAAGGTTGAGATTTTACTTAAGATATTTTTTTTACCTTTTTGGCAGTGGGGCAAACAACTAAAATATTCGAAAAAATTAAGTAGACCAATGAATATGTGAAGAACACATTAAATTGTCAATGATAAAAGCTCGTACAGGAAAAATATATTAATCAGACGCAATACTCTAATTAATACCTAAAGTAATTTTATTTTTATTTTCAACTAATTACATTTATTATCAAGAAAATCAGGATTTTTCAAAATCAACATATATAATTATGTACATCTGTAACCTAAAAGAAACCATCACCGCTCTAACTTGAACTTAAAAAAAAAAATGATATAATGCTGAGAGGTAAAAAATAGAGAATTTAGGGTTTCTGACCTATTGTTTGTTTGCCCCCAATAGTTGTTTCAAAATCAAACGTCCCAAGACCACCTTCATGTGTAACTTAATTTACTTACACTAGGAAAAAAGTTTACCTCCAAACCCTCTAAGTGATGATTGATGTAACTATTCACACGCACTTATTTAAATACTATTCTCATGATTTTTAACGTTGGATAGTAATATGTCATAATTAATATAACAATTAATTATTTTTTAAAAATAATTAAACTTATAATAATTAGCTAACTAAAATAGTATTTAAATAGTTCAATTATAATTATTGATAAGGTAATACTTGTTATAATTTATTACCAGGCTTGAGTTCAAGTTACACCCAAAGTAACTCTAATTAGTTGTAATAACTTATAATTTTCAATTGCAATAGGAACTTTTATACTTACTACATTAGAAAAATTTTGTTGCAACACCTTAAAATAAAGAAATGTTGCAATAACTTGATACTAATTATTTTTGCAATCAATTACAAAGAAAATTTCTCAGTGATAATATATAGTAACAAAGTTATTATTGCAATAACTTAATATCAATTATTTTACAATTTATTGCAACGATAAACATGAAGTTACAACGAAAATATCATTTCAATAACTTGATATCAATTATTTTGCAATCTACTGAAATGATAAATTTGAAATAATAATCTATTACAATGAATATATCGATGCAATAATTTTGACCCGAATTATTTACAATAAAATTCATAAAATAATAACATATTACTAAAAGATATTTGTGGGGCCGGTTATCCAAAAAGATGATGTAGAAATCGTAGGGAGTGGGCTTGTGGCCCAACGGCCTAGTCCGAGGACATTCACTTATCCGAGGATGGTTAAAGAAAGATATTTTGGGAGTAGTATAAGGAAAAGAGGTGGAAGTCATATATAGAGGCCCAAAACGCGTTCGAGGATAAGATCCACCTCGGATACCATGGTCCGAGGTAGATGTAACTATCTTACTGTTCAAGGTACTCTGTAAAGTTGTATTAGAACTGGAAAGTGAATATAGAACAAAGGAGGAACCGGGAGAGATAACAAATATCTTCTAAAGCTGCTACCTCCACATTAAATGCTTCACAGCTAACTCTCTGGCTGCATTAATGTGGAGGTGATACCTGAACAGTAAACAAGCAGCCTTATAGTTGTTGAGCGAAGGTTCCGGGAGGTGCTGGATGGGACAGAAAGGAGTTCCCAGGATAGAACCTACACGTGTACGATGAAAATGGTGTGAGGAACATGGTATATAACCTGAAAGTTGGTGACATTAAAGAGGACTTTTGAAAAAAGAGAAGAAAACAATAGAACCCAGAAAGATATCCCCTGAGACCTAGCCAAGGAGAGTTTTTATCGTTTGGTTAGTTTGAAGCTTCCTTTGCTGCACAACAATCATGACATTTTCTACCAAATGGAACTAGTTCTTTCACACACTCTCTAAAAATTTTTATTGTTTGGGCTTATTGGGCTAGAAACCAATTCCTATTCTGGGTCCAATCCAATTTGAGTCCCTACAATATTCAAATTATAAATTATTTATGGCAACAACATATATGTCATTGCATCAAAGTTGTTATTAAAATATTTTGAGTTTATTACAATAAAATTTTTTGTTGCACAAACTTATTACCTCAGATTCTATTGCAACATCTTGCATCAACTATTACAATAATTTTAATATTATTACAACATTTTTTTCACATTTGTAATAAACATTTTTTTCTTGTAATGACTGTTTAAAACTTGATATATTATGGAATTGGCATGCATCTATACAAATGGTTACTTGGACTCCTAATTAATTAATTTGATCGTCAATATATATATCCAAATCAAAATTTGCTTAGCTATAATCTTACTTAAAATTTTCCATTAATTTATTTCTATACGAAGAATTACTCATTAATATATTTTTAAAATGATAATTGCTGCATTATGGAAAGTTTCTTACATGAAATCTCTTTTTTGACATTGGTTGGCATGTGATCATAGATCAAAAAGCCTTTTCTCTTCCTTTCCGTGACCATACCCCCTGAGTCTAATAATATTTTAGTGGGTTAAATGACTCAGGGCATGTACTTCTGCCTGCAAATTGGATTGGACAAGCATTGTTAGTCACATAAAAAACATGGCGTTAAAAAAAGAGAAAAAGATACAAAATGTGTTATTTCAGCACAATTCTTATCTCCAATTGTTTAATTCTGGGGTTTGTTGTAATCAGCAATCTTCACAACATCATCCTCCCCAAAGTGCTTCATGTAAACTATTCTAAAACCCCCTTAATCAATTTTCATTTTAAAATTGGTGAAGTCTCTAACTTGATCCCAAGGCAAAATGATTCGATTTGAACACATTGATCTAGTAAAGACCAGGTGAATTTAATAAAATTTTCATTTCAAAATCTGTGAAACCTCGAAATGATTGCTTACAACAACGAAGTTATTATTGTAATAACCTGATATCAATTATTTTTCAATCTATTGTAATAATAGATATAAAGTTGCAACAAATATATCATTGCAATAACCTAATATCAATTATTTTATAATAAACATGAAATAATTATCTATTACAATGAAGATATTGTTGAAATAATTTGACTTGAATTATTTTTGTAAATTATTTGCAAGCTATTATAATAATATTTGTAAAATAATAGCCCATTGCTACAAGATATTTGAAGCAATAAATTTTTAATAGCAACAACATATATATCATTTCATTAAAGTTATCATTAAAATATTTAGAATTTTTTGTAATGGAATTTTTTGTTGCACAAACCTATTACCTCATATTTTATTGTAACACATCACATCAACTATTGCAATGACATTAAAAAAAAATTCTTGTAGTGAATGTTTAAACCTTGTTACATTTTGGACTTGACATAAAACATCTATACAAGTGGCTACTTGGAGTACTAATTAATTTGCTTGATTGTCCATAGATCCAAATCAAAATGTACTTAGTCGTAATTTTACTTAATTTTTTCTATTAATTTATTTCTATACACCCAAGAATTACTCATTAATATATTTGTATAATAATAATCACTGTATTATAGAAAGTTTCATACATGAAATCTCTTTTTTGACATTGGTTGGCATGTAATCATAGATCAAAAATCGTTTTCTCTTTTTTGCTGTGACCATACCCCTAAGTTTAACAATATTTTGGCGGGTCAAATGACTTAGAGCATGTACTTCCTGAAAATTGAATTGGACAAGCATTGTTAGCAGGGGGGAGCAAGTGCCCCTCTGGCTCCTCTTAAAAATGCTTATAAGTGCTACTTGCAAGAAAAAGAACAAAAGGCAGTTCCTACTTGAAAGAAAATAGTTGTAACACCAACAAAATGAGGAAAAGTTATAGGAGATATTCACGGTACTTTTTAACCACATTATCGTAACTTTTGTTTAAAAAATAAAAAAATTTATTTCCCATTTTTTTATAAATAATTTTTTTTTATCCCATTTCTTAAAAAAAAAAAAAAAAAAAAAAAAACTTGTCCCTCTATTTCAGCATTGCACTTTCACGACATTTTGAATGTTTATCCTTTTTTTATTTATTTGATGGACAACATTTTGAATGTTTAACCTTTTTTTTGGGTGTAATTTCAATTGATTGTGTGTCTTATATTTTCCCTATACTCAAACTCTAAAGCATATATTATTAATTTTATTATTATTATTATTATTATTATTATTATTATATCTTATATCAATTGACCTTTCAATTTGGAACTCTTGAATTTTGCTATGAACCTAGATTTAAATACTTTGAAGAATATAGAACAAAAATGTTGAATTCTACATATTTTTTACAATATTTATTTACTTCATTATTAATATTGATTAATTTTTTTTAGGTTTTATATTTTGATATTGTCTTTAAATCTTGCCCCGCCTAGACTGAAATCCTGCATTCGCCACTGATTGTTAGTCACATAAAAAACATGGTTTAAAAAGGAGAGAAAAAGATACAAAATATGTTTTTTCAACACGAATCTTACCTCCCATTGTTTAAATTTGGAGTTTGTTGTCCTGTTATAATTAGCATTCTTTACAGGAACATAATCCTTCCCAAAGTGACCCAAACTGCTCCAAAACCTCTTTCACCAATTTTCATTTTAAAATTGGTGAAGTCTCTAACTTAATCCTACAGAAAAATGATTGGATTTGGAGTTAATCTTATAGTAAAGACAACAATAAAGTCAATTGAATAAAATTTTCATTTCTAAGTATGTGAGTGTATAGCTTATAACAACGAAGTTATTATTGCAATAACTTGATATCAATTATTTTTCAATCTATTGTAATGATAAACATGAGCCTGAAGATATCATTACAATAACCTGATATCAATTATTTACTAATATATTAGAATGATAAACATGAAATAATTATCTATTACAATGAAGATATCATTGCAATAATTTGACCTGAATTATCTTTGTTAATTATTTGCAATCTATTGCAATAAAATTCGTTAAATAATAGTCTTTTGTTACAAAATATTTGAAGCAATAAACCGTTTATTGCAATAACATATATATTATTTCATCAAAGTTGTCATTAAAAAATTTGGAGTTTATTGCTATAGAATTCTTTTTTTGCACAAACTTATTACCTCATTTTTTATTATAACATTTCACATCAACTAATGCAATGACTTTAGTGTTATTACAATTTTTTTTTTCTATTGTAATAAAAAGTAACTGTTTAAACCTTGATACATTATGGACCCGGCATTGGACATTTATATATGCTACATAATATCATTTATGCACACAGAAGATCTAGAGGCTCTCTGGGATGGCAGTTGCGACCTTGCAGGTCGTGGTCACGACTAGCATCTAGACACAATATCATGTTCTATCCTAATTTGTTTTATCAGCTTTTTTTCCAATAGTCCAACACTCACACGTTGTGCATGCTTGATGTGGCTAGCAACATAATAGGTCATAACCATGGCTGGTTGCGACTGACATGTAGACAAAATGTGCATTGGGATTTGTGGATGACCAAAAAAGGGGGAAAAGCTTGTTTAGGGCTTTTTCCTATTTCTTTTGGTTTATTGCACATTGGTCCTTAGCGAAACTCTTTGTGTGCATGTGTTTCTAGGGTGAGGTGTGTGTTTGTGAGTCCCTTTTCCTTATTTTTATTTTAGGAGTCGCCACCAACCATTGATTTTGTATTAGGTCTAATTGGGTGCTGTGATTCTATGATTGTGTGTGCATTGTGTACAAAAGTGTAAATACCGCACATAGTTATAGAAAAATGAAAGGGAAACTCAGGTTTACCGAACTGATGCCCTTTTTGCTCACATTACTGGTTTTTTTTTTTTTTTTTTTTTTTTTTTTTTAATTCTCTTGGCTTTAATGATTGCTGGCTATGTTGTGTTGATTTCTTCTGTTGGTGTTTGGATGAAATGAAAACACAAAGAATCAAGGTTAATATACAAGCTGAAACAAAACTCGAAAAAAATGAGTGAAGGAAGAAAGAGTAAGGAAGCTCATGGTTGTTTGTAGTCTCTATAGCTTTGTTGTTTCTGCTTCTCCTTCTTTCTCTGTCTATGCTACTTTTTTCTGGTTCTCTTCTCTTTCTTTGTTGTGTTTTGGGTATTTGGTAGTGGGTTTGTGAAGGATTTTTTATGAGAGCTTTTTGTTGGGTTTTGGGAGGGTTGTTTTGGGGTTTTCTGTGGTTTTGAAGGACTGTTTTTGGGTTTATCTTTAGTGGGGTTTTGGGGACTGTTTTTGGGTCTATTTTATGGTTTTTTGTGGAAATTTTATGAGTTTTTTTTTTTTTTGGGTGGGATTTGGGAAAGAAGATGATAGAGAGAAAGGGAAAATCAGGAAGCAATGAGGGAGAGGTTGAGAGAATTTATTGGGGGTTTTGAGTTCGCTAGCATCTGAGGGTGTCTCCTTATTTTATGGAAAGATTCTAGTGAGTAGGGGGAAGAGTAGACATGGCAAAACGGGCGGGTCGGGTCGGGTTCGGGTCGGGTCAATCGGGTCGCAGGTCAAAACGGGTCATTTTTAAACGGGTCAAACGGGTTGTGGGTCAAACGGGTCGCGGGTCAAGTCGGGTCGATGGACGGGTTGAGTTGACCCGTATTTTTCAAACAAGTTTTTTTTTTTTTTTTGGAAATAGATGCAATTTGTCAATTGTTTCTGAGTTCCTTAACTGTGATTAGATTCTCATTGGTGATACTGTTACCACTTACCAATTACCACTAAACACTTGATACCTAAATTTGGTGCAACTCTTGTTCCAGCTTTCTGGAAGCTAATCTTGGTATAATTTTTGATCTGTTTAAAGTAGGAAGAGAAAATGAAGGTGGCAAGTAAAGAATAACAAACTATAATGGAGTACATAACATATTAAGTGAAGAAGAATAAGTAAATATCTTATAAGAATTACACCTCAATCTCAATCTATTCAACGTTGGTAGACGTGGCAAAACGGGCGGGTCGGGTCGGGTTCGGGTCGGGTCAATCGGGTCACGGGTCAAAATGGGTCATTTTTAAACGGGTCAAACGGGTTGCAGGTCAAACGGGTTGGGTCAAACGGGTTTGACCCATTTTGCCATGTCTAGGGAAGAGTGTACTGGAGTGTGGGTTGGCAGTGAGTGGGAGAGCCGGCTAGTAGAGCTCCAAAACTTGGGGAGCAAGGCCAAGAATGACACTTGGTGTCATCCTAGGCATACACTTGGCATAATCTCAGCAATATTCCTTAAAAATATCCCTTGAACCTTCTTGAACATTTTGAATTTTAATATGCGCAGTAAAATGCCAAACTAAATGAATTTTCAAAGAATGGCATGTATTCAATGAAAAATCAAGTATTTTTAATAATTAAAATGTCTTTCTAGCACATATCCAAATCAAATCAAGGCACAAATGCATTTTTTTTTTTTTTTTGCAAGATTCAAAAAGATATATTTCACATTTTCACAATAACTCGCCCAATTCAAGCATGATTTTTGTAACAAAAAACAATCAATTTGAAGAGAATTTTATGGTCTTTAAGTCCACAAATCCTTAATTCAAATTAGCAAAATTTAGGGCCGAACAAAATACGGCATCGATAGGATTTGTGCAATACATTATTTGAAATAAAAAATCAATGATAGTATAAAAATTTATCTTGTGAATCAATTTTGGGTTTGAGTTTTGGGTTTTAAAATTTGTTAATAAATGTTTGATAAATGAACGGGGGACTTGTGATGTTTGGGGTCTTAGACTTAAACCCTCAATAGGAAAACGACATGTGTCCTTGTTATGTACGAGCACACTGTTGATATCGTATTTTGTTTGGCTTCGATTAATGCATCAAAATAATGTATTTAAACTCAAAAAGGGTGAAAACCATGATTTTTAAAGGTAAAAATGGGGAATAAATTAAAGTAATATAATTTACCCCAATCGGATGATGAAGCAAGAATCAGAAGTCAATTTCGCCATTTCTGGCAAGAATTAGACCAAAAACCCTAACCGGGATGGTAAAAAAGTTTACTTTTTGATCCAACCGTCTGATCGGTATAAATTTTGGACCATATTGTAGATCATATTTTTTTCCCTTCTAAACGATAGTGTATGAGAAAAAATCAGAGTTAAAATGAATGAGATATCAATAAAATACCAAAACTCTGATTAAATGTTTCACTATTTTCAAGTCAAAAAGAGTTGTTTTTGTGCCCTTTCTGTGCAAAAAATTGTACCAACTAGGCAACAATTGGAGCAATCTTCCTAAACAAGATTGAATTATGATGCCTCATCTACATTCCATAAAAAGAGCTCGACAATATTTTCCATGGATTGAGAGAAATGAATTTTCCAAGATAAGTGTTGCAAAATTTCCTATACTACGTCACTTCTCTTCTAGACACGATATCTTGACAACCGTAATTCCAAATCAAATGAGATCAGAGCCTATAAAAACTATACATCCAAACCTTTCCCGGAATACCAAATTTGAAGAAAGCAGAACTAGGTAAGGCCTCCAAAAAGCAGCACAAAAATTAGACAAAAACTGGAAAAAAAGACAAAATAGGAAAACTTGGAGAGGAAGTAGGAGACACTAGGTGAAGTGTTGCACAACACACTTCACCTAGCTGCATGACACCATACGGCTATGTGGAGGTGTTGCAGCAACACCTCCTTTTGGTTTTTCACTTCTATAAATACCCTTCCTCTCTTTTTGGGAAAAAATAGACTAGAATCACACACAAAAAAGCCTACAAAAATTTTCTAGACTAGGAAACTCTCTCTCTCTCATTTTATTTTCTCTCTCTAGTTTTTTTTTTGCTTAGGAAACCTCTCTCCAAAATTTTAGGCCACTCCCTCTTCCACCTTTCATTTCTGAAAAACCTTAGGTAAGTCGGTAAGTTTATAAGAAATGGGTTAGCTTCTTCATATCTATACCCATTTGCTTTCTCTCTTTTCCTTGTAAATATCATATTTTATCTATAAAATGTTTCATTTCTTTACTTGTCCATTTTTACTCTAGCACTTTATTTCCTTACTCTTATTTTTATATTGCATGTTCAATTTATTTATTACTCTTTACATATTGTCCTAGTTATATAATGCTTAATTTACTTGTTGCTTTGTCTATTTATTGCTTTATTATATATGTTTATGGGTTTCTCCTAAGTGAGTTGTCAAAGTATCCCTAGAAGGGTGGTAGAAGGCTTTAAACCTCCCATTCCTTAATAGGAAGAAGAACCCATAAGGTCTAGACATTTAGGGGAAATTCCCTTGTTTCTCTATTTATTTAATTGTTGTTCTTTATATTGCTCCAACTATTTATCGTTCTTTATTTATTGTGCTATATACTATTGTGTTCTTCTCTCCATCTACATATAAAAAACGTTTTCTACCATTTTTCTTGTTGGTTGCCTTCTCACTTGAGAAAGCAACCACAACACCTTTGATAAATCTTTATATTACTAACTAAATGGTATGTGATAGCTTAGGCCATATGCGCGACCAACCGTAGTGGGAAAATAAAGTTTTATCATTGGTGGGTTCTTCTTAAATGGGTTCTAAACCTTGTGCCTAGGCACAATATGGATATGTTACCTAGAGGATGGTAGATGGCTTGCTTCCCATTTCTCAATATGGTAAAGAACTCATAAGGCTTGGATGTGGCAAGATTAGAACCTATTTAGGAGAAATTTCTTAAAAAAATGATTTTCCAATGAACTTTAATTTATTGTCTTATCTTTACATTCCAAGCACTTTACTTTATTGTTTGTATTTAAATTCCTTTACATTTTAAGCTCTTTATTTTAATGTCTTGTATTTAAATTCCTTTACATTCCAAGCTCTTTATTTTAATGTCTTGTTTTTTCTCTTTCATTTCTCATATGAGTGATCTAGATTGCCATAAAGTAAAAAGCTTGAGTAAATAGACCTCTAAAAATGTTTTTCTAAAGAAATAAAAATGGTTCAAATAAACTTCCCTTTTTCTAAAAGAAATTGTTTTCAAAAGAAGTTTTCCTTTTAAAACCCTTAAAAGCCTTCCAAAGGGGCATTTTTCAATCTTTTTCCAAATTTTTTTTCTTTCTTTTCCTTTCTTTCAAAAATATTTTTTACTATGCAAAAGTTTTATTTTTTATTTTTTTATTTATTCTTTGAGAACCCATTTTGAATAGAAAAGGTTTTGATAAAAAATATGTTAGGTTCTAAAGATTTAGGAATTTGTGTATTTAGAACTCTAATTTGTGTTGTTGGCAAATCATGATCAAAACAGGTTGTTTAGTCTTGTTTAGGCTTGCTCAAACTTGTGTCTTTCATGTAAAGTTGGAATCGAGAGGCTACAGATGCATTGGTGCATTTCGGCCTGGCTCGATCGATCAAAAGAAAGACTCGATCGATCGAATCTCGGGCAGAATGCTTTTCTGCAGATTTTTCCAACTCAGCCCTTACTCATTAAACGTTTTGGGTTTTCTGTTTTTACCCTAGATATATAAAGAAAAACCCTAGCCACATTTTTAGAGTTGCTTCCGTTGTATTGTTGCTCATACTTTTCTGTTTTGTTTAAATCTCTTGTGAGATCGAGAGGAGCTTTCCTTTACACAAAGCTTAGGGTTTTCAAGGTAGAGATAGTATCAACATTTTGATGATCAACTCGGTTGCTGCCATTGGAGCTTAAAGAATAACAAGTGTGGGTGCTTGTAGCTGATTGGAGAATTCAAGAAAGAAGGAGTCCGTGGATTCGGAGCTTGCACGTGGTCGTGTCAGTAAGTTCTACTGGTGGGTAGCATTAGGAAGTCAAGCGGGGAGCTTGTAAGTCCTTTTGTATGAACTTCGATTCTTTCGCATAGTGGATTCAGTTTACCTTGAGGATAGCTAGGTCAAATCCTCCCCAGGTTTTTACCGTGTGGTTTCCTGGGTGATCATATCATTGTGTTATTTTTTATTCTGCTGTTTTATATTCTTGATATGATTGTGTGATTGTGATAACCTAGAATTGCATAAATTGACTAAGTTAATCACTTGGCTAATTAACTAGGTTAATCCGATTGGTTTAAGGGGTCTAAAACCTTTAAAGTGGTATCAAAGCGGGTAGCTCTCTTGTTTGAGATTTTTTGATCTCTGAGCTGATCCTTGACCCCTATTGTCATGGAACACGATCACTCTCTTGTTGTTCATCCTCACTTTGATGGGAATAACTATGCTTATTGGAAAGTAAGGATGAAAGCATTCCTGAAATCCATTGATGAGAGAGTTTGGAATTCCGTTGAATACGGATGGGAGAAGCCCACTACTCCTGTGAGTGAGTGGCAAACTTCTCAAAAAGAAGCAGCCGGGTTCAATAGCAAAGCTATGAATGCCATTTTTAATGCTGTTTCTATGGAGGAATTTAAGAGAATCTCAAATGTTGAGGTTGCTCATACTGCTTGGAAAATCCTCCAGACTGTGCATGAAGGCACAAAGGCAGTTAAGATAAACAAACTGCAGCAATTAACTTCTAGGTTTGAGAGCATTAGGATGTTTGATGATGAATCATTTGATGAATTTTATGCCAAACTTAATGACATTGTTAATTCTGCTTTTAATTTGGGTGAAATCTATGATCAACCTAAAATTTTTAGGAAGATTCTTAGATCTTTAACTGAAAACTTTAGACCCAAAGTGACTGCCATTACTGAGAGCAAGGATGTGGACTCCATCCTTGTTGATGAGCTTGTAAGATCTCTTCAATCCTATGAGTCTGACCTACCCAAAGCAAACAAATCCAAATCAATGGCTTTTAAGTCTGTTGATGATGTTGATGTTGGTGGATTTGATGATGAACTCTCTACTACAGAGATTGAGTACCTTGCCAAGAACTTTAGAAATTTTCTTAGGAATAACAACAGAAAGGCAAGAGGTACAAACACTGCTGAACCTAGAAACTTTAGGAAGAATGATCCCACTAAGGTTAATAACTTTGAAAAACCTAGAGAAAAAGTTGGTCAATCTTCAAACAATTCTTTGGGTGCTCAGTGTTTTGGTTGTCAAGGGTTTGGTCATGTTAAATCTGAATGTCCTACATTCTTGAGGTCTAAGGGTAAAGCTGTGGCTGTAACTCTTAGTGATAATGAGGTTTCTGATGATGAGTCTGGATGTGACGAGGATGGAAACTTCATTGCTTTCACTGCTACTGCTGTAGTCAATGAAAGTGTATCTGTTGAGGAGAACCCTTCTGATGGGGAACTCTCTGAGGATGCAGATCTTTAAGAGGCCTATAATAAACTTTGCAAAGTTGCTGCAAAGGATGCTATGAATGTTGAACTTGGCCTGAAGAAAATTGAGTCTCTTGAGCTCGAAAAGAAAAATTTGCTTGTTAAATTATTTGATGCTAATGATCTTTTGAACCATGTGAAATCTGAGAACATGCTTTTGCTTGATAAAGTTAAAACTTTGGAACATGATTTATCTGTTGCTAGATCTACTAGTTCTAAACTTGATCAAATGCTGAATGTTCAAAAGTATCATTCTGATAAATCTAGTTTAGGTTATGTTGAAAGCATCTGTGTGTCTGCTCTTCATTCCATGAACTTTGTTCCTTCATCTTCTTCTGAACCTTCTGTGAGTGAGGTTGTGAGCGAAACTGTCAAACCCCCTGCGAGTGAGGTTGTCAAACCTGTAGAAGTTTCACCACCTAGGAAGATTAGGGTTGATCTAGGAGAGTCTAAACCTAAGGAATCTACCATTTCTAAGGACAAGATGCATGGTAAACCTGCTTGGGTTTGTCATTATTGTGGAAAGTCTGGACACATTCGTCCTAACTGTTACAAGCTTCAAGTTGCTAAGAGAGCAAACAAACCAAAAGTGCCTGTGCCTCAAGCACAAGATTTTATGGCACTCATTGGTGAATTGGTAAAGGCGTTGAACCTTTATTCCAATCCTGGAGTTGGAAATCACTCGAATGTGAATAAGAACTCCAATGCTCGTGGTGCATCTAAAAGATTTTGGATGCAAAAGACTCGATCTAATTGAGTCTTTCTGAAATGGTCCTTGTGTTTCATTGCTCATTCCTCTGTGACCATTGTTCTTTGGAGTTTGTTTTTTTTTCTAGGACTTGCATTGCATTACATTCATGCATTTCATTCTAGGATTTATTTGTTTTCTCTTTTAAAATTAAAAAAAAAAAAAAAGGGAGAAAAGCAAATTGTGTTTGGCACTATTTTTCTTGGTCTTTGAAAACAAGGTTGGTCAATTTATTTACACATAACATGTCTTGTGTACCTTGTTTAGCTTTGATGAGCTTATTTATTGCACTTTACTAGTTGAAGCTTAATAGTGCATGTTGTGTGGGAAAGATGTTTATGGTGTTTATCACTTTGTCTTAATCTTGAAGTCACATATTATTTGACTGTCGGACTTGATCCTTTTGAGAAAGGCATAAATAACCATCTCACCACTGTTCACTAGCCAATCATGAACACCTTAGTGCATATCATAAGATTTTGTGCTCGAGAAAGTGTAGCACATGCACAAAAAGAACATAAGGTGTAGCCTCGGTTAATTGCTTAATGATTAAAACTGGTGTGTACTATTAGGCTTGATACCAAATTTCATCTAATTATGGGGCAAAATTCAAGAAACTTACATGATTGCAAACTTATGTTCTAGGAGGTGTGAGAGTTATATGATGTAACTCTTTAGGTGATAGTCTCTTTTGAATTCTATGTGATGGATTTTGTAGACTTTGTGATTGATTGCTATTCACATATCACCTCACATGTATTTCAAGCTTTTGCTAGTTGCACACACTACACAAGTTACTCTTTGCTAAACATTGTACATGTTATTGTGTGTGTTTTTGGTCTGACCAACCAAGTTTGAAAATACTTTGAGTATTATGCAAAACATTTTTTTTGCTTGAGAATGAAAAGGGAGAATGGCTGAAATTTTCTTTGGAGAAACTGGGATTAAAATTTGGGTTTTTGAAAAAGCATTCCATATCATCTTATACTCATGCATTTTGTTTCGTCAATTTTAATGCTTTGAGGAGTTATTTTCAAAAACTGGTTTGGGATTTTCAAAACTATGATTTTTCTAAAAAATTTTGTGAGCCTCTGCCTGTTTCAATCGATCTATTCTGTTTTTCGATCGATCGAAAATGTGCTTCAATTTATTTAAAAGTCTCGGATTGATTCGATCGATCGAATGTGATTTTCGATCAATCGAATGTCGCGAATCAGGTTTTTAAAACACTGTTCTTTGACTGATTCAAAACACTTTTTCAAAAGTTTTTCAAACTTTCTTTCTCTCTCCGACTCGACAAGGCTAAAGGTTCAATTTTTTGTCATTTTCCTCCAAAATTTTTGCAAGGTTTCTCTTTCCTTAAGCTGGTAAGACTGTTTTGCCCTTCCTTTTGAGTTTATTTTCAAGTTTTCATGCATTTTTCATGCATTATACACTCTAATTTTCGGACTATACATCTTTGGGATTTTTGTTGATTCAAGCCCTATTTTGTGAAATTGATTAATGGGTTTTTGTGGGGACATGATATAAACATGATATTGATGGTTTAATTTGATCAATTTTGGGTTTTGAGAAAAATTAAAATTCTAGGGCTTGTATTGATTCCGAATTGGGGATTTTGTTCAATTAGGTTGAAATTGATGAAATTGGCTTGTTGTTTTGATGTAATTAAGCATTATAATCTGTGTGTTGTGTTATGTAATGCTCAATTCATCAATTTTTTTCAAAATTTTCAATTGGTTTTTCAATTTTTTTGGGGTTTTTGTTAGAAACTCTATGCTCAAGCCAATTTTGTGAAATTGAACTTAATTTGAACTTTGTTTACTGCATTAGTACATGCATCATGACAATGTAATTGTTCATGCATCATATAGATTTTTGCTCTATTTTTTTGTGCTAACTTGCAGTTTGCCCTTGGTTTTTGTTTTTTTTTTTTGTTCTGTTGGTTTTCTCTTTGTGTTTTTGTCCTTTTCTTAGCACTATGCCTAGGAAGACTAGGGCTCATAGGTCTATTCCCTCACCTACTCCTTCCCCTCCTCCCTTTGACCGAGAGAGGTTTCTTAGTGAGAAAAACCAAGAGATTTATGATAAGCTGAACCTTAGAAGGAAGATATGGTCTAAGCATTCTGTCATCTTAGATGAGCTTGATCCTGCCATTAGGGCAAACTTTGAGCGTAGGGGCTGGTTACCCTTGGTGGATATTTCTAATCCTCCTCCACCTGCTACCTTGATTAGAGAGTTCTTTTCGAACATCTCTATCCGCGTCTATGATTCCAACACTTTGGTAAAGAGTTGGATACGAGGTGTAGAGTACACCATTACTCCTAAGGTAGTGGCTGATGCTCTAGGGGTACCTTTGGTACAGCACCTTGTCTACCCATATGACGAGTCTCCTTTATTGAGTGATGTCATGTCTTACATCACTGGGTCTTCTATCCAGTGGGGTTCTGATCCTAGGATCACCATTGCTGAGCTTTCTGAGTTACATTATCTCTTCTTTAGGATAGCGTGTCACTCTTTCTGGCCCATTTCTCATCTTCACGCCATTCCTCTCGAGCGGTGTGTATTTTTGTATGCTCTTGTCACTGATGCTCCTATCAGTTTTTCCTATTTGTTTCTTCGTTCTTTGAACGAAGTTTATAGGAGTTCATCTTCATCTCATGCCCTTGTTCATCCTATTTTCATTCATAGGATTTTGCTTTATCTTGATCTTGGTGGCTTCCCTTCCTCTGAGCCCGTTCATGTGATTGCTCCTATAGGTGCATCTTTTCTTAGACAGAGGGCTGCTCACCTTCGAGTTGGCTCTAAACACCCTAGGTCTGAGCCTTCCGGTACCGCACCTCTTCCCTCTTCTTCTACAAGTCCTGCTGGTGAGGCTGTTCCTGATCCTGATACTGCTGCTGCTGTTCCTCCACCTCCATCGGATGACTTTGATGTACGTCGTACCTTGGAGACTGTCATGACCGTTCAGGCGGCTCATGGTCAGCTTTTGGTGGACTTATTTGACGAGATTCGTGCTTTGCGAGCTGATCTGGCGCATTTGCGTTCGCCCTCACCACCTCCTTTTGATGATGGCTTGTGATTGCTTTTTGGCATTCCGTTACAAAAAGGGGGAGTAGAGTTTGTAGAGGAGTTTTGCAGTTAGGGGGAGAGTTTTTTTTTTTTTTTTTTTTTTTTGTTTTGAGGAGCTAGTGGAGATGTTAGATTGTATCTAGGCACTTTATTTTGTGTTGTGTGAATCATACAAGAATGTTATACCTGTTTATTTACTATTTTCTGTCACACATGCGTTTATGCGTTTGTTGAGTATTTCAGGAATATACAGGTTGATTCAATTGAGCTGTTGTCTACACTTGCAACTGATGGATAGTAGTTAGGATTGAATTTTAGTGTTTATGAGTATTATTTTTGTAAAGGGCTTTTACTTGTAAACTTTGAGCTTAATGTTTGTGTTTTGTTACGGATTGCCAAAGGGGGAGTTTGTTAGGTTCTAAAGATTTAGGAATTTGTATATTTAGAACTCTAATTTGTGTTGTTGGCAAATCATGATCAAAACAGGTTGTTTAGTCTTGTTTAGGCTTGCTCAAAGTTGTGTCTTTCATGTAAAGTTGGAATTGAGAGGCTGCAGATGCATTGGAGCATTTCAGCCTGGCTCAATTGATCGAAAGAAAGACTCGATCGATCGAATCTCGGGCAGAATGTTTTTCTGCAGATTTTTCCAACTCAGCCCTAACTCATTAAACATTTTGGGTTTTCTGTTTTTACCCTAGGTATATAAAGAAAAACACTAGCCACGTTTTTAGAGCTTCCGTTGTATTGTTGCTCATACTTTTCTGTTTTGTGTAAATCTCTTGTGAGATCAAGAGGAGCTTTCCTTCACACAAAGCTTAGGGTTTTCAAGGTAGAGATAGTATCAACATCTTGATGATCAACTCGGTTGCTACCATTGGAGCTTAAAGAATAACAAGCATGGGTGCTTGTAGCTGATTGGAGAATCCAAGAAAGAAGGAGTCCGTGGATTCGGAGCTTGCACGTGGTCGTGTCAGTAAGTTCTACTGGTGGGTAGCATTAGGAAGTCAAACGGGGAGCTTGTAAGTCCTTTTGTATGAACTTCGATTCTTTCGCATAGTGGATTCAGTTTACCTTGAGGATAGTTAGGTCAAATCCTCCCTAGGTTTTTACCGTGTGGTTTCCTGGGTGATCATATCATTGTGTTATTTTTTATTCCGCTGCTTTATATTCTTGATATGATTGTGTGATTGTGATAACCTAGAATTGCATAAATTGACTAAGTTAATCACTTGGCTAATTAACTAGGTTAATTCGGTTGGTTTAAGGGGTCTAAAACCGTTCAAAATATAATTTTTCTATACCATGTTTTTTTCAAGAATAACAAAAACCATGGGATTTTTGAATCCAAAGCCTTTATTTTAAAATAAAACTCATGGAAGCTCTTTTCTTCAATCTCTTTAATCTCAAAATTCCTATTTAAGAAAGTTTTCAACTCTTTGGTTTTAGTTTTCAAACATAACTTTCTTTTCTCAAAACGTTTCTCATTCCAAACAAAAACCATGGGATTTTTTAGTTTAAAAGCCTTTCTTTAAAAGAAAAACCCATGGGAATCTTTTTCTTTAAACCAACTCTTTTCCAAAATTCTCTTTTCTCAAAATTTTTTGTTTTCACAAAAAGATTTCAAAACCTAAACTTTTTTTCTTCAAAAGAAAACCTTTTTGTCATCTTTTACAAAAATTTAAGTTGAATCCTTTTTTCTAAATTGGATAAAGAACATGGTTTTTAATAAAACCATGGAAACCCTTTTCTCAAAATAAGGTGGTTTTTGAACCTTTCTTCAAATCCTTTCTATCCTAAAAATGAAGAAAAACCTTGGTTCCCAACAAACCATGGAATCCATTTTCTTGGAAAAATGAAGCTTTTTCTCACCAAAAAAAAAAAAAGGTTTTTCCAACTTCCTTTTTATTCTTTTTAGAAAAGCCATTTTTAAACCTAGAAAAAACTCTTTTTAAAGTCTTTTACTAAAAAATGTGCAAACTTAGTTTTTCAAACAATTTTGTTTTTTAGAATCTCAATTATTTTCTCAAAAGAAATTGTTCATTTTCTTTTAGGTAAGCTTTCAAAGTCTCCATCTTTACACATTTGTGCATTTTTGTTTTGAGCTTTCTTAGAATTGCATCTTTTAGAGGTTTGTGCCTATGGTTCAATTCCATTGAACCAATAGGCACCAATCAAGCTAACATGTTCCGCCTCCCCCTTGACACTAATGTTTTAGTTTATTGTGTTTTTGCATCAGAAATTAGAAAAATGGAGGATGACAACAATGTGCTATATTTCTTACTCTCCCTTTTTATTTCCATGTTGCAAATATTCATGCTAAGTACATAGTATATAAATATTCACATGCTAAATATGTAATAAATAAATATTCACATGCTAAACTATATACTATTTCTTGCAACATAGTAAACTTCTTTCACATGCTATGTATATATATTTCACATGCTTTGTTTGTATATAATTCTTTGAAGTAAATTAATATTCACATGCTACGTTATAAATAAATAAATACTCACATGTATATATGTATGTTGTTTATACAAAATTTTTTCAAAAATAAAATGCCAAGTATCTAATTTTTTCACCAAAAAGATAACGTTAGAATTAAAATTTGAAAGGAGTACTATCCTTTGTATAGATGGTATGGGGTGCCTAACACCTTCCCCACACATAACTTAACTTCCAAGACCAAAAATTTTGGTTCACGGCTTTTCGTTTACCTTAATTAATTAACAACCCTTAAAATTGGTTTTAGTTAATTAGGTAATTTAAAAAGAATTAGACAAGTAGGTGACCAATCACACCTAATACAAAATCAATAGTTGGTGGCGACTCCTAAAATAGAAATCTTTATATATAATAATAGGTGAACCTGAGAGAAACTCAAATTAGAATTTCAAATTAGAGTTCCAATTTTGCGCTATGTGTCCTAAATTATTTATTCTTAAAGATTTTTATTTCTTAATTTTAGAATCAAATGTGGGACCACATCATAAATATTCATCCAAGTGAGTTATTAGTTAAAAAAACCAAAAAATCTAGAATAAATGAATCGTAAAAAAAAAAAAAAAAGTACTTCACAATAATTTAAAAAAAAAATGGACAGTTTATATTTTATACCTAATAATATCCTTACAAATTTTTTTGAAGAGTTAAAAAATATAAAAATGACTATTAATAGTATTTAAATTATATATAAGAGTTATATTATGCATTTTATTGTATATTTTTAAATGTATCCATGCATATGCATGAAGTTACAAACTTATAGAAATAAGAAATAAGTCTGCATGTTAACAAATAACATGCAGATCTTGACTTATTGTTGCGTTAACAGGATTTTCTTTAACAATTATATCGCTACTTGACTCATTGTTGGCATATTCAAGGATGAAATTCCACACATTGCATTGCTACCTCTATAATTTTAGGTTAATAATTGAGAATAAAAGAATAATGTAATGATTACTATAAATTTTATTACATAAATGATAAACCTCAAACAAAAATATTGATTTTTCAAATTTTAAATATTAAAAAAAAAAATCCAAAAACTTATTTATTATGTTGATGATGTAATCAATCATATTCATTATTAGATTAATTTATAAGTATTTAAAAAAAAATTATAATAAATTTTAGAATATTCCAAATATTTTTTCAAAAAAAAAAAAAAAAAAAAAACCTTGTCCTGCTCCCCTTCAGTACTTTAGGGGTCCACAAACGAACACTTAAAAGCAGCTAAAGTCTTAACACTGACTTTGTTGGTTCAAAATTGGTCGTGGCCGCCCATTCATAAACGTGCCGTTTACGGAACTGAATCAGTCATCTGCTGTGAAGGGCTAATATTGTTCATTTAACCCCACAAAAAAAGACACCATTGACATGACCAAATTCGAAAACGTCGTAGTTTCAGTCTTCAGACCATACATATATGTGTGGACTAAGGTCGACCGTTTTTGCAAAAGACACTAAAAACAAAAAAAGGCATTCATATTATCGCAGCAAAATGCACAGCGGTATACTCCACAGTCCACAATCAAAAGCAACCGCAAAGTTATATGGACCCAGGCTGCTCCCACTATTACACATTATACGTTTCCACTTGAAATGTTTGAATCTCTAAGGAGAAATGTGGGCTTGACCATGAGGAATAAAGGCTTTAAATTTTTTTTTTGGGGCAGAATTAAAAACGTTCTTTTTATAAATTATCAAGAGTTGCACCATTGTAACTTATTGTAATTTTTTAACAAAGGTATCCCTGTTAGAAATTTCAAGAAAACATTTTCACACATGTTAATTGGTGGGGTTGCATCTTTGTCTAATAAATCTCATATAAAACAGATTAAAGAAATGTAATGTTATTTAGTGTTAGGGTTATACTTTCTATGTAATTTGCTAATTTTTTGATAAAACGCACTTTACTTGTAATTGGGTAGATCTAAGTTGAGTTTAATGTATCAAGAAGTATTTTGTTCAAACATATCAAGTGGTATCATTAAAGACATGAAGGTTGATCCAAGAAACAAGTGAAAAAAAAAACTATTTCATTAAAGCTCAACAGAAGCTGCTATCAAGGATTAATGGACAAGCTTGATCTATCAAAATTACGATTTCAAAAATATCAAATTTGAAATTCGGCCCATGATGACTTGAATGATTAGGGTTTCTCTCTCTACAACCCTAGTCATATATAAGGTTTATTTTAAAAGTCATCAAGTACAGAAACAGAGACTTAGAATTCATATACTCTGTGTGAAGCTACTGCGTTTGTACGCCTTAGGGTTTCGTAACCAAGTGCTTCCTGATCTTCATCGTTTATGAAGTGAAAAACTTTGCAGCCAACAATAATCAATTAAGTTGCTAGAGTTAGTTATGTACTGGGATTCGTGCAAAAGAGTTAGTCACAGATTGGAGATTTGTGCAACAAAGGAAAGAAGTCTGTTACAAGATCAAATCTAATTTGGTATTGGAGCAAAAGTTCAACTGTAGGTTGACATTTTGGGATAGGCCAGGGTAGTGGTAAGATTCTTCATACTTGTAACTGCTTAATTATTGATTAGTAGATTCTTGAGAGTGGTGACCTTAAATTCACCCGGTGGAGTTTTTGCCTTTCTCCATTTGTTAACAAATCACCTTTTTAATTTATTTTCCGCTACATTTAGTTTATTTGGTGATTTGTTGGTGCTTCCATGATTTGTATGTAATTTGACCTAATTAATCAACTTGGGTAATTGAATTAATTAATCAGGGTCAATTTATTTTAACCTAACAAGTGATATCAGAGCGGGCACATTCTGATTAGGTTTTAATAATTGTTGTGTGATCCATTGACCCCCATTGTTATAGATCGTGAACAATCATTAATTATACCTCCTCTTTTTTATGGTACTAACTATGCATACTAGAAAGTACGCATGAGAACTTTTTTGCAGTTTTTAGATGAAAAGGTATGGCTGGCTGTCGAGGTTGGATGGACCAAACCAACGGAACTGCCAGCGTCTTGGGATGATGACAAGATTGAAGCTGCAAATTTCAACAGTCGAGCATTGAATGCCTTGTTTAGTGTTGTGACTAACGAGGAGTTTACAAAGATCTCATCCATTGAGAGTGCCAAGGAAGCATGGACAATCCTTCAAAACACTTATGAAGGTACCAAAGTTGTGAAAGATTCCAAGCTTCAAAGGCTTACCACTAGTTTTGAAGAAATTAGGATGGATGATGACGAGACGTTTGATGAATTCTATGCCAAGCTCAAGGAGATAGTGAATTTAGCTTTCAACTTAGGTGAAAATATTTTAGAGCCTAAGATTGTAAGGAAAATCCTTAGATCACTTCCAAAGCGGTTCCATGCTAAGATCACCGCCACAGAAGAATCAAAGGACATTGATACCATTCCTTTGACAGAGCTGATTGGAAATCTACGGAACTATGAATTAGGTTTAGTGAGGATTGGCAAGGGAAGCAAGAACAAGAATATGGCTCTAAAAGCCAAGAATGATGAAGGAGATTAGTCGTTTGAAGATGAGAACTTAAAGCTTAAATCTTACATTACTAGACAATTCAAGAAGTTCATCAAGAATGTGAATGTCAAGGCAAATGACAAGGATTGCAAACAGTTTGGATTCTCTCAATTTAAGTCTTAAGATAAATTCAAGAGAGAATATAAAGAATTTGGACAAAGTAGGAACAATCTAGCTGGTCCAAAGTGTTATGGGTTTTAAGGGTACTGACACATGAAGCAAGAATGTCCTATCTATCTCAAGTCAACTAGTAAGAGCAAAGCCCTAGCTGCCACTTTGAGTGATATTGAACTAGAAGTAGATTCAGAGGATAGTGATCAAGAAGGAACATTCATGGCCTTCACATCAGCTATTGAATCCTCTAAGGAATCTGAAGAACTAGTTGATGAGGAAGAAGAACTGATGGAGTAAAAATTTGAGAAGATGGACGAAGATGATGATATCCATATTGCCTACTCAAAGCTTTACAAGAATTTTGAGAAGCATGAGAAGCTTTATAGGCTAGCCACAAGGAAGCTGAGTGAAGTGGAGTTGGAATGAGAAGAACTCTCCACTAAAATTGATGAAGCAAATCAAACCATAGGAGCACTACGGTTTGAAAACAACTTCCTGGCTGAGAAGACCAAGAAACTGGATGCAAAATTGTTTCAAGTGAGAGCTCAACTGGAAAGAGCTTCGAGAACTAAGCTGGATGAAATGCTCAACTACTAAAAGGCTGCATCTAATAAAACTGGTCTTGGGTATGATCACTCTCTCTTTTCTTGTAGTACTTCCTCTATTGCTTTACATAATGTCAAATTTGTGCCTTCTACTACTAATGTTAAATTTGAGATAAATGAGTTTAAGATAGAAATAGTTAGTGAGGAAAAACATGATAAGGGTAAATCCATTCTAGGAGCACCTCCTAAAATTGTTAAGAAGGAGAGTAAGTAGAACAATCATCACTCTTCTAATAAGAAGTCTCAACCAAAGAAACCACACTTCTATCATCATTATGGAGCATTGGGACGTACTCATCCATATTGCTATAAGTGGCTTGCTACTCAACAAAGCAATAGTGTGTCATCCTTCGGAGGTTAAAATCAATTTCAAAACTCTTTGGCTCCTCTTGGAGAACTTCTTAAGGCTGTTCTATTTTTGACAAATTTCAATGGGTTCAATGCTCCCTATTATCCACCTAAGCAAAGGTCTTAGAAAAAGAAAACTTCTCCTTCCTCCAAATCTCCTGTTTGGAAGGAAATAGACTCCTTTAAGTGATTTGTTCACTTATCTTGCATCTCTTGTGTGCTTTTGTTGTTTTTGAGTCAGTTTAGTTTTTATTGCTTTTTAATATGCTTGTTTGTTTGTGTTTTTTTATTTTTTTTTATTATTAAAAAAATCTAAAAATTACAAAAACAGTGTGTGTTTGTGTATACTGGTACTTGTGTACCTCTGGATGGCCATTGAAAAAAGTTTCTTAACTTTGTATCACTTGTAGCTTAGATGAGCATCTTCATGTACAACTAAGCAATGTGAGTTTTGTGGCTTGTTGTGTGATTTGTATGATTTGGTTAATCTTTTATCATTCATATCTTTATCACTTTTTTAATGGGAATGACTAAAAAATCATAAGAGAAAGGCATAAATAATCATCTCACCACTTAAACTTGTCAATCATAAACATATGTGTACAATTCATAAAAACCGTGCTCGGTAAGGTGTAGCACTTGCACAGTAAGAACAAAATGTTTGGCTAACGTAAATGGGTATTTATTTTCTCTCTCTTATATGCCCATGCATGATATGCCTTTTTTATATTTAAAAGAAAAAATATGCAAAGAACATCAAAAGAAAAAAAAACTCAAAATGCTTTTATATGGTTGCAAGCTTTTTTCTAGGAGATGTGGGAGTTATATGATGTACTTCAAAGGTGATGGTCCCCATCAAACAGTTATGATTGTGTGTGAGTGTTCTTGATTCACTTATATCATTATTTTCATATGATGAAAAAACTTATGCTCTCTTGCAAAGTTTTCACACACAACATGTAACTCTTTGCTACTCTTAATACTATTGTATAGGTACAATGTGATTTGGCCATCACAAGGAATACATGTGGTAGTATAAGCTTACTAAATTGTCTTCACTTGCTTTTGAAAATAAAATTGGTTAGACTTGTTTAGTGTTTATGGATCTAGGAACGCTTTGCATCCAAAGGTTTTGTTGTGTCTGAGTGCTTAACATTCTGCTTTGATGTTAGGTATGGTGTTTATCTTGCTTGCATTCATTTTATGTCGTTTCTCCCTTGAAATTTCATGTTTCTATGCTGCTTAATACTAGTTTGATAGCAGGCTCAATAGCTGCTTGATACCTCTTAACACAAGCCTTATCTTTTGAGATTTTCTGGGTTTTTCTCGATACCTCCCGACACATAGCCCAATCCATTGAGCCATATTTCTGAACTTTCTGTTTTCTTGATAGAAGCTCGACGCGTTCCTCGATACATCGAAGAGTTCAGCCATCAACACCTTTTTGATACCTCTTGATCTTGTAAGGTTGAAATTTATCAACCATCTTGTTGGCTTTATTCCGTGCCAATTTGCTTGTAATTTAGCACTTAGTAACCCTGTATTTAGGTGGGATTCATGTAAGGGTAGTGTGTGAAGAGAGTGTGAAGAAAAGCTCAAGTTTGTGCAAAGAAGCAGAGTTTCGCGGCTAGGACTTGCGGCTGACTCGCGACTGGCAAGCTGCCAACTACAGGCACGTGAGAAGCACACAGGGGAGCTGAAGGGTCGCGCCAGCTGTTGCACTACAGGACAAAAGTCCCAGGCTGCCCAGGCCGTTACTTCGCGACTTGAACTCGCGACTTGGACAAGCCGCGAGGCCAAGCCGCCAACCAGCCATGTTTGGAAAAAACTGTCTCTTCGTATTCCAAACACACACCACTATATATAGACCCTTATACCCACTAAATTGAGAGAGCTTCTAGAGAGAATTTTGAGAGAGAAACCCTAGAGAAAAACAAGATTGTCTCATCCCCAATCTTTACTAAGAGACTCCTCAAATTCCTCTACTCTCTTCCTCTCCATTGATAAATCCTTGAGAGGTTATTGACCAAATCCTTTTCTCACCACACCCACTTCTGTGAGAAGGTCTTTTGGTGCTAAGGGAAGCAGTTTGGAAGGGACCAATGGTTATTGGTTGACGCTATGGGCTATAGCGGAATCCGGTAAGCTAGAAAAGAAAAAGGTTCGGCGCAACCTCGTTGGAGTAGGAAGCTTGGAGGGCTTAGGTACCCGGGTAGATTAGGCTTGGAGGGTCTATTGCTGTTCATGTATCCCAACTACATTTTCTAGTGGATTATTGACCGCTTGGAGAGCGGCGGAGAGGTTTTACGCCGAGGGCTTCGGTTTCCTCTTCGATAACACATTGTGTGTCGTCCGTGTGTTTGTATCTTCCTTCCCTTTATCTTTGCCTTATATTTACTACTGTGGATGTGTTTATATTTGGCTTAGATTAGTTATCAATTCTGTGATTGGCTTATGTTCATGTTTCGCACATTAATTGTTTGATTATAAGCTTGAATTGATAATTTATAATTTGGGGTCTAAACGTTCATAGTGATTTCAATGCTATTTGAACTTTCAATTGGTATCAGAGCGGGTGCACTTGTTGTGGTTTAATTACCTAAGTGCGATCCTAGACCCCTTAGCTATGGATGAAGCTATGGAAAAGCCTATGTTGAATTGTGGTTTAAATGTTTGTGATAATAACTCTATGACTATGTTTGTTCACATGCTGAAATTTTTTGAAATAGAATCACATTCTACACAATGGTCTATGTGAGTCTAATTCTTCGATTAAGAAGTATAAAAGAAGAAATAGAATATTGTGTAATAAAGTGGATAATTTGAAAAGGAAAGATGGGAAGGATTCTCAATCCTCTCAAGGAATGACATGCTATGAATGCAATGGTCATGGACATCTCAAGAAGGAGTGTCCCAACTATTTGAGAAGGAAAGGTAAAGTGTATGCCAATACTCTTAGTAACTCAGACTCCTCTAGTTCAGACTCAGAAGAAAGCTGTGACGGAGAAGGAAACCACTCCGCATTTATGACCATTGCTCCCATACAATCTTCAGATGATTTGAGTTTGTTAGTGGAGGAGCTTGGTGAGCACACTGACGTGGAGTCGATGGGGATTGTAGAGGAATCTGATGTTGAGGAAGATAAAGGAACAGCGGGATTGCAAGAGACCTACAATTCCCTCCTTGAGAAGACTTGTGAATATGTAAGAGTGGCTAAAGCAGCCATTAAGAAAATGAAGAGAGCAGAGCAAGATTATAAGAGTCTTTTGGTGCAATTCAAGGAGACTAGGTGTGAAGTTGAGACGCTGAACAGAGAGTTAACCGAAGCCTATTCAAAGATCAAGTTCCTTGAGCTTGAGGTGATTCAGGCTAATGCTAAAATAGAGTGGGTTTCCTCCAAAAAGCTTGATGAAGTGCTTGCACAACAAAAGGCCCTTTCTAATAAGAGTGACTTAGGATACACCAGAGAGGCTAGTTCGAGCAACATTGTGTCTAAGGAGATGAAGTTTGTAAAAGTAAAAGAACCAGTGGCAACAACTTCAGCTGTTGAGAAAGTGAAGTTTGAGGAGAAGCCAAAAATGATTGCTCAACGGGTTTTAACAAAGCCTCCAAACCCAGCAGTGGTTACACACAAGGCAAAAGGAGAATCTCTTCTGAAGTCACAAAGAGGACCGAAAACTCAACATTGGTGTCACCATTGTGGAATCCAAGGTCACATTAGACCTAATTGCTTCAAGCTTTGGGCATTAAAGAATGGTAGTTATCAAAGGCCAAGTAGACAAAGAAATGTCAAAGGGAACTTCAAGCAATCAAAAGGAGGAGAAGCTGATTCCAACATTGGGAATGTAATGAAGATGATAGACACCATCACGTCTTGTTTGGCAAACTTCACCCTCAGGTTTGAGAATCGTAAACCAAGTACCTAATCCTATAAGGGTATCACCCCAAACGCACGTGCCGTGTGGGTGAAGAAGGGTACACATGCATAAGCATTACAACATGTCCATGCATTAATACTTCCTATGCTTTGTGACTTTGTTTGGTTGTGTGCTTTATTCCAGCTTGTGCTGAAAAATTTGTGTTTGTTTGTTTGCAATTGTTTTAAATGTTTTCACATTGTTGTTTTTTATCTTACTTTTATGTTTAAGTTTTGTGTGAGTAAAAAATCCAAAACCACATAAAAAATGAAAAATTCAAAAGTTTGATTGTATATGTTTGAGCACATATCACATGTGAGTTTTGCCTTGTACCTTCGTACAAATGGCTTTATGCATTTACGAGCTTAGCTTGTTCTTTATGCACTTATATCTTTGTGGGAAAAATCTTGACATCTTTGTGTGATTGTTGTAAATTGATCTTCAAGCTTGTCATAAATGATTAGTCAATAGTCATGTTGGTTTTGATACATGCGTAGACTTGTGCCTATATATCTTCCCACTCTTTAATTTTTTTTTGCTTAAAGAGCTCAACAAATGTAAATCTCAAAATGAAAAGAAATAATGAGCTGCAAAAGCCGTCGCACATACTAGTATTTGACTAGGAAAAAGAGAAAGCGACTTGTTTTGAAAATGTATGATGCCCAAAAAGCCAAAGGCTTGTTCATCAAATTGAAATATCAAAAATTTCAGGCATCGATCTCTAAAAGAGATGTAAAGATCAAAAATGATCAAATGTTATGATTTGTAAAGAAGCCAAATGAAAAGCTTCAAAGAGATTTTATGTAATAATTTTCTTGTGGGAGGTCATATATGTTCATTTCTATAATTGAGATAGACCACTTGACTTAGTACTAGTTGTGTATGACTTGATTGAATTGATCATTGAAGCTTCACTCTAGACTATTGACTATTCCACATTTGATACACACACACAACACACATATCTAATGTTCAATAAATGCCTTATTCATTTGTTCGATTGTACTTGTTTAAATGTGATGTGTGTGTGCTCAACTATATATGGATCAATCCAAAAAGATTCTTGATCATTTTATATGTTTTTGGAAGTGATTTTTATCACTCTTTGTGTTCTTGTTTAGTGCTTACATTGTTTTTCATTGTTTAAACATGTTTTTGTGTTGAAAAACAAGTATCAGAGTTTTTCGCGACTCACTCGCGACTACTCGCGAGTCGCAAAACTGAAAAAATGCATTTTCCTCGCATTTTTTGGATCTCTGGCAGAGAGATTCGTGACTCACTCACGGGTGAGCACTCAAGTCGCGAAAAAGACTTAGAAAATTTCATGAAAATCGTTTTCACGACTCATCTCGCGACTCGCCCAGTCGCGAAACGCCCAGAAACAGCTTTTTTAAGTGTTTTTCATGGGAAAACTGTTTTAAACCTCTCCCATCCTCTCTTAAACCCCTCTCTCACTATTTTTACATCAAAAACCAATCAATTTGAATGGTTTTTCATTCTATTAACATCTCTAAGGTAATTTTAAACTCTTTTCATTGTTTTGGATCCTTAGATTATGTTTTGGAGAGTTTTGTGATCTTGGTTGGGATTTTCATCATAGGGGTTGGGAAAAATTATTTTTTGGTCAAATTTTTGTATGGGTTTGGTTCATTTTGTTGATTTGCTTTGGATGTTGGCCCCTTATGGCAAAAAGAGCATGTATTTAGGGTGGATTTCATAATGTTCATGCATTGTTTTACATTGTTGTTCATAGTGTGCACGCTAGGTGTTTGATAAAATACCTCTTAGGCATTTTCTCGCTTGTTTGGACTCCAATGAGTTTCAAACTTTGGGGTCTCTCATGTTTCCTCATTAGGAATATGTTTGGTTCATTGGTTGTGTACTTAACACACCTTGCCCCACATGTGCATTTTTCATGCATTGGTCATGCATTGCACATAGCCACCTCTTGCACACACCTTGGTACCCTTGTCATGCATTGGTTCATACATTGTTTCTTCATCCTAGCATGTCATGTCTTAGGATTGAGCTTCATTTTCTCATTCATCTCGCACCCCTCATGCATCATTGCACCCCTCATGCATAATTATCATTATTCATACCTTCATCTCTTGCCCTCTTTTCTTCTTGACCCCTTTGTCTATTCGTGTCAAAAAGGGGGAGAGTATACTTTAGAGTAGTATACCGGAAAGTTTTGTCATTTCTATATGACTCTTGTGCACATTCTTAGGGGGAGAAATTCCATTTCTCGTGTACATTCGTAGGGGGAGAGATATTCCATAGGGGAGATGCATATACTAAGGGGGAGAAGACATTGTTTGGTCAAGTTGCTCACATGTTTCACATCTTGTTTACTTGATCGCATTTTACTTGTTACATTATACTTGTTCATTTATTACTTGCTTTACCTTGAGGGTCTAATGTGTTTTGTGCAAGTGTTTCAGGTTACAGGTATATATGTTCCAAGTTCATCACAGCTCTTATGATTCATGATAGGGAGAGTGATATGATAAGGGAAGTAATTTATAATTTGTACATGGTACCTTTGTAGGTTGTTAAGATTTTTGTTTAGATTTGTACCCATATTGCTTTTGTAAGCTTTTAGGGTTTGGTTTAATGCACATTTGTAGGCCTTTGTGGTTTGTAGCATGCTTTATGCAGCCTTTGTGCTTTGTTAAATCAACACTTCTAAATAAATGTTACGCCTTTCCTTTTAAGTACTGTCACTCTTGTACCCTTGTACAATTTTTCCTAGATGCACATACTTCATGTACTGTGCATTGGTTGAGTGTTGTTCATTCAAGTGATTTGCCTTATGTTTGTCAACTTGAATGTCCAGATGTCATTCCAAGTGTGAATGAGCATTGTGATCACTTGGTTATAGTGATTACCTGTTTTGGTCCTGCCATGGTTTATTGCTTTATTCCATTGTGCTTGATCGCATTGTGCTTGCTCCATATGCATTTCAAGTTTTCTGCATACAATGAACTTATTGTGTTGTTGTGTTTCAGGAGTACTTGTTCTTATGGTTCAAAAGCTTCATAGATTCTAGAGTTAGGTGTGAGTGAGTTTTCCAACTGTTCCCAACTCACGCGTTAAGTCTAGAGTTTGTTTTAGGGTTTTGTCACGAAATAGCCAAAGGAGGAGATTGTAAGGTTGAAATTTATCAACCATCTTGTTGGCTTTATTCCGTGCCAATTTGCTTGTAATTTAGCACTTAGTAACCCTGTATTTAGGTGGGATTCATGTAAGGGTAGTGTGTGAAGAAAGTGTGAAAAAAAGCTCAAGTTTATGCAAAGAAGCAGAGTTTCGCGGCTAGGACTCACGGCTGACTCGCGACTGGCAAGCTGATAACTGCAGGCACGTGAGAAGCACACAGGGGAGCTGAAGGGTCACGCCAACTGTCGCACTACAGGACAAAATTCCCAGGCTGGCCAGGCCGTTACTTCGCGACTTGAACTCGCGACTTGGACAAGCTGCGAGGCCAAGCCGCCAACCAGCCCTGTTTGGCAAAAACTATCTCTTCGTATTCCAAACACACACCACTATATATAGACCCTTATACCCACTAAATTGAGAGAGCTTCTAGAGAGAATTTTGAGAGAGAAACCCTAGAGAAAAACAAGATTTCCTCATCCCCAATCTTCACTAAGAGACTCCTCAAATTCCTCTACTCTCTTCCTCTCCATTGATAAATCCTTGAGAGGTTATTGACCAAATCCTTTTCTCACCACACCCACGTCTGTATGAAGGTCTTTTAGTGTTAAGGGAAGCAGTTTGGAAGGGACCAATGGTTATTGGTTGATGCTATGGGCTATAGCGGAATCCGGTAAGCTAGAAAAGAAAAAGGTTCGGCACAACCTCATTAGAGTAGGAAGCTTAGAGGGCTTAGGTACCTGGGTAGATTAGGCTTGGAGGGTCTATTGCTGTTCATGTATCCCAACTACATTTTCTAGTGGATTATTGACCGCTTGGAGGGCGGTGGAGAGGTTTTACGCCGAAGGCTTCGGTTTCCTCTTCGATAACACATCATGTGTTGTGTTTGCATCTTTCTTCCCTTTATCTTTGCCTTATATTTACTGCTGTGGATGTGTTTATATTTGGCTTAGATTAGTTATCAATTCTGTGATTGGCTTATGTTCATGTTCCGCACATTAATTGTTTGACTATAAGCTTGAATTAATAATTTATAATTTGGGGTCTAAACGTTCATAGTGTTTTCAACGCTATTTGAACTTTCAGATCTATCGAGATTTTGTTCTCGACACCTCTCGATACCGAGATGCCTGGATATATATATATATACTCGAGGTTCGACCCAGTTCATTTCATACTCAAATCTCTCTCTCTCAATCCTATCATCTTCTTTTCATCAAAATCTTCCATCCCTTCTAGATTTCAGCCTATTCCAATCTCTAACCTATTGCTAAGTGTAATAAAACTCTTCTGTTTCTTTTTTCTCATGCATTTCATGCATTTTGTGACCTAGGCTTTAGATTTTTGGGAAAATTTGCGGTTTTTGTGCTTTTGGTGAAATCTTTGGGTTGGGTTTTGTAGTAATGTTATCACATGCTCATGCATTGCATTTCCTAGCATTATAATCATGCATTCATGCATTCTATGTTGTGTGCTTGATTATAATATAGTGAGTGCTGTAGTTTGGATTAGTTTTTTGCTCATGATGCTATTTGTTTTACATGTAACACGTTCATGCATTACCATGCATTTCTCCTTTCTTTTCCTTCATTCCTAAGCATCTCTTCTTCCTACGTCTCTATGTTTGCTCTTTCCTTAGTTTCCTGCTCTGGCACACAAGAAATCCATTCCTTTGAAGAACCTGATATCTTGTTGTGGTTCTTCCTTTTCTTCTTCTGTCCATTCTCTAGACAGGTTCTGTGATTCAAAATCTCAAAAGGATTTTGAGGAGAATTTTTGTGACCGGTCAATTCATGACAAGTTATTCTATCTAATTTTTTAGACACTCTTCTACCCATTGTGTTTAGCACTTGGGGTTGGGAATCTCTCTGTGAGAAACCCTCTAAATGTCCCAGCATGTTTATACTAGAGTTCTACTCCAACATACATGCTATGATAACTTTTTCCCTTAGTTTACTATGATATATCGAAGAACACATATCATAGTTACACCAGAACTCATTACCGCTGTACTACATGTCCCTAAGGTAGCTCATCTGGACTATCCTAGTCATCCTTGTCTCCACTCTATCTCACGAGACGAGGGCCTCACGCTTTTGTGAGAGGTCCATGTTATGGGTGAAATTCTTAACTTCACCACCTATAACTTTGCTAAGGGTCCAAGGATCCTTGATATGATGATGACCTTTATACTCACTCCATGGTCTCACTATAACACCATCATTGAGCGTCGTTCTCATTTTCTTTTCTTTCTCTTGGAGGGTCTTTCTATAGACTTTCCTTCACACATGATAGTATCTATGATAGATATTTATGAAGACACCATTACACTTGATAAGCTCATCTTTCCTTCGGCTATCACACGCATTCTTACACACATGCACGTTCCTATTCGTCCTACCCTTGTTTTTCTACCATGGGTGCTATTAGTCAAGAATCTATACGAAGGAGTGCTGCTAAGCTAGCTTCCAAGGTCAAGTGGCCTCATGAAGAGTCTACTTTCGCCCAGTAGGAGGAGGCTGACATTTGAGTTGCCGAGGATGTTGCCTATGCCTCTCGACCCCCCTCTTCATCTACTCCTTCTTCTTTTAGAGTAGATGCATCTCTTGCAGCCATCTTGGATCAGTTTTGGCATATGAAAGCTGATTTTGGTAGTTGCCTTGACCATCTTCCTGATGGGATGTGTCAGATGAACACCAAGATTGGCCGGATCGCTCACTGATAGTCTTGTCTGGGTGGCTTCATTCCTTATCCTTAGCATGATCCTTCAGTGGAGTCTTCAGCTAGTGGAGATGATGATGGTGATGATGCTTCTGGCTTTACACATAATGTTGAGATGATTGTCTCTCAGTGATTCACCTTTTGTCACTCATGACAAAAAGGGGGAATAGTTTTGGTTATAAGAGTGTAGTCTTGTTGTTTGAGGAAAAGCTAGACTAGTGATAGGGGGAAAGTGTTTTTGTGATATGTAGTGAGATTTTTGATGTATAGTTGTCATTACATGTACCTTGGTCTTGTGACCTTTTTACATACATTATACTTATTTGATATATATAATGATGATGTATGTTTTTCACTTTATCTCACATGTGTTGTTTATTTTCTCTCTTTATTCACATGTTTCTTGGTTTATATAACTTGTCTATATTTCATACTCGATGCCTTAATGAATCTTGTTAAGTGTTTTAGGTAAGACAAGTTGCAAGTCTTTCATACCATGATCTCTCTTCTTGTAAAGTTTTTCAAGAGTTCATTGTATTATTTAGATTTATGTACTTCTACGTGTAATAATTAGGGAGATTGTTGTTGTTTTATACTTCTCTCATAATTATGCTTGTGGTTCATGGATTGTCAAAGGTGGAGATTGTTAGTGTCATATTTTCTATGTAATTGGTTAATCCTTTGACAAAATACACTTTACTTGTAATTGGGTAGATCTAAGTTGAGTTAAATGTATCAAGAAGTATGTTGTTCAAACATATCGAGTGGTATCATTAAAGACATGAAAGTCGATTCAAGAAACAAGTGAAGAATAGCTATTTCATTAAAGCTTGACAGAAGCTGCAATCGAGAATTAATGGACAAGCTTGACACAAGCTTAGTCTATCGAGAATTATGATTTCAGAAATCTCAGATCTGAACTTCGGACCATGATGATTTGAATGATTAGGGTTTCTCTCTCTACAACTCTAGTCATATATAAGGCTTATTTTAAAAATCATCAAGTATGGAAACAGAGACATAGAACTTATATACTCTGTGTGAAACTACTATGTTTGTACGCCTTAGGGTTTTGTAACCAAGTGCTTTTTGATCTTCATCATTTATAAAGTGAAGAAGTTTGCAGCCAACAACAATCAATCAAGTTGTTTGAGTTGGTCACGTACTAGGATCCGTGTAAAGGAGTTAGTCACAGATTAGAGATTTGTGCAACAAAGGAAAGAAATCTGCTAAAAGATTAAGTCCAAGTAGGTATTGAATCTAAGGTTCAACTGTAGGTTGGTATTTTGGGATAGGCCAGGGTAGTGGCAAGATTCCTTATACTTGTAACTGCTTGATTATTGATTTGTGAATTTTTAGGAGTGGTGACCTTAAATTCACCTGGTAGGGGTTTTTGCCTTGTAAGAGGTTTTTCCCATTTGTCAACAAATCACCGTATTAATTTATTTTTAGTAGCATTTAGTTTATTTGGTGGTTTGTTGGTGCATCCATGATTTGCATGTAATTTGACCTAATTAATCAACTTGGGTAATTGAATTAATTAACCAGAGTCAATTTATTTTAACCTAACATTTAGCACTTTGTGTTCTTATTACAATATTGAAGTCATACTTTCATAATTAGTTTGAGAGTGTTATAAATTTATTTTAGTTTACTAGAAATACGGAGAGGCAGGTTCCTATGCATTTGTGACTAGTTAATAGGAAGTGGAACACCAATTTTACTATGTCTTCAATTACTTGTAAAGTATTTCAATTTTTAACATGAAGCTATCTGATATCTAAATATGAGGAACAATAACCTCTAAAATAATCTCTTTATCATTTTTTAAGGATTTATTTTACCCTACATATAGATTCAAGTATGTCTCTATTCCACATCATATAAATGAGCCACGTACCCTATTCTCTCTCTCCCTTGTGTGTGTGTTCTTCTTTTGAAAAGGGTAATTGTCCCATATTGCTTAAGAGAGTGTGTTGTGTTAGTAAAACTTGTCCCATCATTTTGGGAACTGGATTAGATTTATCAGTGTGTCTACCAATGTTATTGCTGAGTTATCGGCCCTTCTTGACGGATTGATGTTAGCCATTCGACTAGATATTAGCTTTCTAGAAGTTGAACTTGATGCAAAAATTATTTTTGATTTGGTCAATTATTGATCTGATACTAATAGGGCTTATTCCTCTCTCCCTATTGATTGCAGGTCCTTACTCACCAGGCTACAACAAGTCAGAATGAGCCATGTCTATTGAAAATTGAATAAGTGTACTAATATTCTCGCTAAGAAGGCTGTTCCCTTTATGAGGATTTATTTATTTATTTATTTCCACCCCCCATGTGGGTGCAACAGGTTAGGGGAGTACGCCTCAACCAAGTGGACTAAGGCAGACAAAAGATGGAATCACCACCTAGATTAAGTATAGGAACCATATGTATAATGCCATTAGTGGAAAGACTGATCTTACTACCAAAGCATGTGTCTAAAGTTTAGGTATAGGGATAGGAAGGTATTAGGCACTCAACCCCATCTGACCCGTGAGTCGACTTCCACTCATTGTATCTTACATCTTAATCTCATTAAAGAAATGGTCAATACTACATTCTAGACTCACACACACGCTAACATACATCTAAGAAAACAATATGGCATTTCATCCCAAACCATAACATACATTTATCAAGGGATCGCAACATATTTAAACCAAGGGCAGAAACATCATGGCAGATCCAAACAAGCATATTATTACATTCAAACAAAAACAAAAACATGGAAACAAGGCATTAATCATCAAGTATATCCCAAACATCCAAACATAGTATCAAGGCATCAAAGAAACGTATTCATCATGTTTATCATCCAAATGCATGTTCATGTGAATGCATGTCTTACTTTACTGCACCACAACACCTATGCACCAATGCATGGTCATTCATATGCATGTTCATGGTGTATCAAAGAAATATTTGAAAAGAAGCCCTAATCTAGCATGTGAGACACAAAACCCAAACAAAACATGAAGACAGAGACTTAGGCATGAAAACAGGGTAAAATAGAAGCATATTATGCAAACAAAATAAAGAAACAAAAACAAAAAAGGTTTGGATTAGGGTTTTTGGACACGAATATGCGTGCGCATACATAGGTCCTACATACGCAGCCCAATTGTATGCATACATATGCTTCGAGTATGTGTGCCCATGCAAGAAGCATGTGTACACATACACACCCTAACCCTAACCCTAACCTAGAAAATAAAAGCACAACAACACAAAAACTAAACCTAGCAGCCTAGCATGCTTAAAACAGAAAAACAACCTAAACCTAATCTAAACAAGCATTTTAAACATATATAACATAAAAGAAAGTAAGGAAAACAGATTAAAACAAAAAAGGAAAAGAATAAGAGGCTAGAACATTATACCTCAAAGACAAAGCTCTTTGGCTTGATTTTGACCGTTCCCCTCAGTCAATCTACTCACAATAAAAAACAAAAGTGATTATTAAGCTTGAAACTTGAAGGTTAAGGCCAAAAAAGGCCTTAATAAAAAAAATATTGACTTGAGGATGTTCTGTGAAAAACTCCTTCTTTGATTCACTATTTTTAGTGAATCTTGTGTTTTCCCTTAGGATTTTCTGTGTGTTTTGAAAAGGTACCATGTATAGATTTATATAGTTGAAAAATGGGGGTTTGGAACAACTTCTAGAGGATGTGAGATTTGTTCCAAAACCCAGCTTTAATGTAGAAAAACTTGTCTTTCATAGTTTCTAGAACCCTACCATGTGTATGCAAGCATGTGTACGCAGAGCTTGAACTCTCTAGTAATTTAAGCTTTGATGCTTCTAGTTTGTACTCTCTTCATTACTACTATGCCTATTTTGGCTTGCTAGTTTCTTAATGCAAGTTCCTTTTAACAACAACAACAACAATAATAATTTTGTCACACCTTCCCGTAAAAGTTATTATAACATTTTGTTAGGACATATGTGATTCAACGTTAGAAACATATGTCAATATTTTATGTAATTGACTAATCCTTTGACAAAACACACTTTACTTATAATTGGGTAGATTTATGATGTGTTTAATACTTCAAAGAACAATGTTTCAAGTTCAAGTGTAAAAGCCATGTAAGTCTGTCCAAAAAAAAAAGTGAGAAAGTACTGGATTTTAAAGCTCGACAGCTAGCATCTACCGAGGTTTAAGAGCTGCTTTAGCTCGTGGCTCGACAGCTAGCTCGATAGATGGCTATCTATCGAGGTTTATGAAATTCAAATTTTCTATTATGTTTTTCATCCAATCTGTGGGTATATGTTTGGGCTTTCTTTTCTCACAACCCTAAACATATATAAGGATTATTTTAAGGGTTGAAAAGGTGATAAGTTGCACAAGAGCACAATACCACAAGTGTGAAGAAAGTGTGATCGGAAACCTAGTTTGCCTTAGTTCTTCAAGAAGTTTCTGTGTTTGTACACCGTAGGGTTTTATGACCAAGCAACTTCATGATCTTTATCGTCTAGATGAACTGAAGAACTTTACAGCCAACATCCTTCTCAAGTTGGTGATCAAGTCGCGTACTGGGATCCGCGCAATTGGTTAGTCATGTACTAGGAGTCGTGCATTGAAAATGAGAGATTGTCACTACAGAACAAGTCTAATTGGGTATTAAGGTAAGGGTTCAATTGTAGGTTGGTATAAGGTACTGGGATTCCTTTACTTGTAACCGCTTGTTTTGATAATAGTGGATTCTCGGTAGTGGTGACTTTAAAATCACCCGGTGGGGGTTTTTGCCGTGTAGGTTTTCCCCATTCGTAAACAAATCACCGTGTCAATTTATTTTCCGCTGCATACTTAGTTTAATTGGTGATTTGTTTATGCTACCACGCGCTTTGCATGTTAGTTTGATTAATTAATAAACTTGGCTAATTAATCAATTAATTCATCACAAGGGATCAATACGTTTTTGGCCTATCAAGTGGTATCAGAGCAGACACACTCTAATTAGGTTTTAATCTTTGTTGTGTGATCCATTGACCCTTGTTTGTCATGGATAGAGGATAGTCTCTTATTATACCTCCTTTATTTGATGACACTAACTATGCATATTGGAAAGTACGCATGAGAGCTTTATTACAGCCTTTAGATGAGAAAGTGTGGCAAGCTGTGGAGATAAGCTGGACCAAGCCTACAGAAGCGTCGACCGATTGGGATGATGCTAAGATCAAGGCGGCAAAATTCAACAGCAGGGCATTGAATGCTCTATTTAGTGCGGACACGAATGAGGAGTTTAAGAAGATATCCTGTATTGAAACTGAAAAGGAAGCATGGACCATTCTCCAGACAACCTATGAAGGAACCAAGTCTGTTAAGGATTCAAAGTTTCAGAGGCTCACTATAAGTTTTGAAGAAATCAAGATGGAGGAGGATGAGTCGTTCGATGAATTCTATGCCAAGCTCAAGGACATAGTGAACTCAGATCTCTGCTCGAAAGATTCTATGCCAAGATCACCGCGATTGAGGAATCAAAGGATATTGACAAAATTCCTTTGACAGAGTTGGTTGGAAATCTGCAGACTTATGAGTTAGGTTTGACAAGGATCGAAAAATTGAGCAAGAGCAAGAGCATGGCATTGAAAGCCAAGAGCAGTGATACTGATGAGTCTTCTGATGATGAAAATTCTAAGATGAAGTCCTACATCACCAGGCAATTCAAGAAGTTTATGAAGAATGCCAATGCAAAGAGTTTCGACAAGGACCGTAGACAGTCAAGTTCTTCTCAATCTAAGAGCCAAGACAAAGGGAAGAAGGATGCTAGGGATGGCAGTCAGTACACTCTTCCCTCAGGACCAAAGTGCTTTAGGTGTCAAGGTTTCGGTCATATGAAAAAAGAGTTCCCTACTTATCTCAAGACTATTGGGAAGAGCAAGGCACTTGCTGCTACGTTGAGTGACACTGAGCCTAAGGATGGCTTCGATAATGAGGATGATGGAATCCTAAATGCCTTCACTGCCACCGTAAATCCTACTGAAGAGGTTGTTGAAGATGTGGATGAAGAAGAGGAATTAGTGGAGTCTAAATTTGAGAAGATGGATGAACAAGATGACATTCATACAGCCTATGCAAAGTTATACAAGGTCTCAGAAAAGCATGAGAAATTGTATAGGTTGACCACCAAGAAGCTTAGTGATGTAAAGCTTGAGCAAGAAGAAATCTCTACAAAGTTTGATGTGGCCAATTAGACTATTGGAACACTGAGATTTGAGAATAATTTCTTGGCCGAAAAGACCAAGAAGCTTGAGGCAAAACTATTCCAAGTCAGAGCTCAACTGGAAAGGACTTCAAGTGCTAAGTTCGATGAGATGCTTTGTCTTAAAAAAATTTGCTTCCGATCGAATAGGTTTAGGGTATAATTTCTCTTCTCCTAGTATTGCTTCTACTAGTGCTACTGTCTCTGTTCCTCTTGCTAATAATATTGAAACTGAAAACAATGATGTTAAAAATAAATTAGCTAGTGAGAACATAGATAAGGGTAAGTCTATCTTAGGAGCACCCCCTAAACTTGCTTAGAATGAGACTAAAAACCCTAGGGCTAAGAAGGGAAACTCTCAAAAGCCAAAACAGAAAAAGCAGCATTTCTGTCATCATTGCGGAGCATCTGGACATACTTGACCTAATTGCTATAAGTGGCTAGCCACTTAAAAGAGCAACAACATAATCGCGTTAGGAGATCAGAATTAGCTTCCATCCTCTTTCGCTCCTCTTGGAGATCTTCTCAAAGCCCTCATGTTCATTTCGAATTGAATGGTTTTAACTCTTCCCCCTCACCACTAAATCAAGGGTTCTCTAAACAAAAAGGTTCTTCCAAGGTGCGGAAGGAAAAGGGCTCTAAGTGATTCTGTCACTTCTTCTCTCTCTCCCTTTCTTATTCTTGTTTGTGCATTACTTGTGTGTTTTGCTTTATTGTTTTGAGTCAGTCTAGTTTTATGCATTGCTTTGTTTTGTTTAACATGTTTTTGTTTGGTTAGTTTTCAGTTTTGTTTTATTTTGTTTTTCATATAAAAAAAATTGAAAAATACAAAAATAGTGTATATTTGTGTACATTGGTACTTGTGTACCTTGGATGGCCATTGAAACAAAGTTTTCTAAGCTTTGTATCTTTTGTAGTTTAGGTGAGCATCTCTATGCACAACTAAGCAAATGAGCTTTGTGGCTCGTGTTTGTGATGAGTAAGATTAAGTAATCTCTTGTACTTAACACTCGTGTCACTCTTTTTGACAAGGACTAGAAAATCCTAAGAGAAAGGCATAAATAACCATCTCACCACTGTTACCCGCCAATCATGAAATGACATCCATATGCTTTAGCATAGCAAAAGTGCAATGTCAAATGCTTAACATCATTGGGTATTTCTTTTCTCTCTCTTATATGCCCATGCATGGTTTGCTCAAAAAGAAAAAAAAAATATGCAAAGAGAAATAAAAGAAAAAAGATCAAAATGCTTTATATATGATTGCAAGCGTATATTCTGGAGATGTGGGAGTTATAGGATGTACCTCAAAGGTGATAGTCCCCATCAGACAGTTATGATTTTGTGTGAGTTAAAGTGATTTTCTCATATCTCAAATCGTCATAACATGTAGACACTTATGCAATCTTGCGATGTTCTTCACACACAACACGCAATATTATTTGCTACTTTTGATACATGTACAGGTACAATGTGATTTGGCCATCACAAGGAATACTTGTGTTAATGTATGCTCACTAAACTATCTTAACTTGTTTTTGAAATATAAAATTGGTTAGACTTGGTTAGTGTGTGTGTGTGTTTTGAATCTAAAAGCCCATCATTTTTACTGTTGAAAGATGTTTTTGTGAGCTTAAAATGTTGTTTGGATCCGTGTTTAAGGAGCATGTTTGATTGCATTCATATCTGTATTTTTCTCTCCTTTAAAAAACTGTTTTTAAGCAATCTCGATAGCTCTCGACAGATAAGCTATCTATCAAGACTCTTTAGCTAATCTTTATCATAATCTTGATAGCTCTTGATAGCTATTTTGATTAATCGAGAAACTTTCTGTCTCCTCGATAGCTACCTTGATCCATTAAGCTTCCTTGTGTTGAAAACCTCTTGGTTGATCCTTGATAGCTCCTTGTTAGCTGGTTTGACAGCTAAAACACGCGTTTTAAACTTCGACAGATACTTAACAGCTCTCGATCGATCGAGATTTATGAGATTTCTATATAAGGAGCCGACGCGATTTCAGATCTCACACCCTCGATCTCTCTCGACAGTTTTCAAGCTTTTCACCTTCCAAACTCACTTTTCTCTCTCTAAACCTTCATTCCATGTGATTTTCAGCTTGTTCTTGCTTCGAATCACTTGGTATGACCTCTCTACCTCTCATTCTTCATGCATTTCATGCATTTAGATCTAGGTTTTGGGTTGTTTGAAAATTTTTGGGGTTTTTCAAAATTGATGAAGGTTTTGTGCAATTTTTGGGTTGGGTGTTACTCAAATCAGTTTAAAACCTCATGCATTGCATCACACGAGCATTATAACAATGTTTCATGCATTTTAGATGTGTGTTTACTTTGTGCTATGTTGTGTGCTTGTAGGTTTGGATTGGGCTGAGCCCATGATGAATTTATTTTTGCATGTCACATGTTCATACATTCTCATGCATACGTACCTTCATTTCTATATATCTTGATATATCAACTGCTTGGTACTTTTCTGATTGTCTCCCTCTCTTTCTTTCTTTCTCTCCCTCTTACGTTAGTTGCGTCATGGCACTTAAGCGTAAGTCTACTTCGTCCTAGAACCCTCTTTGTTCCTAGGCATCTTCTTCTTCTTCTCTGACCCCACACCCTCTCATGTCCGGTTCCATGATGAGAAGGTCAAATTGGACTTCTTTGAAAACTTTTCACGATGTGGCATTCATTCGGAACTCCAAGTCATTCTGTCAGATTTTTCTAACATTGACCTACCCACTGTCATCTACAGTTGGGGTTGGGAGTCACTATGTGGCGCCTTGATCACGTGCCCTTCCATGATCATACAGGAGTTCTACTCTAATATGCACGGATTTGACTACTCTATACCCCAGTTTATCACTCATGTTCGGGGTATACGCATGGTAGTTACCGCAGGTATTGTATCTGAGGTACTACACGTCCCTGGGGTAGCACATCTTGACTACCCTAGTTTTGAGCGTCTGAGGACAGTGTCCAAAGGCGAGATCGCATCTCTATTTTGTGAGACACCATCTTCTTGGGGTGACTACCAAAACACCCCTTGCTCGGCCTTTGCTAAAGGTTCGAAGATTCCTAAACATGGTGATGACATTCGATCTCCATCCTCTGTCTCACTGTAACACCATTACAGAGCCTCGCACTAAATTTTTGCTATCCCTCATTTAGGGTCTCACTATTGACTTTCCTTCACACTTTATCCTTTCCCTCATAGATGTCTATAGGGACACAACGACTCGTGATAAGCTCATCTTTCCTTCCACTATCACGAGGCTCCTTCACCACTTTTTTTGTCTCCTATCCCGAGTCTCCCCACTTCTTGTTTATATGTGCCATTGACGCCGTTACCGTTAAGCGGAGTTTTGTACAGCATCGCTCGAGGTAGCCCTAGACGGCAGCTACTGTAGCTTCTACCGCTCCATCCACCTTTGCTCCTTTTTCTTCAGCGGGTGGAGTGACACTTGAGGCCATCATGGCACAGTTTGTGCGCATGGATGCTCACCTTGACTCTCTCAGCGATAAGTTGTGTTAGGTGAACACCCGAGTTAGTCGTATAGCGCGACGACAGGCTGTGATGGGTGGTTTAATAGTGGCTTCCTCTCTATCTCCGCTAGCATCTGAGGATGAGAGTGATGGCTCCGACAGTGCTGATGATGTTGAGGATGATGATGATGGCTCGTCGAGTGATGATGAGATGTCTACATGATGTACTTACCTCTTTGTCACTCGTGACAAAAAGGGGAGTAGTTTTGAGATGAGAGTAGTCATACTCATGGGGGAGGGTTAGCTTAGGAGATAGGGGGAGTGTGTATACTAAGGGATGTAGTGAGGACTTGTATGTATCTTTTTTCTTCTTTTCTCTCTATTTCAAATACATTACATCTTGTATATCTGTCTTGTGGATATTTTGACATACATTGTACTTATATTTGGTTTATATATTGATGTATGTTCTTTCACCTATCTTTACATGTGTTGTTTCTTTTCTTTTTTTATACACATGTTTCTTCGTAATTGTATGCAACCTATTATTTCTGTTTCACACTAAGAGGCCTTGATGAGTTTTGTTTAAAGTGTTTCAAAAATACAGGTTATCAAAGTCTACTTGCCATAAACTCTCTTCTTGCAAAGTTTTTCAAGAGTTTGTGTTAGGATAGATTTTATTGTATTCAGCAAGTGAATATGAATTGAGTGATTTATGACTTCTCTTATATCTCATTTGTTTGTTGTGGTTTTGTCACGGATTGCCAAAGGGGGAGATTGTTAGGACATATGTGATTCAACGTTAAGAACATATGTCAATACTTTATGTAATCGGCTAATCTTTTGACAAAACGCACTTTACTTGTAATTAGATAGATCTAGGATATGTTTAATACTTCAAGGAACAAGGTTTCAAGTTCAAGTGTTAAAGCCATGAGAGTCTTTCCAAGAAACAAGTGAGAAAGTGCTGGATTTTAAAGCTCAACAGCTAGCATCTATCGAGGTTTAAAAGCTACTTCAGCCTGTGGCTCGACAGCTAGCTCGATAAATGGCTATCTATTGAGGTTTATGAAATTCAGATTTTCTGTCATGTTTTTCATCCAATCCGTGGATATATGTTCGGGCTTTCTTTTCTCATAACCCTAAACATATATAAGGATTATTTTAAGGGCTGAAAAGGTGACGACAAGTTGCACAAGAGCACAATTCCACAAGTGTGAAGAAAATGTGATCGGAAAACTAGTTTGCCCTAGTTCTTCAAGAAGCTGCTATGTTTGTACATCGTAGGGTTTATGTCCAAGCAACTTCATGATTTTCATCGTCTAGATGAACTGAAGAACTTTGTAGCCAACATCCTTCTCAAGTTAGTGATCAAGTTGCGTACTGGGATCTGCACAATTGGTTAGTCACGTATTGGGAGCCGTGCATTGAAAAGGAGAGATTGTCACTACGAAACAAGTCCAATTGGGTATTGGGGTAAGGGTTCAATTGTAGGTTGGTATAAGGTACTGGAATTCCTTTACTTGTAATCACTTGTTTTGATAATAGTGGATTCTCGGGAGTAGTGACCTTAAAATCACTCGGTGGGGTTTTTGTCGTGTAGGTTTTCCCCATTCATAAACAAATCACCGTGTTAATTTATTTTCCGCTGCATACTTAGTTTAATTGGTGATTTGTTTATGCTACCACGCGCTTTGCATATTGATTTGATTAATTAATAAACTTGGCTAATTAATCAATTAATTTATCACAATGGGTCAATACATTTTTGGCGTATTACTTTTGAGTAGGCCAAATAAACAAGTGTGATAAAGCTGAAAACAAGAATCTCGACACCTAGCTCGATACTTGCTTCTATCGAGAGTAAATGAACCTTTATACCCCTCGATCTATTGAGTTTTGCAGATATTGAATTTTTAGATTTGTTTTTTGACCCATGATGATGTGGCTTTTCTAGGGTTTCATTCTCTAACCTACTAGATGATATAACAACTTTATTTTACAGCCGTCATAATACATAGAAACTCACATAGAGAATCTATATACTTATTGTGAAGCTATTGTGTTCTTATGCGTTTTAGGGTTTTGTAACCAAGTTGCTTTCTCTTCTTCAAGTGCGTAGTGAAGAATTTGGATCCAACAACAAGCTTCAAGTTGTTGGGAGTTAGTCAAAAATTGGAGATTTGTATGATTGAAGAAATCTCTGCAAAATAAATTCTAATTGGAGATTAGCGTAAGGATTCTACTGTAGATAGGTACTTTGGGATAAGCCAGGAGGGTAAGATTTCTTGTACTTGTAATCATTTGATTTTGATTCGTAGATTCTTGGGAGTGGTGACTTGGAATTCACCCGTTGGAGTTTTTGCCTTGTGAAGGTTTTCCCCATTAGTCAAAAAATTATCATGTCAAATTTATTTTCCGTTGTACTCTATATTATTTGGTGATTTGTTAGTGCCTCCACAATATTGCATGTAATTTGACATATTTAATCAACTTGAGTAATTGAATTAATTAATTGGGATCAATCTATAATCCAACAGTATAGATTAATTGAATTCTCAAACCATCTCAAATGCACGCCACTTGCTTCAACTGAATTCTCAATGATAATATATCATGTTTCTTCTGCATGCAATTGCTATATATTAAGATTCCAATGATGATTACATATGCTCAAATTTCAAATTTCAAATAGAATTTTTCTCTAGAAATACCTGAGTTTAATCTGATTGGAACTTCATAAGTGCAAACCATGTGGTCATTGAAAAAAGAGTCTGCATGTTGCCAAATAACATGCAAATCTTGACTTCTTTGTTATGTTAACTAGATTTTTGCTAACAAATTAATACTTCTGTAACGGTCATAATTTTATTTATTGACATATCTTAGTATAAAACACACTTTAGATGCATTTGAGTTTTAGTTTCTAGTGTATTCACAGAGACCTCATTTGGATAAACAGGCATTATTAATAAGTGGTGTTATTCAAGACACAAGACTGTTCAAGAAATTGCTTAAGAAAAAATGCATTTGTAAGTATCGATACTTAGCTTGATACCTGTCAATCTATCGAGTTTAATGAATCTTGATACCTAGTTCGACACCTTCGATCTATTGAGTTTCAAGTAAATTGAATGATAAGTTCTGTTTTCGGCTTATGATGACTTGGCTTTCTAGGAATTTATGCACTAGGGTTAATTTAGGGTTCGAGAACATATAAAAGACATATTTTACAATCGTTATCACAGAGACAAAAAGTTACACGCATATATAATAGAAGTTGCTGTGATGTTTTGTGTATGTGCCTAGGGTTTTGCACCAAGATACTTCTAGTTCATCCAAGCGTGGATTGAAGATCTCCGCAAAGCTACAACAATCGAGAAGGTTGTTGTGGAGTCAGTCATAGATAGAGAGATTCGTGCAAAGGAGAAGTCTTCTGCAAAATCAAGTTTAATTAGGGATTAGAACTGAGACTGGTATAACTCAATAGGTTCTACTGTAGGTGGGTAATTCAGGATAGACATGTAGGGTAAGATTCTTTGTGCTTGTAACCGCTTTTCCTTGTTAGTGGATTCTTTGGGAGTGATGACCTGAAATTCACCTGATGGGGTTTTACTTACAAGAGTTTTCCTCATTGTGATCAAATCGTCGTGTCAAACTTATTTTCCGTTGCACTTAATTCAGTTTGGTGATTTAATTGTGCCTTAATCTGATTTGCATAGAATTTGACAAATTAATCAACATGGGTAATTAGATTAATTAACTAGGGTCAATTTATAACCCAACAACTTCACTGCTTAACTCATTGTTGGCAGTTTCAAGGATGAAATTCCACACATTGCATTGCCAGCTCTATCATTCTTGGTTAATCATTGGAATGAAAGAATAATGCTATGATTTCTAAAAATTTCACCAGACACACCTGATAGATATTAATGTGTCAACTTTCAAATATAAAACAAAAACGATTAAGAAATTCATTTATTACATTGTTTACACGAATATCAATTATATTCATCATTATATCAATTTATAAGTATTTTGTAATAATATTATAATAACTTTTGGAATTTCCAAATTTAAAAAAAGAAAAAAAAAAAAAAAAAAAAAAACCTTGTCTTCCCCTTCAATCTAGATTCTAGGGTCCACAAACAAACACTTGAAGCAGCTAAAGTCTAACTTTGAATTTTTATTTTTTTTTAATATTAAGAAATGATCCTGATTCCTGGCCCCCATTCACAAACGGGCCGTTTACGGAACCGAATCTGTCCTCTCCTCTAAAAGACTAGTATATTGGTCATTAGATTTGTAAATGACCAAAGACAAAAGCATCGAAGTTTCAGTCTTCAGACTATGCAATATATATCAAAAAATCATTCATATTAACTCAGCAAAAGGCATAGCCATAAACTTCACAATGAAAAAAGCAACCGTAGGATTACATGGACCCAGTTGTTCAAAGCTTGCAGCTTCAATAATACATTATACATTTCCACTTGAAATGCTTGAATCTCTAAGGAGAATTGTGCTCTTGACAATGAGGTCGATTCTCGTTGAGGACCACAAGCTCTAATTTCCTATCTTCAATCATCTCATCAACCATATCTGTAGGCTGTACCCAATCAGGCGACACTGACCATAAAATCCTTGGCGTTAACCATAACGTAGACATCACAAATTAAGAGTTTATATCAAACATATGTATGTAAGGTACAAAGTGGACTGATATATTGAAATCCGAGCTTCTCGTACATAATAATGTGCATGTAACTGCTAGCACATTTAAAACGTTTTTTTTTTTTTTTTACTTTTTATAAATTATCAAGAGATTTCAAGAAGACATCTTTCACCTCGTGTTAATTGGGTTGTTGCATCTTTCACTAATAATTCACATATAGAACAGATTAAGGAAATGAAATGTTATTTACTTATGGAAAATGTTAACAAATGCCTTAAGAGCATTTGTTAGTGAACTATTTTAAGAAAATTTTTATGGAAAAAAAAATTAATATTTTAACAGCTTTTTCTATTTCCCATAAAAATTGTGTCAAAACTTTTTTAAGATAGTTTGTTAACAACTGTTCTAAAAGTACTCGTTAACATGATCATTTACTTATTTATCACTTTGTTTTAGGAAAAATACACAAAACTTTATTATAGTTTTCCTGTAAAATAAAGAAACCATTAATATTTTTACCCGGTTTAGGTGTAACACTTTAACTCCCTAAATGAAACACAAAATTTTCCCTGCATGTTTTTGCTACTTCGGAAACTGTTTTTTTCTAAAAGTCATTGAACTTGTACTAATAATTAACATTTGGAATCATGTTGAAGGCTGGGGCCTGGGGGTGTTAACGGATATACTAAAAGGGAGCCTTATTTGCTTCTTTAATTTTTGTTTTTGTTTTTTAAAGTCTTAGTTAAGATACGCATTATTTATTTCGATTGTTATGGTTGCTTTAGAAAGCTAACGTACAATGCTTGCATATAAATTTGATTCATTTTATCTTTTGACTGTTGTTATTTATTTATTTATTTATTTTGAGAACGACTATTGTTATTTAGATAATTGTTATAGCTCAATTGGTGGGAAGTCCATAAAGTGAGCTTGCAAAAATCCTGGAATTCTTATGGTTATCCTGAGACTAATATAATTCAAGTAACCTCCGCATTTCTAACCACCAATGTGAGATGCCAACACCAATTAAAAGCTCAAGCAATAGTTTCTTCATCAAACTGTAGAACAAATTCAAGTCAGACAAGACCAGTTCACGCAATTGTGATTATCATTCCTAAAAAGCAAACAAGATTAACCGCATCCAATCAATTATACTAATTCAATATTCTATATATGTACCAAAAATTTCTGTATGTTGTAATTTCCAATTCCAACCCATTTGTGATCAAGTATTAACATTCATATAAAAAAAATACTAACACATTTTTATTATGCTCTTATTATAATTTTGAAGTTATAATTAATTTCATAATCAGTCCGAGCATATTAATAATTGTAATAAAAAGTATAATTTAAGGTTGTAAAGTGTAAGTTCTCTTAAATTTCAAATAAGGTTTTTCTCTAAAAATACCCGAGTTTAGTCTTCATTGGCAGTTTATAATTGCAAACCACGTGGTCATTGAATAAAATGTCTGTATATTGCCACATAACATGCAAACCTTGACTTGTTGTCATGTTAACTAGATTTTCTCTAACAATTACTTCCTTGACTCATTGTTGGCACTTTCAAGGATGAAATTCCACACACTGCAGTGCCAGCTTTATAATTTTAGGTCATCATTGGAATAAAAGAGTATTGCCGCGATTACTATAAATTTTATTACATAAACTTTATATAGAAATTTTATTACATAAACTTTATATAGATATTGATGTGTTAACTTCTAAACATAAAACAAAAATTATTCAGAAATTTATTTTTTATGTGATCGGTGCGAACATCAATCATATTCATCACTAGATCAATTAATAAGTATTTTTAAATAAAATTATAATGAAATTTAGAATTTTCCAAATCCTTTTTCAAAAAAAAAAAAAAACCCTCGTCCTCCCCTTCAATCTAAGGTCCACAAACGAACACTTGAAGAAGCCAAAGTCTAACATTGAATTTTTTATTATTAAGAAATGATCCTGATTCCTGGCCCCCATTCACAGACGGGCCGTTTACGGAACTGATGAATCTGTCCTCTCTTCTAAAAGACAAATATTGTTGATTAGAAAAATCGAAGTTTCAGTTTTCAGACCATGCAATATATATCAAAAAAGCATTCATATTAACGCAGCAAAAGGCACAGCCATAAACTTCACGCTAAAAAAAGCAGCCGTAGAGTTATACAGACCCAGTTGTTTAAAGCTTTGCAGCTCCAATAATACGCTATACATTTCCACTTGAAATGCTTGAATCTCTAAGGAGAATTGTGGACTTTGACCATGAGGTCTATTCTCATTGAGGACCACAGGCTCTAATTTCCTATCCTCAATCTGCTAGACTGCTATCATCAATCGTGTCTGCAGTCTGCACCCAATCAGGCGACACTGTCCATAAAGTCCTCGCGTTTACCATAACGTGGACACCACAAAGAGTTTATATCAACATATGTATGTAGGGTACAAAGTGGGCCGTTATTTTGAAATCCGAAGTTCTCGTACATGAAATGATAATGTGCATGTAACTGTGCCAGAATTAAAACGTTGTGTTTTATAAATTATCAAGAATTGCATTTGCACCATTGTAATTATTTTTCACAAAAGCATCTCAGTTAGAGATTTAAAGAAAACATCATTCACACCACAAATATATACGTCATATATAAATCTCTTTCAATATTTTCCTTACGTTCACATTTCCATTATGCACGAAGGGTCTGTTTGGTTAGAGTGGTAGAAAAGTGAGAGAATAAAAAATAGTGAGATGGTGAAAAAGTAGAAGGATAAAAAAGTTTTAAATTCCTTCATTTTTATTTGGATGAAAGTGGAAAAGCAGAGGAATGAAAAAAGTATGTTTATATAAATTTACTCATATACCTTTGTTAAAAAATGATGCCCATTTAAAACAAAAAAAGTAACCAAAAAAAAGTTTTCTCTCCTCGTTTTCTCTCCCTTTTTTTCCCCATCCTCTCTAAAACCCACTTTACCAAACACACCCTAAAAAGTCGCACTCAATTTTCCATAAAAAAAATTTCTAAAATGGATGGTTTTAACCGGACCTATATGTGTGTGTATATATATATATATATATATACACACTTGTAAAAATTGTTTTTAAACTAACCTGTTTTATTGCCTACGTAATAAAAAATATTGAACATTATGATTCTGGACTTGACTTTTGAGATTCTCATGAATTTGGGGTGAACAAAAATACATATAGATTAGATTTCTAAATGAGTAATGCTAGTATCACAATTTTTGCCACAACTTGCTCATATGGTAAGTCATGAGAGGTAAAGTTGTGGACCCACCATTTTTACTCCACCACTCACGACTTTGCCACATGAGCAAGTTGTAGCAAAAGTTGTAGTCCTAGCATTTTTATTTCTAAACTTCCAAAATTTGATATGTTAGTACGTTTACAATTACGTTATTAAAATTTCTAATAAATAACTCAAGCTAGAGGTCAGGGTTTGTAGCTGCGTTTGTTAAAAACTCTATTATAGGTTGCCTATAGCAGCATTTTTTGAAAATGCCACCACAAAACGCTGGCTTAGGCCTGTTTTTTTGTAGTGTGAAAAATGATTTCTTTTCTTGACATAGCTTTAAATATAGGTCACACCAAAAGAGTTTAGGTATATTTATCTAAGTTCTATTGCAATAATATTCCCAATCTACAGAAGCTTGAATGACAGGATCTTTATCACAAATATGTAGGGCCTGTTTGGTATGTATTTCCAAATAACAATTTTCAGAGTTTTAATACTGAAAATTCTGGTTATAAAAAAGAAAAAAGCATTTGGTAAGAGTGTTTTTTTAGGAATGTTTGAGTTACATTACTCATTTTAGGGTGTTTAAACACTGAATTTGGAAAACTCCTCTTATCGGTTTTTAGATTTCAAACAACGTTATTCAATGGCATTTTTGTAAATATTTTGAAAAAATGGTACCCACTTGATTAGACAACACATAAAACTTCATTTTTCAATTCCAACCAGGGGGCTCACTTGTCACCTTAAAAAAAAAAAAAACACACACACACACACACACACATACCAAACATACAATCATGTTTTTTCACACACTGAAACATGTTATTTGAAACATGGTACTAAACATATTTTTTTTTCTTTATGAATACTGTAAATACGTGTTTTCACAACACTTTTTAAAATACAGTTTTCACATTATTTTAAACAACGATACTAGAAATTTTCAACCAAATGGACCCATAGCACCTCCAGTGCTAAATGTAACTAGAGCTTGCTTTCTATTATATATATATATATAAAGTGGTGGAAATAGGGTTAGGGCTTTGGGGTGTTGGCTAGACTTTTAACCTCATTCTGCCTTAAATCACTCAATCAGTAAAGATATTATAAAACTTGAGCTCAAATATAAGGCTGAAGAGAAATGCTAGCAAAGGTTACAGAGGAGACGAAGAGCAATAAAAACTTGTGGTACTTGGAGGAGACTATTTTCAGAGTTTTGTGTGTGAATGGGAAGCTGTTAGGGAATTGTTTTCGTCTGTCAATCTGAGACAAAAGAAAAAAGGACGCAACCTGGAACCGACTAGACAAACAACAATTATGAATTAGATAAAGGTATAAGTCAAAGGAATCTTGTGAGAAAAGAGAACTCATGAAGCATCACCCACGCTAGGCTTTGAGTAAGTCTTTACCAAATCCCAATCGATGGAATTTAAGAAAGTTCATTGAAAGAGAGCTAGTGCGAAATATCAGGTCGCAAAGTGATGGACATGGTTGTCTTCAAGAAGAAGAAAAATATTACTTTTTTAAAAATAGAAATGTTGGCCAAAATAGTATCATTTTTATGATGTAATATTTATATCAGCACAATTGTCAAGAATTTTGTAATTCAAATGATATTTTCTAGTGTTAAGAGATTTGTAATTCAAATAATGCTTTTTAGTATTTTTATTTAGAGTTCAAATCATCATTCTCTACTATCTATGATACTAATTGTGAATTTCCCATCAAATAGGAGTGAGAACTCCTACCCAAGGAGATAATATTTTTAGCATCCCTCAGTGGTAATTAAAGCAATGGAGATTCAACTTTCGACATGTCCTCCTAACCTAAATAATTTATATTGGAGACCGTCACTTAATTTTTAGTGTACAAGGTTAAAATTAAGAAAACCCAAAATTGTGTTAATGAATGAAAATATTACAAGAAACTTCAAAATGAAGGAAATTTACCTAATTTTGTGTCATCAGTACGCAATAAAAGAAAACAAAATATGTGACTTAATTTTTCTAGTTAGAATCTAATAAAAACTATTGCAAAAAAGAAAATATCTAAATAGATAACACCTAATATACGACCAAGTTTGAAAGTTAAGTTACGAAATGTGAAAGTGCCGTGCGCTTAACATGCTCAGTCCACTAATCAGTCTTCCTAGTACAAAGGACTAACATAAAATCCATCACAAAATCAAAACATAATCATATCATATAAAAGAAAACTATAAGTAAATTGATAACATTTACATTCAACTAAATGATACAAAAATCATTAAATCTCACATTTAATGATTTCCTAGAATATTAGAAAATAAATCATCATTTTATATGCAAAAATTATTATTTTCCTGTGACATTCCTGAACTAGCATGCCGTACTATGTTTCTAAATCATGAATGACAATTTTTATGATCTATAATGCATAGAATAAAAATCAACATACGAGGAAAATAATGATTCAAAAATCATTAAATTTCATATTTAATGATTTCCTAGAATATTAGAAAATAAATCATCACTTTATATGCAAAAATTATTATTTTCATGTGACACTCCTGAACTAGCATGTCGTACTATGTTTCTAAATCATAAATGACAATTTTTATGATCTATAATGCATAGAATAAAAATCAACATACGAGGAAAATAATTTAATAGATGAACATCATGAAATTAATTTAGAACTACTTCTATTATCAACTAACAGATTTTGATTTAAACATGGTAAGAAACTAAGAAAACACATTGTTGATTTTTATGAACATGCTGCATAATGACAAAATTTATTCTTTATTCAAAATTTCAAACAACTTCATTCATGAACGATGCCAGAAAACCTCCCATCAATGACTTTTTTTTTTTTTTATGAGTGTACATCTAGCAACCATCACGACTCCTCTCCTTAGAATGTTGATTTATGAGTCATATTCATGATTTCCCTTGAGTGATTGTGCTTTATTTGTTGTATTTGATGCTGGAATGTCATTTGATCTAGATTGTGTTTAGAGAAATTAGGACTTTGTTTTGATTCTCAAATGCAGAGATTTTTTGAGATATTTTTTTTGGATGAACGATAGGTTTTGTGGGGTGGATTCTTTAGATGTTTTGAGTAGGTGAGAGAGAGGAATTCTGGTAAAGTAAATACAAGTTGTCACCTAGAGAATATATGTTCTTTTTATTTTTTATTTTACTTTTACATCCCTCTCTATTTATAGATGAGGGAGCATTTCGTTGCCTATGGACCTTAAATAATTATATTAAGTGTTCATTGAGTGTTTGAGTACCAAAGGCCTAAAAAATTCCTAAATAATAATTACTAAAATCTTTAAAAAAAGAGAGGGGAAATTCTAGTCAAACTTAATCAAAGCATAAAATTAAGTCCAAGTACAACGGTTTCTAGAAAGGATTAACTCCAAGTGAGAAACGGGCTATTGAGAATTATCAATTGAATTATTTAATCTAAAAATAAAATAATTAATTTAATAATTATCTTATAGGAGTACTTTTAAATTAGATGATTAAATTTCCCTTTTCCTACCAAGTTAAAATTATGAAACAATCGGCAATTATACTTATCAAGTATCAAGTACAAGCAAGGATATAATCAATTAATCTTATGGTTGAACCATTGAACCAAGAATTGGGTTGAGTTTTATTGGTTCACCCAATGATAAATTAAATTAAAATATTTTAATCCTACACGTACCATACAACCTAATACTATATTTAAGCCAATAAAAATTGATTTTTTTTTTTCACAAAATTGGTCAAAAAGTCAAATTCTCATTAAAAAAAGACTCCATTGACACCAAATATGACTTCGATTTTAATCCGTGGTCAATTTTAAAATTTCCAAATCATGTAAAATGGCCATTTTCTCATTATTATTCATAACCCATTTTGCCAGGAACTTTATAACTTAACTGGCAAATTATGGTGTTTTCAATGAAAATATTTAAGGTTCAAACCCTTTTTTCTTGTTGTAATTATTGATATAAAAAAAATAAAAATAAAAGAAGAAGAAGAAAGAAATGAAGTGTACACATTAGTTGATTATAAATCCCTAAGCAATAGCTATAGGTTAGTGAAGTTTACATCTTTTAACAAATTAGATATTACAACCCATCACTTCCTCAAAAAAAAAAAAAAAAAAAAAAAATTACAACCCATCAATTTTTTTTTTCTTTTTTCTTGTTGCTCATCAGATAGAGGTTTATTGTTTGGACCTTAAAGACCTAGTAGCAACTATGGTGCAGGGTGGAAGCCTCAGCTTTTAGATTGATAAAGGTTAGGATCAGGGTTAGGGTTAAAACTTTGAAGCATTTTGAAAGAAATTTAGATTGTTTCTTACTATAATAAGATAAATCAGCTTGAAATTAAAATTGTTGATTTTGTGATAGCTTGCTTGTAGAAAAATATTTGTTTTTTTTTTTTCATACAAAGATTTTGGAAGGATAATATTGTAGTAAATGGAATAAGTTTATCTCCAAACTAGTTTAAAAGAATCTCTTCTAACTAATTACATGACAATTCATAAAATCATTCACGTGTATTATTTAAATAAGTCACATGACCCATTAAATAAATCGTAGCTAAAAGTACACATTGATGGTTTTATTAATTGCCACATAGTGAATTAGAAGAATTTGCTTTCCTCTTAAACTAGTTTGAAGGAAAAATAATTTCATTGTAAATATTTATTAATTCATAAATTCTCAAGCTACATTAGCATTTACAGAATCCAAGCAGAGGACATTTGAATACATGATGAAGTTCTTATATCACTTTTATGTTAGTGCATGTGATTAATAAACTACCAATTGACTCAATAACTAAACAGTAAACAAGCTTCAAATGTAAATTTAATTATTTAACCATTATTCTAATAGTGATATGCTATTAGAATAATGGTTAAATAATTAACCATTATTCTATTAATATCATTGCTTAAGAATATAATACTAACAAGTGTGACTAAGGCATAGGTAGATAAGAGGGAATCTGCACTAATACCAATTACAAGGTCATTGCTAAATGTAATTAACCTATGCTATTGAATCAACATATCTTTTGACAACTTGCCACACATATACAATCATTAAATAGAATGTCAAAAAATAATACGTGTAACCAATTCTAACCTGTATGTCGAGAATCCATAACTAAATCCATAATTTTGGAGCTAAGGTTTAGTTATTATTGACAATTAAGAAAGGAATTATGAATACATCATTCTTGTTGCTTCTACCATATTTTGTATTTTCTCCTTCTAAATAAAAAAGATACTTTTGCATATGAGTTAAAATTAATCATATATTAGTGGTAGAGATTTAGGTTCAAAGGGGGCAAAATTTTTAAACCTATTTGATAAATATTGAAAGAATGATAACAAAGAGTTACATTTAAAACACAAAAGAATTTTTACACATTTAATTTCTTGGTTATACATAAAATATGTAATTTTCAGTTAAAAAACTTTTTTATACCCGTAGTAGAAAAAGGGTAAGTAGTGTATATATGGCATCATAAATTTTCAGTAAATAATCACCGATTAATCTTAAAATTATCCAATTATCCGTATTTATATAATAAAACTCAATATTTTCAGCACGAAGAGTCTTTAATAATCAAACAGATTTAGAGAATTTATTAATTCTAATTTTTTTTTTTTTGAGATAGTCTCAATCTATAGAATCTGCTTCTAATGATAGCTCTAATCTATTAAAAAAAAACCAACTAAATCTTAATCGATCTTTAATAACTTTGAGTCTGTTTAAAAAATCTTCATTTCAACATAGTAGAATTTGTCATATGTTTTGTAAGTTTAAGCTCAAATTTTCTTCCCATTTTCCCATCTCTCTTCATAGCTCTTTTTTTTTTTTTTTTTTTTTTTTTTCTAAAACTACTTGTTGTTTTAAGTTTCCTGCCTTATTCACTTTTATAAGTATTATAAAAACCTTTATGATAGATCTAAAATGAAGATAAACTGAAAAACGGAAATAAAATATATAGCTAAATAACAAAGGTTGCTTAATCTTTGAGATTTATGAATAAGAAATTTCTAATATATTTGTTATATCATAAGTTTAATACATAACTTAGAATATTAGGCATAAGTCCCACCGTTTAGATTGAAGAAAAAGGGCTTTTTTTTTTTTTTCTCCCTTTGTTATGAGAGGGGGAGAGAGGCATGTTGAGGGAGCTAAATAACCAACAAGATGAAGGATCCATTATTTTCCAGGGGTTAGGGCAATTTAGATGATATGAAATTCAAAATAAAATGTAAACTAGAGGTTAATTTGTCTATATTCCTTCACTAAATTTTCTTTATTTGTGTTCATGTGTACATATTTTATCAAGCCTTATTACTTTTCGAATAGGAGGAATCTAGGGTTTGAGCTTTGTTCTGTTGTAGGAATATTAGATTAAGAACAAATCACAGGCTAGCTTCTTGAAATAACATAGTTGATCTTGTGAGTTTGAAGAAAGTTTGTTTCCATTTTTGTATCTTTGATCATATATTACGGTGAGGAACTCATGTTTCCCTAATGAATTTTGTATCTGAAAATTTTCTTATCATTAACACAACATACAAGAAATTCAGCAAAAAAGAAAAAAGAAGAAGACAACATCCAAGGAGGCACAAAAAGTAATAGTGTTTAAAGAAGAATTGTTTGCTAAATCTTAATGGAAGTTGAATTAATTCAATGCCTTTTATTTATTTATTTTTACTGCTATTAATTTAAGAATAGCTAGCTAGGGCTGAAAACATATGGAATCCAAAGTTAGATCAATAACATCTTTTCTTTAAATTAGTCACCATTCGTAGGAATACATGACTAATAACATTTCCATGATCTTTATATAGACTTCAAGTTTTCTACCTAATTTTACAGTTTCCATATAGCTAGCTGATCTCGGAATTTCAAACCTTTCACATTGCATTATTATACTTGGAAATCCCACGATTCAGGATGGATATCCAAGTCCCAGCAAAGCTCCGGCTCCAAATCTACATCACTGGTGGATCCGTAAATGAATCTTTTCAGTCTCTCAGTTACTTTTGCAGCCCCAAAATCGAATAAAGATCCAGACTTTATCTACACAAAAGAAAGCCAACAAATTTAATTATCCATATATGTAATCCAGAAAAGCAAAAGAGAGAGAGAGAGAGAGAGAGAGATCCAGCCTAAATAATGTCACATACCTCTGCATGCACCACATGGAAAATTGAGTCTCCAGAAATTGAAAAATTGGCAGTCAAGACCTCTGCTTGTTCTTCATGAAGAATGTGAATAATTTCATAGAACAAGAACTGATTATCTAGCCCAGTTACCAAAACAACCTCTAGAGTGGAATCCATTTCACGAATTTCCATTTTGGGCGATTTTAGGCTTGATTTAGCATCAAAACTTGTGCAAGTGTATGATCTTTTCCTGCCATTAACACTTAAGCTCTCCTTCTTCTCCTTAGACTTCTTCAGCTTTGTCTCTAGGCTTTTGATGTATTTTATAGCTTCATCTATTTGATCAGGTAGTGACAGTGCCTCCTGCATTCACATGGAATTAATTAGATTATTCATCATCGTCTTTTTACAAATACATGTACGTACGTACGTGCATGCCCATGTACGTATGCTCCGAGTATTTATAGATACAAAAGCACATAAATTGTTAAGAGTCAAGGAAAATTTTCATTACTTTGTAAAAATTAAAGACTTTGTAGTGTCTTCTTGATTAGAATATATTGATACTCTGTTACATACTCAAATAGATCATATATATATATATATATATATATATATATAAACACAGGGGAAACAACACAACACAAACACTGTAATTAATTATTAGAGAAAGAGATGTATACTACCTTGGAATTCTGGTTTGGTAGTAGAGAATTAAGCTTGGAGTAGAGGATTTTCATCTGATTCCTCCTATTTTTCTCTATAATCCTTCTCTCAATCTTGGTTGAAGTTGACTGACTTCCCTGCTGATCCATTTCTTTCTCTTGTAAGTTGATCACTAAAAAATGTCCCATGAAAAAAGTTCAAATCCAGTGGAGATAGCTTTCCTTCTTTGGCACATATATATACACACTCGAAAAAGTGCAAGAAATCCACAGTGAGAAAAGAGAGACCAAGAACGAGTCGTCATGTGTAAACGTCAGCCATATGAGTCATTTTGGCCGTCAAATTGGAAAAACTAATTTTAGCACGTTGCTTTGTCAGATTATCAGCCTGATCTCCAGGAAGGCGCAACGACAATCTTATTAATGGGCCACACACTCCTTTTGTACAATCCAATAAAATTGAGCTTCATATATCATATATGTACGGTAATCTACAACAAATTTTTATTTATTTTTTTATTTTTATTTTGAATGGTTATAAAATCCGCCTGATGGTTCCAAAATCATCTTGATAATCTAAGAACAGTACACGCCCCCAAGTATCATTTTATCACATGTTCTTAATTATATTCACAGTCGATTGTCTCAAAATTATGATATAAAATCTCTTAATGGCTCCAAAACAATCTTGTTACGCATTATTAGAACAATCCTATACCGAGATTATATATCATGTCTCAATCGTCCTCCCATGATTATCATTTTTCTCAATTTTGGTTGTATTTTGATGATGTGACACAATCACTTTCACATGTATTTATCAATCATCTCAATTATATTCACAGTTGATTCTCTCAAAATTATAATATAAAATCTATCTAATGGTTCCAAAATCATCTTTATACTATTGGAACCATCCTCCCAAAATTATAATTTGTCTTCATTTTTGCTGTATTTTGATGATATGACACAATCACTTTCACATGTATTTATCAATTATATTCACTGTCAATTTTCTCAAAATTATGATATAAAATCTGCTTTATGGTTCCAAATCATCTTTATACTATTGGAACCATCCTCCCACAATTATAATTTGTCTCTATTTTTGCTGTATTTTGATGATGTGCATGACACAATCACTTTCACATGTATTTATCAATTTTTTCAATTATATTCACAGTCGATTGTCTCAAAGTTACGATATAAAATCCACCTTATCGATAATTCCAAAATCATCTCGATAATAAAATCCTCCCACGATTTTTATTTGTCTCAATTTTTTTCCGTATCTTAATGATGTCCTGTGATACAATCACTTTCACATATGTTTATCAATTTTCTCAATTATAATGATGCAAAAATTGTGTTCTTAGACCTTATCATATAGAAAACGAGGAGAACCAAAAAAGTTTTGAACAAATTAATAAAACTTCTTTTAAAGATAATATAAAACTTTGTGAATAAATCTAGGGCAAATTTTCAAAATTTGTTGAAGTAACACGTTGTAAGCGATAAAAAATAAAATGATATGTGTAGTGGGTTTTAAAAGTAATTATCCACAATTACTAACAATTGACCATGTCAACCATTTGTGAAAACAGTTATGTTTATATCCCTTGCTTCACTTCTAAGATGACTTTTATGATTCTTTATACTTTATTTCATATTAAACAACTAAAATTATGCCACACTGGTTTTATATTCTTCCCTACTTTAATGAATTCTACGTAGATAAAGAAAGCATCCCAGAAAGTCAAGCAAAAAAGTGGCTTGACATTAGCAAGAAATACTTTGGGTCAATTACAGAAATTTATATTGAACTTTTTTTTTTTTCTTTTGCTTTAAATTATGGAAAAAATAATACTCATTATCTAAAATACTCATTTATATAAATACAATAAATAAGTATATTAGAGCTAAAAACGTGATTTCACTAATCAGATATAATACAATTTTCTAAACTTTTCTCCAAAATATATATATATATATAAAGAAAAGTTGACCTATTTTCTATCATTATTTTATAATCTTTAATTTTATGTTTTTAACTATTAACAAACAAGATTATTTGTTGTGTCATTGTACTATTGGATTAACTGCTTATTAATTATCATTTAGAAAATAGCATGTTGCTCTTAATTATGAGCAAAGCTACATTCAAAAAAGAAAAAATTCATGACAAATTTTTTTTTTTCTGATTTTCATTTAGAATACCTCTAATATTACTATTTTACCTATTATTAATAATTTGTCGCATTAAAAATTGTAAATATTTTAACAAATTTTTTGTGTTCATAAATTTTCTCATTAATTAAGTTATCCTAAGACTATAGTCTATTCTAAATCATTTTATAACAACCGACCTTTTTGTTTTGTTTTTTCATCCCTCACTGTCAGAATCGGTGGTGGAATCAAAATTTCTCATTAATTATTTGCCAACCAAAGAATGAGATGTTTTGGAACGTAATATATTTCGTAAGCATGAGAATGAAAGAAAGAAAAAATCTCAGTCACCATCAAGTCACAGGTGGGTTCTGTGGTTACACACATGGGTTTGATCAGGAAGCTTCGTAGAAGCTTTCTTTTGGTGGGTTAAAGAGCAGGTGATAATCCCCTTAGTACAAGCTTTTCTTTGCTCCTCGTCAGTCAGCCTACTTGGTAAATTTCCTGGGTACCTCATGATATGAGTGTGTGATGCGGAGTATTGTCTTTGAACCTACGGGTCTATTTAAATGTTGTTTATTTTCCTAAATTTGAAAACATATTACTAAAAGTATTGTAGATAAAAATAAAAATTAGTTGAAATAGTATAGTGAAGTCTATGAATAGTAGTAAAAATAAGGTGAATATGAAATATTTTTCATTTTTCATTAGTATCCAAACGAAGGCTACATGTTTGATTTTTTTTTTTTTTTTTCTCTCAAAAAAAATGTTTGATGTTTTTTTTTTTTTTAATAATGGGAAAGTCCGACCGAAAATTTATAAAAACACACCACCAAAACCCAAAAAAAGAAAAGAAAAGAGAGGTATGACGTATGAGTAGAAGTATAGAACTGTAGATAATGCGGCTGCACTTTCGGGCCGTCAAGGACTTGGACTTTACCCAAGTCGTACCATTATAGCACACAGAGACCCATTATTTTTTTATATATAGAGAGAGAGAGAGAGTCATCTAAACGAGTCAATAGAAAGGTTGTTAGGGTGCACCACCATTAACACAAATTGGCAAGGGCACTAGGACAAAGTACCTTTCATGGTTTCTATGCAACTTCATGGAAAATAGGGTAGGGTTTCACTCATCGATACTTTGATTCGTGACTTCAAGATTCTACTTTGAAAACCCAAACCCATGCCCAACATTATATAAATTTAATAAAAACTACGTCATTGATGAAAATTGATGTGGTTGGTTTGTTTTCAACTTTTCAATTAATTGGATCTTATTTTGTAGTTGAAGAAATCTGTTCTTGATAATTTATAAAATGACCCCCAACAAGAGTTCATAATGATAGTTTTGTAGAGAAGATGTGGCGAGGAAGAGAACACGCTGCGCATGATCAACGCCCGAACCACGTCTTGTATTTTTAGTGGTAATAGTTGTCGTCATCTTAATTTTTTTTACTAGTTTTTAGATTTGGCTTATAAAAGTAACTTCTAACTTCAATAATGTTTGTCAATTATATCAAGTAGGAGATGTACATGTGTCGGTTGGAAGGAGTTTCTGAGTATTTTCAAACTCAGCGTGCATTAAGAATTGTTGAAAGACTTTGGTGCTCATTTTCCTTTATGTTGACATAGGTGTGTAAGGGTTGCCACCCTCACTTCATACACTTTTATTTCCTTTAACCAAAATAAATAATAAAACAAAAAGTTTTGATTTTTGTTTTATATATATCATGTTTTTTTTTTTAATTAATTTAACTTTGCTTTTTGAATATATACTAGTTTTTAGGTTTTTGTAACATATTTAACATAAAAGTTATAAAAAACTACATATTTTAATAAATACTATGCATCTACTTAAAATAATAAATTCTCAAATGGACATTGAGAGTTGAAAAAAGATAACCCAATTCATGACAATTTTAAAAACCAACCTAATCCAATTCAAAACGATCATTTTAATGTCATTTTGTCAAGCCTAATAAAAAACTTCTTTCAACTATTTAAGTTTAGAAGTTAAGAGTCTTGTATCTTAATTGGTATTGACATCTCCCGATGCCTACACTAGAGACATCCAGGGTCAAATCCCTCCACCCTCACCCCCAATTTTATATAAACGTTTTGGTCTTTCTCTTCTTCTTTTTTTCTTTTTTTTCTTTTTTTAAATAAAGAATTCAACTTTGAACATTTTTGAAATAAACAATTCTTTTAGATTTTGTACACATTTAACATAAACGTCATCAAAAATGATATCTTTTGATAAATACTATGCATCTACCAAAAAAAAAAATCTCAAATGGACATTGACCTGCTAGAGTTGAAAAATGATAACCCAATTCAAGACAATTTTAAAAACCAACCTAATCCAATTCAAAAAGATCATGTTAATGTCATTTTGTCAAGTCTAATAAAAAAATCCATTCAACTATTTAAGTTTAGAAGTTAAGAGTCTTGTATCTCAATTGATGTTGACACCTCTTGATATTTGTAAGAGAAAAGTTTTGCTACATACAGGGGTATGTGGTAGCAAAAAGAAAGGGATATGTGTCTACGGTCCATCTGATCGTGTGCATTGCACATATCTCTTGAACATATATCACTTTCTTTTTACTGCAACATACTCCTATATGCAGGAAAACCTTTCCCTATTTTTAATAGAGACATTCAGGGTCAAATCCCATTAGTCCCATCCCCACCCCCAATTATATATATAAATAAAAGTTTAGCGTAATTTTTTTTTTTTTAAGAGTGTAAATTTCACTTTAAATCTTATAGATAGCACAAATTAAACCTTGTAGTTTCAAAATTACTAAGAGGCTGTTTGGCAACTTTTTTTTGGTCACTCAATTTTCGTCACTCATCACTCATTTTTCATCACTCATCACCCATCACTCTAAATCAATACCCGTTTGGCTTATCAGTACAATGCCATAACTCAAAAATTTTCATCACTATTCATGGGCCCCAGCTCTGTCACTGGCGCAGTTTTTTTTTTTTTTTCAGTACCCCCAAACCCGAACCAGTGAAAGAAGAAAGGAAGAAAAAAAATACCCAGATCTCCGAACCCAGGAAAAGGAAAAAAAGAAAAGAAAAAAGGATGAACAACAGGGAGATCGAACCCAGGAAAAGGAAAAAAAGAAAAAAAAAGAAAGAGGATGAATACCGGGGAGACCGAACCCAGGAAAAGGAAAAAAAAAAAAACAAACCCAGAACCAACGTTAAAAGAAAAGAAAAGAAAAAAAGAAAAGAAAGGAGAATTGAAAAGAAACCCAGAAAGTGAGAAGAAGAAGAAAAGAAGAAGAAGGCAGGTCTGTCCGTGAAAGACAAAAAGAAAAGATAAAAAAAAGAGAAAAGAAGAAAAAGAGGGAGCAAATTCTGACTGTGGGACCGGGTTTGAATGGTATTTACAATTTTGCCATTGAAAATTGAGAATTGAAAACTGAAAACAGCCAAAAGTTGTTTTCAGTTTCCATAACTCATAACTCAAAAGGTAGAGAATTGAGTATTGAAAACAGAGTTATGGAAATAGAGTATTGGGGTAGGCAAACGAGTATTTTGCTATGGGTCCCACCATTTTTGAGAATTGAGTTATGAAAACTGAGAATTAAGTCATGAGAATGGGTCATCCAAACAGCCTCTAAATTTCTCTATAAAAAAAGTTCTAAATTAAACCTTAAAATTTTGAAAGGTAATAAATTAAACATGGAGTTAAAATTGGCGTAACACTATCAAGTAATCATTAACTATCCAAAAAATAACGAAAAAAAAAAACAGAGAAAAAAACGAAGAAGAGAAGTAGTTTGGAGGAGAGAGACAAAGTAATGTCAGCATCGACGCTACAAGCCTCCACCAGGACCACAACCGACCCTACTGAGTAAGCTTTGTTTTCACGTCTTTTTTCCTGTTTTTATTTTTTATTTCAGAATTTTTATTTGGTTAGATTTGTTTTGGGTAGTTTGGATAGATTGGATTTTTACTTAGGTATTTGGTCTTGTTACTTTTGTATGGGTTTCTGTTGGACCTAAATGGACGGCTTGTGATTGATTTTGTAGCTGAATCATTTTCCTTTCTTATTTGCCACCCATCACATCAAAGGAAATAATTAAAATAATGCTTCCTCGTCTTGGTTTGGAGTTAACTTTGATGTGGTTGGAGCCACGACAATAAACAAAAAGTCTTATAATTCAATCGTTATCTCTTAATTTTATTAAAAGATATGTCTAATATTCAAAAAATTTCATCTCAATTATTGATTTATCAAAAAGAAATAATAATAATTGCATTGATATCTCAGACATATTCAAATTTATTTTGGTATAACAAGTACTTAGAAGGTTAGGAGTGTAAAGGAGCAACTTCATCAAATGACGAAGTGGCCTTTGATGATACACATTTTCGGGTTGGTGAAATTGTAGTAATATCTAAATCAAACCCAAATACCTAAATAAAAAAACCAATCTAACCAAAATTACCCAAAACAAAACAAATCTAACCAAATCAAAATATGAAATTATATATATATATTTTTAAAAACTTCTTGTTGCAATGGAGTGCATTGGCGGTGGAGGTTGGTATTACACCAATTTTGACCCCAAGGTTTAATTTACCTTACAAAAGTTCATGATTTAATTTAGTACTTATTAAAATTATAGGGTTTAATTTGGACTACTCTTAAATTATAGAGTTTAAAGTGAATTTTCCCTAAGCTTATTATTATTATTATTATTGGATACATAGGCTTATGATTTCAATCAATGATTGTAATGTACACAATTGGGACTAATATTCTAACGTCATAAAACAAAGTTTTAAAATACCAAAATAAATTGAACTAACAAATTAAACTTAAGACTCAAAATCCAAAATCAAAGTTTCCATATGATACCTAATTAGGTGTAGATGGAAAAATATGATCTTTTTAGTATAGGGGATAAAAAAAAGAATACATATATTATTCTCCTTGGTCCAACTGTCTTTTGTTTTTTCACAGAAAAATAATCAGCCAACCTGGACATCTCTCTAAGCCAAAACAGAACACGAGCAGCTCCTATGAATCAGGTGGTGCTTAATAAAATTCAACTTAAGGTGCAGGAGTGGAAGCAAAAACATTTAGCTCAATCAACAAGGTCATGTTTTTAGGGGACAAAATGGATTTTTTCCCTTTTCGGGCAAATTAAATAGCTTTATACCCCATTTCCCAAACTAAGTAGAAAAATGTCTCTCTTTTAAAACTTGATTTATGATAAATTGAGTTAGGAAAAAAAAATAATTTTGAAGCCCTATAGTGATATTTTTTAACTTGACTTCAATGAAATCGAGTTATAGGCAATTTTTTTTACCTATAACTCGATTTCATTGAGGTTGAGTTAAAAAACGTCATTATAGGTCTTTAAAAACTTCATTATAGGCTTCTTAAAATGCCACTATAGGGTCTAACTCGATTTATTACAAATCAAGTTTTAAAAGAGAGTCATTTCCCTAATTAGTTTGGGAAAGGGGGTAAAGCTATTTAATTTGCCCGAAAAGGGCAAAAGCCCATTTTGTCCTATTTTTGGGGCATAAACTATTGTACTTAGTATCTTTTCAATTTTCCAAGCCCATTTGCTTCAAAATTGATTCAATTCTTTGAAACTTTTGGTGGGGCAAAAAGGATGGTACTGGAGACCTGTCATTCAAACCATGGAATTCCAAATGCAAAACCATGTGAAAGGTTTTGGTCTATATAGAATTAATGGAGGCTATACATATAGTACTTTTAACGAAAGATGAACTGGGTATGACAGTGCATGACATTAAAGTTAGGCACCTCTACATGCAAGCCAGGGTGGTCCTATATAGTACTTTTAACGAAAGATGAACTGGGTATGACGGTGCATGACATTAAAGTTAGGCACCTCTACATGCAAGCTAGGGTGGTCACAGGACCACCCTGGCATGCAAAATATTGCATATATACACTTGCTAAAAAGAAATTTTATGTTAAACTAACCTATTGTGACCACTCTAATAAAATTGTTGAACATCCTGATTTGAGAATTACAAAAAGTTGGGTTCAACAAAAATAAGAATAATGCTACATTCTCAACAATTTCACAATAATTTTACAACAAATCCAATGTGATAAGCTGTTATTGATTCTAATTTGAGCTCAACACTAATATTATTTTTTTACTCACCAATAACAGCTTTTTGCATAAGGTTTATTGTAAAAATATTGTAAACATAGCATTATTTCAAAATTAATTTTGAACCCCAAACATAATCCTTAATCCCTTTTATAAAATTTTTAAAAAAAAAAAAACTTAAATAACAACAATAAATATTAGCCCACATAACAATAAACATAAACCAAACAAAAACAAGATAAGACCAAACAACAATAAGTGATCTAATTATTCAACAAAAAGGTTACTATAAAACAAAAAGATAAAAATCGCTAAACATTCAGATTTGTAGCTTCCTCAACCTATTCAATAAAAATAATCTCTAATTTCATTTTTCCTAAAAAAATGGTACTAAGAAAAATATTGTGGTTGTCAGTTTTCCTTAATAGTGAAGACAGTTATATTATTTTTGGTTTTGCAATCACAACAATTTTACTCTTCTTAGTGACTCAACTCACAATTGTAGAAAATATTAAAGCTATCGCTTTATTAGATATTATATAATTTAAATTTCCTAGTGACCACCTTAAAAAAAAATTTCTAAAGCTATCATTGAAGTTAGGTAATTGTTTTTCTGAATACATCTGTTCCAAAAACGGACGTTGCTAATGGTCTTGAGGATGATTCTTGGATCCCAACCATCCTATGTTTAAAGCCTAGCAATTTGAGAGATCTAGATTGTTGCATATAAATTGGGTTTAAGAACTCATCTCTAACAATTGAGTCTAATGGTTCTTGACAACAAAAAATTAAAAAAAAAAAAAAAAAAATTTGAGTCTAATGGGACAAATAGAAATTTCACTCCACCTTTAACGCTGCCACAGCTTAGTGTATCATTATAATCCTTCTTCCTCAAATCACAGAGATAGAACTATTAGGGGGTGTTTAGTTCGCTATAATATGCTTTTAATGTGATTCATATTACAATAATGTGACATTAAAGTTTTTTATTTATTTTATTTTTTCTAACATTGTCATAATTTAAAATTACAAAATATATCACATCATCTTAATCTTATCTCCCTCCTAAATAATGTAATTTTGCATTCTTATATTGAGATTATATTAATGTAAAATTACAATAATGCAATATTATGGTGTAATGTAATATCATGGCGAACCAAACGTCTCCTAAAGATAGTTTTCAACTAATTAGGTTTAAGTTAGTTTTCAATTCAAACTAACCTACTCGATTTGAAAATATAGTCCAATTCATGGTAACTCTAAAAATCAACCTAACCCAAAATTCATAATCAAAGGAATTAGGGTTAAAGTCATTTTGTCACATCTAATATATATATATATATATATAAACTATATTCTTTCATTCAAATATTTAATTTAATTATTCAATAATTAATTACAATTTACAAAATTAAGCTCAATAATATTCCGGTTTCAAAAAAGCTTAGAGTGAAGTCTCAAAATTCAAAATAAATCAAATAACCATGATTAAAGTTTCAATATGATACTGTGAGAGACTGCCAAAAATTAGGAGGGTGTTGTCAAAAAAGAGATTTGGGTACTTTTAGGGCACCTTTCTTTTTGGGTAAGTGGTGTAGACTTACCACTTATTTTTTTTTACAAAAAAATAAGAAAAAAAATTAAATACAAAGTACATGACTGATTTGTTTCCTTTCATTGATTGAGTAAAAGAAAAATACAAATTTGAAATTTTGAAAATTACATGGCTTTTTGTCCTAGTTACAAACTACCAAAAATAAAACAAAGATAAGACCTAGGTCTACCTATCTAAAGATACTAAATTCGGAGGCTAGGTTATGGAATGGGAAGATGTTAGGCACCCATTCCTGGTCTTCTAGGCTCTCATGACCTACGTATCCTTTTATGCATGACATGAATGATATGTTGCACATAAAATTTTAAAAAAAAAAAAAAAAAAAAAACTCTAAATCACACAAGTTTATTTATGAATACATCCTCTTCTTTGTTTAAAAAAATTCAGATCTGTTGTTGTGAGTAAAAAAAATTAATTTTGGTTTAGAAAAAGATCATATCTGTTTTTGTTGTGTAAAAAATATGTTTTTTTTTTTTTTATAGAGAAAATTCAGATCTATTTTTTTTTTAATGAGAAAATTTAGTTTTGTAGAAACTCAAAGAGTCAGATCTATTTTTGAAAACTAAAAAAATTGGTTTTTGATTTGTAAAAGACCAGATCTATTTTTGTAGATGCAAAAAATGTGAAAAAGATTTCTTGAGAAGAGACTTTCATTCATGAAATAAATTTATACTACATGTATTAAATAAAACAAACATTCATGACCTTTTTATTTCAAAATCTGCTATGTTAAAAAAATCAAATCTACATCTAATGAAAACATAGATCAATTTTTATTTTAAAAAAATTCAGATCTACATCTAATGAAGATGCAAACCAGTTTTTATTTTGAGAAAAATTCAAATTTGCATCTAAGGAAGATGCAGATCCGTTTTTATTTTGAGAAAAATTTAGATTTGCATCTGATGAAGATGCAAATCTGTTTTTATTTTGAAAAAAATTCAGATATGCATTTAATGAAGATGTAAATCCATTTTTATTTAAGAAAAATTGAGATCTGCATCTAAGGAAGATGCAAATCCATTTTTATTTAAGAAAAATTCAAATCTGCATCTAAGGAAGATGCAGATCCGTTTTTATTCAAGAAAAATTTAGATCTATATCTAATGAAGATGCAGATCCATTCTTATTTTGAGAAAAATTCAAATCTGCATCTAAAGAAGATGCAGATTTGTTTTTATTTTGAAAAGAAGAATTGATAACATACAGATTTTTGAAACTAGGAAAGAGATTAAAACAATAATAAAATAATTAAGAGCATGCTTTATCAATATAAATTAAAAATTCATGTTATGGATATTTGAAAGAACTAGACTAAAATAAATATATAAACATGCATCATCACTACAAAAGTGTTAAGTTTTAGATCCCTGTAAACTAGATTGTTTAACCTAATTAATTAACCAAGTGAATATTTAGGTTTATTATTCAGATCTAAGTTAAAACAATAACAATCATCTCATGTAAATAATGCGAAAATATAAAGAACACAATGATATGATGACCTAGGAAAATCAAACCGAAAAAAATCTGGGGAGGATTTAACCTAGCTATCCTCAAGATAAAAAAGCAAATCCACTATGAAAGAATTGAAGTTTGTACAATAGAACTTAGACCACTAATATTCTATTGTTACCTTAAGTAGAAAACTTACTACCGTGATCCCATGATAGTTTTGAGTCCATGGACTACTTATTTCCTTGGCCTTTGCAACACAAGCACCCACACTTGTGACAAAAAAAAACACAAACTCTCCTGTTTATGACTTCAAGACCACCCTTAAAGGTTTAGGTCATCAACACCTTTGATGACTAGAGAAGACAGCAACTTCTACAACATCGGATCTTGAGATTCTTCAAGAAATAACACCGGTAGAAGATATGAGAGCTTTTGGGTACAAAACCCTAGATACAAAAACACGCACACTCTTCTCTCTCTGAAAAACCTTTTAAAAACGTGCTTAGGATTTCCTTTATATACTATAAGTGTTTCACTTGAAACCCAATACGTTTAAGTAGAGTTTGGGTTGAAATAGAATTCTGCAGATACGTGTATTGATCAATCGAGCTTGTTTCTCTATTGGTCGAACCATGTAGTTTCTAAACTCTTTTTTCTGCAACTTGTATATTTTTGAATCTTGACTTGTATCACCTTGAGCATTGTCTAATAATATCTATAGACTCTATGATCTATATCTAGATAAGTTTGTGTTCATGATTTGCCAATTGTTCAAAACTTTTAGAACCTAACAAAGAGAAACATAAGAAAAGAAAATGGGTAACAAGAAACAACCTCTTGCATGGAGCACTCTTCTTCTTGAGAGGATATTTTAGAGTTCAAAGAAACTTATACAATTATCTTTGAAACCTAAAAACCCTAGCTAGAGAGAATATTAGAGAGGGGAATCAGAAATATGAGAATTTTGAGTGTGTGAAAGTGTATCTCTGAGAGTGTGCTAAATTTTGAGATCTAGTCTCTATTTATAGAGGCTGGAATGCTTAAAAAATAAGCAACGATGGGTAGAATGCGAATCAAGACGCGTCTTTCTACCAAAAATTTGAAAAGGATGTGCCTTATCGTCACCCAAAGAGAGTTGGGCCAAAGCCCAAAAGGGTGCCATTCGGCACTTTGAAAGTGTCGATCGGCACTCCAAAAGTGCTAAATGGTACTCTTGGGTGCTAATCACACTTTTGTGTTCGGGTACGTTTTGGACTCCTTTTTTAGGTTTTCTTAAGCTAGGCCTTACACTTAGATGTGTTTTCAATTCGTATTCTAAGATTTTTATCTCTTTTCTGGGTAATTCAGTTCTCTTTAACAACAATTATCTTGTAGATAAATACTCTAAAATAAATCTTGATAAAGTTCAAATTATCCACAATTTTATTGTTATCCATTTATCCCCTTTAATCCTATGCAAGCAATCCTATTTTAGACACTGTTCGGGGGCCTTTTACGGTTACTCGACCACATGTTATCCACTGGATTAGCGACTTTGCTATGCTCGGGTTGTGTTTGGGGAGTTTCATCTGGAACTCAACATTGGGCCACATGATCCAATGGCTACCGGAGTATTTTTAAGCCTACAAAATCATTAATGCCAAAGTCTAAGAATCATAATAATGGTTGAATAAATATATAATATGTGTTTGATATAATAGTTTTGATTAATAGTTGTAATAGTGGTTGAGATAAAGTAATATGTATTTAAATGTGAAGTAATCATGTACTCAATGACGTAAATTTTAAAGATATGGAAGCAGAGTCACTTATTTTTGTATGGTTCGTAGCTTCAGCTGTTTAGCATCTGTGAGCTGACAGCATTCCAGCAGAACGACTCCAGCGATAGAGAGGCAGTTTGCCATGATAACTTCAAGATTGAAGGGGAAAAATGGGTGCAACTAGAGGGAGAGAGAGTATGTCCAGCTGTGTGTAGGGGCTGGTCAAGCTTGCCCCTTTTATCATGCATTTAAATGAGTTTAAGCTTTGACAATGCTCTTTTACTAGTTACAAAATTATGAATAGTGTTGTCTTTCATGAGAAGGGCTTTTGTATGAAGTATTTGTGCCTTCTAAGAGAAGGGTTTTATGTAAGATAGATTCGTGCCTTCTAGGCGAAGAGCTTTGATATGAGATCTTGGTGCCTTTTAGGAGAAGGGCTTTAGTAATAGAAGTTCATGCCTTCCATGAGAAGGGCTTTTAGTATGAGTGCTTGATATCTCTTGAGAAGTGTGGAGATAGTAAAAGATATAGATGTTTTGTGGGATGTAGTATTTGTAATATGTACGATATATGGAAATATGAGAGATATGGAGGTTAAAGATACTAAAAATATGAGATTATAACTGCTGGAGGATGTATGAGGGCTTATGAAGAGCATTTATGAGCTAAGGCCTAAAGGGTTTAGTTTCTAATTTGGAAACTAAAAACCCAGAAGTTCAGAACTTCATTTAGAGCTTAAGAAGATTATTAGAGGGAGAGAGAAGTTTATGAGAGAGTTCTTCTCTATTATTGTCCTCTTTGAGGTATTAATGGGGGGTTTTATTTAGAGCTGAATTTAAGGGGGTATTTAGCAAATAATCTCAGTCAAAATCTATCACAACTAGCAATGAATCTTCAAAAAATTCATCCTAAGATTTGGCCAAAAATGGTATGTTTAGGTTTAAGATGTTCTTGCTGTTTTGGGTAAGACCTACTAGGGAAAGAGCAGCAGAAAAGGAAAGTATTTTAGCAAGAAAGAGAAAGTTACTTTAGTTGGTTTTGGTTTTTAGCCAAATGAGGAAAAATCAATAATGCTCAAGGTACTGGGTCAGCTATCACAGCTGTTTTGAAAAGGCTATCCCAGCTGTCAGGAAAAGCTGTCACAGTTGTCATAAGACAGCTGAGAATTTGTAGAGATTGCTTTCCAAGAGGAAAGATTTTGTAAGAGAAGATTATGGAGATGTGTTTAGGTATTTGGAGATAGGAGTAGTAAAATAGATGTATTTTCTAAATATGGAAAGTGAGAGAATGAGTATAAGAGGGGTAATGGTGTTGTAGTGTGTTTAGCAAAGCTGTTGGGATTTTCTATTGGAGGATGTTTGAGGGCTTATGAAGGGCATTTATGAGCTAAGGGCTGAAGAGTTTAGTTCCTAATTTGGAAACTAAAAACTCAGAAGCTCTGAACATCATTAAGAGCTTACGAAGATTATTAGAGGAAGTGAGAAGTTTATGAGAGAGTTCTTCTTTATTGGTGTCCTCCTTGAGGTGTTGATGGGGGGTTCTATTTAGAGTTGAGTTTAAGGGGGGTATTTAGCAAATAATGTTAGTCAAAATCTGTCCTAACTAGCAATGAATCTTCAGAAAATCCATCCTAAGATTTGGCCAAAAATGGTATGTTTAGGTTTATGGTGTTCTTGTTGTTTTGGTAAGACTTGTTGAGGAAAGAGCAGCAGAAAAGGAAAGTATTTTAGCAAAAAAGAGATAGTTACTTTAGTTGGTTTTGGTTTTTAGCCAAATGAGGAAAAATCAATAATGCTCAGGCTACTGGGTCAGCTATCACAGCTGTTCTGAAAATGCTATCCTAGCTGTCAGGAAAAGTTGTCACAGTTGTCATAAGACAGCTGTCACAACTGTCATAAGATAGCTGAGAAGTTGTAGAGATTGCTTTCCAAGAGGAAAGATTTTGTAAGAGAAGAGTATGGAGATGTGTTTAGGTATTTGGAGATAGGAGTAGTAAGATAGATGTATTTTCTGAATATGGAGAGTAAGAGAATGAGTATAAGAGGGGTAATGGTGTTGTAGTTTGTTTAGCAAAGCTGTTGGGATTTTCTGTTAGAGGATGTTTAAGGGCTTATGAATGGCATTTATGAGCTAAAGGTTGAAGAGTTTAGTTCCTAATTTGGAAACTAAAAACTTAGAAGCTTAGAACATCATTAAGAGCTTAAGAAGATTATTAAAGGAAGTGAGAAGTTTATGAGAGAGTTCTTCTCTATTGGTGTCCTCTTTGAGGTGTTGATGGGGGGTTCTATTTGGAGTTGAGTTTAAGGGGGGTATTTAGCAAATAATCTTAGTCAAAATCTGTCCCAACTAGCAATGAATCTTCTGAAAATCCATCCTAAGATTTGGCCAAAAATGGTATGTTTAAGTTTAAGGTGTTCTTGCTATTTTGGTAAGACTTGTCGAGGAAAGAGTAGCAGAAAAGGAAAATATTTTAGCAAGAAAGAGATAATTACTTTAGTTGGTTTTGGTTTCTAGCCAAATGAGGAAAAATCAATAATGCTCAGGCTACTAGGTCAGCTATCATAGCTGTTCTGAAAAGGCTGTCCTAGCTGTCAGGAAAAGCTATCATAGCTGTCATAAGATAGCTGTGGGTAGAAGCAGATGAGGTTAGTTAGGTGATTTCAAACTGCTAGAGAGGGACATTTAGCATTTATTTCATGGATTTGGCTGAAAATGGTAAGATCTCTTTCAATGGTATCTTGCTATTTTGGGTATAGCAGCTGGTTGCTGGGATTTCAGCATTAAATGGTTGGTGATCTCACTTCCAGCTAGGTTTCAAGTCCTGAGCACACTGCTGGTGTTCTGTTGGAAATTTTTCCTTTTTTGGGTGTTTGTGTTTTTGGTCCAAGGTTCTATTACAACACATTTTTAGTAAGTAATAGAATGATTGGTTGAAAGTTAATGAAGTTTTAGAGATCAAGTTAAGATCTCATTGTGTTGTGACTTAATCTTGGTGAGCAAGAAGAGCATTTAACGCTCTACTTTAGTAGCTGGCAGAGAAATATTTAGTCTGATTGTGGCAGACAACAGTTGGATATTAGAGATATCATAAATATTTTATGTATTTGGAGATTAAAGATAACCAATCAGATTAGACCAAGTGTTTGAGTTGAATTTTAGCTGAAAGTAGTAATGTAGTTTATGTAGAATAATATAATAAAGTTTCTAAATTTGTTTAGGAACAGCTAAAGGTTGAATGAATAGCTATTTGTTCAGCATTTAGATTGCTGGAGATATTGAGTATTTGTCATATGATGAATATTAAGTTTTAGAAAAAGAGCAATGGATAATTTTGTCATTTTAAGTGCTATGTGATAAGAGATGCTTACCATATGTTACCTGCTACACACGGACTCGTCAAAGTTCAGGAAGTTAGAGAAGACACGCTAAGCAACATGTTTCTTTTATCAACTTTAAACCGCTGGAACTTTACTGAACATACCTCTTGGCCCTCCAAACCATGATTCCCAAAGTTTCCCCAAAGAAACTTATGAGCTTGGATCATAAGCTGAAGATGAGATAACATACCTTGGGTTTTGTTGCCATTTTGTGTAAATATGGGCTTTTGTTGAAGAAGCCACTTGCCATAAGTGTAAGAAAGGTAATATGGGCCATGAGTTTTGATTCATTGCTTGAGCCCGATCTATATGTTGATGTTGATGATGTCATGGGGTTTTGATCTCAATTGATCTAGCAGATTGATGTTGATGATGCCCGATCTATATGTTTCAATGCTACGACTAGAGAGGATATAAATCTTGATCTTGTGGATTGAAGTTGTTGCTGTTGAAAGTCTGAATACCGAGGTTACTGCTGGAGCAGTCCAGAATGTAGTTTGATATCATAGCAGATGAATATTTCACTGATATCATTGATTGAAGTCAATTCTTGAAGAAATTTGATAGAGATGGCTAAGATAATATGAGGTTCCCATTAAGATTTAGTCCTTGTTGGAAGAGTTGCTTTATGAAGAATAGAGATTGAATGGCCACTTGTAGGATTGGCTGCATAATCATGACTGTATTGATAGAGTTGTAAGTGATGATCATATAGTTGGATTTGATAGTACTGCTAGAGTAATAAAATAGGTGCTGCTGGACATGTGCATATTCAATGTAGCAGAAAGTTCCATAGCTGGAGCAGTAGCCTTGATTTAATTGGTGGAGTGATTGGTCTTCATGTAGATCTATATGTAGTCCTCTCAAATAGATAATGAGAGACCAAGCCCCCAAGTGTAAGATGACGTTGCAAAGATTCCAGCGGTGTGATACATAAGACCGCCGTGATTCCAATAGTGTAGTGTGTGGGACTACCACGGCTTTGAAGAGGGTGTGTGGGACTTCCACGGCTTTGAAGAGGATGCGTGGGATTGCCACTGCTTGATATAATTATACTCCAATGGATAGAGCTTCATTTGCATTTGTTGCTTGTAATTTTGTGAGAATTCCAAATTGATAAGTAATGTGTCTTGAAAGAAGTTGGCTGCTGCTGGACCAATAGACTTGTATAGTAGAAATGCCTCCATTGATATTATTGTACTTTGTTGTGATAAATATCCAATTGTAGCCCCTAAGGATGGAACCTTTGGATCAATAAGACCAAGCCCCCAAGTGTAGAGAGGCCTTGGATAAGCATATATTGGCAAGTAAGGAGTACTTTGACAAATTCGGCAGTGAAATTGGCACTTTGCTGCTTGAAATAGTGTAGGTACTTGTGGTAATGATGATTTCTTGATTAAGCATACTAGATCAGTAAGTTTGTCTGCTAGAGGCATTTGTATAAACTGGTGGATCTGCTGGAGTTATGAACATGAGTAGTTGGAGTTTGTTTAGTCTGCCCAGGCAAGCTGCTAGGTGTGTGTCAATTTACTGCTGGCGTAATATTTTCTTGATTTGAATAAGTGATTCATCATTCCGGATGACTTTGTGGTTTGTTGAATGTATTGACTATTGAGTAGATGATAATGATTGAAAATATTTGATTTTTGTGTCATTGTCTATGAAGGAAATAGCATTGGCAGCTTCTAGGAAAGTATGGCTAGCATAAGTTCCAGTGGTAAGATAGCAAATACCAGATTGATGGCAATGATCAGCAATAGAATAATATGGTGGCAGCTTTCCCCTTGTATTTAGGAAGTAAGTTCAGTTGAACCTCTTGTTGCCCTTAAGTAAGAATCAAGGGTGCCACTTGGAAATGTTGATGGATGATTTCTTGTTGGACTTCGATAGTTTGGAAACTACTTCATCTTTTCCAGCGGTAGGTGGATTCTTGTCAAGTTGTTAGCCATTGGCTTCTTGCATTTTTCACCATTCACTGGATCGTGATCAGAAGTAATAAGGACTGTGGAGTACTCATCTTGCTTTCCAACAGTGCAAGGCTTTTACTGATGTAGTAACTTTTTAGACCTTTGCAGCAGTTGGGAAGATTGTGTGATGCGAAGATACAACAGTTGGTAGTTTGGAACAATGCCATGAAGTTGCTAGATGGACTCAAGTAAGACTTGGATATGATTTTTGCTTGCGGGGGGCAGCAAGAGTGATCCTTAATTCTTCATGAGAACATTTTTCAGCTAAGATTCCCCATGTAGCAATGGAAGTAGGTTGAATGGTGATGCAACAAAATGCTGGCATGATCCGTGATGGATTAAGAAAGTTCTCTTACAAAGTTCTCCATTTCTTGGATGTAGGCCTTGAATGATAACCTGTATGTTAGTGAAATAGAGATAATTGCCATGAGATTTACCATGGGCTTTGATAAGTAATTGCCATGAGCTTGAACCATGGGCTTTTAATTGGAATTGAATTCCATTGATAAGATAGTTTTGCCATGGACTTGAATCATGGGCTTTTAAAATATATTGTTGACAAAGTATTAACTTTGGGCTTTGAGCATAATATAATATTATTTGCCAAATAATATTTGGGTTTTTATGAAATAATTATTTGTCAAAAAAGTAGTAGTTTTGGGTTGTTGATAAAATGTTGCGAAAATAGTATTGGACTTTTCTAAAGTATTGCCAAGTATTTGGGCTTTCAATAGAATTTGGGTTCTTGTAAAATTTTTCCAAAATATTATTTGGGCTTTCGATAAAATATCGCCAAGAATAGTACTTGGGCTTTTGAGTATTTGCAAATTTTTGCCAAAAAAAGGTGTTTTGGGCTTTTGATAAAATATTGCCAAGGATAGTACTTGGGCTTTTAATAGAGTATTGCCAAAATAGTATTTGGGCTTTTGAAAAAATATTGCCAAGGGTAGTACTTGGGCCTTTGAGTGTTAGCAAAATTTTGCCAACAAAAAGGTGTTTTGGGCTTTTGATAAAATATTGCCAAGGATAGTACTTGGGCTTTTAATAAAGTATTGCCAAAATAGTATTTGGGCTTTTGAAAAAATATTGCCAAGGGTAGTACTTGGGCTTTTAGTAGTTTTTTTGTAAATAGTTGCCAAAATAATATTGGGCTTTTTGCAAAATAGTTGCCAAAATAATATTGGGCTTTTAGAAATAGTTGCCAAAATAGTAGTGGGCTTTTAGAAATAGTTGCCAAAATAATATTGGGTTTTTTGCAAAATAGTTGCCAAAATAATATTTGGGCTTTTTCGTAAATAGTTTGAGATTTTGTAAAAGTATTTTCGTGTAGCAATGGACTTAGTAAGAGTGTTGTGTAACAACGGGCTTTGTAAGGGGTGCCGTGTAGCAATAGACTTTAGGGTGCCGTGTAGCAACGGTCTTTAGAAGTGCCATGTAGCAACAGGCTTTAAAGGTGCCATGTAGCAACAGGCTTTGTAAAGGTATTGTGTAGCAACGAGCTTTAGAGTTGCCGTGTAGCAACGGGTTTTAAAGTGTCGTGTAGCAATGGACTTTAGAGGTGTCGTGTAGCAACGGGCTTTAGAATGTCGTGTGGTAACGAGCTTTGTAAAAGTGTCATGTAGCAACAGACTTTAGAGGTGCCGTGTAGCAACAGGCTTTAGGGTGCCATGTTGCAACGAGCTTTAGAGGTGTCGTGTAGCAACAGACATTGTAGAGGGTTTTTTTAGGCTTTTTGGGTTTTTCCCACAAGGTAAATGAGTTTGGGCTTTTAATAGAGATGGTATAATTTTATGGCCCAATATGGTAATGGTATGGTGAGTGTTAGGTTCTAAAGACTTAGGATTTAATGTATTTAGAACTCTAATTTGTATTTGATAGGTTATTTAGACCCCTTAAACAACCAGATTGCGTAGCCTAGATTAATTAGCCAAGTTGTTACTTAGTCAAATTAAGCAATTCTAGGTTAAAACAATCAAATAATCATATCATGTATATAAAACAAATAAAGCAGCGGAAATAATAAAGAACACAAGATATGATCACCTAGGAAACCACACGGTAAAAACCTGGGGAGGATTTGACCCACCGATCCTCAAGGCAAACAAGAATTCACTATGAAAGAATTGAAGTTCTTACAGAAGGACTACAAGCTCCCCGCTCGACTTCCTAATGCTACCCACCAGTACGAACTTCCTGACACGACCACGCGCAGGCTCCGAATCCACGGACTACTTCTTTCTTGAATTCTTCAATCAGCTACAAGCTCCCCGCTTGCTTTTCTTTTTAAGTTCCAATGGTTGCAACTAAGTTGATCTTCAAGATGTTGAAATCATCTCTACCTTGAAAACCCTAAGCTTTGTGTAAAGGAAAGCTCCTCTAAGATCTCACAAGAGATTTACACAAAACAGAAAATATGAGCAACAATAACAATATGGACAACCTCAAAAATGTGGCTAGGGTTTTGTTTATATACCTAGGGTAAAAACATAAAACCCTAAACGTTTAATGAAGTAGGGCTGAGTTGGAAATTCTGCAGAAAATTCAACCTGTGCGATTTTCGATCGATCGAGTCTAATCTTCGATCGATCGAGCCAGGCCAAAAGTCTCAAGTACTTCTGCAGCCACTCGATTCCAACTGTACAATAATAAACCAATTTTGAGCAAGTCTAAACAAGACTAAATACAATGTTTTGATCATGGTTTGCCAACATTACAAATTAGAGTTCTAAATACATAAAATCCTAAGACCTTAGAACCTAACAAACTCCCCCTTTGGCAATCCGTGACAAAACCATAATTTAAAAGCTCAAAGTTTTACAAGTAAAAGCCCTTTACAAAAGTAATGCTCATAAAATTAAATTCAACCTAACTACTATCCATCAGTTGCAAGTGTAGACAGCAGCTTTAGTTGAATCAACCTGTATATTCCTGAAATACTCAACAAACGCATAAACGCATGTGTGACAGAAAAGAGTAAAACAACAGGTATAACATTCTTGTAAGATTCACACAACACAAAATATGAATGATCAACTCATAAATATAAATCAATAAGCAGTGAATCATAAAGCAACAAGAATCAATGAATATAACATGTATATCAATCAATGTTACTCCCCCTAACATGAATATCCCCAAAAATGATATACAAAGTGAAGCACCTAGATACAATCTAAAAAACTCCACAAGCTCCTCTAAACAAAAAGTCTCCCCCTAACTACAAAAACCCCTCTACAAGTCAAAAATACCACTCCCCCTTTTTGTGACGGAATGCCAAAGAGCAATCACAAGTCGCCATCAAAAGGAGGTGGTGCGGGTGAATGAAGACGCGCCAAGTCAGCTCGTAGAGCACGAAACTCATCTAGCAAGTCCACCAAAATTTGTCCATGAGCCGCCTGAACGGTCATGACAGTCTCCAAAGTACGACGAACATCGAAGTCGGCCGAAGGAGGTGGAGGAACATCAGCAGCAGCAGCATCATCACCAACTGGATCAGTAACATCCTCACCAGCAAGACTTGCAGAAGAAGAAGGAAGAGGTGCGCTACTAGAGGGCTCAGACCTAGGGTGTTTAGAACCAGCTCGAAGATGAGCAGCCCTTTGTCTAAGAAAAGACGCACCTATAGGAGCAATAACATGAACGGGCTCAGAGGAAGGGAAGCCACCAAGATCAAGATGAAGGAGAATCCTATGAATGAAAATAGGATGTACAAGAGCATGAGCAGATGAAGAACTCCTATAAACATCGTTCAAAGAACGAAGAAAAAGATGGGAAAAACTAATAGGAGCATCAGTAACCAGAGCGTACAGAAATACACACCTCTCAAGAGGAATGGTGTGAACATGGGAAATGGGCCAGATAGAATGACACGCTATCCTAAAGAAAAGATAGTGTAACCCAGAGAGCTCAGCAGAGGTGATCCGAGGATCAGAACCCCACTGGACAGTAGTCCCAGTGATGTAAGACAAGACATCACTAATCTCGGGAGACACATCATATGGATAGACAGGATGTCGAACCAATGGTACCCCTAGAGCATCAGCCACTACCGTAGGAGTAAGGGTGTACTCTACGCCTCGTATCCAACTCTTGACTAGAGTGTTGGAATCATAGATGCGGATAGAGATGTTCGAATAGAACTCTCTAATCAAGGCAGAAGGTGGAGGAGGATCAGAAACATCCACCAAGGGTAACCAGCCCCTACGCTCAAAGTTTGCCCTAATGGCAGGATCAAGTTCATCTAAGTGAACAGAACGCTCAGCCCAAATTTTTCTCCTAACATTCAGCTTCTCATAAATCTCTTGGTTTTTCTCACTAAAAAACTTCTCACGATCATAGGATGGAGGGGGTGAAGGAGAAGGTGAGGGAACATTCCTACGGGCTCTAGTTTTCCTAGGCATAGTGCTAAGGAAAGGACAGAGACACAAAGTGAAAAACCAAAAAGAACAAGAGAAAACATAACCAAGGGCAGACTGCAAATTAGCACAATAAAAAATATAGAACAAAAATCTATATGATGCATGAACATTAATAATGTTGTGATGCATGATCTAATGCAGTAAACAAATAAGTTCAATTGAGATTGAATTTGACAAAATTGGCTTGAACATGGAATTTTTATCAAAAATCCCAAAAATTGAAAACCACTTGTTGAAATTTTATACCAAAAAGATGAATTGAGCATTATAAAACACATTACATAGATTATAATGCTTAATTACAACTACACAACAAGTCAATTTCATCAAAATCATCCCAATTTAACAAAAGCCCCAATTCGGATCAAGAACAAGCCCTAGATTTTTCAATTTTTCACCAAACTCAAATTTGATCAAATTAACAGGTAATAATCATGTTTATGAAGTGTCCCCACAAAAACCCAATGATCAATTTCATAAATTAAGGCTTGAATCAACAGAAAATCCAAATTTTACAAATTTCGAAAATTAACCTCAAATGCATGAAGATATGCATGTAAACTTGAAAATAAATTCAAAAGGAAGGGTACAAGTGTCTTACCAACTTGAGGAGAGAGAGATTTTGCAAAAAGAACGGAGGAAAACGACAAAAATCTTCTGAATTGAGCTTGCCAACGCGGAGAGAGGAAAAAGCTTTGAAAAGTTTTTGAAATAGTAACTTTGAAAAAGTCAGAAAAGTGCCTTTTAAAAAGCTTTTTCACGATGTTCGATCGATCGAAAATCAGATTCGATTGATCGAAACACACAGTCATTTTGAGACAAATGAAAGCACTTTTTCGATTGATCGAAAATCAGATTCGATCGATCGAAACACACAGTCATTTTGAGACAAATGAAAGCACTTTTTCAATTGATCGAAAATCAGGCTGGATCGATCGAAATGGGCAGAGGCTCACTAAATTTTGAGAAAAATCACAGTTTTGAAAGACAAATCAGATTTTGAAAAACAACTCCTCAAAGCATTAAATTACAGAAATAAAATGCATGAGTATGAGATGGAATGATTTTTCAAAAACCCAAAATTTTAAACCCCAATTTTCTCAAAAAAACAAGTTTCAATCATTCTTCCTTTGAATATTCTCAAACAACAAATGTGTTGTACACAAATCTCAAGATAATTTCAAACTTGGTTGGTCAGACCAAAAACACACACACTAGCATGTACAGTGTTTAACACAGAGTAACTTGTGTAGTGTGTGATACTAGCAAAAACTTGAGATACATGTGAGGTGATATGTGAATAGCAATCAAACACAAAGTCTACACAATTCATCACATAGAATTTAAAAGAGACTATCACCTAAAGAGTTACATCCTATAACTCCCACATCTCCTAGAACAAAAGCTTGCAATCATGTAAGTTTCTTGTATTTTTGCCCCATTATTTAGGTGAAATTTGGCATAAAGCCTAATAGTACACACCAGATTAGATTATGTGAAATGACATCAAGCCTAATAGTACACACCGGTTTGAAGCATTAAGCATTTAAGCATTTAAAGAGGCTACACCTTATGTTCTTTTTGTGCATGTGCTACACTTTCTCGAGCACAAAATCTTATGATATGCACTAAGGTGTTCATGATTGACTAGTGAACAGTGGTGAGATGGTTATTTATGCCTTTCTCAAAAGGATCAAGTCCGACAGTCAAATAACATGTGACGTCAAGATCAAGACAAAGTGATTAATAACCACAAACATCTTTCCCACACAACATGCACTACAAAGCTTTAACTAGTCAAGTGCAATATTTAAGCTCATCAAAGTTAAACAAGGTGCACAGAACATGACATGTGTCAAAAGATAGACCAACCTTGTTTTTCAAAAATCAAGAAAAGTAGTGTCTAACATAATTTGCTTTCACTTTTCCCTTTTTTTTTTTTTTTTTTTTTTTATTATTATTTATTTTTTAAAAGAGAAAACAAATAAATCCTAGAATGAAATGCATGAATGTAATGCAATGCAAGTCCTAGAACAAAAACAACAAAAAGACACAAACCAAAGAACAATGGTCACCAAAGAATAGAGCAATTAAGCACAAGGACCATGTCAGAAAGACTCAGTTAGTTCGAGTCTTTTGCATCCAAAACTTTTTAGATGCACCACGAGCATTGGAGTTCTTATTCACATTAGAGTGATTCCCAACTCCAGGATTGGAATAAAGGTTTAACACCTTTACCAATTCACCAATTAATGTCATAGGATCATGTGCTTGAGGCACAGGCACTTTTGGTTTAGTTGCTCTCTTATCAGCTTGAAGCTTGTAACAGTTAGGACGAATGTGTCCAGACTTACCACAATAATGACAAACCCAAGCAGGTTTACCATGCATCTTGTCCTTAGATTTGGTAGGCTCCTTAGGTTTAGATTCTCTTAAGTCTACCCTAATCTTCTTAGGTGGTGAAACTTCTACGGGTTTGACTATCTCACTCACAGGTGGTTTGACAGTTTCACTCACAACCTCACTCACAGAAGGTTCAGAAGAAGAGGAAGGAACAAAAGTAGTGGAATGTGGTCCAGAATCAAAAATGCTTTCAACATATCCTAACCCAGTTTTATCAGCAGGAGACTTTTGAACATTCAGCATGTGATCAAGTTTAGAACTAGCAGATCTAGCAACAGATAAATCATGTTCCAAAGTTCTAACTTTATCAAGCAAAAGCATGTTCTCAGATTTAACATTATTCAAAAGCTCATTAGCATCAAATAGTTTAACAAGCAAATTTCTCTTTTCAAGCTCAAGAGAATCAATTTTCTTTAGGCCAAGTTCAACTTTCATAGCATCCTTTGCAGCAATTTTGCAAAGTTTGTTATAGGCCTCTTGAAGATCTGCATCTTCAGAGAGTTCCCCATCAGAAGGGTTCTCCTCAGCAGATATGCTTTCATTGACTATAGCAGTAGCCGTGAAAGCAATGAAGTTTCCATCCTCGTCCCCACCGGACTCATCATCAGAAACCTCATTATCACTAAGGGTTACAGCCATAGCTTTACCCTTATTCCTCAAGAATGTAGGACATTCAGATTTCACATGACCATACCCTTGACAGCCAAAACACTGAGGACCCAAAGAGTTATTAGAAGATTGACCAAAATTTTCTCTAGGTTTTTCAAAATTGTTAACCTTAATGGGATCATTCTTCCTAAAATTTCTAGGTTCAGCAGTGTAAGTCCCTCTTGCCTTTCTATTTATATTCCTCAGAAAGTTCTTAAAGTTTTTGGCAAGATAGGCAATCTCTGTAGCAGAGAGCTCATCATCAAATCCACCACCCTCAACATCATCAACTGACTTAAGAGCCATTGATTTGGATTTGTTTACTTTAGGTAGGTCAGACTCATAGGATTGAAGAGATCCTACAAGCTCATCAACAGGGATGGAGTCCACATCCTTGCTTTCAGTGATGGCAGTCACTTTGGGTCTAAAATCTTCAGTTAACGATCTAAGAATCTTCCTAACAATTTTAGGTTGATCATAGATTTCACCCAAATTAAAAGCAGAATTGACAATATCATTTAATTTAGCATAGAATTCATCAAAAGATTCATCATCAGACATTCTTATGCTTTCGAATCTAGAAGTCAATTGTTGCAATTTATTAATCTTAACTGCCTTTGTGCCTTCATGCACAGTTTGGAGGATTTTCCATGCAACATGAGCAACCTCAACATTAGAGATCCTCTTAAATTCCTCCATAGAAACAGCATTAAAGATAGCATTCATAGCTTTGCTATTGAAGCTTGCTGCTTCTTTTTCAGAAGTTTGCCACTCACTCACAGGAGTAGCGGGTTTCACCCATCCGTATTCAACGGAATTCCAAACCCTTTCATCAATGGATTTCAGGAATGCTTTCATCCTTACTTTCCAATAAGCATAGTTGCTCCCATCAAAATGAGGAGGAACAAACAAAGAGTGTCCATACTCCATGACAACAGGGGTCAAAGATCAGCTCAGAGATTAAAAATCTCAAACACAAAGAGCTACCCGCTCTGATACCACTTGATAGGTTATTTAGACCCCTTAAACAACCAGATTGCGTAGCCTAGATTAATTAGCCAAGTTGTTACTTAGTCAAATTAAGCAATTCTAGGTTAAAACAATCAAATAATCATATCATGTATATAAAACAAATAAAGCAGCGGAAATAATAAAGAACACAAGATATGATCACCCAGGAAACCACACGGTAAAAACCTGGGGAGGATTTGACCCACCGATCCTCAAGGCAAACAAGAATTCACTATGAAAGAATTGAAGTTCTTACAGAAGGACTACAAGCTCCCCGCTCGACTTCCTAATGCTACCCACCAGTACGAACTTCCTGACACGACCACGCGCAGGCTCCGAATCCACGGACTACTTCTTTCTTGAATTCTTCAATCAGCTACAAGCTCCCCGCTTGCTTTTCTTTTTAAGTTCCAATGGTTGCAACTAAGTTGATCTTCAAGATGTTGAAATCATCTCTACCTTGAAAACCCTAAGCTTTGTGTAAAGGAAAGCTCCTCTAAGATCTCACAAGAGATTTACACAAAACAGAAAATATGAGCAACAATAACAATATGGACAACCTCAAAAACGTGGCTAGGGTTTTGTTTATATACCTAGGGTAAAAACATAAAACCCTAAACGTTTAATGAAGTAGGGCTGAGTTGGAAATTCTGCAGAAAATTCAACCTGTGCGATTTTCGATCGATCGAGTCTAATCTTCGATCGATCGAGCCAGGCCAAAAGTCCCAAGTACTTCTGCAGCCACTCGATTCCAACTGTACAATAATAAACCAATTTTGAGCAAGTCTAAACAAGACTAAATACAATGTTTTGATCATGGTTTGCCAACATTACAAATTAGAGTTCTAAATACATAAAATCCTAAGACCTTAGAACCTAACAGTATTGTTGGCAAACCATGATCAAAACAAGTTATTTAGTCGTGTTTAGACTTGTTCAAAGTAGTGTTGTTTATGTAAAGTTGGAATCGAGCTGATGCAGAATTCATTGTGCATCTCGCCCTGGCTCGATTGATCGAAGCTTAGGCTCGATCAATCGAATTTTGCACAAATGCGTTTTTCTGCAGTTTTTCCAACTCAGCCCTAACTCTTAAAACATTTAGGGTTTTATGTTTTTGCCCTAGGTATATAAGGCAAACCCTAGCCACGTTTTTAGGTTGCTCATATTGCTGTTTTGTGTAAATCTCTTGTGAGATTTAGAGGAGCTCTCCTTTATACAAAGCTTAGGGTTTTCAAGGAGGAGATGTTATCTACACCTTGATGATCAACTCAATTGTTACCATTGAAACTTAAAGATACACAAGCGGGTGTGCTTGTATTTGCTGGAGAATCCAAGAAAGAAAGAGTCCGTAGTCTCGGAGCTTGCACGTGGTCATGTCAGTAAGTTCTACTCGTGGGTAGCAATAAGAAGTCAAGCATGGGGATTTGTAAGTCTTATTGTATGAACTTCGATTTTTTCAAGATAGTGGATTCAAGTTTACCTTGAGGATAGCTAGGTTAAATCCTCTCCAGGTTTTTACCGTGTGGTTTCCTGGGTCATCATATCTTTGTGTTATTTAATTTTCTGCTGCTATATACTTGATATGATTGTTTGATTGTGATAACCTAGATTTGAATAATTTGACTAAGTTAATTACTTGGCTAATTAACTAGGTTAATCTGGTTGTGTTAAGGGGTCTAAAAACCGTTCAAGTGGTATCAGAGCGAGTAGCTCTCTGTTTGTTGATCTTTTGATCTCTGAGCTAATCCTTGACCCCTGTTGTCATGGATTCTTGGAAAATCTTTTTGCTTATATGTCAACTTGTCTACTTGTTGTCTTTGCCGCTTGTTGTTTTTGTTAAATCTTCCCTTGAGTATCTTGGTATAATCACATGTGATAAGAGTTATGTACGTTATACTGCTTTAACCGCCTTAAAGGCACGTTATTCTTGTCTTTGGTATTTGGATAGTGGTTGTTCCAGGCATATGACAGGAAACAAAGGTTTATTCAAGACTCTCTTTGAAGGGAAGATTGGGACAGTCACTTTTGGAAACGAAAGCAAATCTATGATCAGAGGCATTGGAACTATGGACATTCTAGGGTTACCAGTTTTCAAAGATGTTTGGTATGTTGATGGATTGAAGGCCAACCTACTCAACATCAGTTAGATTTGTGACAATGGTTTGAATGTTCTCTTCACTAAGTATGAATGTGAGATACTTGATGGAGGAGGTGACTATATGTGTGTTGGTGTAAGGACAGCTGACAACTGTTATGGTATAACACCAAGTATAAACAACAAGTGCTTTAGTGCAAAAATAGATCAAGTGGCATCAATGGTTAGGGCATGAAAGTCATAAGCAATTAGAGAAGATTTCCAAGTGTGATGCAGTTATTGGCTTACCTAAGTTTGAAAAGATAGACAAGTGCATTTGTGGACCATGTCAAATAGGTAAACAAGTGAAATCTAAGCATCCGTCCGTAGCTAGTGTTCAAACTTCAAGACCTCTTGAGTTATTACACATTGATCTTATGGGTCCTGCCAGAGTTCAAAGTTTAGGTGAAAAGAAGTATATTCTAGTTGTTGTGGATGACTTTACTAGATATACTTGGGTTGTGCTTTTGAAAGATAAAGCTGAGGCTCCTGAGAAGATGTTACATCTGTGCAAGAAATTGCAAGTTGAGAAAGATACTGTGATAGCCAGAATTAGAAATGATCATGGACGAGAATTTGAGAATACCAAGCTGGCTACTTTTTGCAATGATCAAGGCACACATCAAGAGTTTTCTTCACCCAAGACACCTCAATAGAATGGGATAGTGGAAAGAAAGAATAGGGTCATTCAGGAGATGGCACATGTCATGCTACACAACAAAAAGTTGCCAAAATCCTTCTAGGGAGAAGCAGTTAACACTACTTACCATACACTCAACCGGAGAGAAACTAGAAAAGTTTGATGCAAAAAGTGACAAATGATACTTTCTAGGATACTCTTCCACTAGTAGAGCTTACAGAGTGTACAACCTAAGAACCAAAATAGTAATGGAATCTTCAAATGTTGTAATCAATGATGAAGTGTGGTTAGAAGTACATTCAGAAAGCACTACTCCTGCTCAAGATAAGTCTATAGAAGTTGATGATTCACTTCCTGCTGATTATGTGGGGAAACATAGTGAGGAAGAGCTATTGTTGTTGAATGATACTGTTTCAGTACCATCGAGTTCAAAACCATCCGCTCCGGTTCATGACACTCAACAAGCACTAAGTGAGCTCAGTCTTCCATTTGAACAGAAAGGTACCTCCACATCTCTAGTTAAAGGTCCATCCTCTAGAGTTAAATTGAATTATCCTACCACAAATATATTGGGTAGTCTAAATGATAACATGAGAGTGAGATCAAAAGCCTTGAATGTGATTACTCACTCATACTATCTGTCCCAATTTGAACTGAAGAAGGTGGATGAAGCACTTCAAGATGCTGATTGGGTAAATTCCATGCATGAAGAACTTCATCAATTCGTTCGGAATGATGTGTGGGAATTAGTTCCTAGACCAAAGGGAGTAAATGTGATTGGAACTAAATGGATCTTTAAGAACAAGTCAAATGAACATGGCACTGTTATTAGAAATAAATCAAGACTAGTTGCTCAAGGGTACACACAAGTGGAAGGAATTGATTTTGATGAGACCTTTGCACCAATAGCAAGACTGGAATCCATCCAGATACTTTTGGCCATAGCAAGTCATCTAAACTTCAAGTTGTATCAAATGGATGTCAAGAGTGCTTTCTTGAATGGGATGTTACAAGAAGAGGTATATGTGGAACAACCTAAAGGCTTTGTTGATCCTCACAAACCGGATGATGTCTACAAGTTGAAGAAAGCCCTCTATAGTTTGAAACAAGCTCCTAGGGCTTGGTATGACAGATTGACTGTATATCTCACTGAGCATGGATTCAAAAGGGGATCTGCAGATACTACTTTCTTCATAAGAAAGGATAAGAATGGTTTTGTTGTAGCTTAAATTTATGTTGATGACATTGTTTTTGGTGCTACTAATGATTCTCTTGCTCATTCTTTTGCAGATGAAATGAAGGCGATGTTTGAAATGAGCATGGTTGGTGAACTAACTTATTTCTTGGGATTGCAGGTAAAGCAAACGAAGTCAAGAATCTACATAAATCAAGAAAAATATGCAAGAAATCTAGTCAAAATATTTGGACTGGACAAGGCTGCTCATGCTAGAACACCAATGGCTGCAAATGCAAAATTAACAATTGATCCATCAGGTGAGTCTGTTGATGTTACTTTGTATAGAAGCATGATTGGATTTCTCTTGTATTTGACTGCCAGTCGGCCTAACATCTCCTTTAGTGTTGGTGTTTGTTATAGATTTCAGTCTAATCCTAAGGTTTCACATTTAAATGCTGTTAAGAGAATCATCAAATATGTTAGTGGAACTTGTGATTATGGATTATTTTATAGCAAAGAGTTTAATCTATCTCTTGCTAGTTTTTCTGATTCTGATTGGGCTGGCAATGCTGATGACAGAAAAAGCACCATTGGTGGGTGTTTTTATGTTGGAGCCAATCTTGTGACTTGGATGAGTAAGAAGCAAAATTCTGTTTCTTTGTCTACTGCTGAGGCAGAATATATTGTTGTTGGGAGTTGTTGTTCTCAGCTTCTTTGGATGAAAAAGCTATTGAGTGATTATGGGATACCACAAGACACCATGGTTGTTTACTGTGATAATTCTAGTGCTATAGATATTTCTAAGAATCCTGTTCAGCATTCTAAGACCAAATACATAGAACTTAGGTATCACTTCATTAGGGATTTGGTTGAAAAGAAGATTGTAGTTCTTGAGTATATCCCTACTAAACGTTAGAATGCTGACATCTTCACCAAACCTCTTGATGGAAGTAAGTTTGAGACACTTCATCAAGTAATTGGTGTGCTTCGGTGTCCCTAGTCTCTTTTGGCTTTCTTGGTCCTTATGCTTCATTGCTTTATTTTTTGTGACCTTTGTTTTTTAGTTTCTTTTACCTTTTTGTTTCTAGGATTTGCATGGCATATCTTTCATGCATTTCATTCTAGGATTGCTTTTATTTCTTCTTTTCAAGAAATATATATATATATATATATATATATATATATATAAAAGGAGACAAAGGAAAGCAAATTGTGTTTTGTATTCATTCTCTTGGTTTTTGAAAACAAGCTTGGTCAATTTATTTTCACATAACATGTTTGTGTACTTTGTTTAGCTTTGATGAGCTTATTTATTGCACTTTACTAGTTTGAGCTTTGTAGTGTATATTGTGTGGGAAAGATGTTTATTGTTTTTGATCTCTTTGTCTTGATCTTGAAGTCACATGTCTTTAACTGTCGGACTTGAACCTTTTGAGAAAGGCATAAATAACCATCTCACCACTGTTCACTAGCCAATCATGAACACCTTAGTGCATATCTTAAGATTCTATGCTCGAGAAAGTGTAGCACATGCACTAAAAGTACATAAGGTGTAGCCTCGGTTTAATTGCTTAATGCTTAAAATTGGTGTGTACTATTAGGCTTGATACCAAATCACATTATTAAAATTGGTGTGTATATTATGAGGCAAAATTCAAGAAACTTACATGATTGCAAGCTTATGTTCTAGGAGATGTGGGAGTTATATGATGTAACTCTTCAGGTGATAGTCTCTTTTGAATTCTATGTGATGAATTTTGTAAACTTTGTGGTTGATTTCTATTCACATATCACCTCACATGTATCTCAAGTTTTTGCTAGTTGCACACACTACACAAGTTATTCTTTGCTAAACTTTGTACATGTTATTGAGTGTGTTTTTGGTCTGACCAACCAAGTTTAAAAATACTTTGAGTTTTTATGCAAAACTGATTCGTTGCTTGAGAATTAAAAAGAGAGTTTTGATTGAAAATCTTAATTTTGGAAAACTGGGTTTAAAATCTTGGGTTTGTGAAAATCATTTCATCTTATACTCATGCATTTATTTCATTAATTCAATGCTTTGAGGAGTGTTGTGCTCAAAATGTGTTTGATTTTCAAAAAAAACTGTGTTTTCTTCTCTCAAAATTAAGTGAGCCTCTGTCTGTTTCGATTGATCCAGTCTATTTTTCAATCAATCAAAATTGTGCTTAAATTTTTAGGTGAGGCGCTGTCCTATTCGATCGATCGAACCTGTTTTTCGATCAATCGAATATCACGAATCAAGTTTTTTTTTTAAACTCAGATTTGACTTGTTCAAATCACTTTTTCAAAAAGTTTTCATCTTTTTCTCTCTCTCTCTGATTCGGACTTGGCTCCACCTCAGTTTTTTGTCGTTTTTTATCATTCTTTTTGCAAAGTTTCTCTCTTCAAATACCGGTAAGACTATTTTACCCTTCTTTTTACTTTTATTTTCTCATTTCATGCATTTTTTATGCATTTTAATTTGGGGATTTCAAACCTATGCATATTTGGGATTTTTGATGATTCAAGCCATATTTTCTGGAATTGATCATTGGGTTTTGTTGCTATGATGTTACTAACATGATCTATGTTGGAAAATTTGATCAATTTGGAGTTTTGTGAGAAATTAAAAATTCTAGGGCTTGTACTGAATCCGAATTGGGGATTTTGTTCAATTAGGGTGAAATTGATGAAATTGGTTGTTAGATTGATGTAATTGATCATTCTAATCTGTTTTCTAACTTGGGTGATGATCAATTGGTCAAAACTCTTTAAAATTTTTGGGGTTTCGGTTAGAAACTCTATGCTCAAGCCAATTTTGTGAATTTGAACTTAAACTGAACTTTGTTTCATTGCATTAGAGCATGCGTCATGCCATTTTATTGTTCATGCATCATATAGATTCTTGCTCTATATCTATTTTGTGCTAATTTGTAGTCTGCTCTTGGTTTTTCCCTTTTCTGTTTTTTTGTTCTGCTGTGTGTCCTTGTCCTTTCCTTAGCACCATGCCTAGGAAAACTAGAGCCCATAGGACTCCCTCCACTTCTTCTGAGTCACCCTCTAGGAGTGAGTTGTTTAAGGATGCCAAGAGCAGAGAGGCCTTTGATAAGCTGACTAGTAAGAGGAAGATTTGGGCTGAGCGTTCTGTAGTTTTAGATGAGGTTGATCCTGCCATTAGGGCAAATTTTGAGAGTAGGGGTTGGCTATCTTTGTTGAAGATAGCTCATCCACCTCCGACCGCCCTCATTAGAGATTTCTACTCGAACCTCTCTTGTCACGTCTATGATTCCAACACCCTTGTTAGGAGTTAGATATGAGGTGTTGAGTTCACCATTACTCCTAGGGTAGTGGCTGAGGCTCTTGGGGTCCCGATTGTGAGGCAGCATGACTATCCTCATAAGGAATCTCCACCCTTTGATGACGTTATGTCATACATCAATGGGTCTTCTATCCAGTGGGGTTCTGATCCTCGGATCACGTCTGCTAAGCTTCCTGTGACTACCTACCTTTTTCTTAGGATAGCATGTCATTCTTTGTGACCTATCTCTTATCTCCAGACCATCCTCATTGAGAGATGTGTGTTTTTGTATGCACTTGTGTCTGGTGCTTCTATTTCTTTTCCTCATCTGTTTCTTTGTTCTTTGAACGAGATTCATAGGAGTAGTGCTGTTGGTCACGCCCTTGTATATCCTATCTTCATTCATAGGATTTTGTTGTTTTTAGGTCTAGATGGTTTCCCCGCTTGCCTGTCCATATTACTAGTCCCATAGGTGCCTTTTTTCTTCGTCTGAGGGCTGCACATTTAAGGCCTCCTCGTGTTCGGTCTTCTGGTGTTGCACCCCCTCCTTCTTCTTATACAGGTGATGCTCAGGCTGAGGCGTCTAGTGCTACTGCTGATGCTGATGTTCCTCCACCGACTACTTCAAATGATTCAGACATTCGATGTACGTTGGATCATGTCTTGACCGTTCAGGCGGCTCATGGACAAATTTTGGTGGACTTGCTCGATGAGGTTCATGCTTTGCGTGCAGAGTTGGCGCATTTTCGACGTTCTCCTTCGCCACCTCCATTTGATGATGGATTATGATTGCCCTTTGGCATTCCGTCACAAAAAAGGGGGAGTAGTTTTTGGATTAACCTGTAGAGTTTTTGTTGTTAGGGGGAGTTTTGTGTTTCTTTGGAGCCTATGGTGATTAGATTGTATCTAGGAGCTATATCTTGTATTTACATTCTTTTGGCTCTAGATGTATTTTTCTTGGGTTTTTCATGTTACTTCCAGTTACATTTATTGTTTTATATGATTCTTGTGTTCACTGCTTATTGATTTATATTTATGAGCTATTCATTAATATATGTCTTTATTTTATGTTGTGTGGAAAATACAAGAATGCTTTGTTTAAAAGGGAGTTAACATTGTTTTTGATGTATCTAACTTAGGGGGAGAGTTAGTTTACATATTTATTGTTTTACTGTTTTTCTGTCACACATGCGTTTATGCGTTTGTTGAGTATTTCAGGAAATATAGGTTGATTCAATTGAGCTGCTGTCTACACTTGCAACTGATGGATAGTAGTTAGGATTGAATTTGTTGTTATGAGCATTTTTTTGTAAAGGGCTTTATTTTGTAAACTTTGAGTTTTTAGTTATGTTTTGTCACGGATTGCCAAAGGGGAAGTTTGTTAGGTTCTAAAGACTTAGGATTTAATGTATTTAGAACTCTAATTTGTATTGTTGGCAAACCATGATCAAAACAAGTTATTTAATCGTGTTTAGACTTGCTCAAAGTAGTGTTGTTTATGTAAAGTTGGAATCGAGCTGATGCAGAATTCACTGTGCATCTCGGCCTGGCTCAATTGATCGAAGCTTAGGCTCGATCAATTGAATTTCACACAGATGCATTTTTTTGCAGTTTTTCCAACTCTGCCCTAACTCCTAAAACGTTTAGGTTTATATGTTTTTGCCCTAGGTATATAAGGCAAACCCTAGCCACGTTTTTAGGTTGCTCATATTGCTGTTTATGTAAATCTCTTGTGAGATCTAAAGGAGCTTTCCTTTACACAAAGCTTAGGGTTTTCAAGGAGGAGATGTTATCTACACCTTGATGATCAACTTAGTTGCTGCCATTGGAACTTAAAGATACACAAGCGGGTGTGCTTGTATTTGCTGGAGAATCCAAGAAAGAAGAAGTCCGTGGTCTCGGAGCTTGCACATGGTCGTGTCAGTAAGTTCTACTGATGGGTAGCAATAAGAAGTCAAGCATGGGGGTTTGTAAGTCTTATTGTATGAACTTCAATTCTTTCAAGATAGTGGATTCAAGTTGACCTTGAAGATAACTAGGTTAAATCCTCCCCAGGTTTTTACCATGTGGTTTCCTAGGTCATCATATCTTTGTGTTATTTACTTTTCCACTGCTATATACTTGATATGATTGTTTGATTGTGATAACCTAGATTTGCATAATTTGACTAAGTTAATCACTTGGCTAATTAACTAGGTTAATCTGGTTGTGTTAAGGGGTCTAAAAACCGTTTAGTGAGTATTTGTGTGGGCCTAAAATAATTTATGCGGCTTGTATAGAGATTATTTGTGGGAGTTCAAGTTGGGTAATAATGTTGAGAATATTTGAGTAATATGTGGGAAGTATTTGTGGGAGTTATTTAAGTATTTTGTATTCGGTAAGTGTGTAAATAGGGATTTGAGATGTTATAATTCGTCCAACTGAAGAAGTGTTTTTTGTTGGAGGCTTTTTTGATTGAACCACTGGAGAAAATATATTGTTTAGCAAAATGAGGGCTTTCTGCTGATAAGGCTTGGTGTTGCGGAAGTGATGGATAACAATGAATGTGTCTAACAGTGTGAGGGTTTACTATTGATGAGGCCCTTTGATGTTGAACTGCTGGATAATAGTGCAGCCTAAGAAGGGTAATCTATTGCTGAGTCCCTTTGTTACTAGAGAGATGAACATGTCCAACGGTAAAAGGGGTTGTTGTCGATTAGACCCTTTCTTTCGGGACTATTGGATAATAATAGATTTGAACGGCTGCATGAGGGTTTGCTGACAAGGCCCTCTAATGTTGAACTGCTGGATAATAGTGCAGCCAAAGAAGAGTAATCTGTTGTTGAGCCCTCGCATTGCTAGAGAGATGAGCATGTCCAACGATAAAAGGGGTTGTGGTCAATTCGACCCTTTCTTTCTAAACTACTATATAATAATAGATTTGCCAGCTATATGACGGTTTGTTAATAAGGCCCTCTAATATTGAACTGCTAGATAATAGTGCAGCCAAAGAAGAGTAATCTATTGCTAAGCTCTTTCGTTACTGGAGAGATGAGCATGTCCAGCAGTAAAAGGGGTTTCTGCTGCTAAGGTCCTCTATGACTGAAATGGCCCTCTGCGGCTGGAATGACTAATAATAGTAAAGAGCTCCAGCAGTAAAAGGGGTTTCTACTGTTGAGACCCTCTGTGGCTGGAATGATGGATAACATTGAAGATCTCCAACTGCAAGAAGTGTTTTTGCTGTTGAGAACCTCTGCTACTGGAATGACAGATAATAGTGAATATCTCCAATGGTAGGAAGGGTTTCTGCCATTGAGGCCCTCTATGGCTGGAATGAGGGATAACAGTGAAGATCTCTAACGGTAAGAGGGGTTTCTACTATTGAGGCCCTCTGTGGTTGGAATGACTGATAATAGCACAATGCCCCAGCAGGAAGAGGGGTTTCTGTTGCTAAGACCCTCTGTGGCTGGAATGATGGATAACATTGAAGATCTCCAGCTATAAGAGGGGTTTTTGCTGTTGAGACCCTCTACTGCTAGAATGACAAATAATAGTGAAGATCTCTAACGGTCATAGGGGTTTCTGCCGTTAAGGCCCTCTATGGTTGGAATGAGGGATTACAATGAAGATCTCTAATGGTAAGAGAGGTTGCTACTGCTGGGGCCCTCTATGGCTGGAATGACTGATAATAGCAGAAAGCTTCAGCAGTAAGAGGGGTTTCTGTTGTTGAGACCCTTTGTGGCTAGAAAGATGGATAACATCGAAGATCTCCAGCTGCAAGTGGGGTTTTTGCTATTAAGACCCTCTGCTGCTAGAATGACAGATAATAGAGAAGATCTTCAACGATAAGAGGGGTTTCTGCTGCTAAGGCGCTCTGTGGCAGGAATGATTGATAATAGCAAAGAGCTCCAATAGTAAAAAGGGTTTCTACTGCTGAGACCCTCTGTGGCTAGAATAATAGATAACATTGAAGATCTCCTACTATAAGAGGGGTTTTTGTTGTTGAGACCCTCTGCTATTGGAATGACAGATAATAGTGAAGATCTCCAACGGTAAGAGGGGTTTCTGCTACTAAGGCCCTCTATGTCTAGAATAACTGATAATAGCAAAGAGCTCCAACAAGAAGAGGGGTTTCTGCTGCTGAGACCTTCTGTGGCTAGAATGATGGTAACAATGAAGATCTCCAGCTACAAGAGGGGTTTTTACTGTTGAGACCCTCTACTACTAGAATGACAGATAATAGTGAATATCTCTAGCAGTAAGAGGGGTTTCTGCTATTGAGGCCCTCTATGGCTAGAATGACTAATAATAGCAAAAAGCTCCAGCAGGAAAAGGGGTTTCTGCTGCTAAGACCCTCTGTGGCTAAAATGATTGATAACATTGAAGATCTCTAGCTGCAAAAGGGGTTTTTGCTGTTGAGACCCTCTGCTTCTGGAATGACATATAATAGTGAAGATCTCCAGCAGTAAGAGGGGTTTCTGCTACTAAGGCCCTTTATGGCTGGAATGACTGATAATAGCAAAGAGTTCCAGCTTGAAGAGGGGTTTCCGCTACTGAGACTCTCTGTGGCTGGAATAAAGGATAACAGTGAAGATCTCCAGCGGTGAAAAGGGTTTCTGCTTTTGCGGCCGTCTATGGCTGGAATGATTGACAATAGTAAAGAACTCCAACAGTAAGAGGAGTTTTTGCTGCTGAGACCCTTTTTGGCTAGAATGATGGATAACATTGAAGATCTCTAGCTACAAGATGGGTTTTTGCTGTTGAGATTGTCTGCTGCTAGAATGACAGATAATGGTGAAGATCTCTAGAGCTTGAGGCCCTCTATGGCTGGAATGGGGGATAACAGTGAAGATCTTCAGTGGTAAGAGGGGTTTCTGCTGCTAAGGCCTTCTGTGGCTAGAATGACTGATAATATCAAAGAGCTCTAGCACTAAAAGGGGTTTCTACTACTGAGACCCACTTTGGCTGGAATAACTGATAATAGCAAAGAGCTCAAGTAGTAAGAGGAGTTTCTGCTGCTGAGACCCTTTGTGGGTAGAATGATGGATGTCATTGAAGATCTCTAGCTATAAGAGGGGTTTTTTCTGTTGAGGCTCTTTGCGGCTGGAATGACAAATAGTAGAGATGATATCCAGCAATAAGAGGGGTTTCTGCTGCTAAGGCCTTCTGTTGCTGGAGTGACATATAATAGGGAAGATTTCCAGCTGCTAGAAGGGTTTCTGCTGCTGAGGCCCTCTATGGCTGGAATAAGAAATAACAATAAAGATCTCCAGCTACAAGAGGGGTTTCTACTGTTGAGACCATTTTGTTGCTGAAATTACGGATAATAGTGAAGATCTCCAGCTGCAAGAGGGGTTTTTGTTGATGAGACCCTCTATTGTAGGAATGACAGATAATATGGAAGATCTCCAGCTACTAGTGGGGCTTCTGCTGCTAAGGCCCCTGTGACTGGAATGATGAAAAAACTTCTTTTATGGGGTCAATAAGCTTGTAATAAGTATGTTGCAAGTCTTCTAGCTTCTTGAATGGTAAAGAGAGAAATGTGGATTAGCATATCCTTGGATAAATATGAAATAATATTGTTGTGACTCAGCGTCGTGAGTTACTAGATCAAGAGATTTTGAGTATTTAGAGTCGAGTTCTCCTTTACGATATGTAATTCTAGACTTTAGGGGCATGATACGGCGATAAATGCAACTCCCCAGCGGAGTCACCAAATGATTGAGATAAAGCAATATGTATTTAAATGTGAAGTAATCATGTACTCAATGATGTAAATTTAAAAGATATAGAAATAAAGTCACTTATCTTTGTATGGTTTGTAGCTCCAGTTGTATAGCATCTGTGAGTTGATAGGATTCCAGCAGAATGACTCCAGCGGTGGAGAGGCAGTTTGCCTGATAACTTCAAGATCGAAGGGGAAAAATGGATGCAACTGAAGGAAGAGAGAGTATGTCCAGCTGTATGTAAGGGCTGGTTAAGCTTGCCCCTCTTATCATGCATTTAAATGAGTTTAAGTTTTGACAATGCTCTTTTACTTGTTGCAAAGTCATGAATAGTGTTGCCTTCTATGAGACGGACTTTTGTATGAAGTATTTATGCCTTCTAAGAGAAGAGCTTTATGTAAGATAGATTCGTGCTTTCTAGGAGAAGGGCTTTGATATGAGATCTTAGTGCCTTCTAGAAGAAGGGCTTTAGTAATAGAAGTTCATGCCTTCCATGAGAAGGGTTTTTAGCATGAGTGCTTGATATCCCTTGAGAAGTGTGGAGATAGTAAAAGATATAAATGTTATGTGCGATGTAATACTTGTAATATGTATGATATATGGAAGTATGAGAGATATGGAGGTTAAAGATAGTAAAAATATGAGATTATAACTGCAGGAGAAGTTGTAGAGATTGCTTACCAAGAGGAAAGATTTTGTAAGAGAAGAGTATGGAGATGTGTTTAGGTATTTGGAGATAGGAGCAGTAAGATAGATGTATTTTCTGAATATGGAGCATGAGAGAATGAGTATAAGAGGGGTAATGGTGTTGTAGTGTGTTTAGCAAAGCTGTTGTGATTTTATGCAGGAGGATGTATGAGGGCTTATGAAGGGCATTTATAAACTAAGGGCTGAAGAGTTTAGTTCCTAATTTGGAAACTAAAAACTTAGAAGCTCAGAACTTCGTTAAGAGCTTAAGAAGATTATTTGAGGGAAAGAGAAGTTTATGAGAGAGTTCTTCTCTATTGGTGTCCTCTTTGAGGTGTTGATAGGGGGTTCTATTTAGAGCTGAGTTTAAAGGGGTACTTAGAAAATAATCTCAGTCAAAATTGGTCCCAACTAGTAATGAATCTTCAGAAAATCCATCATAAGATTTGGCCAAAAATGGTATGTTTAGGTTTAAGGTGTTCTTGCTATTTTGGGTAAGAGCTGCTGGGGAAAGAGCAGCAGAAAAGGAAAGTATTTTAGCAAGAAAGAGATAGTTACTTTATGTTGGTTTTGGTTTTTAGCCAAATAAGGAAAAATCAATAATGCTCAGGCTACTGGGTCAGCTGTCACAGCTGTTTTGAAAAGGCAGTCTCAACTGTTAGGAAAAGTTGTCATAAGATAGCTGTCACAACTGTCATAAGATAGTTGTTGCTTTGGGCAGAAGTAGATGAGGTCAACTAGGTGATTTCAGACTGCTGGAGAGGACATTCAGCATTTATTTCATGAATTTGGCTGAAAATGGTAAGATCTCTTTCAAGGGTATCTTGCTATTTTTGGTATAGCAGCTGGCTGCTGGGATTTAAGCATTAAATGGCTGGTGATATCACTTCCAGCCAGGTGTCCAAGTGCTGAGCACACTGCTGGAGTTCTGCTAGAAATGTTTCCTTTTTTTGGGTGTTTGTTTTTTTGGTCCAAGGTTCTATTACAACACGTTTTTAGTAAGTAATAGAATGATTGGTTGAAAGTTAATGAAGCTTTAGAGATCTAGTTAAGGTCTCATTGTGTTGTGACTTAATCTTGGTGAGCAAGAAGAGCATTTAATGCTCTACTTTGGTAGCTGGCAGAGAAATATTTGGTCTGATTGTGGCAAACGACAGCTAGATATTGGAGATATCATGAATATTTTATGTATTTGGAGATTAAAGATAGCCAATCAGATTAGGCCGTGTGTTTGAGTTGAATTTTAGCTAAAACGTAGTTTGTGTAGAATAATATAATGAAGTTTCTAAATTTGTTTAGCAATAGCTGGAGGTTGAATGAATAGCTATTTGTTCAGTATTTAGATGGCTGGAGATATTGAGTGTTTGTCATATGATGAATATTAAGTTTTAGGAAAAGAGCAATGAGAAATTTTATTATTTTAAGTGCTATGTAATAAGAGATGCTTACCATATGTTACCTGCTACACATGGACTCGTCAGAGTTCAGGGAGTTAGGGAAGACATGCCAAGCAACATGTTTCCTTTATCAACTTTAAACTACTAGAGCTTTACTGAACATACCTCTTGGCCCTCCAAACCATGACTCCCAAAGTTTCCCCAAAGAGACTTATGAGCCTGGACTATAGGTCGAAGATGAGATGACATATCGTGAGTTTTGTTGCCATTTTGTGTAAATATGAGCTTTTGTTGAAGAAGCCACTTGCCATAAGTGTAAGAGAGGTAATATGGCCCATGAGTTTTGATTCATTGCTTGAGCCTAATCTATATGTTGATTTTGATGATGTCATGGGGTTATGATCCCAATTGATGAAAAGGAATTATGGATCATGAATCTGCCTCTTAAAATAAGGATCTTGTGGGCCATGTGAGCCCAATCCATGGGATATAAGCTTATTTTGGGCTTTAAAGAGATTTACCCAAAAAATCAATAATATGTTGATGTGGTGTGGGTTGCCAATGAAGTAGTGCCACGTGAGGCGAAAAAAAAGAACTCAACAGACATTAATTATCAACCAACCACAAAATTATTTAATTAATTTTAATTTTTTAACCAATCATAATTAATTTAAATTAATCATGCGTGGTCAACTCTACCTAGACACAATGCATGTTGATCGTGCAAACTTAATTATGTGATATCTTTTGATCCGACGGTCCAATTTGGAAACCGGACATACCGTCATAACCATTAGAATCTCAAGATCATTTTTATGATATGCAATAAATGAATTAATGCATGTAATGAAAAAATGATTTTTGGGGTACATGGATGGTCACTCTAGTCATTCTCCTTGATTAAATCATGGGTGCAAAATCGAGTGTCTACAAAATGCCCTCATTGATAAAGCTTGGAAAGCGAATGTCAATGAAAACAAAGATACGGATTTTAGCAGTCATGATTTAATTGAGGTTGAATTTTCAAAGAGCACCTAGCCCTCGAATCTAAAACTTTGGAACATAGAACTAGTGCCTTACCTTTGACAAAAATGAAAATTCTTGACCTAGCTAATAGCTGATGAATTTGGAAATGATTCTTAACAATTGATGTGACCAAGAGGTTTTTCAATCCTGATCTTGATAATGGAGTTGTCTGTGACCAAGGGGCTTTTCAACCTCAATCTTTGGCGAAGGAACTATTTGTGACCCAGGGGCTTTTGAACGTTGATCTTGATGAAAGGTAATTGTCTGCGACCTCGATCTTGACGAAGGAACTGTCTTCGACCTCGATCTTAATCTTGGTGAAGGGACTGTCTGCAACCTCAATCTTGGTAAAGGAATTGTCTGTGACCTCGATCTTGATCTTGATGAAGGAAATGTCTATGACCAAGGGACCTCGATCTTGACAAAGGAGATGTCTGTGACCAAGGGACCTTGATCTTGACAAAGGAAATGTGTCTGTGACCAAGATACTTTGATCTTGACAAAGGAAATGTCTGCGACCTCGATCTTGATGAAGGAACTGTTTGCAACCTCGATCTTGATCTTGACGAAGGAAATTTCTACGACCAAAGGACCTTGATCTTGACGAAGGAGATGTCTGCGACCAAGGGACCTTGATCTTGACAAAGGAAATTTGTCTACGACCAAGAGATTTTGATCTTGATGAAGGAAATGTCTACGACCTCGATCTTGATCTTGACAAAGGAAATGTCTATGACCAAGGGACTTTGATCTTGACGAAGGAAATGTCTGCGACCAAGGGACTTTGATCTTGATGAAGGAAATGTTTGTGACCTCAATCTTGATCTTGATGAAGGAACTGTCTGCGACCTCAATCTTAATCTGAAGGAAATGTCTGCAACCTCGTTCTTGATCTTGATGAAGGAACTGTTTGCGACCTCGATCTTGATCTTGACGAAGGAACTGTCAGCGACCTCGATGAGATTAACTTGCATTAACTTGCATTAACTTGTATTAACTTGCATGCTTAGCTCTTTGTCCTTGGAACTGCCCTTGATCACGTAGAAACTTTAAATGAGACAAGTGAATTCACCTGATGAGATCTTGTAGTACCAACTTAAACTTATCTTGATTGGCTCTGATGGAATCTACACTTACTTGAATGAGGCGGAGCCAAATGCCCCTAGTTTAAAAATGAAAGCATGATTTTTTGGAAATCTTAGAATCTAGATGGTTTGATTTTATTTTATTTTTTGAAAAGATAATGATGGTGGTCTTTTAAAAAAAAAAAAAAAAATTTGAATGGGCCATGGGCGAGTGCCCCTAGTTTGAGACATGTGTTCATGAGTTTGGAAAAATCTTGATTTGGTCAATTTTTGAAAATAAATATGCAAGTGCTGATTTTTGAAAACAAATAAGTTAGGCATGTCTAAATGCCCCAGTTTAACCAAAAAAATATTTTTGAATGTTTAATGGTCCTAAAAAAATGCTTGAAAACGCAAAATTGCATGAATAAGTGATGGAGGGGCTGTGTGCCACATGGCATTTGAGGAGTGCCATTTGGCACTTGGCCACGTTATGACGCTTATGCCATGGTGGGCCAACTCCTTACGCTTTTCCAATGCATTTTTCATGTTTTCGTGTGTTTTGAAAAATATTTTCTTTGTTTGTGACCGTGAAACACTCTCCTACTCAGCTACAAACTCTTTGAAACCTATTTAAAACCTGATTAGGAACTGATGTAGCTTATATTGATGATCTCTCCTGCAACAAATCTCTACATCAAGGTTAGCAAAACACAATAATCACAAGCAAAAGTCATCCATGGCTAGCAATTGAAATTTTCATCATTCAACAATTCATGATATCAACAGATGGGTTCGTAGCTTTGATTTTAGTACCAAGACCAATTTTACAGCCTACAAACTGGAGGGAATTAAGTCTCTGAGGAATGTCAAAATCAAGTGGGATTTTCTTCTTGCTGTTGTGAAATTATGGGATCCTAAAGATCACGTATTCCGGTTTAAAATTGCTGCACTCTATCCCATAATAGAAGAATTTTCCGCTACCTTGGGCTATGTTCCAAGCAAAAAATCTATAGCAGTTTCTTGTGATTCCAGGCATAGGGAATCTTTGTCTGTTGCTCTCAGTCTTCCTACTTCCATCACTATTAGTATGGTTGAAGGACATATGGTGAATCTTCATGCAATTGTTCCCAGGCTAATTAACAAACGCACTTATGGAGTGATCGACAATATGCAGAAAAATTTTGGCTTGGCCTATGCTTTGTGGGAGAATTTTTGCTTTGCTCTGGAAGACACAGTTTTACAGATGCTCGAGCCATAAGTGTGGTGAGTCAAATTAAGGATGGTGATAATCCTATTTATTTGATCTTGGTAGAAACTCTTCTGGGACTGGACGCAGTATTTCATGGTGGAGAATCTCAAAACTTCATTGGGAGTCCCTTGACTTTGCAGATATGGCTAATGGAGCGACTGGATATGATTGCTAGGACTACATATTGGTAATTATGGTCCTAGTAGTTTTCTTAGCAGGACTGTCATCAAAACTGAGTGCAAAACTGAAAGCGACTGGGTGAACTTTTTGAATAAGAAATCTAGTGCCTCAATCCGATGGAACTGTTATTGGTGGAAGAGCCCAACCCCTTTGTTGCGGTCTTCGGGATCAGATCATATTTTCCTAGTTGGGTTAAGGAAAACGACTTTCTACAAAGCTAACAAACTCTTGAGGTAGTTCCAATATGAGCAAGGAATGCCTGGTGGAAAAAGAAGAAGACCTTTCACTCCTGTGGACACAAATCCTACTTCTATAAGGAACACGTTGTTGGGCTTGGAGGTGGTTGACCGAGTGGACCAATCTTTTGTCAAAGTTCACTTTCACAGGATGACTACAGAATACTCTAACTGGTTAGTGGACAAGATTGCTGACAAAGAAACTGAGATGGTTGCTATGAGAAAGCAGTTTCTCAGAGATAACTGGGAAAGCCACGATGAAAACAACTATGAATTCAAAAGAAGGGTCAAGGATGACGAAGTACCTAGCACAAAGGAAATCAATGATCAACAAAAAGAGAAAAGATTGAAGACAAAGTGACCTTCTTATTTTTGGCTTTGAACATGTTTATTTAAAAGTTGATGTAAAAACTCTTATGTTTGGGAATTATTTAGGATTTGCAGGTTAAGGGTTCTGTTTAAGGTGTAGGCTTTTGGGGTTTGGTTTTTTTGTATGGTTTGGTTTAGTGTTTGAGTTCTTGAGGTTTGGTTTGGTTTTAGGTTTGGCTTCTTTAGGTTTGGTTTTTTTGGATTTTGTGTAATGACATGGTTTAATAGAATGGTTGAATTTTGGAAAATTTTGTTTAATGGGCAAATGGTGGTTTTGGGAAATTGTGACCGGACCAATGCATGGTTGCCTATGTACCCCTTTATAGAAGGATTAAGTCATCACATAGTTCATTAATTTTTTATTTGCCTTAATTTTGCCTAGGCCGCCCTTTCGGGTTTTCTGCTTAGCTGACTCTCTCACTCTCTTTTTTTTACTCTCTTTTACATAGATTGCCCTTTCGGATTTTCAACCTACCTCTTCTTTTTTTCTTTTCTTTTTTTTTTTTGCTCTAATTTTTGCCTAGATTTCCCTTTCGGGTTTTCAACCTAGCGCGCTCTTTTTTTTTTTGTTGGGAGTTGAGCCCAAGAAGGGAAATAACATAATTTACAACCATTTCAGATGTGGTATTTCTTCAATTGATCCATATTGGTTGGCTTAGTGAAAGGGTTTGCATCTAAATCCATCAACCTTACTGCTCCCCTAGAGTAAATCTACTTGATAATGTATGGGCCTGCCCAATTTTGCTTGAACTTCCTGTTTGCATCTTGAATCAAGGCTCAAATCTCTTTCAACATTAAATCCCCTAACTTCAAATCTCTAGTGTCTTACTTTCTTGTCAAAAGCTTTTCTAAGCCTCCTTTGGTAACCTTGAATATGGTACAAGGCCTTAAGTCTATTGGCATGCAATAGGCTAGTTCTTCTTTCTGTTCCACCACTATTGGTCTGGCTTCATCTTCTTTTGGCCCATCCATCATGGATGCCATGGTTTCTAAAGCATCTGCAATTTGATTTTGCATCCTTGGCACATATTGATATTGGATCTTGCTGAATTTTAAGGTCCACTTCTGAAGACATTCATGATAAGGCATCAGCCTTTCTTCTTTGATCTTCCATTTATTCTAAATCTAAAAGATTATCAAAGTTGAGTCTCCATACACCTCCAACTCTTTCACCCCTAGGCCTAGGGCTACTTGTAACCCCATGATGCAAGCTTCATATTTAGTGGCATTATTGGTGGTAGGAAAGTTGAGTTTGGCAGAAAATGAACGAGTGTCCCTTTTGGAGAAATTAAGAGAACTCCAATACCACTACCATTTTGATTTGTTGCTCCATCAAAGTACATCCTCCATGATTCCACTTCGATCCCCATGATGTCTTCATTTGGAAAGTCTCCTTGGATTTCTTTAGCCTTTTCTGGTGAACAGTGGGCTAAATAATCAGCAATTGCTCTCCCTTTTACAGATTTCTGGGTCACATACTTAATATCAAATTCTAACAAAAGCAATACCTATTTAGCAGTCTTCCCATCTTGCACAGGCTTCTCCATTAAGTACTTCAAAGGATCCATTCTTGCAATCAACAAAACCTTGTAAGCAAGCATATAATGTTTGAGTTTGCAGGTTGCCCATAGAAGTTCTACGCATGTCTTTTCTAATGGTGAGTACTTTTCCTCATAAGGAAATATCTTCTTGCTGATGTAGTATATTGCATTCTCCTTTCTAGTCTTCTCAAGGTATTGAGCAAGTAGAGCCTTCATTGTTGTATCTGTAGTGGTAAGATACAACAACAATGTCTTTTCAGGTACTAGTGGGACGAGTATTGGTGGCTTCATTAGATAATTCTTGATCTTCTCAAAGACTTCTTGGCATTGTTCATTCCACACTGTAGGAACTTCCTTCTTGAGTACTTGGAAGATTGGTTCACATGTCATGGTGAGTTGGGCTATGAATCTACTGACGCACTATATCCTCCCTAGAAATCCTCAGATCTCCTTCTCAGTTCTTGGAGGCTTCATCTCTACAATAGCCTCGATTTTTTTAGGATCAACTTCTATTCCCCTTTAGCTTACCATAAACCCCAATAGCTTTCTGGATGTTACACCAAAAGTGCACTTCTTTGGGTTCAACCGTAACTTGTGGAATCAGATCCTTTCAAAGAATTTCCATAAAGCTAGCATATGTCCTTCACGGTATTTGGACTTCACTAATATATCGTCAACGTAAACCTCTACTTCTTTGTGGATTAAGTCATGCAACAAAGTGGTGGCTGCAAGTTGGTAAGTAGCACCAGCATTTTTCAAGCCAAATGGCATGAACTTGTAATAATATGTCCCCTAAGGAGTAGTAAAAGAGGTTTTCTCCATATCTTCTAGAGCCATCTTAATCTGATTGTACCTTGAAAATCCATCCATGAATGATAGCAAAGCATAACCTACTGTGTTGTCAACCAGGATGTCAATGTGAGGCAATGGAAAGTCATCTTTTGGGCTGGCCTTATTCATATCTTGAAAATCTACACACATTCTGACCTTCCCATCCTTCTTTGGTAACAGAACCACATTAACTAACCATTATGGATAGTTGACCACTCTCAGGAATCCTGCATTGTATTGTTTATCAACTTCTTCCTTAATCTTGAAAGTCCATTCTGGCTTCATCCTTCTCAACTTCTGCTTGATCGGCTTCATGGTTGGATCTATTGGAATGCAATGTTGTACTATATCTGTATCAATCACAGGCATGTCTTCGTATGACCACATAAAGACCTCTTTGAAATCCTTCAGCAGTGCCACTAATGCATTTTTCTTAGAAGTGGTTAGGGTATTACCCACTTGTATAATTTTGGGTTCATCATCAGTTCATAGGTTAATGGGTTGGGTCTCTTCTTTTATGGGTTCTAGGTGTCCATGTTTTAATTCCTTATTATTAAGAGTTTCTTTACCAATTTCAGAAATAAAAACATCCAAAGCCAACAAATAAGCAGAATCAGAGATCATATTATAAGGAAAAGAGTTCTCAATAGACTCAACTAAATTAGACTCAACTAGAAAACTATTTTAATACTAGCAGAAATAGACTCAATAGGGACAGAAACAATGTTCTTGGCAAGGGTGACTAGCTCAACTGTTTTGATCTTCTTGACAAGAGTGACTGACTTGACGATCTTGATCTTCCTTACGGAGTCCTCCATGGGGTGGGTGGCTCCCTCCTATGCCCAGTTCTTCAACTCAGTAATGGCTTCAATGATGGCAGGTGGCTCCCAGTAATTTCTTTCTTCCCTCAGCATCAGTATTGTGGGATCTTCATCCATATAATCTGTGGCTTCATCATCTATCTCCATATCTATGGGCTTGTTGGTCACAAAAGCATCCAGGCACTCTATGCTATCCATCCACTCATCTAACAAATCATGCTTCCCTTTGTTGCCTAAGTAGGTGTGTTGAGGGAGATGTTCTAACTCGCCTCCTTCCATCCTCTCATTATTACCTCCAACATTCTCAAGTGTCATGATTCTGAGACTATAGACCATTAGTTTTATCATATAAAGCAGCCAACCTAGGGTCTATATCATCCTCTTCTTCAATATGTGGGGTCAGTGAGCCATGTTCATAATCATAATACGACCCCAGTTCCAGAATCTCTCTGCCATGCTTGTCATATCGAGGACCATGCCTTGAGCTAACATTAGTGATACAGCTCCAATCTGAAGGGCGCCCATAAGGATAATCATCATAGTGCACATTGTTGGTCACTATCAGTGTCACTCCACCTGTTAGCTTTGGCATCATCTTCAATATCTTCTACATCATCATCATATTTTTCATAGAAAAGATCTGCGACTTCATCTTCTCTATCACTAGTGGGTTCACCCCAGTCATTGCCACTATATTGGCCATCATAGTCTTCACTATTGTTGCTTTCACTGTCGCTATTGCTGTCATCATCATCATGTCCATTGTCATTGTTGCTGTTATCACTACTACTATTACTATCGGTATCACTTCCTTCATCATCATTACTAGGGGCTGCTCCCCCTTCCTCATCTTCATCATTGGCTCTTAGTTCATACAAGCTTTTCACGCATGTTGGCAAGCCTCCTAATATTCTTCTTCTTCTATATTTCAAATAGGATCTCCAAGGAGTGTAGTCATGGCATCAGGGTCCATGTTATTAGCCTAATCAATAGGAACCCAGGTCGTATCTTCTTTCTTCAATTCTGGAACCTTGTTGCTGCAATCAAGTAGTATTTTGAACCCAGGCACCATTGTCCTTGTCACATGATCGAGTATCGGTTCAGGGAACCCCTAGTAGCGTTGACTCTCTCCAGCTTTTACAAATTTCCCGTTCAATGTAGGGGTATAGGGCTTCAGAGGTTCCAAGGGACAAGGAAGTCCCTTTGCTTTGGCTTTGGCTCGAGCCATCTTTCTCACTTCCATCTCTAACAAGTCATCATCTGTGGGCTTATAGCCTAGCCCAAAAGGTGGTGTGGTAGAGGGCATTATAAGGTCTTGAACAATCGGCTTTTTCACTGTCTTCACCAAATTCATACCTAGAAGGTAGTTCATTCTTCTCATCATTGCTACCACATTGTTTTTTTCGTAGGGAGCAAAGTCCATCGGGATCTTCTCCACTTCTTTTTCTCTCCTTTCAAAACCAAGCCTCTCAATCTCAAAGCCATCCATGGTCAATGGCTCCTTCACATGGAAATCGAACCTTTTGGTATAGAGAGGAAGGTACAGCCTCTATGTCATGGATCCGCGGTCGCCCAAGGAGCATATTGAAGCATGAGGCTATGTTAAGGACTTGAAACTCTACCTTCTTGACCATTAGCCCTATAGTGAGCTTTAGTGTTATGGTTCCTAGGACCTCTCTTCTACTGTTGTCGTATGCCCTCACATACTGATCGGTAGGCACAAAGTCTTCAATGCTTAGACCCAAGCAACTTGCAGTCTTTAAAGGACACACATTTAATGCACTACCATCATCTATCAAAACCATCGTTATCCTCTTCCATTTGGCATCTATAGTGATATGCAACGGGTCGTTGTGGCGCTTCTCTTTCTTGGTCAGATCCTTGTTAGAATAGGAAATAGTGAGTTCCCTATTTATGGATCAAATCATAGCATTCAGATCTTGGGAAGTTGTGGTTATAGGGACTTGGATTTGGTTGAGAAGGTCTACTAGGTATTGACGGTGTTTATATGAGGCCATGAGTAAACCCCATAAGGATATGTTGGCTTGTGTCTTCTGTAGTTGCTTAAGGACCTCATCTTCTTCGGCAGGTGTTTGTTGGGTAAATCTATTCACGGCTTCTACTGAGTTGTCGGTCTCCAAATGTGGGGGTTTGAAGTGTCTCCCCCCTTGTAATGTGGGCAATTTTTGTTGGGTCATTAGGGTTGGTATCTTGGGGTTTGTAGTGTCTGGCCAAAATGAGAAACTAATTTCATTTTCCTAACTATATAGTTAGTAGTCACGGTTGCAAAATAATATTTTTTACTAGCATCTCGAGCTTCAAAAACTCGATTTTGGGCTATAAATTGAGTCTCAAAGACTCGGTTTTTATGGCCTGATGTGGCGATTTTTCCATGCGGCGCATACATGGAAATCGAGTCTCTGAGACTCGATTTATAACCCTTTACTTTTTTTTCATTTGAAAAACTCTTTTGTAACATCCTCTCTCTTTCTCTGTTTTCCAATTCCCAAATTCTCAACTCCAACAAACAAACACAAAGTCAACAACCATGTCCTCCACCACATCTCCTCCATTTCTCCCAATCTCAAACACCACCGCCACCGCCTAATCGTCCCAACCACCAATCGCCACCCCAGCTTTTCACAACTACCTCAGCAACATAACCAAATCGGTCCGTAACAACCTCGCCCAGTGCTACCAATGGTCCGAGCTCGTCGACCGATCCACTTTCTCGAAACCCGAATCCTTCTCCAATGCCACCCTCCGAGTCCGCAAGAACTAATCCTACTTCCGCATCAACTACCTCACCGTCATCGAACTAGTCCTCGATTTTTCTCTCGGTGACTGGGTTGTGTGGGTCATTTGGTGGCAAGTCCGATCTATGGTTGTGTTCTGAAGGCCGCGTGGAGCGTGACCCAGGCGGTCCAACGAGGTGAGGTGAGCTTTCTCTGGGATTTCTTAAATTTTTTTTCCGGCAAGGTGAGGTGAGCTTTGAGATTTCTTAATTTTTTTTTTTTTTGGGTATTTCTGGGAAGACTCAGAGTTATAATTTTTTTGGTTTATAAATCGAGTCTTAGAGACTCGATTTTCATGTGTGCGCCAGGTGGAAAAATCGCCACATCAGACCATGAAAACCAAGTCTCTGAGACTCAATTTATAGCCCAAAATCAAGTTTTTGAAGCTCGAGATGCTAGTAAAATATATACATTTGCAACCGTGACTACTAACTATATAGTTAGGAAAATGAAATTAGTTTCCCATTTTGGCCGAAGTGTCTCTCTCCATTTGTGGATGTCGAGTTACTGAATTGGGGTTCGAAGTGTCTCCCCCCGTTTGTGGGTGTTTGATTGTTTAATTGGGGTTTGAAGTGTCTCCACCATTTGTGGGTGTTAGATAACTTGATTGGGGTTTGAAGTGTCTCCCCCCTTTTGTGGATGTTTAGTAATTTCTAGGTTCTGGAACTTCTTCATTCCATATATGATATCCTGTGTGGTGGTAGATGTCCTATCCATTAATTCTTCCCATGTCAACATAAAGCATTCGGGTAAGTCATAGATCAGGTCAGATTGGTCTTCCTTACTTTCCTCTTCGGTCATCAAGCAATTAATCCTTGGTCCTTTCCCAAAATTGTGATTGGGCAAGGAATTAATAGTGATGCTAGGCCTTGTAGGCGGCGCAATCACCTTGTTGTCTATTAGGTCCTGAATTGCATGACGAAGGTCAAAATAATTGTCAGTATCATGGCCAGGGCTTTGGTGGTAAGCACATCTCTTATTCACATCAAACTTTGAGGGCAAGGGGTTTGGAATTGGTCTTGGATTTAAGGGTTTCAGTAACCCTTTTGTTTTTAATTTGTCAAACACTTGGCTTATAGGTATATACAACTCATGAAACTCCCTCCTAGGTCTAGGTCCTTGTGATACTTGCACAAGTGCAATGGGTGCAATTAGTTGATAAGGATCATTTTTATGGATATTAGAAATTTTCGCAGCCTTAGAATTAGATCCTACATTCTTTTTAAACCTTGGTGGGTCATCATTCTTTATAGTGCCATTGTTTATTGCATCTTCAATTTGAGTTCCTGCAGCAATCAAAGCTTTAAAATTAGGAAAGTATTGTGCAAACAAGTACTTATGGTATACAAGTAATAAATTTTTTACAACCATGGCTAACTATTCCTCCTCACTTGGCCTATTCATCATCTGTGCTGCCTTGGCTCTCCACTTGGTAATGAAAGTAGAGAAGGATTCTTTTGGCTCTTGCTTGGTTGTCTCAAGATCTCTCCTTGTTACGTCCACTTCTATATTGTACTTGTATTGCTTATGAAACTCACGACAAATGCCCTCCCAACTTCCTGCTCTTGCATCATCTAGGTTGAGGAACCACCTAAGAGCGGCTCCGGTCCGTGTGTTTTGGAACATTTGAGCAAGTACTTCTTCAGTTACACCTAGGGATGACATAGCCCTTATATACATCTTCAGATGGGACTTTGGGCAACTGGTCCAGTCAAACTTGTCCAAGGTTGGCATCGTGAACTTAGGAGGCAATCTCACATCAGGGAAAAGTGAGAGGGAATCGTAGTCCATGAGGACTTCCATCTTACAAGCTCTTCTAATCATCTCCTCCATTTTGTTCATTCTTTCATTGATCTTCTTCTCACTTTACATGTTTGGTGGATCATGGTCAGTCTTGTCTTCCTTTTGGCTACTCTTCAGATTCTGAAACTGTTGCTTCATATGGTTCATGTCCTCCCTCAGCTAGATTTGACTAGCTACCATGGTGTTGAGTAGCTCTTGAGTGTTCATGGGCTTCTTGATATTTGGGTGTTCTCCCTCTTCTGCCATAGTGTTAGGAGCTTTAGACTTCTTGTGGCTTGAAATGTCTTGTAGGTCAAAAATGGGGTTGTGATGTTGTAGGAGTGGAGTTTCTTATATGCTTAAGGGCTTCAGTACCATAATGGAAGTGATGAGCTTGGAACTAGAGTTACTGGCTTGAATGTCGGGCTTAGGTTCTCTTTGATAAGCCAAAAATGTATTAACCCCTTGTGATGAATTAACAAATTAATTAGCCAAGTTAATTAATTAATTCAATTAGCATGCAACACGCGTGGTAGCACATTCAAATCACCAAATAACTAAATGTAGTGGAAATTAAATTAACACAATGATTTTTTTACGAATGGGGAAAACTTACATGGCAAAAATTCCACCAGGTGATTTTAAGGTTACCACTCCCAATAATTCACTATTATCACTACAAGCAGTTACAAGTAAAGGAATTCTAGTACCTTATACCAACCTACAGTTGAACCTTTACCCCAATACCCAATTGGACATGTTCTATAGTGACAATCTCTCATTTTCAATGCACGGCTTCCAGTACGTGACTAACCAATTCGATGCATGGATTCTAGTATGTAGCTTACTCACCAACTTGAGAAAGATGTTGGCTGTAAAGTTTTTTAGTTCATCACATGATGAAAATCACAAAGCTCCTTGGTCACAAAACACTACGGTGTACAAACACAGCAGCTTCTTCAAGAGAAAGATGAACTAGGGCAAATTTGGCTCTAGTCACAATTTGCATGAACACAACTTTGCTTTACACTTGTGCTACTTTTGATGGCCCTTTAAATAATCCTTATATATGTTTAGGGTTGTGAGAAAAGAAAGCCCAAACATATACACACAGATTGGATGAAAATCGGAGCTGAAAATCTATTTTTTATAAACCTCGATAGATAGCTTATCTATCGAGCATTGGGCTTCAGCAGCTTTTAAACCTCAATAGATACTAGCTGTTGAGCTTTAAATCTAGCACTTCTTCACTTGATTCTTGGACAAATTTGCATGACTTTAAAACTTGATCTTAAAACCTTGTTTCTTGAAGCATTAAACACATCCTAGATCTATCCAATTACAAGTAAAGTGTGTTTTGTCAAAGGATTATCCAATTCTAATTTAACATATGTTCCTAACATTAAATCACATATGTCCTAACACTCTTTGCAGCCTTCCTTCAGATCTTGACCAAATTCTCCCCCAATCCCCCAATGATAGGCTTGGTCAGTTAATCAAAGCTATGTCCCCATCCACATCAATCAATCAACCAAACAAACACACACAACATGCAATGCAATTTTAACCGGGACCGACCTAAGGGTAGGTTCTAAGTCATTATGTTATAGGTTGGGTTTGTTGTTTCATTGTTTCCCATAGCTAGGATGTTACACCTCCCAACTTGTAATGTAATGAACACTAAGTTGGCCCAAATGGCATGATTTGTCCTTTACAGTCAACCAGAAATGATCCAGTGACTTTAGGCTATAAGTTGGTGAGTTCACCACTGGGTACCCGAATCTAATGAAGACCGGTGATCCATGGTTACTACCACCAAAAGTTTTTGAAACGGGTGCATACATATTGTTTGGATGACTTACATTATGACAGTTAGGGAAAGCTTTTAACAAACAATATACAACAACATATCATACAACAAAGTATCATACAACATCTCAATGAACATAAATAAACAAACAAACAACACTATCATGCAAGACCATGCAAAACAAGGGTACATATTTGGTCACTTTAATCTAACACAAAGCTTAGCTCTAGACATCCCCAGTGGAGTCGCCACTGTGAGAGACTACCAAAAATTAGGAGGGTGCTCTCAAAAAAGAGATTTTGGTACTTTTAGGGCACCTCTCTTTTTGGGTAATTGGTGTGGAGTCGCCACTTATTTTTTTTACAAAAAAAAAAAAAAAAAAAAAAAAAAAAAAAAAAAAAATTAAAATTAAAATTAAAATTAAATACAAAGTACATGACTGAATTGTTTCCTTTCATTAATTGAGTAAAAAAAAATACATATTTGAAAAATTGAAAATTACATGGCTTTTTGTCCTAGTTACAAACTAGCAAAATAAACAAAGATAAGATCTAGGTCTACCTATCTAAAGACACTAAAATCGAAGGCTAGGTTACGGAATAAGAAGGTGTTAGGCACCCATTCTGCCTAGACAAAGTCTAGTCTTCTAGACTCTCATGACCTATGTGCCCCTTTATGCAAGACATGAATGATATGTGGCACATAAAAAAAACTAAATCACACAATTTTATTTATGAATGCATCCTCTTCTTTGTTTAAAAAATTTCAGATCTGCTGTTGTGAGTAAAAATAATTGATTTTGGTTTAGAAAAAGATCAGATCGGTTTTTGTTGTGTAAAAAAGATGTTTTTTTTTTTTTTTTAAAAGAGAAAATTCAGATATGTTTTCTTTAATGAGAAAATTTAGTTTTGTAGAAACTCAAAAGAATCAAATCTGTTTTTGAAAACTAAAAAAATTGGTTTTTGATTTGTAAAAGATTAGATCTATTTTGTAATATTTAAAAAAAAAAAATCAGATTTGTATATTAAAAAAATCAGATCTATTTTTGTAGATGCAAAAAATGTGAAAAAGATTTCTTGAGAAGAGACTTTCATTCATGAAATAAATTTATGCTACATGTATTAAATAAAACAAACACAACCAACACAAACATTCATTACCTTTTTTATTTCAAAATTTTCTATGTTATAAAAATCAAATCTACATCTAATGAAAACATAGATCGGTTTTTTTTTTTTTGTTTTTTTTTTTAAATTCAGATCTGCATCTAATGAAGATGCAAACCAATTTTTATTTTGAGAAAAATTTAGATCTGCATCTAATGAAGATGCAGATTCATTCTTATTTTGAGAAAAATTCAAATCTGCATCTAAGGAAAATGTAGATCAGTTTTTATTTTGAGGAAAAGAATTGATAACATACATATTTTTGAAACTAAGAAAGAGATCAAAACAATAATAAAAGAATTAAGAACATGCTTTATCAATATAAATTAACAATTCATGTTATGGATATTTGAAAGAACTACACTAAAATAAATATATAAGCATGCATCATCACTACAAGAGAAACATAAGAAAAGAAAAATGGGTAACAAGAAACAACCTCTTGCATGGAGCACTCTTCTTCTTAAGTGGATATTTTAGGGTTTAAAGAAATTTATGCAATTTTCTTTGAAATCTAAAAACCCTAACTTAAAAAATATCAGAGAGGGGGATCAGAAATATGAGAATTTTGAGTGTGTGAAAGTGTCTCTTTGAGAGCGTAAAATAGTGAGCTGAATTTTGAGATCCAATCTCTATTTATAGAGGCTAGAATGCTTAAAAAATAAGCAATGACATGTAGAATGCGAATCAGGACGCATCTTTCTACAAAAAAAGTTGAAATTATCATCACCCGAAGAGAGTTGGGCCAAAGCCCAAAAGGGTGCCATTCGGCACTTTGAAAGTGCCGATCGACACTCCAAAAGTGCCAAATGGTACTCTTGGGTGCTGATCGCACTTTCGTGTTCGGGTGCGTTTTGGACTCCTTTTTTAGGTTTTCTTAAGCTGGGCCTTGCACTTAGACGTGTTTTCAATTCGTATTCTAAGATTTTTATCTCTTTTCTGGATAATTCAGGTCTCTTCAGTAAAAATTATCTTGTAGATAAATACTCTAAAATAAATCTTGATAAAATTTAGATTATCCACAATTTTATTGTTATCCATTTATCCCCTTTAATCCTATGCAAGCAATCCTATTTTAGACACTAATTATCAACCAATCACAAAATTATTTAATTAATTTTAATTATTAACCAATCAAAATTAATTTAAATTAATCATGCATGGTCGACTCTACCTAGACATATTGCATGCTGACCCTGCAAACTTGATCATGTGATATCTTTCAATCCGACGATCCGATTTGGAAACCGGACATACCGTCGTGACCATTAGAATCTCAAGATCAATTTTATGATATGCAATGAATGAATTAATGCATGTAATGCAATCATGATTTTTGGGGTACATGGATGGTCACTCTAGTCATTCTCCTTGATTAAATCATGGGTGCAAAATTAAGTATCTACAGATACATAACCTAGTGTAGGCGGAAAAAGATAATGAAAGTAGAGGTTTTTTTTTTTTTTTTAATCTTTTATTTTTAGAATAGTGTGGATTAAATATAAATAATATACATATATTTTTCTCCGCATACAATTAACTTAACTTGGGACCCACAACCGTTAAGCCAATTTAGACCTAGCAAAATTAGACCCAGACCCGTTAGTTCGACCTGAACTCAAGAATGTTTTACCTAGAGTAAAAATGATTTGATTCGAACCAGGCCTTTTTTTTTGGGTAAGATTCAAACCTGACCTTGTCTTATGCCTAAGAATGTGGAAGCTATGTTATGCACTAAAAATTAATTATATGCATTTAAAGGTAATTTAATTTATTTATAAAACAGTCATAGTTATAAAAATTTTATTCTTTATTGACTTGCTTTCATGTTATTCTTAAGCTATATTAAATTTTTTTTTTTTTTTTTTAGGTGAAGATAGTGACAAAATTACTTGTGAACTTGAGTTGCAATTCTCAGATATCAAAATTTTTAGTGTTGGATCTATTACTAACATTGAGTAGACTAAAGTGCAATTCATATTAATATTTACTTATTCTTATTTACCTAATATGTTATGTTTTAATTTCAAAACCTTTTTATTTAGTTTTCTTTCCAAGTTATAATATAACCTTTTTATTATTATACAAGCAATAGGAATGAGTACACCTAAGAAGGCTAATAACTTGACATGATCCACGACATTTAGCTTTTTTATTTTTTATTTTATATCATTAGTGAATTTTGAATTTTATAAACATAAGAATCTATATATTATTTAACTTTTGTTTTTAATATTTTGTTATTTTTGACATTTAGTATTTTTTATATTTATTTATTTATTTTTTTATGTAAGAAAATACTAATCAACCGATAACTTGACCCAACCTTTAACCTGATCATTGACCCAACTCACTGCAATCCATTTAAGATGACTCATTTTTAACTAACCCAATCCGATCCAACCCATAGAACATGCTACTTTAATCCTTCATAATACGTGTTTTGCACTCTCTGTCTTCCCTCATTTGGATCCAAGCCTAAGGGTGTGTTTGTTTGGAGGTGAAATAGGGTGGATGGATAACTTTGAAGAGAAAATGGGAAGGAAAACTTTTTTAGAGTGTGTTTGGTTGGGCAGGGAGGAAGGAAAATAAATGGTGCCCACCAAAAAGTTTTCTCTCCAAAATGGGGAGAAAACTGAAGGGAGAAAATGAGGCTACTTAATGGATGAAAATGCCCATGTGCATTTGCACATGGGCTTTGTCCACATCAGTAGCCTTTACTTTTCTTCTTCTTCTTCTTCTTTGTTTTGTCCAATTGCTTTGTTTACTTCTTCTTCTTTTCCTTCATCCATTTGCACACACAATTTTTTTTGCTAAATAAATGTGTTACTTTTTTGTTTTATTTAATGAGGACATAATTGGGTGATTGCTTCTTCTTCTTTTTTTGTCACTTTTTTATTTTAATTGGGCATCATTTTTTAACAATGATATATGAGTAAATTTATGCAAACTCACTTTTTCCATCCCTTCACTTTTTCACTCCCAATTAAACAAAAAGGAGAGAAATTAAAATATTTTCTATCTTCCCATTTTTCTATCCTCCCACTATTTTTTATTCTCCCACTTTTCCCACCCCTCCAACTATTCTCTCTCTCTCTCTCTCTCTCTCTCATGGTATTTCCTTTCAAGATTAGTTGGCTGATATGCTATCTCCATCAAGTCGATCTCACACATACTCTACTTTCGTGTTTTTTAATTTGTGTCTAAATTGAAGTCATTTTCTTGTAATCCACATTAGAGATATTAGACCAGTGGCGGCTCTAAGAATTTTGTTTAGGGGGGTCAATACAAAATTTTAATAAAAAGAGAACTTGAATATATTGAGTTATCGAAAAAATAATAATAATATATAAAGTTTTACAATTTTATTCTACAAGTTTTCAAATTTTGAATGTTACATGATAGTTCATTATGAATATCTATTGTCAATGTGAGTAGCTATGAGTCTATGATCATTTTATTTTGTTTAGTTTGCCTAACATTTTTATCTTTATACAGTTGTTATTATCTATTTGACTTTGTTTTCATAAAAATATTTTACACTAAATGACTAATTTCAATTCATTAGCTCCATATTAATTATTAGCGCACACAATTACACTCATTCATACATAAATTATACACTATGTGTCTTCTTAACTAATTAAATGCTTGAACAATCTTTTTTTTTTTAATACAAGATAAAAATTCTACTCTAGTCTAATCTAAGTGTATATGTGTATAAAACTCTATCTTAGAGACTTGAATCCCGACCTTTGCCCCCATACCCCACACCCCACAAGTACTTATACTTGTGGAATGATCATCATACCAAAGGCGTACAGTGGTAATGCTTGAACAATCAGTAACTTTACAATTGTTTTCTTGAATTTTACTAACTTTATTACAAAAAGTTATTATAATATGATAACAATACACACACATGTTAAAAAAAAAATTTAAAAAAAAACTCTATTTCTTAATTATTAAATTATATAAAGTTATATTATATTTATATTGTATATACAAACATCCACACACATCATAATTTACACAAATACATAACATTAAAACAAAAAGAAATATACACAATCAATATTAAATGTACTCACACACATATAATATAAATTTATAAAAAAGAATTACACTTACATTTCACAAACACTTATTCTTTATTCGGTTTCTCAAAAAAAAAAAAGACTTACTCTTTATTCTTAAAGTAAAAAATACTTATAATAAAGATGTACAAAATTTAAGTTAGAGTTTGCAAAAAAAATATTTTTAAAAATAAATTAAAGTATTAAGCTAACAAAAAAAAAAAAAAATTATACAAGTAGTTTTTTCTTTTGAAGTCAGTGAACCCCCTGAATATGAACCCCTGAATATGCTTTAGCGCCGCCCCTGTATTAGACCCAGTTGGACCCAAGCCCGCTATATTGCAGTACTTGGAAACTATTGCTGAAATTATGGGTTGTATCTAGTCAGATTGTGAGTCAAGTCTAATAACATAGATAAATTACAACTAGAAACAAGCTGTATCAATGCTCGTACATGATTTTTTTTGGTTTCAAACTTAGACCGGCTTGAATGTATATAATATACGGTTGAAGATGCATGAACATTCAGGCCGGTTTTCTTAAAGATGCATGAACATCCTTTTTTGATGAACATTCAGTATAATGTTGTATTTAGAAACTATTACCAGCACATAGCAAAATTCGTTGTATTTGAATCTAGAAACATGCTCTCTGTTAAAGTACAACTGTTTATTATTCTCTCAATTTAGCATCTTAAAGTCTTCTTCTAGATGTTCAAACTTATAACTTAGAATTCAAGCAGCCGGGTCTTTCACTCTCTCTTCACTATTGTGTCGGACTATATAATTACTTTCTCTTTATTTTTTACAATAACACCATTTCTTGTTCGTCCAAAAAACAATAACGTTAGATGATAAAGAGTTATTATCAAAATTGAACGTCATAAGTTAAAATTCTCTCTAAAAATAAAAAATAAAAAAATAACTTCATTTCAATTCTTTTTGACAAGACGCCATGATAAAATAAATTAAGAATAATGTTAAGATTAACTTTTATTGTATAATTTTTACCAAAACTTATTATGTAGCGAGTTGTTAACCGTTAAAAAAATTAATAAAAAATAAAAAGATGAACCCATGTGGGACCTAGCATTACTCATCAATTAATGTCTTATCGCAATCAATTTTAGACTCGTTTTAGTCAGTAAAGCAACGAGGGTTTCTATCCGTTCAAGTATAAGAAAGTGCACAGTACGACTAGGCAGACATTTGAATTCTTATTCCATTTACTTTATGATCTGGCCAGAAGGATAATTATAACTTAATTCAACCTCTTTTATTTATAGGCATCTAAATTTTTTGTCATATAACTTGGGCCAATATTATCTCAAAAAAAAAAAAAAAAAAACTTGGGCCTATTTTCAACTCCTCCTTTCCTTCCTAAATGGGCTTTTTGCATGGGTTGGGATCATTTTCTATTTTTCCTTTTAATACAAGCATTCTTATTTATTAAAAAAAAAGTTTTTTGTGGAAAAAAATTTAAATCCTTTTATTTTATTTTCTGAATAAAAAGAACATAAATTTATAGAGATAATCATATTTAATTTACCGAGCAAGATATACAACGAGATGGATGAGGTGTGTGGGCATCAACTGACTAGTACTTGAACCCACGAATGATACAGTATCTCAAAATTTTAGTGCAACATATATGGCTAGTACTTTCTGGGACTGGATCAAAAGGGGATGAGATAGGATGGGATGGTAGCAGATTAGTGGTGCAAATCCAAAGAGGGCTGGCAAATAGTCGTTTCATTGAAAATACTCGCTCAGATTTTAATTTAACATTTAAAAATTGGATCAGACATTGCAAAATGATATCGAATTAAGATATTGATTGCAACATTTTAAAATTTGTAGTGCACACAGCAAAATCTTTTTGTTAAATGTTCAGCAGTTAGCAAATTAGTGGTGCAAATCTAAAGAGGGCTGGCAAAATAGTCCTTTTATTAAATTCAACATTAATTTATAAGTTGGATTAGACATTGCAAAAGGGTATCGAATTAAGATATTGATTGAAACATTTTAAAATTTATGGTGCTCACAGCAAAATCTTTTTGTTTATCTGCATATATGGAGTGGTAGATAGCAGATTAATAGTACAAATCCAAAGAGGGCTGGCAAAATAGTCTTTTCCTATTTATAACATCAATTTAGAAGTTGGATTATACATTGCAAAGTGATATCGAATTAAGATATTGATTGCAATATCTTAAATCTTATAGTGCACACAGAAAAATCTTTATGTTAGGGTCATATTTTATTGTAATTGGCTAATTATTTGACAAAATGCATTTTACTTGTAATTGAGTAGATCTAAGATGGGTTTAGTATTTCAAGAAATATATTATTCAAGTCAAGTATTAAAGACATGAAAATTAGTCCAAGAAATAAGTGAAGAAAAGCTATTCATTAAGTCTCGACAAATAGCTTGATAGATGCCTGATATCGAGACTTAATGTGAAGCTTGATAGATAGCTCGACAACAGCTCGATCTATCTAGAATTACGATTTTAGTATTTCTAGATCTGAAATTCGGCCCAGACTTATGAATTTATTTAGGGTTTCTTTTCTCACAACCATAGAAATATATAAAACTTATTTTTAAGAGTCGTCACACACAAATATAGAGACCAAGAGACTTATTTTCTACATGTGAAGCTGCAGCATTTGTACGCCATAGGGTTTTGTAATCACGTGCTTCCAGATCTTCATTGTTGATAAAGTAAAGAACTTTGCAACCAACAACATCTGTTCAAGTTGCTTGAATTAGTCACATATTGGTATTCGTGCAAAGGGTTAGTCACAAATTGGAGGTTTGTGCATCAAAGGAAAGAAAGCTACTATAAGATCAAGTCCAATTGGGTATTGGAGGAAAAGCTCAACTGTAGATTGGTATTTCGGGATAGGCCATGGTAGTTGGTAAGATTTCTTATACTTGTAACCGCTTGTTTGTTGATTAGTGGATTATTGGGAATAGTGGCCTTAAAATCACCTGGTGGGGTTTTTGCCTTGAGAGGTTTTCCTCATTTGTCAACAAATCACTGTGTCTAATTTATTTTCCACTGCACTTAGTATTTTTGGTGATTTGTTAGTGCCTTCACGATTTGCATGCAATTGAACTTAATTAATTAACTTGGGTAATTGAATTAATTTACCAAGGTCAAGCTATCCTAACCCAACAAGTGGTATCAGAGCAGGCACACTCTAATTAGGTTTTAATCTTTGCTGTGTGATCCATTGACCCTTGCTGTTATGGATCATGGGCAATCCCTAATTATTCCTCATTTATTGATGGTACTAATTATGCATAGTGGAAAGTACACATGAGAGGTTTTTTGCAATCTTTAGATGAGAAAGTATGGCTTGCTGTTGAAGTAGGTTGGAAGAAACCTAAAGAGCCACTTGCAACGTGGGATGATGCCAAGATCAAAGCTGTAAATTTTAACAGTAGAGCACTAAATGCTCTATTTAGTGCTGTGACCAATGAAGAATTCAAGAAGATCTCTTCTACGGACAATTCCAAGGAAGTCTGGACTATTCTCCAAAATACCTATGAAGGCACAAAAGTTGTTAAAAACTCCAAACTCCAAAGGCTCACTACCAGTTTTGAGGAAATAAGGATGGACGAGGACAAGTCATTCGATGAATTCTATGCCAAGCACAAAGACATAGTGAATTTTGTCTTCAATCTTGGAGAACAAATTCGGAGCCCAAGATTGTCTGGAAGACCTCAGATCTCTTCTAGAGAGATTCCATGCCAAAATCACTATCATTGAAGAATCAAAGAATATTGACTTTATTCCTTTGACAGAGTTGATTGGAAACTTGCAAGCCTATGAACTAGGGTTAGCAAGGGTTGGCAAGGGTGGCAAAGGCAAGAACATGGCCTTGAAGACTAAGAATGATGATAACGATGAGTCAATTGATGATGAGGATACTGAGTTAAAGTCATATATCACCAGAAAATTCAAGAAGTTCATAAAAAAATACGAATGTCAAAGCAGGTGATAAGGATCGCAAACAGTCTGCATTCTTTCAATTCAAGTCCCAAAACAAAGGCAAGAGAGAATTCAAGGATGCTAGTCACGGCAACAATGTTCCTGTTGGACCAAAGTGTTATAGGTGTTAAGGATTTGGACACATGAAGCAAGAGTGTCCCACATATCTCAAATCCATTGGCAAAAGCAAAGCCCTAGCTGCCACCTTAAGTGATATGGAACCAAAAGCAAGTCCTGATGAAAGTGACCAAGATGGGATAGTGAGTACTTTCACAGCCACTATTGAGTTTACTAAGGAAGTAGTAGACGTAATTGATGAGGAAGAAGAGTTGATGGAATCAAAGTTTGAGAAGAAGGATGATCAGGATGACATCCACACTGCCTACACCAAGTTGTACAAGGTCTCTGAAAAGCACGAAAAGCTATACAGGCTAACCACGAGAAAGCTCAGTGAAATGGAGTTGGAACATGAGGAACTCTCCACCAAGGTTGATGAAGCTAATCAGACCATTGGAGCACTGAGATTTGAGAGAAATCTTCTTGTTGAAAAGATCAAGAAACTGGATGCTAAACTATTTCAAGTTAGTGCACAACTAGAAAGAACTTTAAGTTCCAAGCTGGACGAAATGCTAAACTTCTAGAAGTCTGCATCTGACAAAACAGGTCTCGGATATGATCATCCTCTCTCCTCTTATAGTACATCTTCCAATATTTTAAATAGAGTTATTTTTGTTCCACCTATTAATAATGATAACTCTGAGGTAACTGAGACTAAAACTGAAAATGTGAGTGACAATAGGAGTCAAAGGAAAATCCTTTCTAGGAGCACCCCCTAAGGTTGGCAAGAAAGAAACGAAGCAGAATAATCATCGCTCTCCCCATGTGTGTGTGTTAAAAATATTTAGTATTCTCAACCAAAAAATAAAAATAAAAATAAACCAAAGAAGCCTCACTTCTGTCACTATTGTGGAGCATCTGGGCACACTCTCCCTAATTGTTATAAGTGGTTAGCCACTCAACAAAACAATAGTGTGTCATCTCTGGGGAACTAAAATCAACTCCAACTTTTTTTAGCCCCTCTTGGAGAACTTCTTAAGGCAATCATGCTTCTTTCGAACTTCAATGGGTTCAACTATCCTCCTTATCCATCTGAACAACAGTTCATGTCAAAGAAAGGATCCCCATCCAGGTCTCCCATCTGGAAGGAAAAAGATTCTAAGTGATTTCTTCTCTTTTCTGATCTCTTGCATGGTTCATGGTGTGGTTTGAGCCAGTGTAGTTTTGATGATTTGTTTGTTTGTTTGTTTGTTTTGCTTTGTTTTAAGTTTTTTTTTTAATAAAAAATATATATATATATATATATATACAAAAATAGTGTGTGTTTGTGTATACTAGTACTTGTGTACCTTGGATGGCCTTTGAAATAAAGTTTCTCAACATTGTATCACTTGTAGCTTAGATGAGCATCATCATGCACAACTAAGCAATGTGAGCTTTATGGCTCTTTTATGTGATTTGTATGATTTGGTTGATATCTTATCTTTCATATCTTAAATCACTCTTTTTGATAGGAATGACTAAAAATTCCTAAGAGAAATGCATAAATAATCATCTCAACACTGAAACTCGTCAATCATAAAACATCTGTGTGCAATTCATAAAAGCCATACTCTGTAAGGCGTAGCACTTGCACAACAAAATAATGATGTTCAAACTTACATAATTGGGTACTTTATTTTCCCTCTTATATGTCCATGCATGATATACTTAAAAGAAAAATATGCAAAGAACATGAAAAACAAAAAGAATCAAAATGCTTTTAATATGGTTGCAAGCTTGTTTATAGGAGATGTGGGAGTTATATGATGTACCTCAAAGGTGATAGTCCCTATCAAACAGTTATGATTGTGTGTGAATATATTTGATCCTCCTATATCATTATTGTCATATGATGAGATACTTATGCTTTCTTACAAAAGTTTCACACACAACATGCATACTCTTTACTACTCTTGATACTATTGTACAGGTACAATGTGATTTGGCCATCACAAGAAATACATGTAGTAGTATATGCTCTCTAAATTTTCTAAACTTGTTTTGAAATAAAATTTGGTTAGACTTGTTTAGTGTGTTTTTATCTAGGAATGCTTTGCATCTAGAGTTGAGGTTGTGTTTTTATATTTAATTTGCTCTTTGATTGCTTATTTTGGTATGTATCTTGTTTGCATTCATCTTGTGTTGCTTCTCCTCCTTAAAAATCTCTTTTTAGGCATCTCGATAGCAGCTCGACACCTCCTCGATAGCTTCTCAATACCTCTCGATACATGCCTCTTCTATCGAGGTTTTTGGGTTTGTTCTCGATACCTTTCGACAAATAGCCTAATCCATCGAGCCAAATCTTTTGGAGTCTCTGTTTGCTCGATAGATGCTCGATACCTCCTTCAATCTATCGATATTTTTTGCCGTCGATACCTCCTTGATACCTCTTCGATCTATCAAGCTGCATTTTTCTATATATACCTGAGGTCTGATCTGTTTCATTTCTATCTTAAATATCTTGATAACTTTCTCTTCTCTCTCGACCCTAACCCTTTCTTTTCACAAAAAAACCTTCTTCCCTCTTCATTTTTGGCCTACTCCAAGTCTTGATTTTTGGCTTACTCACAAGCTGCATTTTTATGACCTAGGTTTTAGTTTTTGGGAAAATTTTGGGGTTTTTTGTGTTTTTGTCAAAATTTTTGGAATGAGTTTTGTTAAAATGATTTCACATGGTCTTGCATTGCATTTTATGATCATTATAACAATGTTTCATGCATTCTAGAATTGTGTGCTTGATTAAACCCTGTGAGTGATATTAGGTTGGATTGGGTTTCTACCCATGATGCAATTTTTTTAGCACGTAACATGTTCATGCATTATCATGCATTGCACATTGTGTTTCTTCTTTCCTATACCTTACCTTTTGTTGTGATTCTCTCTCTCTCTCTCTCTCTCTCTCTCTCGTTAAGTCTCCTTATCATGGCACCTAAAAAATATTCTCCGCCTAAAAAGCCGATTCGTCATGGTTCTTCTTCTTCTTCTTCTTTTCCCTCTGATTCTGTTTGATTCCGTGATGAGAAGGAACGAGATGACTTCTTTGAGAACTTCTCTAATCGGGCAATTAATTTGGAACGCCAGGTCATTCTATTTGACTTCCCAGACACTTCTCTATCTAGTACATTTAGCTTTTGGGGATGGGCTTCTCTTTGTGAGAAACTCTCAAGGTGTCCTTACTTGTTCATACAAGAGTTCTACTCCAACATGCATGCCATCGATACCTCTGTACCTAGGTTTACTATAGTATTCCGAGGTAAATGTATTGTAGTTACCCCAGAGCTCATTTCCGAGGTACTATGTGTCCTTAGGGTGGATTGTCCGGATTACCCTAATCATCATCGTCTCTCTTCCATTTCTAGAGACGAATTGGCCTCACTCTTTTGTGAGAAGGCCATGTTATGGGGAGGTAGCCTAAATTTCTCCATAACTGAGTTTGCTAAGGGTCCACGGATCCTTAATATGGTGATGACCTTTGTACTCACTCCACGATCACACTATAACACTATCATCGAGCCTTGTGCTCGTTTCCTTCTATCTCTCATGGAAGGTCTATTTATAGACTTTCCATCACACACGATAGTATCTATTCTAGATTGCTATCAGGACACTGCTACACATGATAAGTTCATCTTTCCTTCGGCTATCACACGCATCCTCACACATATGCACATCACTGTTCCTCATTTTCCTCTCTTCCATGTCATGGGTGCCATAAGTAAGAAGTCTACCTGGAGGAGTGAAGCACAACTTACTGCAAAGCGGCCTCGTATGGAGATGACAGATGCAGCCCTTGTAGCTCCTACCTCTCGACCCTCTTCCTCATCTGCCCCTTTTTCCTCCTCTAGGGCAGATGTCTCTCTCACTGACATCATGGAGTAGCTTTAGCACACGCGTGCTGATTTTGGTAGTCATCTTGACCATCTTTTTGATGAGATGCATTTGATGAACACTAGGATTAGTTGCATCGCTCACTGCCAATCTTGCCTTGGTGGTTTTTCTCCCTCTCCCTCACCCGAGCTAGCTGAGTCTTCTTCAGATGGTGGAGATGATGATGGTGATGATGCTTCTTGCTCTAAGAAAGTTGATGAGATGATTTCCTCTCAGTGATTCACCCTTTGTCACTTGTGACAAAAATGGGAAGTAGTTTTATATATAAGAATAGTCTTTTTGTTGGGGGGAGCTCTAGCATAGGGATAGACTGGTTAGGGGGAGAGTGTGCTTTGAGGAATGTAATGAGATTTTGTTGTATTGTTTCTCACGTCATGTACCATGGTATTGTGACCACTTTTGACATACATTGTATTCTTTTGATATATGATGATATATGTTCTTTTCTTCACCTTTGTCTCACATGTGTTGTTTCTTTTCTTTCTTTATGCACATGTTTCTTGTATACAACTTGTCTATGTTTCACACTTGATGCCTTGATGAATCTTGTTTAAATGTTTCAATTAAGACAGGCTGCAAGTCTACCATGCCATGATCTCTCTTTTCGCAAAGTTTTTCAAGAGTTCGTTGTACGGTTAGACTTATGTACTTTTGTAAATTATGGGATAGTTGTGCTAGACTTCTCTCATAATTTTTGTTTGTGCTTTTGTCATGGATTGCCAAAGGGGGGGATTGTTAGGGTCATACTTTATTGTAATTGGCTAATCCTTTGATAAAATGCACTTTACTTGTAATTGGGTAGATCTAAGATGAGTTTAGTACTTCAAGAAACATGTTGTTTAAGTCAAGTATTAGAGACATGAAGATTGGTCCAAGAAATAAGTGAAGAAAAACTGTTCATTAAGTCTTGATAGATAGCTCAACAGATGCTTGTTACTTGTAATTGGGTAGATCTAAGATGAGTTTAGTACTTCAAGAAACATGTTGTTTAAGTCAAGTATTAAAGACATGAAGATTGGTCCAAGAAATAAGTGAAGAAAAACTGTTCATTAAGTCTTGATATATAGCTCAACAGATGCTTGTTATCGAGACTTAATGTGAAGTTCGATAGATAACTTAACAGCAGCTCAATTTATAGAGAATTACAATTTTAGTATTTCCAGATCAAAAATTCGGCCTAGGCTTATGTATTTGTTTAGGTTTTCTCACAACCCTAAACATATATAAGGCTTATTTTTAAAAGCAGTCACACACAGATATAGAGACCAAGAGACTTATTTTCTCTGTATGAAACTACTGCATTTTATACGCCATAGGATTTTGTAACCAAGTGCTTCCAAATCTTCATTATTGATGAAGTGAAGAACTTTGCAGCCAACAACATCTGTTCAAGTTGCTGGAGTTAGTAATGTACTAGGATTCGTGCAAAGGGTTAGTCACAAATTGGAGATTTGTGCATCAAAGGAAAGAAGATTACTACAAGATCAAGTCCAATTAGGTATTGGAGCGAAGGTTCAACTGTAGGTTGGTATTTCAGGATAAGCTAGGGAAGTTGATAAGATTCCTTATACTTGTAACCGCTTGATTGTTGATTAGTGGATTCTTAGGAGTGGTGATCTTAAAATCACCCGGTAGAGTTTTTGCCTTGCGAGATTTTCCCCATTTGTTAACAAATTGTCGTGTTTAATTTATTTTCCACTGCATTTAGTATTTTTGGTGATTTGTTGGTGCTTTCATGATTTGCATGCAATTGAACTTAATTAATCAACTTAGATAATTGAATTAATTAATTGGAGTCAAGCTATTTTAACCCAACACTTCGTATTTAATGGTAGAAAATTGTAATAAGTGGTAAATTTAAAAAATTGCTAGTCCTAGACTCCTAGTCTTAAACCTTTTTTTTTTTTTAAGAAACAAACACATTCACTAATCCTAACTCCTTTGCTTCTTTTATGCGTCTTAATTTCAATTTTAATAATCATAGTGCTGGAAAAAAAACTCCTGATTACATTTTTCGCACTATAAAATCTAGAATTTTTCTTTTTGGTTACTTTATCCATCCCTTTGAAAAGGTAAAATAACCATACTACAAACTCAACCGTACTAATTACTACATACTACACACTCACTTATTTTTTTCCTAAATTTACAAAAAAGCCATATATTTTACAACTCGAGGGTTCCTTATACTTGTAACCGCTTGATTGTTGATTAGTGGATTCTTAGGAGTGGTGATCTTAAAATCACCCGGTAGAGTTTTTATCTTGCGAGATTTTCCCCATTTGTTAACAAATTACCGTGTTTAATTTATTGTCCACTGCACTTAGCATTTTTGGTGATTTGTTGGTGCTTTCATAATTTGCATGCAATTGAACTTAATCAATCAACTTGGATAATTGAATTAATTAATTGGAGTCAAGCTATTTTAACCCAACACTTTGTATTTAATGGTAGAAAATTGTAATAAGCGGTAAATTTAAAAAATTGCTAGTCCTAGACTCCTAGTCTTAAACCTTTTTTTTTTTTTTAAGAAACAAACACAATCACTAATCCTAACTCCTTTGCTTCTTTTACACGTCTTAATTTCAATTTTAATAATCATAGTGCTGAAAAAAACTCCTGATTACATTTTTCGCACTATAAAATCTCGAATTTTTCTTTTTGGTTACTTTGTCCATCCCTTTGAAATGTAAAATAACCATACTACAAACTCAACCGTACTAATTACTACATACTACACACTCACTTATTTTTTCCTAAATTTACAAAAGCCATATATTTTACAACTCGAGGGAGTAAAAAAAAAAAAAAAAAAAAAAAACCCATGGTACAAAACTTTGTTTTTGATCAAACAACTTCAACTGCAGTACTGCAACGCAAGCCAGGCAAAGACTCTAGCAAATCAAAGGTTAGCATTGATGCCTTAGGCTTTGGCTGGCGGTATGAAAATGCCAAGGGCATTGTTGTTGGTTTTATTCTCTCACATGTACCAAGCCACTTAGCTTGCATGTATTTGTGCTTCCTCCATGGCCCCAAGTGCATTTTCTTCTCCTTCATGCATTTTTTGGCAGCCGAGCACAAAATCTTAATTAGGGCTCCTAATCTTTCTGATTTCCCGATGAATACTTCCGGTAGCCGGCTAATTAATTGGTTGTACTCTTCACTAGCTCTTGCCATCTCAAACTCTGCTCGAAAATTTAACTCAATTACCACTCTCAGAACTCCTTTCTTAGGATTTGAGTTGTCCAAAACTTCCAAATAAGTGTGCTCCCCTGGAAAATTGCAAGACCAAATTTAGTCACTTTATTTATTTAGCATAGCATATTAATAACATTGCAAAACATGTATTTGATATTTAAAAGACATGGATGTTTATGTCATATCAAAATTTCATTCCCTAGTGGCACAGGAAATTTATTAGGTAGTTCGAGAATGGACTTATTTCCTCTTATATATAGGTGGGCTCCATAATAGATGAAATTCACTCCTATGTGAGAAGAGAAGTATACCCTTGAAGTACCCTTAATAACCCTATAGCACCCTTAATAACCCAATAGCACATTGGTAGTGGTAAATTTTTTTTTTTTTTAGAAAACATTGGTAGTGGTATCTAATCTAAGCATTATAGTTTTGGCCCCACTTCATAGACCACATTGGGAACATAATTAGTGATCAGTTGGAACCAGTATTTGATAATTCAGAAGCAATTCATGTATTCATGAATTTCATTTAATGTTTACCTGATGGGATATCTGGTGAGCTCTTCCACTTGGACTTGCAAAGGGCACAATTGTACCCAACATTTATAAGCCGGTTACATACTTCCCTTCTTAGGCAATTCCGGCAACCTTTGGCCACTGGTCTTGAACACAAACATTGTTTATCTGCCGCACAAAATTCCCTTACTGCCTCTTTTGTAGCTTGCCGGATTTTGGTCTCAATTGAACTAGTCCTATACAATGTTCCCTGCATAATACACAAAGATTTTTCATTATAAACCATTACAACCATATGTAATGAACTCAAATCTTATCACTTCACAATACATATATTACAATCTATGCTAGAAGACCCTTCTTAATGTTTCAGACAAAGTTCCAAGATTCAAATCTCCCTTCTGGGCCCTCGAATTACATAAATAAAAAGGTACAATCTACATATCATATATGAAATTTACCTGGAGGGTTTGTTCTTGTTCTTTCCAGAAAGCCTTATTCTCTTCAACATTGTAAGAATTTTCATCATCTTCATCATCATAGTTGTCAGAGTTGGATGAATTTCCTGATAAATTCTGACCTTCTTCCATAAACCCAAAAACCATGTCTGCAAAACTTGCTTCTTCATCGGAAGATTGGACAAACTCGTCGGAGCTCCAGCGAGTGGGCCTCATTCTAGCCATTTCAAAGGCCATGGAATATTATGTAAGAATCACTCTGCGCTAGTCCGAGAAAAACCCGTGCTTAAGTTGACTGATGATCTTCACTCTTCGCCAAAAATGGCACCTCAATTTATAGTGAGTTTTTGGGTCCTCATTTTGGGACCCACAAGTCCTAGTTGGCAACACGAGATGCCGCAAACATAAATGTACATGTCTGGTTAATGCTTACGTGGCAAGTCACTCTTGGGGAGAAGATTAGGTTGTTTTCCGAGAGCTGTGCAGATGATACAGCTAGTTCCATGTCAGCATGACCAATGATGTTTTAGATTGGAAACTATTCGGATAATACCCGAATATTTTATTTTTATGCATAACAATTTTTACTACTTCCACCTCTCCAGTCTCTTCTTCTTCTTTTTTTAATTTCCCAATGATTAACAAATTGACGAGGTCTTATCCTAATCTTAGTGTGTGGGGACTAACTCAGATGAAGTAAGTAATTACTAATTGGGTCATGCTAACGAGAGTGTTTTTAGGGTACTGGTCATTTTTATGGGAAATAAAAAAAGTTGTCAAATTATTAATTTTTTTTTCTTTTCTCATAAAACTTTCTTTAACTGGATTCTTAACCAATGTCCTAATGACACTCATTAGCATTTTCCTTACTAATTTTAGAGAGTTATATTAAGTGCACGCTAATTTCACAACATATTTTAGATAATAAAAGTTACTGGTATTAATTTGAGTCTATTATTGATAAAACTTTTTCACTGACCAATAATATTTACCTCTTATAATTTGTTGTGAAATTATTATAAAAATATTGTGAATATGATATTTTTAGTAACATTACTCTATTATTGTTAAGTGGCTGGAATGATTGGCATGAAGGACACGGGGCCTTATCAGTAAATGTTAATGGCTTGGGTTATCCAATTGGAGGGGGGACCTACTAAGTGTCCAAATTAAATTGGTTTGGTAGCATATTCCATTCATAATGTCTTGTTCTATAAATATAATACTCCCTCCGTCCCATTTTGTTTGTCCTGTTTGAAAAGTCAAACTTTTTAAGGGAACATCATTTATAGTCTTGTCTACCTTTTAAAAATGTATAAGTTTTCAAAACTACCCTTAAATAAATTTATCAAAAAATTGAATTATTAATAAAATAGAGGTATAATAGGAATATTAGTAAATTAATGACTTTTATTTTTAGAAACAGGATAATATTTTGAGACATCCTAAAATGGAATAAAGGACAAATAAAATGAGATGGAGGTAGTATTTTTTTTTTTTGAGAATGTATAAGTATAATAATAGTGAGCATTGGGATAATTATTACGGGTTATTCCAAATTATGGGTATGTTTTCATTTCATGATGAGGACCAAAACACCCATTAATTAAAGCATATATTTCACGTGGATTTGACCAATTCCTAGATGCTTAACTCGCCAATGGTTTTGGGGTTAAGTTGTTTAGCGGCCACCGCTCTCCGAGTCACAAGCACAAACCGAACCAACTTAGAAGTTTCTTTCTTCGTTTTTGGGTTTTAATATTTCAAGTTTTTAATCTTTATTTAGTTTTTGTTTTAAATTATTGTTAAGAGATTTGCACCAAATAATCGTTTGATGCTTATCAAATGGTATGGATAACGGGATAAGTTTTTTTTTTTTTTTTTTAAATGATCAACGTGTGAAAGCATACCCGTGTGAACTGTAAAGATCTTCAAATATACGAGAGAGAGAGAGAGAGAGAGAGGTATATAATAACCATACATGTTTCTGTAACATCAAATTATTAATACCTAGAGTTTTTTTTTTTTTTTTTTTTTTTTTTTTTTTGAGGAAAACCTAGAGTTTTACTTTTAATATGTATACATGTTTCTGTAATATCCATTTATTAATACCTAGGCGTCATATGATGAAAACTTATTGTTATTTTTGTATTTCTATCTACAGTTATCTTAAGAGTTAAGACATTTTAAAAATTAGATTGTACATTTCACGTTGATTACAAGTTATAATTCGGTCAAGATATATATATATATATATTTAAAAGAAGTAACAGTTAACAATATAAAATCTTTAGTTCAGGATCGTGTTACACACTATGTAAATTTTTGTTACTTACACGTTTCTCTTTGTAATAAAATTGAATGAAAAATTTTTGTACTAATATGATTTTTTTTTAGGGGAATCAATATGATCCATAATTTTTGCACTAATAAGTTTTTTTTAGGGGAATCAATATGGCCATAACCATTTATTTTGTACATAGTTTTGAAGTTTACACATTTTAATAAATGATATCTAATTATCTTGATATTTTGCAAGCAACTAAGAGGGGATAAGAAGACAATATAATTCAATGATAAATTTGTCAAAAATAAAATCAAATAACATAATGTAATATTGATAGAAGTTACAAACTTACAACAGATATAACTTGAATCTAACTCCAAATTTATTGTGTGTATTAATTGTTAATCCCTATTTGAATCACCATCCTTCTATTTTAGCCATATAAAGAGCTTTGCCAACATAATGGCATAAATGAGCTTTGTATTTTGTTTTAGCATTGAAATTAATGAAAAAAAAATTTTTTTGGCAAAAATATAATAAGAAAATAAGCAAAGGTGTAGAATGAGAGTAAATAGAAGTAACAAATTAATACAGTTTGACTTAACAACATATGAGAAAATCAAAGTCGTTACATCTTTGATATTATAAACTTTTTGTTACAATGACCCTAAATATAAGAGCTAACCCAATACTAGCATGAGTCTGCAATATACTTGGGCCATTGCATCTTCAGCACAACCTATAATATTTTTAACACTGGTACTCCTTAAAACTCAAAATAGAAGTTTTGAAGATGCTTGAAGTTTGGAATATGCGCTTGTGAAGATGCCTTAAAGATAACCATTAATAACTAACTAGATAGAATGTATAATGGGTCGGGCACAATTTGGAATGAATAGTGCAAAACGATGCTAGTGACAATAGACAACGAAGATGAATGAATGTTAGAATATAGCTATAGCCTACAAAGTCCTGAGAATGGCTAAACTTGTGACCAAATAGTGGTTGCTAAGGCCAAAGGACAACTACATTGATGGCACGAGGAATATGGTGAAGGACAATGTCGTGATGAAACAAGTGAGTGAGTTGGTTGATTTCACATAAATTGAACCCTAAAAGAATGAGTGATGGTCTAATTTGTGTGACTTTTGAGCTTGAAATAGGAAAATGGATCTCAAAATTTAAATCTATGTGAATAACAAAGTAGGAAAGTGCTTTACTCAAAAGAAAAATAAAGGCCCAAATCGGTCGGTCAATGATAGTAAGCACAGGTCAACAATGGTCAAGAGGTCAATGCCGATCAACAATGATCGGTGACAATCAATGACAGCTGGCAATAGTCAACGATGGCAAGGGTTTGACGTGGTGCTGACGTAATAGTAGATTAGACGTGGCCAGCTGAGGAGATGACCTGTGTCTAAATACTAGGGATGAGGTGATAATAAATGACGTCTTGTTGATGTTGCACTAAGATTGATGTGGTATGCTTTAGAGTTTACATGTGGCAGAGAACTAAGGCTAGCATGGCATATGTCAAGGTTAGGCACGTGTAAGCGTGTTATGCGTGTCAACATATGACATGAGTAGAGTCCTACTCGGCAGTTGGCACTTGAAAGCACGTGTGAAGCCATGAGCGTATGGCCAGAAATTTGGGCAGCATGTGGAGGATAGTGTGTAGTGTTATAAAGCGGTGATTCAGGAGCAATCAAAAAATCTTTGATTGATGGCAAAATAGAGGCTTTAAAGGCTAATATATGAGGAAAACAAATCTGAAAAAAGTGTCAAGACAGAGGTTGACAATGACAAATTCGAACAATGGTTGGTACTAGTACTGAGCCGAATGATGATTTGTGGTGACTGAGTCGAGTGGTGGTCGGTAATGGACTTCTATAACCTTAGTGAAGGCCAAACAAAAAAGTGACTTACATACAATGTTTAAAATATGAATAAATAAATAAAAGATATATATAGAAGGAGAGAAAGTAGAAGTAAGGAATTAATGTGATTTGGTTTGATAGTCGAAATGTCTAACTCTTCTAGAAAAAGCCTAAATTCGTTACATTTTTTATATTTAGAACTATTTGTTTAAATGGACCCTAAATTGGTATATACAAAAACTTTCCTTCTAGATACGAACATTTTCTGATGAGACGTAAGCTCGTCAGTCAATCGTCAGATGGAAGTAACCTTCAGCCTACAAAGGTGGTCACCGGTGTGGTGCCTGCCACAGCGCCTCCGATGCTAAAGTTAGTATCAATTGCTATTTGAGAATGAACAATATAGAGAATAACAGAGCCAAAGAGATCCCTCAGTGTGTATGTACCTTGTGATTGACAATGTGTGGGCTTTTTATACTCTTTCATGGCCTCTAGCCGTTGGAGTAGTTATGGAGATCTTAATGCTCCTTTTGGTAACGTTTTGGGGTAGTGAATGTGGCATCAATGTGCTCCAACGGTCCGTACAGTTGGCCTTCTAACCGTTCTGGGCTTAATTGGCTGCATTGAATGACCTGGATGTCTTCGTCAGTAACGTGCATGATCATTTTGTCACTCCTGAGGGTGTATTCGTCGGTGAATGATATCGTCAGTGTGGGACGGACTCGTCAGTCCCGTCAGTTGCCCCCGGATTCTATGTTCGTCATGTCCTTGACGATTATAGAATTTGAAGGGTCTTATGTTGCAGGTGACTCTTGGGGTTCCGTTCCGCATTAAGTGCGAAGCGACGGCGCTCCATAGAACGTGGCACACGTGGCGTGTGCTGGCTGGTGGAGTTAATGTCCGAATAATGGGGACTATTGGGCTTCCCGCTGGTTTTTCAGTTTCCCAAGCCTTATTTTTAAACTTCCTTTCTTCTCACTCTCCCTTTTCACTTTTCTCAAGAACTTCTACTCATTTCTCTGGGTATCTTCTCCGCCAACCTTTCTCTGCAACTTTCCTCCCAACTGGTGCGTCGTCGGCGGTGGTTCTCTTCTTTGAGGTGTGTTCTCCACTCATTCCTTCTCATATTTTGTCTGTATACTTTGTGGTGGATCTCTGATTTTTTCCCATCTTTTTTTTCTTTTCGTGTTTGGTCCGCCGGGTTTTGGGATTTCTAGGCTTTTTTGCGTTTTTCTGGTTTACTTATGGTTGGTAGTTCTGAGGTTAGGATAGCTTGCCCCTCCATATCGTTTCTTTTTGCTCGATTAAGGGGTTCGTTGGGAAATTTTCCACACCTCGAAAACTTCGTTTACGAAGGTAGTTGCCTGGCTGTGGTGTTGGCTGATCTTTTGCCTTTGCTTCGTTAGTCAATAGACTGGTTCGATAATTCAGTGAGAGAGGGTAGAATGGCATCTGAGGTCAGATCCAATGAGCTCGAGACTGGGTTATCGTCTAGCAGTAACCCAGTGGAGGAAGACACAGCCGTCTCCACGCCTCGAGCAGTTAGGGCTTTTTATGCTCTAAAGGAGGAGTGTGGTTTGGACGCCGACGCGTTAGGTCGTTTGAAGGACAGGTTTCAGTTCCCAGAACGAGTTAGGGTTCGTTTGCCTAGCGAGGCAGACCGGGCCTGTCACTTCTTTCCTGGGGAGATTTGTTTCTACGAATCTGCCTTCGTCTGTGGATTGAGGTTTCCCGTCCACCCTTTCTTGATGGAACTCTTGGACCATTTAGGTATTGCCCCCGGGCAACTTATGCCGAATTCGTGGCGGATTTTGGTTAGCTGTATGGTGATCTGGTTGGCCGCTAATGACGGGGATATGCTCAGGGTGGACGAGCTTGTCCATATGTACCGTTTAAAAGCATCAAAGGAGTATGGGTACTACGAATTGGTGCCCTGGGAGAGAAGAACCAGGATCGTCAAGGGTTTACCGTCATCCTTCAGGTACTGGAAGTCCAGATTCTTCTTTGTGTCTGGGGATGATTTTGAGACTGCCTCTGGAGAGGTTTGGGGTGATATCCCGAGGTTGCGTCGTCGATGGGAAACCCCGACTTTAGGTGCGTCGATATCCATCCTCGTCATTTGAATTTTGTTGTGTTTTCTTCCATGGCTATTGACATCTTTTTTTTTTTTTTTCACAGCTAAGAGACGACCCAAGCTCAAGAGCAGGTATAGAGAACGGGTCCAGAAGGAGATTGATTACACACTGACGATTGAAAGCTGGGACGAGCTTATCGACCCCAGAACACTAACCTTCTACTGCCTCGGACCTGATCCCTCTGCAATCGTCCTTCGTAACCTTGATATTGAAGGAAAAATGAGTAAGTGTTATATTCGTCGGTACTCACCTTTCTTCTTCCCTCTTTTTTTTTTTTTTTTTTACTTAGTGTTTTTCCCTTGCAGAGATGACGACCAAATTTAATAAGGGTATGTACACGAAGATGAGGTCCAAGAAAGACGAGCCTCTGTCGAGTCTGGGAGCGAAGAACGTGCGCGTCACTGGGAGGGGAAGTCATGCTACTCCAACCCCCTCCATTCGTCCAATCATTTCCGCGGGAGAGACGACGAGAACGGCTTCTCCTACGGTTTCTGTGGAGAAAATAGGTGGCACTCCTGTCTCAAAAAGGCCGCGGCTGACTGAAAAGGGGAAGGAGAAAACTGCTTCTCGTCCGTTTACCCTGTGGAATGATGAGAAGATGGCCGTAGATCGAGCCCACGAAGCAGTGACATCTACGGACTTGAGGGCTTTGTCTGGCGTCTCTTTCAATGAGATCGCGGCTCGTCAGGTGCACAAGCTCGTTCAGGTGCTAGGGGAGAGTTTGCATCTTTCTTCTGAGTTTTTTACTTAGGAAGCCAAGGTGGCGTCTATGACGTCTAGGATGGAGGTCTTGGAGGCGGAGAACTCGTCGCTGAAGAAAGACCTTATTGCTTCCATGGGTGAGAACAACACTCTGAAGGAGCAGGTCAAGAAGCTGAACGACAACCTCCGGGTTGAGCGCCAGTTGACTAAGGAGAAGGACGAGCAACTCCTTGGGGCCAGGGAAAGTCTCAAGACCATAGCTGCCAGGTCCGTTGAAGCCTTCCAAACCACTAACGAGTATAGTACTGTGCTCTTCAGTTGGTATTTCAAGGGTTTCGAGCTCCTGAGGAGGTACCTCGTGAAGCACCCTTCGGGGGTGAATATGGAGGAGCTGGACCTGGAGGAGGTGGATCAGGAAATGGCTGCAGATGAGGCTGCCCGACCTCCTGCTCCTGAGCCTGAAGCTTTTGTGGATGCTCCTGCTGACAATGCCCCTGGTGACGAGGCTCCTGCTGACGCAGCTCCTGTTGACGCCGCACCTGCTGTCGATGATGCTGCTCGAACCTGATACTTAGAAAAAAAAAATTTCTTTCTTTTTGGATACCCACCATGTTTTGGGTTTGTTGTATTTATCTAATTCTCCAACAATTAATCTATTTTAAGAACGAAGTTTTTGGCTCAGTGTTTATGGGTCTTGTAGAAACACTTTGTAAATTGCCCGTTGCTTTTGGGCTTTTTAATTTAATTTACATCCGTGTACTTACTTATGCTTGTGTTTGCCTGGTCGTCGTTTGCAATACGCTCGTCTATGTAGGTTCAATCCCTTAACCTTGTAGGTATCGTCATTGTTAGTAACTTACATCCATTCTATGTGGAATCTTGTTACTTAGCCTTGTTTGGCTTCACTTGAACCATTTTTATAGTCGTCAGTAACTTACATCCGTCAAGGCGGAATCTTGTTACTTAGCCATTTCTGGCTTTTAGTGACTTACACCCGTTTTTAGGGATCTTAGTCATCGTCAGTAACTTACATCCGTCAAGGCGGAATCTTGTTACTTAGCCATTTTTGGCTTTTTGTGACTTACACCCATTTTTAGGGATCTTAGTCATCGTCAGTAACTTACATCCGTCAAGGCGGAATCTTGTTACTTAGCCATTTTTGGCTTTTCGTGACTTATACTCAACTAGACCTGCTCACAGAGAAACATTAGCTGGATAACATCTTTATTAACTTAAGTAATGAATACATTTTGATTGTAACTTCTATTGATGGTATTTCTTCAAATGTTCAATGTTCCACGGCCTCGGGAGTCTTCGTCCATCCAGGGTTTCCAGGTGGTAGCTACCTTGCCTGGAGTAATGGACGACTCGATAAGGTCCTTCCCATGTGGGGCCGAGCTTCCCTTGAGTAGGGTCTTTGGTTGCTGGGGTTACTTTTCACAGGACGAGGTCTTTAATGTCAAGTCGCCTGAGTTTCACCCTTCTGTTGTAATAGTCCATCATCTTTTTCTGGTAATCCGTCACTCTGCTGCAAGCTTTGTCTCTTACTTCATCTAGACAGTCCAGGTTGAATTGTAGACGATCGTTATTGGCTTCCTCGTCGAACATCTCTCGCCTAGTGCTGGTTACTCCCACTTCGACCGGGATCACTGCTTCAGTTCCGTAAGTAAGCCTGAAGGGGGTTTCTCCCGTCGGGGTTCTTGCTGTTGTTCTGTAGGCCCACAAGACATTGGGCAATTCTTCTGGCCAGGCACCCTTCGCGTCGTCCAGCTTAGTTTTTATGATCTTGAGTAGCGTACGGTTTGTCACTTCCGTCTGTCCGTTCACCTGCGGATGTCCTGGCGATGAGAACTGGTTCTTGATTCCCAATCCTGAGCAGAAATCTTTGAAGCCTTGGCAGTCGAATTGTCGTCCGTTATCTGATATGATCGTCCTTGGAATTCCGAACCTGCAAACTATATTCTTCCACACGAAGCTTCGGATTTTTGCTTCGGTGATGGTCGCCAGTGGCTCTGCTTCAACTCATTTAGTGAAATAATCAATAGCAACTAGTAAGAATTTTACCTGACCTTTGCCTAGGGGCAGTGGGCCAACGATGTCGATTCCCCATTGTGCAAATGGCCAGGGGGATGTTATCGTCGTCAGTCTTTCTGCCGAAAGTCGTTGGACATTCCCGAACTGCTGGCATTTGTCACATCTCTTGACGAACTGCATTGCGTCTGCCTGCATGGTAGGCCAGAAGTAACCTGTTCGAAGAACTTTGCTTACCAGGGATCTAGGGCCAGCATGGTCTCCACAGATTGCTTCGTGTACCTCTTCCAGGATGTACTTGGCTTCCTCTTCACTAACACACTTCAAGTAGGGCATGGAGAAGCCTCTCTTGTAGAGGGTATCGTTGAGAACTGTAAATCTAGCTGCCCTCTTTTTAATCTTTCTAGCCTCGTCTATATTCGGAGGAAGGTGCCCGTCCTGGAGGAAGGACATGATGGGCGTCATCTAGCTACCTCTGTTCTGGATTGAGAACGTTGGAACTTCTTCGATGCTGGGGCATTTCTGGATTTCCATCTTCAGGTCCACGTTCGTTGATCCATCTCCTGACGAGGCTATCTTCGAGACTTCGTCTGCCTCCATATTCTGGCTCCTCGGTATCTGTACGAACTCCACTTCATCGAACTCCTGGGTTAAACGTTTCGTCAGCTTGAGATACTTCTGCATTCTTTCTTCCTTTGCTTCATATTCTCCCCGGATCTGCCCTATCACCAGTTTTGAATCATTTTGGACTAGTAGGTTCTTAGCCCCGAGCTCCTTTCCTAGTCTCAATCCCGTCAGAATCCCTTCATATTCTGCCTCGTTGTTGGTGGCTGGGAATTTTAGCTGAACACCGTACTTCAGTACCTCTTCTTCTGGGGTGACTATGACGACCCCTACTCCCCCCTGATTTCGAGCTGACGAACCGTCGGTCTTTATCGTCCATCTTTCGGCCTCGCTGGCGCGATTATCTTCATTCGGGGAAGTGAACTCGGCGATGAAATCCACCAGGGCTTGTGCTTTAATGGCTGTCCTGGGATGGTACTCAATGTCAAATTGGCTGAGTTCAATTGCCCATTGGACCATTCTTCCTGCCGCTTCGGGCTTGTTCATGGATTTTTTGATAGGTTGGTCCGTCATTACCAGGATGGGATTTGCTTAAAAATATTGTCTTAGTTTTCGGGAGGCCACAATCAATGCAAATGCAATCTTCTCAATCTTTGGATACCTGGACTCAGCCCCTTGGAAGGCTTGGCTGACGTAATAAACCGGAAGCTGCTTCTTGCCTTCTTCTCTGATCAGGGCTCCACTGACAGCCGTATCTGATACTGCTAAATACAGATATAAATTCTCACCTTCTTTGGAGGGGTGGATTACTTAGGTAGCGTTTGAGCTCTTGGAAGGCTGCTTCGCATTCGTCCGTCCAAGCAAAAGCTTGTTTTAAGGTTTTGAAGAAAGGTAGGCACTTGTCCGTAGCCCTAGAGACGAACCTATTGAGGGCTGCAATCCTTCCAGTAAGCTTCTGGACTTCCTTGACGGTCTTGGGTGATGCCATGTTGATTATGGCTTGCACCTTCTCCGGGTTTGCCTCTATTCCTCTCTGGGACACCATGAATCCCAAGAATTTGCCTGAAGCTACACCAAAAACGCACTTACTAGGATTCAGCTTCATTTGGTATTGCCTGAGGGTAGCAAATGTCTCCTTGAGGTCGTCCAGATAAGCCAGCTCTTCTTTACTCTTGACGAGCATATCATCCACGTATACTTCCATATTCCTGCCTATTTGCTGGTTGAACATTCTGTTCACCAATCTCTGATACGTAGCACCTGCATTTTTCAATCCAAAGGGCATTACCTTATAGCAATACAGCCCCTGGCTTGTGATGAAAGCAGTCCTCTCTTGATCTTCGTCGGCCATTCTTATCTGGTTGTATCCCGAGAAGGCGTCCATGAACGTCAACAACTTATGTCCGGCAGTAGAGTCCACAAGCCCGTCAATCCTTGGCAGAGGGAAACTATCCTTCGAGCACGCTTTATTCAAGTCCGTGAAGTCCACACACATTCTCCATTTTCCATTCGCCTTTTTAACGAGGACGACGTTTGCAAGCCAATCAGCGTAGTAGACCTCCCGAATGAATCCCGCCTTCAGTAGTTTATTTACCTCGTCTGTGACCGCCTGATCTCGTTCTGGAGCAAATACCCTTCTCTTCTGCTTGACGGGCTTCTTCTCGGGATCCACGTCCAGTTTGTGCTAGATGATTTCTGTGGATATACCGGGCATGTCTTCATGGCTCCATGCGAAGATATCTTGGTTTTCTTTTAGGAACTGGACTAGCCTTGACTTCATCTCGAGGCTTAACGTCGTCCCTATCCTTGTCGTCTTGGCGTTCTCTTCTTCGTCCAGCTTCACTGTTTCTAAAGCTTCTATTTTTTCTTCTTCCTTCTCTTCAATCGTCCAAGTATGGTTTTCTTTTGCGGCCAAGACGGCCTGGTAGCATTCTCTGGCTAAGATCTGATCGCCTTTTACTTCTCCAACCCCGTTGTCCGTTGGGAATTTTACTTTCAGGCAGTAGGTGGATGTGGCTGCCTTCCATTTGTTGAGCGTGGGTCTTCCAATGATCACATTGTAAGACAAGGGACAGTCTACCACTAAAAAGTCTATCTGGCGAGTCAATTGCTTCGGGTAGGTCCCCACTGTTACTGTCAACGTCACTATGCCCTTGGGATATACTCTGTCTCCACTGAAGCTGACGAGAGGGGTGTCAAACGGACGCAGTTTCTTTGGATCTAACTTGAGCTGCTGAAATGCTGGGAGGTAGATGATATCTGCTGAGCTGCCGTTGTCCACGAGGATCCTTTTGGTGTTGAATCCTTCTATGGTCAACATTACAACTAATGGGTCATTGTGGGGCTGCTTTACTCCTCTGGCATCTGCTTCATTAAAAGACATATCTTGATCTGTCCGTCGCTGTTTGGACAGAGGTATCATGTAGACACTGTTCACTTGCCTTTGATGGGCCTTCCTGAGGGACTTGAACGACCCTCCGGTGATGGGTCCTCCTGTGATCGTCTGTATCTCCCCGATCACGTTCTGTGGTGGTTGGGATTGATGGCTACCATCCCTGGACGTGGATTCGTGCTGGTTCTTGTTTCCGTCTTGAAATTTACTGTATTCTTCCTTCTTCACAAACTTCTGTAATTTCCCCTTCCGTATCAACTCCTCTATCTGTTCCTTCAAGTCCCGACAGTCTTCGGTGTAATGGCCGTGATCCTTGTGAAATCGGCAATACTTATTCTTGTCGCGGACGTTAGGAGACGAATGCAATGGCCGTGGCCACTTAAGGTAATGTTCGTCCTTAATCTGCGTTAAAATTTTGTCAACAGGCATAACAAAGGGAGTAAGTTTTACCGTCCTTGGATCTTTATCGTCTCTCCTTCTGTTACCGTCATTGGTCCGACGATCCGGGCGCTCCCTCTTTTGTCCCCTACGTTCGTCATCCTTCCTTCCTCTATCTCCTGGCTTTTCTGTATCTTTTATGGCTGCTAGTGCGTCTTCAGCATTCATGTACTTCTGTGCTTTTATGAGCATTTCTGCCATTGTTCTTGGAGGGTTCTTCGCGAGTGAAGCCATGAGGTCCCTGGACTTTAGACCCGCTTTGAAAGTCGTCAGCTGCACCTTATCGTCTGCTTCATCCACCTCTAGGGTTTCCCTAGTGAAGCGCTTAACGTATGACCGCAGGGTTTCTTTTTCTCCTTGCCTGATGGTAAGCAAATAATCTGCTGGCCTCTTGGGACGCTGTCCTCCGATGAAGTGCCGTAAGAAGGCGTTACTCAATTGGTCAAAATTGTCAATGGACGATGTTGGCAGCTTGGTGAACCATTCCCTTGCAGCTCCTTTAAAGGTAGTAGGGAAGGAACGACACATTATCTCGTCAGGGGACTGCTGGAGCCCTAGAGTCGTTTTGAAGGTGTTGAGGTGATCTTGTGGGTCCTTGAGCCCGTCAAACGGTTCCAATTGTGGCAGTCTGAACTTCGACGGTACTGGGCATCCCAAGACCGCGACTGTGAAAGGCGAATCTGTTGCCCTCACCAACCTGCCCACACTCTGGTCTGTTTTCTCCCTGATGGCATTTTTCAATTCGTCCATCTCTTTCCACATTTCCTGAAGAAGATCTGAATTCTAATCTCCTGGAGTTGTAGGCCTTGGATGACCACTCCTCCTGTTACTATTTCCCTCGTCCTCCATGTTGTTTTTGGATCGAATCTCCTCCTGTTGAATCTGTAATTTCATCTCCTGATTTTGCTTAGTGAGCTCCTCGACAGCGGCTGTGAGAGCTTGAGCCTGCTGGGCTAAGGCCGCGGAATCTTGGTTGGATTCCATCTGAAAATAATAGTTGATTGGAAACTATTTTCTTGAGTCAGAGCACGAAAGTGTTTCCCACAGACGGCGCCAAACTGATGAGACGTAAGCTCGTCAGTCAATCGTCAGATGGAAGCAACCTCCAGCCTACAAAGGTGGTCACCGGTGTGGTGCCTGCCACAGCGCCTCCGATGCTAAAGTTAGTATCAATTGCTATTTGAGAATGAACAATATAGAGAATAACAGAGCCAAAGAGATCCCTCAGTGTGTATGTACCTTGTGATTGGCAATGTGTGGGCTTTTTATACTCTTTCATGGCCTCTAGCTGTTGGAGTAGTTATGGAGATCTTAATGCTCCTTCTGGTAACGTTTGGGGGTAGTGAATGTGGCATCAATGTGCTCCAACGATCCTTATAGTTGGCCTTCTAACCGTTCTGGGCTTAATTGGCTGCATTGAATGACCTGGATGTCTTCGTCAGTAACGTGCATGATCATTTTGTCACTCCTGAGGGTGTATTCGTCGGTGAATGATATCGTCAGTGTGGGACGGACTCGTCAGTCCCGTCATTTTCCATCCAAAAA